>VLTN01000012.1:0-653134 GCA_008330645.1 Cafeteria roenbergensis | reverse complement strand
GCGGGCCGTCCGACTCGCTCGCAGGCTCGCCCTCTGGGCGGGCACGCCGGTTCGAGCCCACGTGGGGCTCACCAGCCGTTCCCCCGTACCCGTGCCCGCCGCACGCACGCGCCCCGAGTGGTGCGTGTGTGCTCGATTCGATCGTGTGACCCCTCCCTCCCGTCCCTCGGGCGACTCCGTGTGGTCCTCGCCGCGCCGAACTTTAGCCATGTAGGTCAACGTCGGTCCTTCACCCGCTCGCGGCCTCTCAACGTCCATGCATGTCAGCAGGGGTACGGCCGAAGAGCCCCACGTGGACTCCAACCGGTGCTCCGACCAGAAGGTGATGCTCAGCCCCCTGATCGATGCTCAGAATCAGGGCTTTGTTCCGCTGGCGGCTCTGAAGCAGGCAGCTGAGAGCATCAGCGTTCCCACATCACAAGTAGGCGGCGGCGGTGCCATCGCTGGATCCGCTCCGCACTTCGAAGCACCCTTGCGCAAGAATCGTTGATGCAGAAGTTGAACGCGTCATTGCCAGACTGCAGCACGTTCGAATCATGGCCCCAAAGAGCAACAACAATGAGCCGCCCAGCCGTTGCGCGCGACGTGCACAGCGAACCAAACATCCTGGGGCGCTTAATGTCCCTCCGACCGTGCCAGAAAAACGGGCAGTAATCCATGCAAAGCATGCGCTGCCAGCCCGGCCATTTCGGTTGGCTTACCATGTCCCTGGAATTCAGGTCGGCGCCGCAGTCCAGCAGCAGCTCCACCGTGTCCACGCGGCCTCCGTCCACGGCCGCCATCAGCACCGTGCGGCAGCCCTGCGATGTCACGTACCCCACTCACCACCACCGCCACACGATGCAGGAACGCATAGCAGCCCCCCCGACATACATGCAGCGCCACCGACCTTGGGCCTCCTCACCCATGCGGGCAGTGGCCCTGTCTGCTTCCCACCGCGGCACGGCACTCGCCCGCCACGCCCGGCGCCACCAGTCACGCAGCAGCTCCAAGCGGCTGGCTTACAGAATCCTTGGCCGCCAGGTCGGCGCCGCGGTCCAGCAGCAGCTTGACCATGTCCTTGTTGCCACTGGACGCTGCCCGCATCAGCGCAGTTTTGCCATCCTGCGACGCCACATCACCCACTCACCACCACCGCCACACAATGCAGGAACGCATAGCAGCCCCCCCGACATACATGCAGCGCCACCCACCCTTGGGCCTCCTCGCCCATGAGGGCAATGGCCCCGTCTGCTTCCCACCGCGGCACGGCACTCGCCCGCCACGCCCGGCGCCGCCAGTCACGCAGCAGCTCCAAGCGGCTGACTCACACGGTCACTGGCTGCCAGGTCGGCACCGCGGTCCAGAAGCAGCTCCACCGTGTCCGTGTGGCCTCTTGCTGCCGCAGCCATCAGCACCGTATAGCCCATCTGCGACGCCACATCACCCACTCACCACCACCGCCACACGATGCAGGAACGCATAGCAGCCCCCCCGACATACATGCAGCGCCACCCACCCTTGGGCCTCCTCTCCCATGAGGGCAGTGGCCCCGTCAGCTTCCCACCGCGGCACGGCACTCGCCCGCCACGCCCGGCGCCACCAGTCACGCAGCAGCTCCAAGCGGCTGGCTTACAGAATCCTTGGCCGCCAGGTCGGCACCGCGGTCCAGAAGCAGCTCCACCGTGTCCTTGTGGCCTCTTGCTGCCGCAGCCATCAGCACCGTATAGCCCATCTGCGACGCCACATCACCCACTCACCGCCACCGCCACACGATGCAGGAACGCATAGCAGCCCCCCCGACATACATGCAGCGCCACCCACCCTTGGGCCTCCTCGCCCATGAGGGCAGTGGCCCCGTCTGCTTCCCACCGCGGCACGGCACTCGGCCGCCACGCCCGGCGCCGCCAGTCACGCAGCAGCTCCAAGCGGCTGACTCACACGGTCCTTGGCTGCCAGGTCGGCACCGCGGTCCAGAAGCAGCTCCACCGTGGCCTTGGAGCCCCCGGCTGCCGCAGCCGTCAGAGCCGTAGTGCCATACTGCGACGCCTCATACCCCCCACACCACATCACACACCGCAGGAACGCATAGCAGCCCCCCCGGGATATATGCAAGCTTGCCAACCTCGCTGCTCTGGTGACGCATGCGCCCAGCTGCACCGGCTGCTCTCCCCTGTGCCACGGCGCCTGCCCGTCGCGCCCGGCGCCACCCGTCGCGCAGCAGCCCCCAACGGCTGACTTACACTGCCCGTAGCCCCCAGATCGGCGCCGCGGTCCAGTAGCAGCTCCACCGTGTCGTTGTGGCCATGCCGTGCCGCGGCCATGAGAGCCGTAGTGCCATCCTGCGACGCCGCGGCGCTCCCCCCTCACCGCACACAACGCAGGAACGCATAACATCCCCCCTAGCTGACGCGCAGCGCCGCAGACCACGCCAGCCCACGCGCCCAGGCTGTCTCCAAGCCTGACTGCGCTAGCTGTCTCGGGCTTGCCCATGTCGCCTGGCGCAGTCCCGGACACACACCTCCGGCTGCCCTCCAAGCTGAACAAGGGGAATCTTTTTCCTGCGCAGTGGGCACGGCGACGCGGGGCACCGCGCCGTGACAACAAGAGCTCACGGCATCGTCGTTCTGCCAGTCCACGGGCGCCCGCTCGTCGAGCAGCCTCCTGGCTTCGGCGGTGTTCCCCTCCTTCGCCGCCTCCCAAAGGGCCTTTCCCAGGTCATTTGTGTCCATTGCAGGAGCGGCCATGTCCGCGGCTGCGGGGTTTGGCGGGCGAGTGCGGGTTTGCCGGGCTGCAATTCGTTTGTTTGACTCAACCGGCGGGTGCATGTTTGTCCGCAGACGTAGATTGCACCCCGACAAAACAGACGCGCCACTTGGCAGAGTCTCGACACTCTCCTGGGCCACGCGGCTTCCCTGCAGCGTGCTGGGGGTGCCCTCGGCGTGACCCAGGAGCTGTCCCGAGCTCTCGTCTTCCCGCCTGCGTTGGCGGCCAGGACAAGCAGCTCTCCGGCAAGGCGCGCGCAGCGTGCGCTCCGCTTTGCCTTCCGTGCCGTGCGAGCGTTCGCACAGCACTCCACGGCCCGTTGCGATCGGCTTTGAGGTTGTGTGAGAGCCAGGCCGCATTCATGACCCTCCCGCCCATCCCACGGCAGGCTGGGAGGTGGCTTGCGAGGCTTCAGTGCCATCGTGGGTGCAGTCTCCGAGCAAGGCACCGCCACTCCCAGCCCGCTGGCGCCGAACACCTAACAGGTGCCCATTTTGGCCGCTGCCAGATGCATGGCCACAACTCCTGACGGTCACATACACCAGGGCTCACCGGAGACGTTATCGGGCCGGACTTGGGACCCTGGAGAGGGTACGCGGGTTCGCGCGATCTGTGACTCATCGGGAATGGACTCGCTGGATTGGTGATTAGTGAGGCGGTGGGTGGAGTGTGTGGTGTGGCGACACGCCTCTCTCGCCCCCTCCCCCCAATGATGCTGAGCACCGAGTTGAGCAGCAGCCCTTGCTTTCGACGATGCAAGTGGGAGGCAGCGCGCGGCAGTTGCTTGCGTTGCGGCGTGAAGCACGACCCCGCAGTGATTCAAACACGCCAATCATCGCACTCATTGCTTCTCTTCACTCTCTCCACTTCAGTCCCATGCAGTGCCTTCTCAGTCACCCTTGCGACGTCGCGACGGGGCCATCGCCGCGCGTTCGACAGCGTCTTCATCGCGCCGCACTCTGGACGCTGCAAGTGTGCTATTGAGGCCAGCTTCTGGCCCAGACTGCGACCTGAGGCCGCGTTGTCTCTGCAATGATGTTGCTCGCTCCTGCCTGGAGACGGGGGAATGCGGTCCGCCCCTCACAGACTTGCTCCCTCCCTGGCCAAGTTCAGCCTTGGCGCTGCCGGCTTGCAGAGTCGGGTTTCGGGTGCCCAGGCCTTTGGTGTCAGGTTGCTCCGGCACGCTCGGTGGGGTTGCTTGCTGACGAACCGCGCTACCGATGGGACTCGTCTGGCGCCAGCCCTGGCCTAGGCCTGCGGTGGAGGTGGCCTTGATGGGTCTGGCCGGCCCGCGCGCTCGGCAGCAGCTCCCAAGCGACGTGGCCCGGGCTGCCTCACACGACACGATGCCGTCCTTGTGCAGAGCCCACAAGAACGCACGGGCAAACATGGCAAGACACGCCACGTTCACAGCAACCACAGCGGCAGCAACGCCGCCGAAGAACCCCGGCGACTCGGCCGGGGAGACCGCCGCCAGCATGAGGCCTCCCAGCATCGTGGCGTGGCAGGCCAACAACGAGGCAAGCTCTGCTTGATTCAGGAGCTTGGCTTTGTAGGGCCTTGCCGCCGCCTGCGCGGCAATGAACCCACCCAGCACGAGCGACGAAGCGGTGGCTTGAATGCTTGGTCCGAGCGGCGCTAGGAACACAGTGCTGACAGCAAGCAGAGTCTTCCTCAGAATCACCAGATTCTCCCACAGGTACCCGTGCGGGCGGAAGCTGAGATACAGGAAGCCAAGGCGAGCCTGGATCGAAGCGTCGTCAAGCCGCTTTCGGTAGGCAATGAGCAGCAAGACGCCCGCAAGCGGCACGCCCAGACCGTACGCGAGAAAGGACGTCAGTCCCAGGCCATAGATGTATGGTTGCGCCTCGCGGTCGGTGCAGTCGATTCCAAGATCAGCTGCAAGGTGGCGGCGGATAGCACCGTTTGCTTGCGCCGCCTGCAGAATGGCGCCGCGGCCGTCGCCGCACCGCACTCCTGGGAGCGTCGGCGGACCGCCGTATTCACACTCAGTTGCCACGTTCTGGACTTCCCAGTCAATGTCGCCGATGCCCACACACGTCAGCAACCGCAGGGCGGTTCTGGTGCTTGAGGACTGCACAACGAAGGTCAGCAGCATGGCGGCGATGAGCGACCAGGTCTGCACACTCCGCACCCAGCCCGCGGCGGGCTCCGCTCGTCCTGTGCTGGGGGCATCGGAGGCCGCATCCAACCTGTTGCAGGGGGCGGCTCGCTCCAGCTGGGCGACGGCAAGCGTTGGAGCTGTGCTCTGCCGAAATCCTTGCGCGGCACGTGCACGCCGCTTGGCCGCTTGGGAGACGCGGAAGGCGATGGCTGCCACGAGAAGCAGGGTTCCGATCACGGCGGCCGGAACAAGCAGCGAAAGAGCAGCCTTGATCACAAACGGCCTGTCACCGATACTCTGCGCCTCCAGAGGGCTTTGCAGCAAGCAGTCCACGCTCAGGGTATCGGCTGAAACCGACGAGGAAGCGTCAAAGACGTCAAACAGCGAGAGCAAGGACGCAGGCCATTCCACATCCAGCTTTGAGACGATGACCACAGTCTGCGCATAGCTGACCAAGCATTTGAGGACCATGGGCACGACCGAGCGACGCTGGGACGCCGCACGCGCGCCTGCGCTGCGTGAGCGATGCGGCTTCGACCCACCGGCTCCGGCGTCGCTGGCACCTGACCAGCTGGTGCTCTTGCTGTTGTGTCTTCGACTGCTTCCGGGACTTTGTGTCGCCGTCACGCTCTCCCATGTCGACTCGGTCTCCCAGCTTGGGCTGTCCAGGCTCCTCGAAGACCGATCGACGTGCCAACTGGCCCAGTCTTTGGCTGCCGCGCAGCCTGGCGACGCGGGCGACTCCAGCGAGGCGGCCACCGTTCCGCTGTCCAAGGGCACCTCCACGCGCAGCGGGTTCGAGCGACCGTGCGCCTCCGTGCCTGCAGAGCCTTCGCACGGGCTCGGCAACTTGGCTGTGAGGCTCAGCCTCGGCCCCGACGTTCTCTGAGCGTGCACCGCTGCCGCCGCCGCCGGCCGGAGCCCTGCGCCGGCACTGGCGAAGCCAGACCGCGACGCCGCGCCCATTTCTGAAGTGGTGGAAGAGGCCTGAACTTCGGCCGCGCCTGACCGTCGTTGGTTCCTTCGGCGCCTGACCACCAAGAACACTCCGAGGCTTGCCATCACCAGCACCCCTAGCCCAACCGCTGAAGCGCCAAGCGCCGAGTCTGGGCCCTCCCCGCATGGCTGACAGCGCTTCTGGCCACTGAGTGCGAAGCCCTTCTCGCACAGGGCGCACAGTGGCCCGCCGTGCCCCGCCGCGCAGTGCGCCTCGGCTTGAAGGGACCTTCCACGCCCTCGGCTGGCGCCTCCGATTTCGGCCGCCAGCACGCCTTGTCTGGAAGCACTCGCGTTGCCTGAGTCTGCGGTGCCTCCAACGCACGCCGTCGCGGGCAGGCAGTCTCCGAACCCCAGCCCATGCGTCGAGAATGGCACCCTCCAGTGGCCAGGAGCGGTGGCTACCGCCCCGGCCCGCGTCCCCGGTCCGCACCCTGCCCCCACGGGACATGTGTGGCAGAGCCAAGTGGACACAGGGCCAACGTCTCTCAGGTATCGCCCCTCGCCGCACACGGCAGGGACAGGCTCTGTCCAGGCAGACCAGGGCCCGTCGCCGAATGCGTTCCGCTGCCGAACACGAATGCGCACCGGGGTGTCCGGGGCACCCGAGACAGCAAATTCAAAGGTGCTGACAGACGTGAGACGGGCGGGCTCTGGCAATCCGCGAGCTACAGCCGCCTCGACGTCAGCGAGGGTGGCGTCGGCTGCCGTTCGCGATGCCTTGATGGCCGCTGGCGGCATGGTCTGCGTGGTTCCGTTGCCGCCGCCCACGTCCTCGAGCTGCAAGTCCATTGACGTCAGCTCCTCCTCTGGCAACGCGGCCTGAAGTCCCGACGGCACGCAGCGCCATGACGCGAGAACGGACGACGCAAAACCAGGCTGCCGGTTGCCAGCGACGCCCCAGCACGCCACGGCAGGAGACCGCCCGCGACCGGCGTACGTAAACAGCGCCTCGGGAGCGACGCCCGGCGGCGAAGACACGCCTCCCCCCGGCCCGGGGAGCACGTCCACGCACGAGCCGCCAGGTTCCGCAGACTGCGCGCCACTCCTGGATCCGGATGCCAGCGTCACGGTCACAGGCAGCCCAAACGTGCCACCGTCTGGGTGAGAGGCCTCTGGTGGCACGACGCACGACAGCGCGGTTGGGCTCTGCATGGACCACGCGGAGCATGCGACGGAGCCCACGCGGACGTCGGCCACATCAGCGGCCACGCGGCCGAAGCCAGTGCCCACCACCAGGAGGATTTGGCCAGACCGGGCCGTTTGTGGTGTGACCATCTCCACGCAAGGGGCTGCCATTGCGTCGAAGGCGTCCTCGAGGCGGAAGGCCGCGGAGGCGAGGGACAGGGACGCGTCGCGCTGCGGGAACTGGGCGTCGGAGACGACGTCAATGGCGCACTCTGCCTCGTTCGCCGAGACCCACCGAACCGAGTCGCAGGCACGGCCGCCGACGTGGGCAACGATGGCTGCTGCGGCTCCGGCATCGGGGCCGAGCGACTGGCCGGTCATTGTGACTGTCAGGGTTCCGCGGAAGCCGTGGATGATGTAGGACGGCGAGACACGCGACAGGCGAGGCGACTCGTACGAAAACACGCTTGCCTGGCCACGCTGGCCGTTGGCCAGCACGACTTCAAGCGGCACGAGCGAGCCGAATCCCGCCGGGACGGAGACAGTGAGGGATGACGTGTCGTCTGCCGCGGAAATGACCTTCGCAGGGCGGCCGGCCAGCGTTACGGCCTGCACCTGGCTTGGGTGCGACCCCAACCCGGAACCCTTGACTGTTGCCTCGAAGCCTCCGGACTGGGGCCCCGATGCTGGGAGGAGGAACACCACTGATGGCCTGCGGATGGCTAGCAGTGATGGCGAGGCCGCCGTGAAGCCGCCAATGGACAGGACGAACCTGACGCCCGAAGTTGAGGCTTCGCCAAGGTCGGCCAAGGGCCAGACGAGGGACAGCAGCGCACACCGGAGCTCTTCGTCGCTCTCGCCCTCGAGAAGTCCGCGCTCGCACTCGGCCGACCATCCCAATCCGTCCGTCACCTGGAGCGACAGACCCTCACTGCCGGCCACCTCGGACAGCGCTGCAACGACCGCTGGCGGCGGGAGGGAGCGGCCGCGCACGACAACGGAGGTCAAGTTGCTTCCTGCCAGCAGCGCTCTGCCGGGCTCGGCCCAGGTGACAGACGACAATTGCGGTGCGTCGTACGCCACCACCACGCCCAAACCGGAGGACTCATCCCCCAGCACCAGTCCTGTGACGAGGTGTGCAGACACCACCACTTCACGCCCCGATCCCACCGGAGTCCGCACGCGCAGTCGGAGGAGTGCCTCCCCGGTCGACGCATCCTCCCCGGTCTCGGACGACACAATGTGCGCCGCTCTGCCGCCGATCATCAAAGCGCTGACGACGTCGGCTGCGGCGCCCACAGATGCAAGCGTGACGTTCACCACGTCACCCCCGGTGACAGCGAGCCCGTCGGATGGCTCGGCCGATACAATGCGTGGACGGGACGAGGGCCGGAAGCCGCTGGGGTCGCTGATCACGACAGTGCGGAGATCTCCGGCACGGGAGACGGGACCCGTCAGCGCGACCTCAACCACCGAACGTGATGCTTCGGACACCACGGCCCGGCAGCGGACGAGGACCGCACTGCCCCCTCCCTCAGCTGCGCCTGTCAGCTCCACGGACTGGACTGGGCAGTCCACGCCCCCAACTGAAACGAGCGACACGTTGCGACGGATGGAACTGCCAGCCGTGCTGCTGGCGTCTGCCGTTCCGACGGGCATTGCGGGAAACGGGCTCAGAGTGAGCGTGAACGTTTGCGCGTTCGTCTGGCCGGGAGGGACAGCGCGAGGCTGCACGTCCACGATGACGACCTCGTCGAAGGAGACGGTCGACGCAGCAGCGGCGCGCAGGCCTGTTGACGTTTCCAGCTCCACGGCCAAGCCAGAACCTGCCCCGGGTGCAACTTGGCAGAGCAACTCGCGAACGGCCTCGCCAGTAGAGCTCGACCCTTGCGGCACGGAGAGAGAGGCGCATGGCACTCCTCCGACGAAGACGTCGGGAGGAGCAGGGTCCCAGGCGACTCCAGAACCGCCGCCGGACGCGAGTCCAGAGGTGTTGTGCCAACCCACGCCCTCCACTGTGATTCCAAGCTCCCAGCCTTGGGCTGTGGGACGGCTGGAAGGCATTGACAAGGCCACCACGCGAGGCGCAGGTGCAAATTCTGCCCTGAGCGACGCCGAGCGCCCTGCCGCGGTCACGGTGATGTAGTCTCCCGTCCACGCACCTGGGGGAAGCGAGCATTCAATGAGGTCCTCAGCGCCGGGGAAGCTCTCTGCCGACGTCACCGCGCACGGGATTCCCCCAATCGCCACAGTGGGCGCTGCTGGCACGCCAGCCCCTGCCACGCGGTGCCCTGCCAGAGCCCGTCCGCGGATGGTGACGTTGAAATCCTGGACGTCAGCAGGCGCTGGACCCGTTCCTGCCCACGCTCCGCGAAGCAGGCGCAGCGGTGCAGCTGTCGTCACCACGGGCGGCTCGAACGAAAACAGCCCGTTGGGCGCGGTTTCGCGTCCTGCAGCGGTGCGAACATGGACGCGGAGCCCGGCGCCGATGCCCCCTGACAGCGTGCAGGAGAGCCTGGAGCCTGACGAAGAAAGCTCTGGCCGTGCGCACGGATAGGCGCCGACGCGGACGGACGCGAGGTCAACTTCAGCATCGCGCCCCATCCCGTTCACGTCAAACACGACCCTCGTGCCGGCGAGGCCGGGCGAGGCCGGAGCTTCTTGCCCTGACACGACGACATTCACCCGCGGGTAGGCGTCGACGTCAAGCACCCGAGCGAGGGCAGAGCTGCGTGCGTTGGCAACCGAGACAACCACCACTCCGTCAACGAGCAGCGAGGTGTTAATGGATCCGCACACCAATCTTGTTGGCCCCTGCCACACCACCCCGGCGCAGGCGACGTTGTCAACCGTGACCTCGCGGACAAGGTCGGCCCTGCTTCCAAGGTTCACTCCCGACACCTCGAGCGGACCAGCTGTGATGCTCTCGCTGCCCAAGACGTAGGGCGGCACTACCGAGGCCACGGCAGGCTCGGCATACGAGGCGACCCCGCGACTGTCGGAGGCGTTGGCGGGGTGGGCAGACACCAGCGCTGACCCGGAGTCGATGCGGCCGCCGAGCTCTGCCGTGACGGGCAGGTCCACGCCAGCAGAGAGCTCGGCAACGCAAGTCACGCGGGTGTCATCAATTACGCTGGCGTCGGAGCAAGGGGCGCAGCCAATCCATACTCGGAGGTCCGAGGCGGAAGCAGCGGCGGGGGGGCCGAAACCCTCCCCTGTGATCAGCACGGTGGTGCGCGCTGTCTGCGAGAGGCCCCGGGACGGCGACGCCAGGTTGACGACAGGGCGGCGGAACCCTGCACAGGGCACGGGCGGCACCGGCTCCTGCCCCGCCGAGGCGGCCAGTCCGCATCTTGCGGCGGCAACGTGCTCTGGCTCCGCCAGGGACCCCCTGGGCACGCCGACGGGAAGGATTTTGTCCGCGCTCACTGGGGGTACTGCCCCCGACACTGCTGAGGCGGCTGCCGCGATTCCCGTGGCGATTTCCACGGTGGCCACGTATCCCCAGCCGACTCCGGCAGGCGAGTTGAGCACCAAGATGTGGGTGTCGTCGAGCACAAGAGTGCTGCCGGCTGCTGCTTCGATGCGAGGGAGGACCGGGCTCGCGGGTTCGGATGGGGGCAGCGGGTTCGCGTTGGGGCATGCAGGGTGGAGGGCGAGGCTCGTGCCGGCAGGAGCCCGAGGACCGCCCAGCGCCCACGCGGCACCCAGGTCTGACGCCTCTGGTGTTGCGGCTGCAGGGGGGGGGGTAAGGACGAAGCGAGGGGACGGGACAAGGAAGAGGCGCCAGGACGAGGCCAAGAGCGAGCCGTCGCCGCCCGCTGCCATCACCCTCGTGGAGGTCAGCAGTGACATGTTCCCGAAGCCTTGCCCGGCGAGAAGCAGCGTCCCACCGCCTGCCGATGGAAGGACGTCAAACAGGACTCCCGCCGTCGGCGAGAGAGGGCTGGCCTCTTCTGCTGCCGCCTCGGCCACTGCTGCCGCACCGGCGAGCACCTCCACAACGGGCCCCTCTTCCGCCCCCGAGCGAACCACAACCTGCTCGCGAATGCCATCAACTGCAGATGCCACCCGTCGCACAGACAGGATAGTCGAGTTGCGGAACGGCAAAACCACCCCTGAAGCGCCCGAGCTGGCATGAACCGCCACGAAGCCGCTTGGGGGGGCTGAGCACAGGGGTCCGACGGGGGCGAAGCCGCTGCTGTCGTCTCCCTCGTCAGGAATCGTGGGCACCTCGTTGCTCGCCCCGCCGTCTCCACTGCCATCTTCCACAATCGCGTGCGCCACGACGCGGACAAACGCGCCCGGAACGGGCGGCAGCATGCAGGTCACGACCGTGTCGGACTGTCTGCGAGGTTCGCGGCACTCCACCCACGCCGTTTTGATGGCGCCAACCTCGGGAATGAAGACAAGGGGCGAAGAAGGGGCGCCCCCCACTAGGAGGCCACTGACGCGAAGGCTGGTGTCGTTGCCAAAGTTGCGGCCGACGATGGTGATGTTGGTGGGGCGCGCTGGGTCAAGCGAGGCGGCTTCGCCCTGGGCGGCCGGCGCTGGGATGATCGCGCAGCCGATCCCAGGAGGCGCCAGCCTCAGGGGCAGCCCCCCTATGCTCACCTGTCCCCCAGCCTCGACCCGCACCGTCACGAATCCGCGTGAACGCGCGTCCAAGCGGCTGGGAGGCAGGGAGCATCGCAGCCGTCCGGGCCCCAGAAAGGTCGTCAGCCGACACTGGACCCCGTCCACGACGACTCTCTGCCCTGCCTGCTCTTGCCCGAACCCAGTGCCTGTCACGTTGAAGCTCCATGGGGCGGCGTCCAAATTTCTCGAGCGGCTTTGCTCGGGGGGGAGCTCCAAGCCGGTCAGCTGCGGCGGACTCATCGCAACGTATCGATGCGACGTGGTGATGCGGTGCCGCGTCAGCAGTCCGGCCGGGGCGGAACGAACTGACCATCGCACGCGCACGGCGAAGCCGTGTCCGATGCCGCCTGGAGGCGAGCAAGTCAGGTTTGCCTCGACACCTGAAGGGCTGACTTTGTCCCAGGCGGCGTCAGCACACAGAACTTCAGCTCCTGGGGTGGACACGAGGCCTTGCGACGGCGACACAAGCGCCGGCTGGGACTTGCTGAGGCCTGGATAGGCCGTCGCTTGGCCGAACTCTGGCGGGATGGAGGCCGCAACGACTGGCTCAGGGACGACGAGCGAAACGTTCGGGGGAACAGAGGTGTCAATGGGCACGCCACGGCCGTCGATGCGGGCTGTGATGCGAAGCGCCGTTGGCAGTTGCAGCTGCGACTCTGCAGGGAGGGGGGCGAAGCAGCAAAGTGCCGTCTGGAGAGTTGCCGGGCCGTCGTCAGCCCCGTGGAGCGGGACACCGCTGCCCGCAGCGTGAGGCAGAGCAAGGGAGGGCCGCTGCACCCGTAGCTCTGCCAGGACGACGGCGTTCCGCTGGACCTCGCCGCCCAACAAGACGACGATGGAGTCCCAGTCCGTGCCGTTGGAGTACGGGATCGACACGCCGCCAGCAGGAATGGGCGCGATTCCACCGTCGAGGGTGCCCCGAGCAACGCCGACGACCATGCCCAGCTGGTCATGCTCTCGCGCCGCCGCGCTGAACGACGCGCTGTCATCGCCAGTGCTGAGCTGAACTGCCGTGAAGTTGGGAAACCTCTGCGCGCCATCGACCGCAAACGTGAGTACACCGCCAGACTCCGTCGTCGTCGAACTGTAAGCGATTGGCAGGCCGGTCAGGAAGACTTGGCCGCCCGTGCCGAGCAGATCCCCGGTGCCCGCAAGGGACTTGCCGACATCTGCGGCGCCTGTGTAGACCGAGCTGATCGTTGGGACGTCCTCGTGGAAGCGCAAGAGGTCTGCGCTCTTCAAGTCGCCCGAAGGTGTGAGCAGGAATAAGAGGATGGCGCCCTGCTTGGTGCGAATTCCCGTCACGCCAAAGGCGCCAACGAAGAGGTCCGGAGACCCGTCGCCGTCGATGTCCCCTGCGCTGACCAGGGCGGCGCCAATGTACAAATCTCGCGAGCTGGACAATGCCGTCTTGATGGCGGACGGCATGTTGGAGCTTTCGCGTGACAGCGCCGGTCCGACTCCGCTCACCGCGCGGCCGGACGAGGATATCGTCAAGATGTGGACCTTGCCGTCGCGGTCCCCGTTGCTGTCAATTGAGTGCCCCTGCATGCCAACCGCAAGCCGAAGGGCTGAGGCTGAGCCTCCCAGGATCGCCAGTGCCGACCCAAACTCGAAGTTGTTGACGAAGCCGAGGTTGCGGATCGGCAGGTAGGCGTTGTTGAACGCGACCGGCGAAATCGCAGACGCGCCGGAGGATTTTGTGAACCGCACAGACCACACCGCGCCTTGGGCGTAGCGTTCGTAGGCCACCCCTCCCGTCCAGTCTCCGGTCGCCGATACGAAGCACTCGATCGTCGACGAGTCGCCGTCGAGGTCGGTGTCAAGGCTGCATACGCACGCGTCACCGAGCAAGTCAAGGTCTCTGGTTCGGTACTGGAACGCGCCCGCGGTTTTGGAGTGCGTGACGCGGGACTTCACGGCCCCTCCCTTTGCCAGGTACAAAATGTCGACGGCGCCGCTGCCCACGAAGCTGCCGGCTCCACGGTGCCCAACCATGAGGTCCCCGAACCCGTTGCCGTCAAGATCTCCCATGAGGGCAAAGCACGATCCGAAGCCGGCGTAGCCCGACGCCGACGTTGCTGGCGGGATCCGAACGGCAGTTCCCGCCTCCATGATCGGCAGGTTCACCGAGCGAAGGCCCGTCGCGGCGCCATGTGCCGGCGAGGTGCCGAGAGCCGCTGCAAGCGCCCAAGCCACCAGCCATAGTGTGCGGCCGCCCTGGGCGGCAGCCACAGCCCGAGGGGCGCGCCGTGGCCTCGGTGGTCGCGCGCGATGGGGCGAGCGGCACGAACGCAGCTGCTGAGCAAGCTGGCTCTTGGCCCAGCGCGCCTGCTGCCAGCCTTTGGCGCTGGCCCTGCTGCCCGAGGGGCAGCAGGGCAAGGGCCTGGGAGAAGCAGCCATTTCTTTGCCTCGGGATGCCAGCTGATGCGCTCTGGCCACAATGCCGGTGTTCGTTGCCCCAGCGAGCAACGATCGAAGGATGCGGTCACGTCTGGTCCAGGCTCGCACTGCTGGGCCCCCGGGGCCAGCGGGCCGGGCCAACGGTGGCGCGGCGACAAGCAGGCGCTGCCTGCTCGGGGGCGGGCGGGCTTCTGGTTTTCGGCCGATGACTTGCGAGTGGCTCGCTTTCTCGCGACGCCGAGGCAGCGAACCATCCAGGCGAGAGTGGACGTCGTCCGAACATTTTGGCGTTGCCGCCTTGGTCGCAATGACGCGCGTGGGGGACACGGCTTAGGCCGCCTCGGGATGCTGCGTGGCCGACGGTGCGAATGAGAGGAGGCGACTTTTGCAAGTCCTGGAGGCTGGAAGGTCACCGGCGACACGCTCGGGAGGCTGCGGCGGTCGGCCTGGAGACCAGCGACCGGTTGCTCACGTTGCGCCCCTCTGGCGATTGTGCCAAGCGTTCCCGTTCCCGGACGTCGAGTCGTGGGCATCTGCAATGTGGGATGGCTTTGGGGCGGGGGGGACGGCGGCAGCAGCAGACCCGTTGGTTGGAAGAGTGTTTGCCACGCTGGGGCCCAACACAGTGGTGCGAGCCGCGCGACTCGCTGGCAGTCGCCCTGCGCCGCCGCAGCTCGCCAAGAATGCCGGGCCCCGCCATGAGCCCGACTCAGAGGGCAGCGTGGCACTGCCTCTACCCCGTCCGCTCAAGGCGGCACACTTCGCCGCATGCGTGATGGGGAGGGGCGGGGGGGGGGGGGGATAGAGGAGGGGGGAGCGCGGCGTGACTCAGGGAGCGACGAGGCTTTTTGTTGGAGTCGGCTGCGCTCGACTCTGCCGCGCCAGCCTGCGGCCTGCAGCGTCGGCCGAGCCCTCGGGCCTTCCCTGGCAATGAGGCGCCGCGTGGCCGCCCGCCTGCGCAGGCGGGCGCTGCAGCGACCGACCCGCGCGCAGTTGCGTGTTGGGCGGTCATGGCTGCAGCAGCGACTCTGCAAGCGTTTTTTGTGAGTGTTTGGTTGGCTTGCTGTCCCATCGCAGCCTTTGTTCCGGTTCCGGCAAAAGTCACGACGCCGTCCTCCGCCCGCAAAAGTTGGGAGGGGATCTCTATACGCCGGCCGACCTTGTCGGCACCGAGGTGGGCACCTCCTGCGAGACTGTGCTGGATGAGGCCCCCGCCCCAGGCTGCAAGAGCATGGCGGGGACGTTCTCGCTCGTGTCGCGAGCCACATTGCCCGCGCGCCTCGCGAGCCGCGCGCTCTCCCCTTCCCCCATCTTTCCCGCGTGCGCACCTACCGAGTGGGCCGCTCACCGTGGCGGCACAAGCTGGCTGGCTGGCCAGAGGCAGAGCTGGCCCGGTTTTGCCGGAAGCGCCGGAAGTTGCGTCGGCGCGGCGACAAGCGGTTGTTCGTGCTTGCGCGGTGTATGGCGGCACCTCGACTTGCGTACACACACACACACACAGACCAGCCGGACTTGGTCCCTGTGGTGCAGGGCAGCGCGAGCGGCAAAAAGTACCCGGGGTCACAAGTGCGCGTCCCGGATTCGAGCAGTCAGAACACCCTGTTGGCTTGCAGGGTTTCCAGCGGCTTGGCGGCGCTGTCAATAGCGGAGCTCTTGCAATCGATTGCAAGGGCGAGGTCAGTGGGGAAGCTGCGGGAGCGGGCTTCGGGGGTCCGCTCCCACTCGTCCGAGGCGGCCGCGTCACCGCCAAGCCGGGGCGCAGGCTCGGCGGTGTCGCCGTGCACGAGTGACGCCCCGCAGTGCTCCGCAAATCGGCGGAAAGCTCTCACTGCAAGCGGCGACGACAGACGGTGCGCTGCTTCTGCCGCACGCGTGTCAGGCTCCTTGCAGCCGGCAAAGTTGCCGGCCTCCAGCTCTGCCTCGACCAGGCCTGCGCCGCGCGCCACGGGCGCCCAAGCGGGCCCGAAGCCCAGCAGCGAGGCTGCTCGGCCAAGCGGAATCCGCGGGCGCAGCGCCTGGCAGAGAGCAGCAAGTCCGGCCACCCGCATGCGGTGGGCGAGCATCCTCATGAGGTCGATGGATCTGTTCGGCGCCGCCTCGGCGAGCGGGCCGAGGAAGCTGGCCCAGTCGCTCATCGCCACCGCTCGGCGCACTCTCAGGGCGTGGGCAATGCACGGCTCGGCCATGTCGCTGTCCGAAAGCTCCCCGATGAGAGCCTCTGCGTCCGCGTCCTCGGCGGAGCGGCAGTAGTATATGAGCCGGTAGGCGATGAACTCCGCTCTGGACTGGGCGAGCCACTGGCCCTGCGTCGCCAGGAGAGGGCTTGCGTGGAGCCCGATTAGCTGCGTCTGGCACTGGTTGAACTCGCCGGCATCGCCCACCTCCGCGGCGATGCGCGCGTGCGCCTCGTAGGCCCTGACGGCAAGCGGCGACACAAGCCGCTGAACGACGATGTCCTGCCGCACAGCCTTGAGGCGGTCGCACACCCAGACGTACGTCGCGGTTCCCTCGCGCCACGCCCTGCAAATGGCCGCAAGCGCCGCTGGCAGGACCTCCGGTGGCCGCACCTGCGAGGGGTCAGGGTCCGCCGTCAGCCGCAGGTACTGCCTCGTGAGCTCCGTGCTCATGCCGCGCAGGGCGGGCGCGTCGAGCGACGTCGCCTTGGACACCAGGGCCGCCTTGCCCGACGCTGCTCGGAGAAGAGCTGCGCGGTCGTCCGACGCGGTCCGCGGCTGGGCCGCGGCGCGAGCCTTGGCCGCCCTCGCCTTGCGCTTGCCTCTGCGCGATCGCGGCGCAGCGTCGGCGTCATCATCACCATCATCCTCTTCCTGCTCAGTGCCGCTCGCTCCGCCCTTGGCGGCCTTGGCCATGGCCGACCTCTTCGCGGGGCGAGAGGCCGCGTCGGGCGACGACAGGCCGAACCTGGCGGCGCGGTCCCGGAGTGCCGATTTGGAGCGGATGGCGCGCCCTGTCCCGGTCGTGCTGGCGAGGCCATGGGTCGGGTGGCCTGCAGCGGCGGCAGACCCAGCCGGCGACAGCAGCCCCCCACCGGCGGCGTCCGCGGTGCCTCGCGCGCGCTTTCCCGTCCGACCAGGAGCCGCAGCCGGGTCCTGCAGGCCCGCAACGCCCATGGATGCGGCGCTTGCCGACGGCGCGCTCGCCAGCGACGGGTGCATCGGCACCGCCGGGGCGCCCGGCACCAGCGAGACGACCCCAGACCTGCCGGGAAATCGCATGGCTGCCTGAGGCGCCGGCCCCCCTCCCCACTGCGGCGCAGTCCCCCCCGCAGCGCGCGAGTGCGGCCCACCCCCAGCCGATGCCGCGGCGAGCATCGCCCGGTTGCGCACGTGGCGCATCAGCGACGGCGGATTGGGCTCGATGCCCCAGTTGTGCGGAGCGCCGCCGGCTGCCACCGCGCGGACGCGCTGCGCCGCCTCCGCCATCGTCGTGTGCGCTATTGCGGGGTCTCCCGTCGCGTTGGCAGCGGCGGTCACGCGCTGCACCCAGGATGCGGCGCCGGGGTCCATGGGGCGCAAGTCCGTGGCGAGCGCTGCAATGAGGCCTTGCTCCCTTGATGCACAGATGCCACAGGCGCCAGCGCGACCAGGCCGAGGAGGCGCGAAGAGGCGGGCTGGCGGTCGCCGCCGCTAGCTGGAGGCAGCGAGCCCGTGCCGTGCCAGCCGGCGACGGCGCCGGCGACGGCCGGCCCTGCCGCTCTTGACGGCTGGCGTCGGCGCGCCCTCCCCCGGCAGAGCCTTCGGCCATAGTTGCGGAACTGAGCAGCGCCGCTAGTCACTCGGCTCTCCGATCGACGACGGCCTGCAGACCGGCGACGATTCCGCTGCGCCACAGCGAGTCCTGCGGGCCGCGGACCCGTCCGGCTTCCCGCCCCACTCGTTTGCTTTCTCTAGCAGCCGCAACAAGCTGCCGCTTCGTGGGGCCCAGACGCTCCAGCCTGCGCGAGCGCGTGCTTGGGCGCTGGGATGGTCTGTCGACCGCCGCCGGAACGCCACTGGGCGGCCGCCTGGCTCGCGGTTGCAGCTGCCTGCCTGCTTTCTGGGCGCGCAGCTGCAGCCCAGTCATCAATGCCTCATCCTGGGTCGGCGAAACGGGAGCAGGGCGCGCTCCAGGACCGTGTGAAGGGCCCTGGCCCGGCAGCGGGCGACGCAAACGCGACCGCAGCCACCGCCTGGCAGGCCCCGAGGCTGGACGAGGTGGCCGCCGACATCGCCAGCCGGTGGGACGGCCGTCGCCTCCATGCGACGAGGCGCCTCCCACGCCTGACCCTTTTCCAGCTCGGCATGCCGGAGAACTGGCGGTACCGCTCGGGCGAGATGCCTTTCATGCTCGTGGGAGTGGCCGCGGACGACCCCTTCTGGAGAGAGGCGCTGCATCGCCGGAGAGAGGCGGCTGCGCAGTCTGGCGGCCCGGCTCCCTCCGCCAGCAGCGGCAGCAGCAGCGCCCCAGGCGCGCGCCGCAGCCGGTCCTTTGGCGCGGCAGGGCGGGGGGCAGGCTTGCCCATGTGGGACTCGCCCTTTGCCCAGGAGGCCGCCCGCGACGCCCGCCGGGCGTGGGACGGCGCCCCCAAGGATCGCACCGTCTCGCGCCGGCGGCGCATGCTCAGCGTCGGCGAGGCAGGCACTGCGCGTGCGGGAGAGGTCGCGGGCGGCGCCAGTGCCGCTCCGGCGGCTGCGGCGGCAGGCGGCGCTGCAGTGTCTGACAACGTTACTTCCTCCACGTGGACGGCGGCGGCCCTGAACCAGGCCTTCGGGCGGCGCGCCGCGGACGCATACCCGCACAACATGCAAGAGGTGCAGGTCCACCCGGTGTTGACCACCCTGGCAGAGGCGCTGGCAGAGCTAGACGCGCCTTCTGGCAAGTTTCGTCGGTCGGCGCTGCGGCCCGACGCGGCCTACGTGCAGTGGAACGTACCCTCGGCCGACTGGCCCCGGCTGACGGCGTCGCTCCCGGGGCCGCTGCCTCGCCAGTTCGCCGCGGACGACGCGTGGCTCGACGCCTGCCTCGGCTCGGTGTCCCCGCTGATCCACCGGCGAGGCGCCTGGCCCCCTCGCCTGCGGCTGCGCTCCGGCACCCCGCACGCCCTGGCGGAGGAGTTCTCGAGGGCGTCGCACTGGCGAATGCTCCTCTCGGGCTCTCGCGGCGCGGGCATGTTCGGCCACTGGGACGTCCTGGCCACTGCCTCCTGGCAGTTTCAGGTGTCGGGAGCCAAGCGGTGGCACGTGTGCGCGCCAGACCAGCGCCCTAGGCTCGGCAATGCTGCCGACTTTGACGGGTTCTTCCCCGACTACACCGCGGTGGAGGGCGCGCGGGACCTCCTGTGCTTCCTGGATGTGGTGCTGCCAGGGGAGTTTATTTTCTACCCGCGCAACTTCTGGCACCAGACGGAGAACCTCGTGACGCCAAGCACCTCCATCTCATCCACCGTGGTGGACGCTCTCAACCACCGCACGGTCGCCAACGAGCTGAAGCGGGAGTGCAGCGGCCTCAACCGCCTCATGAGGCCATCGCCCGCGCTCTGCAGCGCCCTGGACCGCTGCTTCGAGTGGTGGGGGTCCGCATACGACGGCCACATGCTGGGGCCAGGCGCGACCGACGCGGGCCGCTGGCCGCTGCCCGCCGAGGTGGCGGACGGCGCGAGCCCCGACAAGCGCCGCCGCGCCGCGCCCCTCCTCCCGTCCGAGCAGGCAGGGGGCGCCTCCACAGGCCGGCCCGCCGAGCCGCGCGGCTCTGCCGCCGACTACAAGGAGCGATGGGCGCGGCGGGCCAGCGGGGCGGCGGCGGCCGGCCCTCGCTGTCCCCTCCGCCGCGCGCTGTTTCGCGTTGCCTGACTGGCGGTTTCGCTTGCTTCACGAGACGAGCAACACAGCGGCGCTGGCGTGCCCCTTTTGCGTGCGGGCTGCACGGAATGCAACGCGCGGCAGCGGCGGGGCACAGGCAATGTTCGCGGTGGCCACCGGCAGCTGAAGCGGGGCCACGCAGGTCAAGCACACCGCAGGGGTGTGCGGGCGAACGCAATACACGGGACACTCGCTGGACGGGACACGGGGCCGGGGCGGGCGGCCGAGGGCGGCTCACACGGCGACGTCAATGTCGTCTTCCTCGGCGCGGGCGGCGGCGGGGTCGGCGTCGGGGCGGGCCGTGTCCTCGTCATCGCGGTCAGCATCATCGTCAGGGGTCGTCAGCGGGTGGGCGTAGTCGCCGGCGGCGGCCTCCTCATCGCGCTCAGCCGCTGCCGAGTCGGCGGGGGCGGCGGCGGCGGTGGCGCCCGCGCTTGTGCCAACTGCTGGGGCGCGGGGGCCGCCGCCCTGGAACTCGCTCTCGGGAACCATGTACAGCAGCACAGCGCACCCCATGTGCGAGAGCCAAGCGATGATGGCAAACGCGAAGCCGGCCCCGAACCACGTGGCCGACGGGGCGGCGCCGCGTGCCAGCAGGCGCGCCTTGACCGGGTCGGCGAGCACCTGGTTGGCGCCGCCGCTAAAGGCAGAGAAGGCGATCATGAAGCAAAACGCAGCGACGGCGTGCAGCACGATGGCGCCGGTGCGGCTGCCCACGGAGCCAGCGAGCGACCCGAGGAAGTCGACCCGGTCCAGGCGCTGAAGCAGCGTCACGGCAGCCGCGGCGAAGCAGCAAATGAAGCCAATGGCACAAAACGCCACTGCGGCGCCGGTGGCCGCGCCGAGGTCGTCCAGAAGGCGGGGGGCGTCGCGGAAGGAGTAAATGTCACAGTCGTAGCCGGGCAAGAGGCTCGTCCGGTCACGGCGCATGCACGTCCACACATTGGACAGGTCCGTGTGCCCAGAGATGTCTCCGAGCGGAGTCTTCACGTGCAGCTCGATCCAGGACCCGGACACGGCGGCCAGTGCGCAGATCACGCACCAAATGGCCAGCGCAAACGCGCCAGACTGCCACGGCCGGCGCCGGGCCTCCTCTGCGAGGTACGCGCTGCGCTCCGTCACTTCGCGGCGCGCCCAGTCGACGTGAGGTTGCACGCTTTGCATCACTCCGCTGCTCGAGCCAGCTCCCGAGGCGGCTGCGGACTGGTCACCTCCAGCCTTCTCGGAGCCTTCCGCAGATCCCGCGGACCCGCCAGTCGGCGCCTCTCCGTAGTCGCCGCGGGCCTCGGCCTCGCTTCCACCTGGGGAGGTGGGGTGCTCCTTGGGGTCGGTCGCGGAGGTGTCCGCCATCGCTGCCGGGGAGTCTGCGCAAGTGTTCCGGATGAACAAGTGGTTACCGCAGTTGTGGTTCCTTTTCTGCTGTTTCCGGGCAGAGCCAGCGCGCCTTCGCGGGCAAAATGCTTGCGAGCGCCCGAACATTCGCCCGGTTGCCGGTTTGAACCGCGCTGCGCGCTCGTGCACCACCCGGGCTGCCCCAGCATGAGCGGGCTGTTCGATGACGGGGAGGCGGCCCTTGTGTTTGACGACTTGCTCCCCGACGAGGACGCCCAGGGGCAGGCTCCGGGCTCCTCCGGCGCGGACAGCGCTGGCGGCGACGCTCCCGCGCTGTCCGCGGCCGAGCAGGCCGAGGCCGACCTCAAGGCCGCCGCGGCCGCGCTCCGCCCGCGCAAGCGGCGGCGTGCCCCTTTCAACGAGACCCACTTGGCGTCCCGCCGGGGCCTGGGGCTCCTTCACGAAATGGCGTGCGAGTCGCTGCGAGGCGCAAACCCGCCCATCCGCATTCGCACCTCCAAGGGCCGCGAGGTGAGGGACTTGCGGGCAAGGCGGGCGTTTCGCCCAGCCCGTTCCGAGCAGCCATGCCTGCGCCCCGTGCTCCGGAGGGCGTCCGCTGCCTCACGAGACCCGGCTGTGCTGTCGCGCCTGGCTCGCTTGCGCCTCGGATCCCCGCAGGCGGAGGGCATGGCGGCGTGCGCGACGCTCTGGCGGGCGTGGGCGCAGGCCTCCTACCCGGGGATGACGCTCGCCGACATGCTGCCCCGGCTGGCAGTTATGTCCGGGAGGGGGCAAGTGAAGGCCGCCGCAGCCGCCATGCGCGAGGCAGACGCGCACCTCGTGGAGGCGCAGCGCGACCGGGTGCGGGTAGAGGGGGCCACGCCGAGCAAGAACGGCCCGAGCAGCGCGCGAGGGGCGCCTGCGGCTGCCCCTCCGTCGGCAGGCACGCCTTCCGCGGCCACGCCGTCGCAGCCTGCCGGCGGGGCGGCCGACGGAGCGCCGCCGTCCGCTGGCCGAGCGACCGCCGGCGTGGGGCAGGACGTCATTGAGGAGGCCGAGGCGGCCATGCGAGAGCGGGCGGCAGCGGCAGTGGCGGGGTCGTCGTCCGGGGGCGCAGCGCGGGCCCAGGCCAGCGGCGCAGCGGCAGTTGTGGTCGGCAACGACCATGACGACGACGACGACGACGAAGAGGACTACGCGGCCCTTGGCGTGAACCTCGACGAGTTTTGATCGCGGTGGCCTCGCCCTGTGCGGGGACGAGCGCACTCCCGTTGTCGAAGGGCCCGCCTCGCGTGTGTGGCTTTCGTTGGGCTCGCGTGGCGTCCGCTCGTGAAACAACTCGGCAGCACAGCGTGGAAGGCAAGGGCGGCGACCGGGCCGAGCATGCTCGGTGCGAGCCAAGGCTGCACTGCTGCCCGGTGTTGCAGCGCCGCGCAGGGGGCAATACCGACTGCACACACAGCTGGCTTGCGCCGCTTGTTGCCCAATGGAACAGAGCGAGCCCCTGCCACGAAGGTGCCGATCCGGCGCACCGCGCTTCCAATGTGCAAACGCAACCGGCGCGATGGCGCGCCAGCACGAGCGCGCTCCCGTGCGTGGCCTCATCGCCCCCGAGCAGCCAGCACACGGCCCGGAAGCAGCGTGTTCGTGGGGTCCAGAGCCGCCTTGAGCCGGCGCATGAGCGCCTCCTCCCCGCTGCCCCTCGACAGGCCGGCGTACCCCAGCTTGGACATGCCCACGCCGTGCTCCGCCGACACGCTGCCGCGCATGCCCGCCTCCTTGGCAACCCACTCGGGCACGAAGGGAACGCTCGCGTCCCGCGCAGCCGCCGCCGCTTCGGCCAGCGACGGCGGCGGGGCGGCCGCGGACGAGGACGCGGGGGGGCGCCGGAGCGTGTCGCCCTCGGCCCCCACCGGCCTGCCGTCAGCCGCGCACGCGGAGGGCACGCTGACGTTCAGGTGGAGGTTGCCGTCGCCGACGTGGCCGTACCCGCAGGCCAGGACCCCGCCGACGTCCGTGCCGTCGCACCCCCAGCCCCCCGCCACGCAGCCTTCCTCCAGAGTGGACGCGCCGCGGGGCCCCGGGCTGAGCCACGCCGGGTCGAGCTGGTCGCGAAGGCGTCCTCGCGCCGCAGCGACGGCGCCCTGAGGCCCAGCCATGCGCTCCAGCGGGAGGCTCACGTCCAGCTTGACCGCGCGGCCACGCTTGGACAGAGCCTCCGTGACGCCCTCGCGCAGCCCCCACATCTGCCTGGCTTGCGCCGTGCTGGCGGACACGGCGCCGGTGATGGCCTCTCCGGCCGCCAGCGCCCCCTGCGCCACCTCCTCCATTCGCTCGCTGCAGTACGCCTGGGACGCGCCGGCGGCCTCCAGCAACAGCGTGTAGGGGTACCGCTCGTCGAGCGGATCGCGCTGCCCCCCCCACGTCACCGCGACGTCGACTGACGCCGCGTCCAGATACTCGGCAGCGGACACGGTCTCTGCGAGGCCGCGCGAGCCCAGCGCACGCCGCACCGTGCGGCGCAGGCCGTCCCAGTCGGCGAAGCCAAGCATGGCCACGACCCTCGCCTCGGGCGCGGGCGGAACGCGAAGGGCAGCGGCCGTGACGACGCCGAGCGTCCCTTCCGACCCCAGTATCAGGTGGGGCCAGTGGTAGCCCACGTTGCGCTTGCGGGCCGAGCTCAGGCCGTCCACCACCGTGCCGTCCGCCAGCACCGCCTCCACGCCCACGAGACTGGAGTGAAGGCTGCCCCAGCGCACGGCGTGGACACCCCCCGCCGCGGTGGCGATGATTCCCCCGACGGTGCAGCTCCCCTTGGCCCCCAGGTCCACCGGCATGCACCTGCCGTGGTCGCTCCTCAGCATCTCGTCCACCCGCTGCAGCACGGCGCCAGCCTCGACCGTCAGCACCCCCGCGTCCTCGTCGAAGGAGCGCACGCCGGTCATACGGTCCAGGGACAGCAGCACCTCTGCTCCAGCAGCCACAGGCACGCCTCCTCCAACGAGACCCGTGTTGCCGCCCTGCGGAACCACAGGCACGCCCGTGCGGTGGCACGCGGCCAGCACCGCGGAGACTTGCTGCGTCGTCTGCGGCCGGGCCACCGCCAGCGCCATGCACCCGTACTCGCCGAGCCAGTCGGTGCAGTACGGGCCCATGTCACTCGGCGACAGCAGCAGCCCCTTCTCGTCCCCGTCCACGGCAGCGCGCAGGTCGCGGACCAGCTCTGTGGCGCCCGTCGTGCTGCTGCTCAAGAGCCGCGGCCCGAGCGCCCGCCACTGCGAAGCGAGGGCAAGTCGCCCCGCGACACCTGCTCCCTTGCGGCTACATGTCCGGGAGACCCATTGTGCGGAGCCGCGGCTCAGGCGGCGCGCGAGGACGGCGCCGGTGCGGAACATTCGGTGAGCACAAGCCCTTGGCCGAACTCAGGTGCAGCGGGCTGTTCACCTCGGTGCCAGACGGCACGGACCGATCCGGGAGCGCTGCGCAAAGTGGGGCCGTGTCCGATTGCCCCCCACTCCAGATCCAGCCGATGCACGTGCGTGGCGGGGCTGACTCGCCGGCGATGCGCGCGCGGTTGACGCAGCTCTGCTGCTGTGGCGGCCTCTGTCGGATCTGCAAAGCCTCGGCATCGCGGGCCTGTTCGCGCGCGCGGGAAGCAGCCCGCGCCCGCACTCGCGCCCAAGGCTACGGGCCGCGCCGGCCTGAATCGTGCCAGCGGGCTCCAGGCTCGAGAGGCCAGGCGTTGCAGCCACGGCCTGGGCGCTCCGCAGTCGGCATCCCCGACCGAACTGCAGCCTTGCGAATCCCGCCCCGCCGCGCGCGTCCCGCGAGCGCCGGGCCTAGCCTTGGGTGTTTCGCGCTCACAGGCGCCTGCATGCGTGGCCTGGAGCGCTCGGCAGGGCACGAAGACCCGCCGCATCCGTGCCGAATCAGGGCAAGCTCAACCAGGCAGCGCCGCCGTGCCGCCGCCCCCATGGCAGTTGCAGGCCCCGCTGCGGACGCCGAGGCGCACGCCCATGGCAAGCCTCCCCTTCGCAGCTCCGACTTGCGCTCGCGCCCCTCCAGCCTGGCCGGGCGCGTGGCAGTGCTGAGCGCGCTGGTGGTCACTGCAGTTGCCGCGGCTCGCATCGCTGCCGCGGCTCCGGAGCTCCCAGCACCCGGGCCTTTCGTGCGCGGAGCGGACGACGGCACCGTTACGGACGTTCCGCCGGAGTCGAGTTCCGGCGTGCAGTGGCACAGAGCGGAGCTTGTGTTGTGGTTCGGCTGGATCACCGCCGCCTGCACCGGCCTGGGCGTGGTGCCCTTCCTCTTCGCCTCCCGCCTCCCGCCCGCGCTCTCTGCGGCCAGCAATGCGGTGGCGTGCGGCATGATGGTCGCTGCGTCCGTGGGGCTCGTCCTTGAGGGAGCAGGCGCGGAGCAGCCGGACGCCCCGCTGCCTCCCCCAGGGGCGGCAGCGAGGCCGCAGGAGCAAGGCGCGAAGTACCCGTGCGCCTGGGGCGTCGCACGAACCGCCGTGGGCGTCGTGCTGGGCCTGGTGTTCGTGCGCGTGACCGAGGCGCTCATGCACTCGCACGGCGGTCACGAGGCCTGCTCGGCCGGCGGCGGCAGCGGGCACCGCGCCACAAGCGAGTCTGGCCCTCAGCCTGGTGAGAGCCATACGTCTGGAGCAGGCGGTGCAGACTGCCAAGGCGGCGACAGCGCCGCCGAGGGGCCTGCGGAGGCCAGGATTGTCGACCGGTCAAGGACGGGGCAGGGCCACACCGCGGGGACGGGGGGCGTGGCCGGCGACGGCTATGGCGACGCGGCGGCCTCGGGAGAGGAGCTTGTGGTGGAGGAGGACGAGACAGCCGTGGACAGCGACGACGAGGAGCGAGTCGCGGGGCTGCTCGAGACAAGCAGGGCTCTGGGCAAGGCGGACTTCAGGCGCGCGCTGCTCTTCTTCACAGTCATGGCGGCGCACTCGCTCGCCGAGGGGGTCGGGCTTGGCGTGTCGTTTGGGGGTACCAAAGGCGTCAGGGTCGGCTCCGTCATCTCGTCCACGCTGGCGGTTCACAACATCCCTGAGGGCCTGGCCATCTGCCTCGTGCTTGTGCCGAGGGGCACGTCGCTGGTCGACGCGGCAGCGCTGTCAATCCTCTCGTCGCTGCCGCAGCCACTCTTTGCGCTTCCGGCGTATTTCTTTGTCGACACGTTCGCCGCCCTGCTGCCGGTCGGACTCGGATTTGCGGCGGGAGCGATGCTCCTGCTCAGCTTGCAGGAGCTGTGGCCCCAAGCGGCTGCCTCGCTCGGCAAGACCACCGCCTTTGCCGTGGCCTTGACCGCCTTCGCGGCCATGTCGCTGTTCCAGCACATGGTCCACGACGACGACCAGTAGGGGCGCGGCGCCCGCAGCGATGTTCGCCTGAGAACCGCGCGCCAGCGCCGTTATCGCGCCTGGCATGTGCCCGTGAGTGTGTTGCTCACGCTATTTGGCGCCGTGGAGCGCAGCGGAGTGCTCACCCGAAGGCGCCTGCACTGCCTCCCCTTCCGACGTGAAGCGTACAGCCAAGCAAAGGAATCCGTCACATTCGCGCTGCGGGACGCGAGGCAAGATTCGTGGTCGGGAAAGCTCCCAGCGCCACGCATGCGCACGCGGCCCACGCGCCCGAATGCCGGCGGCGCGGGCAACTGCCCGACGACGAGCAGAGTCGCTTCCGTCGCCGGCCAGCTCAGAGTCCGCCGGGCGCGTCACTGCCCGCCTCGCAGGCCCCTGGGTCCTTCAAGCCCGGGCAATGGCCACGGACGGGCGAGCCCGCACCGTCGTTGCTGTCGTGAGCCTTGCTTCATTCGCCCGGGGCGCGCCTTGCGCTCGGAGCCCGTTGTCGGATTGCTCCACCGCTTGCGCCCTGGCCGCCCAGTCTGCCGCTGAGCCGTCGCTGCGCTTTGGCCCAAGCCGCACCATCGCGCTGTGACGTGTTCGCTGTGCGCGCAGGGCGAGGCCGAGGCGCACGAGGCCAATGCAGCTGGCGGCGCCGGTGAGCCTGCTGGAGGTTGATGCATTTCGCCGTTGCTTGGCGCTGCTCGCCGGGGAGCCCCCTCGCGAGCCCGTTGGGTTGCGCGCACACAAACAAGCAGTCTCTGCAATGCGTGCTGCCAGTTTCGGGTGCCTGGACGTCTGCCTGCGCGGCTCGCAGGAGGTGGGGATGCGGTTCAGGCAGTGCCGCTGGCGGCCCTTGTGGACGACCCGTCGCCGCTGTGCGGCCCCCGGGTCGCAGTTCGCACAGCCGCCGCGAGTAGTTCCAGGGGCAGCCGCGGACCCGTGACCCGCGTCGTGGCGCTGTCGCGCGACCGCGTGTATCTGTTCGGCCTGCCGCGGCTGAGCGGCGCTCACCTTGGAGACGTGCCCTCCAGAAGAGTCCGGCTGGGAGCTGCCCCGGAGGCGGCCACATGGTCTGCCGACGGCCAGTGCGCCTTTGTGGGCGACGCCCTTGGACGCCTGAGCTTGCTCGTGGCGAACGGCCAGCTGCTCTCGCAGAAGCAAGTGTTCAAGCCGACCGGCGACGAAGGCGGCGACGCCGCCGCTGCAGTCGCAGCAGACTCTGGCTTGGCCGTTGGGTCGGCCTTTGCCGGGATCCAGTGCGCGCGCCCTTCGGCAGAGGCCATGTCCGCGACGGCCGGCAGCGGCGGCAGCCCTCCCGAGGAGGAGCTTGTTGCCGTTGCGGTTTCGGGCGCCGCACTGGTGATGCGGCGGCTGCAGCTTCCCGCGCTGGTTGCTGCCGCAGCTGCTCGCGACGACGCCGCGGTCAAGGCCGTGGTGCGCCGCAACCGCGTCTCCCAGTTTCACGCGTCGTCCGCTCACATGAAGGGCCCCATGGCGTGCATGGCAGCAGGGTGGCGCGAGGCCGGCACAGCAGTCGCGCTGGTTGCGCTCGCAGGGCCAGTCGCAGTGGCGGTGTGGGTCCTTCCCCGGGGGCCGGGAGCCGACTCCGGATCCGCCGCCGACACCGCGCCCGTCGCCTCGCTGCCCAGGGCCGCGCTCAGCTCGGCGCCCGTCGCCGCTGCGCTCCGCCCGGGGTCAATGCAGCTCGCGCTAGGCCACGCCGATGGCTCCGTGTCCTTGTGGGAGTGCCCGTCCGCCGGCCAGCCGCCGGCCTTCATCGCCGCGGGCTCCGCGAGAGGCCTCCCGGGCTGCGGCCCCGTGCTCGGCCTGGCCTGGGCCTCTGGCGCCGCTGCTGGGCTGTTCGAGGAGCCGGAGGTGCTTGTGGCGACGCGCAGCGGCGACGTCGGGGCGCCTGGCGTGGCTTGCTTCCTGCGCCCGCCCCCGCTCGAGGAGCCGGACGTGGACCCCGCGCACGACCTTGCCATTGTCGCCCAGGCGCCGGTGCCCATGCCCCCGCGTGGCAGCGCGCCTGGAAGCGCCGGGGGGCATGTTGCGCCCGCTGCGATGATCGACGTGGCGGCGGACGAGGACGAGTGCGACGACGCAGCGGACGAGGACGGGGTCCCCGTCGTCGGCCGGACCGCAGTTGCCCCGCGCCTTCTGCTTGCGTCGCTGGGCAGCGTCGAGGGGCTGGGCGACGCGGGCGCTCGGTGCCTTGTGCTGCACCAGCTCGAGCCGACGCCGCTCGCGGACAGAATGGAGGCCGCTGTGCGGCGGGGGGGGCGATCTGAAGCCGCGGCCCTCGCGGAGGCCGCCGGGCTCGACCCCACCGACGCGGCCAGGGCCGAGGCCACCGTGCTGGCGCACGAGATGCGGTCCTCCGCGGATCGCGCCGAGGCGGAGTGCGCGTCGGCGGACGACGCCAAGCGGTTTCGTGCGGAGGACCGCTCGCGAGCGCGCCGCCTCGCCGGCGTGCTGGACGAGGTCGTGTCGGCCGGAGACGCATCCTTTGCAGTTGCGCTCTGCGCTGAGGCTGTGCCCCTGTGCCAGGCCACGATGAAGGTCCTGGTTGCGTACGCGGGCGCCGCGGCGGGAGCGGAGGAGTCGCCTGGCGCGGCCGGCGCAGCAGGAGACGCCCCCGCCGCGAAGGGGGGGAGGCCGGGCGTCCCGGGGGCCGCGCTGGACCCCGCCTGCGGAGCGGAGGCCGCAGACGCGGCAGAGTCAGCGGCCGGCGACGCTGCTGCCCTCGCCGCGCGCTGGGCGGCGTTCGAGGCCATGACAGCCGCAGGCAGGCGCGCCAGCGGCGCGCACGCCCCCGCCCAAGGCGCCGCCGACTTTGAGCGCGCGGCGTGGGTGTCCTTCCGAGACGGCTCGTGGGCAGGCGCGGCCGCCGCTCTCGTTCGCGCAGGCATGCTCTGGGAGGCGCGATCGGCGTGGGAGCGCCAGCCCACGGCGGCCGGGGCGCGGGCGGTGGCCGCCGCGCTGCGGGACCTTCCAGACTGGGTCAGGCCGTCCGCTTGGGCGCCATGGGTGCGTTCCAGCGTGCTGCCGCTGCTGGACCAGCGCGACGCGGTCCTGCTGGAGCCGTGGGCAGTTGCCGAGGCCCTTCGCTGCGAGGCCGCGGGCATGGACCCGAGCGAGGCGCGGTGGGCGTGCCAGGCCCTGCTGCCGCGCGAGGCCTGCGCGGCCGCGGGGGTGGCGTCGTCTGGGCGAGACGCGCCGGCGCACGCCGAGCCACAGCCTCCTGCGACGCCGGGAGAGCTCTGCGCCCCGGCCAACGCGGCAGGGTCCCTTGGCGCGGCAGCAGCAAGCCTCGCCGGCTGGCGGCAGCTGTGCCTCGGTGGCGCCGCCGCCGCGGCTCAGGCCAGTGCTGGCCAGGGTTCGGCCGACCCATCATCGGCGGGGGTTCCGCCTCCGTCGGCGTCGCCAGCGGCTGCGCCGCTTGGCGCCTGGATGCTGCGCGGCGGTCAGCAGCCGTCGGCGGAGGCTGCGGCGGCTGCAGACGCCGAGCACGATCCCGTCCGGTCCGCAGCGTCGCTCATTGCCGAAGCCAAGGCCACTGCTGCGCGGTGGGCGGCTCTCATCGATGCGGCCAGCGTTGCCGGAGGCGGTGCTGCTGCCGCGGCTGCCTCTGCGGCTCAGGCGGTGACCGCGGACGAGGGACCGGAGGCGCCGCCGATGCGGCTGCTGCCGCGCCTCTGGGCCCTGCTGGATGAGCAGGCCTTCCTCGCAGAGCGCGCCGGTCTGAGGGTGCCGCTGGCCGAGCTTGCCGCAGACTGGCCCTCGGGCGTGGCGGTGCTGCTGCTTGACCGCGAGCCCGTGGCGTCGCTGCTGGGCGCGACGGCCGTGCCCATTGTGCGGGCGTGGTGCGACCGCCACGGCGTGGACGCCGACAGCGTGCTCGCCGACTATGCTGAGGAGCTGGCCGAGGCGGCCGCGGTGACCAGGCAGGATGCCCTGGACTCGCCCGCCATGTCCGAGGGGGAGGACGAGGCCGAGGCGGCGGGAGGCGGCGCCGCAGCGGACCGCGGTGATGCCAGCCAGGGAAGTGGCAAGGCAGCGGAGGAGGAGAAGTCGGAGGAGGGGGAGGGGGAGGAGGAGGAGGATGCTGATGCGGTTCCGGTGGGCGCCGAGGCACTGCGCTCCGACATCGCGTCTGTCCGAGCCGCTGCGCTAGAGGAGCGCGCCTGCGCAGTGGCGCGCAGCATCGCAGCGCCTGGCCTGCGAGCGACTGTTGCGTCCGCCGTGGCGCGCGAGGCCACGCCGCAGAGCCACCCGCAGATGGCTGCCCTGCTGTCTGAGGCGACGGGCTGGAGCTGCAGGCGCGAGGCCGCCAGCGCGGTGCGGCGCGCTGAGCGGGCTGTCCGCATTCGCAGCCTGCTCGCGCAGGAACGGCCCGCCACAACTGGGGACATTGCCGACGCAGACCTGCGCGGCGACGACGCCAGCGACCAGGAGGAGGGCGGCGGCGCTGCTGCTCCTGCCGGCAACTCCGATGGCTCAGCCGCCGACGACGGCGACGGCGACGACGACGACAGCGACGCCGACGGGGCGGATGGGGCAGCCGGGCCCGGAGCCGGAGCGTCTGCCGCCAGCCGGCGTCTGCTGTCTGACCGCGCTGCCGGCGCGCTCCTGCGCACTGTGGCAGCCCGACGGGCGGTGACGCCGAGCAGCGGCGCCTGCTGCGGCAAAGACGACGCAGCGGGCGCAGGCAGCGCGGGAACCCGGGGCGTTGCCGCGCTCTGCGACGCGTACCCTGCTGCGGTTTCCGTCCGCGAGGCTGCGGCGGAGGCGGTGCGGTCGGCGCTCCTGTCGCTTCCGACCGTGGCAGAGCTGGTGGCAGCCACGGCGGCCGAGCCGGCCGCCGAGGACGCGTCTTCCGCCGAGGAGCTGGCCGCTGCGAGAAGGGTGCTCTTCGCGCTGCTGCAGGCGCGGGCGCGGGAGGCGGCCGACGCGGTGGAGGGCTGGAGCGCTGGCGAGGACACGAGCCTGCTTGAGACGGCGTGCGCGCAGGCGCTGGCCAGTCTCGAGGCGGAATGCCCCCCGCGCGCCGTGGCCATGGCCGGGGGCACCAAGGCCGCCGCCGCCGCCTCCTGGGCCGCGCTGCTCGCTCGCGCCAGCGGCGACCTGCTCCGCGCTGGCAGCCTCGCCAAACGCGGGGCTGGGGACGCGGCGTGGGCGCTTGCGCTGCCGGAGGGCTCCGCCCCCGACGCAGGCAGGCTTTGCGTGGTGCGCGCGTGGGACGCCGACGCCGCCGCGCGCCACTCCCTTCCGGCGGTGCTGCCGGGCGCCCCTGCCCTGGACGCCGGCGAGACCAGGTCGGCTGCTGGCGCGTGGCGAGCCCTCGCCGCGGCGTGGCTGGCTGCGGAGTCGGCGTCTCGCCTGGCGCGCCGTGATGGCGGCGACTCGGCCGGCTGGGGCGCTCGCGTTGCGGCTGCTGCGGGGCTGGCCGGCCTGGCGAGCGCCCGACCGCCGCCCACCAGCTCCGTGTGCCCCCCCGTCGCCGACGGCGCAGGGGCCCACACGTCGGCCGGCTCGCACGCCGTGGCCTGGACGGCGTCGGTGGCGCGCGGCCTCTTGCGCGAGGGCCTCGCGGCGGCCAAGCCGTCCGCGCTTGCGACCGCTGCCCGGCGGAGGCGGCTGCTCGCCGCTGTCGCGGCCTGCTCGGGGCAGGGCGCCGGGATGCTTGCGCGGAGCCGGCTTGCCGCCGACATGCTCGGCGGCGGCACTGCCGGCCTGCGCTCCACGGCGGCGGAGTCGGCGGCGCGGCGGGGGCTGCCGGGCGACGCGGCCTTTTTCGCGCGCGTGGCCGCGGCGGCCGGGTCCAACCCCACTGGCGCAGCGGCCGCGCAGCTCGGCCCCGCGCTCAGGGCCGCGGCGGCGAGGCAGCGCCGGCACGATGCCGGGGCGGCGGCCGTGGCCACTCGCTGGGCGACCGCGGCGACTGCCGGGCGGGCCAGCGGCAAGGCCGCAGCGGGAGAGAGCGGCGCGCTCGTGGGGCGGCGGGCAGGCGAGGTGGGGCTCGCGCTGGCTCGCGCCCGCGGCATCGTCAGCGCCGCGGCGGCGCAGCCCGGTGCGTCCCAGGACGCTGCCGCGCTGAGGCGGGCGGCGCGGTCGCTGCTTGGCGCGGCGCTCGCCGCCGGGGGCGACGGCGCAGCAGGGCGAGCGGGGGCCGAGGGGCCGGCGCGCGCGGCCATGGCGGCTCGCAGGCTGGCGGGAAGCTCCATCGCTTGCGGCCCTGCGGCCGCCGTCGCGTCTGGCCTGGACGGCTGGTCCAACGCCGACGTGGCGTGCGCGGTGGCCTTGCGCACAGACGTGGCGGACGTTCTTGCCCGCGCCGAGGCGGAGGCGGAGGCCGGGGACGCGGCGCAAGCGCAGGCTGGGACGGAGGGGGAGCGCCTGCTCCGCGCCATGGGCACGGCCGGGCGCGGCCCGGCGTCAGGCAGCGACGCCGCGGACGGGCGGCGGGTGCGCTCCAAGGCGACTTCGCTCGCGTCCGCAATCTTCGGAGAAGAGGACGACGCGGACGACGACGATGAGGCAGACGGCGGGGCGGCGGCGGAAGAGGCCGGGGCGGGGGCGCGGGGCCGCTCCAGAGGCGGGGGCTCACGCGCCGCATCGGCGTCGGCAGCGGCGCCGGGCGCGCTCCCAGCGGGTCCGCCGCCCCTGCCTCGCGGGCGGGCCGCGGATGCGGGGGCGGGCGGGTTCGCGCGTGGCATGGCTCCGCGCGCGGACTGGGTGGCGTACGGCGCGTGGTGGCGGGAGGGCGGCATGGTGCTCGACAGCGGGCCTGCGATGACCAAGGCGATGACCCTCGTGAGCGCTCGGCGCGCGTGCGAGGCGTGGGCGCACCCCGTCGCGTGGGCGGTGCGTATGGCGTGCGTGGCAGACAGCGGCGCTGTGCTAGCGGCCGCTGCTTCCAGCAGGCAGCCTCGGCGTCGGAGCCGCGGCCTGGAGGCGCGCTCCACGGGGTGGGACGTCGCAGGCATGCAGGCACGGTCGGCGAGGCGCGACCTCGTGGCGCACCTCCGGGCGGGCGGAAGCATCGCCACAGCGCTGGGCGTGGCCGTGGGCGGGGCGGGGGGCGAGGCCGGGGGCGCCGTCGCGGCCGCCGCCGAGGACGAGCTTGCTGCCGCGGCACAGGAGGAGCTCGGGCTGGCAGCCGCCAAGGAGGCCATGGGGGCGCGCCGGCCGGACGGCGCCGCGGCGCTGGCTTGGCTCCTCGCGGTGCCCGTGCGGGACGCAGCGCAGGTGCTTCGCGACGAGATTCGGGCGGCTGCCACGGCGGCGCGGGAGGCGGTGTCGGGGGCGGGGCGCAGCGAGTCTGCCTCCCGGCTCAAGGTCCAGGCGGCCTTCCAGCGAATGAGCGACGCGGCCTGCGTCGGGGCGGATGCGGCCGTGTGTTGGGACGAGCCGGCGTTCGCGTGCGAGTGCGCGGCGGTGGCGGGGGCGGCCCGCTGGTGGGCGCGGCTCGCGGCTGTGGGGGTGCCGGTGGACAGCTCCGTGTGGGCGAGGGGGCAGGGGGAGGCCTCGACCCAGACCGCGAGCACCAAGCCGTCGTCCGGCGGCAGCCTCCAGACCAGGCGAGGCGCAGGGGCTGCTGCCCGCATCGGCCTGGCGTCGCCCGGCGCCGGACCGCTGCAAGCCGTGCTCAGCCCGGGCCAGGACGGCGGCCCGCAGCACGCCGAGGCGGAGCCCCTCGACAGCCTGGCCTACCGGGCGCGCGTGGCGCAGGCGCTGGTGGCCGCCGCGGGCACACGGCTGGGCCCCGCCATGGTGCTCGCCGGCGCGCAGCGAGTCGACCCTGCCGGCCCCCTGGCCTCCTTCGCGAGGGCCCTGCTCACGGACCCGGCGTGCGCTGGGCTCGCGGGGTTCGAGGCCCCCTGCGCGGCGGCGCTTGCGGCGCTCCCGAGCGACGCCGCGGCGGCCGAGCTCAACGCGTCGCTGGCCGCCATCGCCCCGTTCGACCACCGTCGCCTCGCCTTCGCCTGCTCCGCCCTGGCGGCCCTGCTGCCAGCGGACGCGTCGCTCGGCCGCGCCAGGGCCGCCCTGGTGCTGCTCTCCAGCCCTGCTGCGCCACGCCGTGCGGCGCCCCCCTCGGCGGCCGCGGCGCTGGCGGTCGTGCTCGCCTGCCCAGAGGCAGCGGCAGCCGTGGCTGCTCGCTTCCTTCAGCGCGGGGCGCTGCCACGCTCTCCGGCCGGGGCCAGCGACGGCCCGCGCGCCGACCCGACGACGCCTGCGGGCCAGCGTTTGGCCGATGCCGCGTGGGCGATCCTCGCTCCGGCGGGCGCCTGCCCCGGGTTCGCCTCCGGGTCGGAGCCGGGCAGCGCGGGCCGCCTGACGCAGGTCCCCGTCCCCGCGTGGGCCGCAGCGGCGCGCGCGTCCCAGGCGGGGCACGGAGTGGTCGCGGCAGTGTGGGCGGCGCGGCGGCTCGCGCTCGACTGCGACGCGGACAGCGACCCGGAGCCCTGCCCGCACCCGCGCCTCGCCGCCCTGGAGGAGGCCGCCGCCGTCCTGCTCGCCGCGCCGACGCCGGACGCGCTGCTGGGCGCGCTGCGGCAGGCCGCCTGTCGCCAGGCGGGGGCTGGCACCGCGCCCCCTCCCGTCGCGGAGGCGGCGGACGCCGACTGGGACGGCGCTGGGAGCGAGCAGGCCGACGCCGCCGCGACGGCCTCCTCCGCGCTGCGCCGTGCCCCGGTGCTGCCGGCGTCGGCTGGCCTGCGGTTGCTCTCGGACGCGGCCTCCCGCCTCTCCCTCACGCACCTGCTGGACCGGCCCGTAGAAGCCCTCAGCAGGCACCTGACGCTGTCGGCGCTGCCGCGGTGCCTCCCGCTCGTGGGCGGGACGCCGGACGACGCGGACGCGCTCGCCATGGCGCTTGCTCGCCGGACAGCTCGCGCCCTCGTCCGGCAGCGGCTGCGGCAGGCGCTGGTCCGCAGCGAGGCAGCCAGCGCTGCTCGTGCCCTGAGCGACGCGGAGCGTGCCGCCCTCCTGCCCGCGCCGGGCGCTGCCGCCCCGGAGGGCGCTGCGGCGGCTGGCCCGGCGGTGGAGTGCGACTGGGAGCTGGTGGTGCCGCAGGCCGCGTGCCCAGGCCTGGCCGGCGGCCTGGGCGTCAGCGACGTGGCCGCCGCGGTGGACGCCGTCAGGGACCCGGAGACCAGGGTCCTCGCGGCGGAAGCAGCGGCCAACGAGGTGCCGTGCGACTGGGTGGAGCTCCAAGCGCTGTGCCCGGAGCTGGCCGACGCGCTCACCGTGTCGGGGACGGACGGCGTGCCCGCTGCGGCCTGGCGAGCGGGCCGCCACGGCCACGCGCCCACCGCGCTCGCTGCAGCCCTGTCCCTCGGAGCCGCCGACTCGGAATCGCTTGCCCAAGCCGTCGACGGCGGCGGCGCCCCCGCCCCGCCCCAGGAGGGCGCCGGCTGCGCCCCCACGCCGCAGCTCGGCACTGCCTTTTGCGATGCCGTGCGCGACCGGGCGGTCCCGGCGGTGCTCTCGCAGGCCGCGGCGCAGCTTGTGGCCCCGTCTGCGTCGGCGCGGATGTGGGCGCTGCTGGGCGGCGGGCACATCGGAACTTGCGGCGACGGCGGGGCGCTCGGCCCGGCGTGGCGCCGGCCTCGCTTCGACCCGTGGCTCGACCGAGCGGCTGCGTCGCCCGCCGACGTGGCGGCCGTGGGCGGCGCCGCCCTGGCCGCCCAGACCGTGGCCGCGGAGGCTTCCGAAGCCCTGGCCATGTGCCGGCTGCGCCTCACGGCCCTCGCGCTGCGCTGCGCGTCTGACTGGCGAGACTGGCTGACGCGCATCGCGGGGGGCGAGGACGCCGCTCGGGCAGACGACGGCGAAACCGGAGACGCCTTCCGCCTCGCGGAGGGGGCCATCGCGCGGCTGCGCGCCGCGACCGTGGCTGCGGAGCTCCGCGTGGATCTGCTGCGCCTGGACGGGCGTGACTTTGCGCGGGCCGGCCGCTTCGCCGGGACGGACGCGGAAGCTGCCGAGGCTGCGGCACGCTCCCGGCTCGGCGACGGAGCCGCGTCGGAGGACGGCGGCACTGTCGTCTCGGCTCGGTCGCGCGCTTCTCGCCTGGCCGGGGAGGGCGGCAGCGCGGCCGTCTGGGACGAGCGGGACGCCGCCGAGAGCATCGCCCGGGGCGTGGAGCGAGCCATGGCGGCAGCCGCTGCCGCTGCCGCTGGCGACGAGGCGGCGCAGGCGGGGGGCACCGGCGCCAGGCCCCCGCGGCCCAGGCCGCGCGCTGGCCGAGGCGTTGTGGCCCTGGCCACCCTCGAAGAGGCGCCGGCACCCGCGCAGGAGGCGTCCTCCGCGGGCGCTCGCGCCCAGGGCCAGGCCCCGCCTCTGGACCCGCTGGCCGCGGCGTCCGCTGCCGCGCTCCTGCGCCTCGTGCCGCAGCCCGTCGCGCTGGTTGCCTTCCTCGTCGCTCGCGCGGCGGAGGCCGCATCCGGCGGCCGCTCCGCCTCGATCCCTCCCGCGGCCGTAGTCGCCCTGGCGGCACGCGCCGCCCACCGGCTGGGCGTTGACATTGCTGAGGTGCAACGCCGCGTCGCGGAGGCGTATGCGGCCACGCCGCCGCTGGGCCCCGGGTCGCAGCTGCCAGCAGACGCCGGCGCCGTCACAGCCGGCGCAACGGGCCTCGCCCCGGCGCTGGCCGCCACCGCGCTGCGGGAGACGCAGCTCGAGCGGCGCGCTGCCTTCCTGCTGCGGCCGCCCCCTGGCTGTGCGCGTGCTGGGCCACGCGGCGCGCCCCTCGCTGGATACGTCGTGCCGGCCTCGGCGGCTGGCTCGGCGGCCGCCGCTGCGGCGACAGCCGCCGCCGCCGCCCGCCAGCCCGTTTGGTCTGCCGAGGACGACCGGGCGTGGGCAGGCGACGAGCAGGCGGAGGCGGAGGCGGCCGAGGCGTCGGCCGCCGCCCTTGCTGCGGTGGAGCGTCTGTTGGCCGTGGCCCTGGCGCCGAGCGCTGCCGGAACCGACGGCCCGATGCTCCGCTCACGGGCAGCGCGCACCGCGCTGCTTCTAGCCGACCCGGCCGACGTGGCGGCGGCGCTGCGCCGAGTGTGCGAGCGGCTTCCTGTCACCGCCGCCGCCGCTACCGCTACCGCCGCTGCTGCCTCCGACGCAGTGGGGGGCGACGGGACGGCCTTGCTCCCCCCGCCTCGCACCGCCGCCGAGCTGGCCGGAATGGCCGCGCGGCTCTGGTACCAGTGGCTTGGCGAGCGGCTCCGAGTGAGGCTGCCTGCAGAGCGGCTCACGACCGCGCTGGCAGCGTCGGGCGTGGCCCGCGGGCTGTGGCGCGACCGCCAGCGAGACCCCGCCACCGTCGCCGTGGCTGCCAGCCTCCTCGCCGACGCTGGCGTGGCCGACGCTGCCCTCTGGCCGCAGCTGGCCCGCGCTCTCACGGACGCGGGCAGGCACGGCGACGCCGTGGACGCCGTTCGCAGGGCAGCGCGCACCCGGGCCATCGCATCACCCGCTCTCACCGGCGGCGTGGCCTCCGGTGGCGGCGGTGGCGGTCCTGGCTCGGATGCCAAGGCTGCCGCCTCTTCGCTCGGCGAGGCGTGGGCCGTCGCCGTAGAGGGTGCCGCGCGCGGGCTAGTGGCCGCCCGCCGCGTCGCGACGGCGTCCGCATCTCCCGACAGCGGCGCCGCGGCGGCCGGCTCCAGCCCGTTGGACGCACGTGCCGACGCGCACGACCTCGCCGGCAGGATCGTCTTGGCCCTCCGAGCTGCGCCGTGGGAGCTTCCCGGCGTCTCAGCCGCCGCGGCCGCCGCAACCGCGGCGCTGCTCTCAGCGGGGCCAGCGTTCGCCCCGGAGGCCGTCGGCGCCGCGCTGCTGGCCCCCGGGAAGGACGCCCCCTGGCCAGGCGGCGAGCCGCCTGCTGGGGCCTACGCCGCGGCCCTGGCCGAGGCGCTCGCGCCCGCCGCCGCGGCGGCCGGCGCGGGTGCTGACGGCTCGCGCCTCTGGGGCTCGAGGGCCGCAGCGTCTGCGCTGGCAGCGCGAGCGGCGATGGCGTGAGGCTGCCCCTGCGCCTGGGAGAGTGGTGGGTGCGGCGAGTGCTTGGCGCGTGGCTTCGTGGCGCGCCCTCTTGACCGAGGGGCGTCCTTCTCAGTCGAGTGCCGATGCTGTCGCAGCCGCACCTGGAGCTGCCTCTCTCCAACACGACCGCCCGCTCACACGTGCAAACCCAGGCGCTCCCGCAGGCACGCGCCACGACCCACTCCCCTCCCGTAGGCGCAATGCAATCGACCATCGCTTCCCACCAGCCCGCGCCGCCGCCCACCTCGGGCGCCAGCGCCGCCTCGCCTCGCCTCATCTCAGCTCTGGCCGCCAGCCACGCCGCGCCTCAGCAGGCAGGTACGAAGTGAGTCAGCATCATGCCGCCGAAAAACACCACCCCAAGGATAGCCACCGTGAAGAGCGAGTACACTGGCCACAGCCCGATGGTCAGGAACACAAAGGCGAGCGCTCCCGAGACTGCCCCGAGCTTGAGCTGGTTGGGGCAAACGACCTCCCACTCGAGGTAGATTCCCTCCACGTAGCGCAGCCAGAACGTCATGTACACAAGCACGCCAAAGCTCACGACGAAGCAGACGACGCCGAGGTTGAACCACAGCCTGCGGGGGGGTGCAAGCCAACATGCGGCGCGCGCTGCTCTCTCCCGTTGCCGCGGCCGACTCGAGCGCCAAGCGCCGCGAGGCTGGGCGCAACGACCTCCGAACGGGCTGGGTGGCGCCAAGCACCATGCTCACCTGTCAACGAGCGGGCTGGCAAGCACCACGTCCACTAGCTTGGTGTACACCAGCGTGAGCACCGCGCCCACGACCCACAGGGCGGCGTGAATTTTGTTCGAGATGCGGTCCGCGGTGTCCCGCCGCATGAGGCTACTCCTGCGCCGCGCGCTGCGCGCTGCCGCGGGACCGGCTGCCACAGTCGCCATGGTTCCGACGAGGGCGACCGCAGGCCCTGGCAAGTGGTCGTCCGCGCGTTTCCGCGAAGCTCTGCTTTGAGCGGCGGCTTCTGTGCGGCCGCGGCAGCTGCCACGGCCGTGCTGGGGCGAGGCGCTGCGTGGCACCGCGGTGCGCTGCGCAAACGTTCACTGTTTGGGGTTGTGGTGGCGAGAAGCGGCTGTGCAAAGGCGCGAAGCAGGCTCACACGCATCACGCGTCCGCCCACGACCAGTCGGGCGCTCCCGCCGACTCGCCCTTGCCCTCCACGGGTCTGGGCACACGCGCCCCCGGGCGGCCGACGATCCGCGGCCCGCGCAGCGCAGGAGCCATGGACGCGGCGTCCGCTTCCGCGGCCGAGCAGCCCAGCGCAGCGGCCGCTTCGGCAACCAGCGCCGGCTCGCAGCTGTCCAGCACCCGAGCTGCGAGTGCGCGCGTGTGCATCGCCAGCGGGTCGGCCGCCCCCTCTCCCGCCAGCTGGGTGTTCGCCCACACCTCGAGCAGCTGAAGGCGCGGGCACTGGTCCAACAGCGCCCCGACGTCGTCGTCCGTCACCTCGCGGCACATTGAAATGTCAAGCTCCTCCAGCGAGGCTCCGTGAAGCTTGCCCGCGGCTGCGAGAGCCGCGCGGCCCGCCGCCCGCCCGCCGCCGGCCATGCTCAGCTGGCGCAGCCCCTGCGAGGGCGCCTGCGCGGAGGCCACCTCCAGCGCCACTGACAAGGCCGCGGCAGCCCGCGCGCTCGCCCTCGCGCCGCCGGCCGCAGCCACGCCGCGGGCCCACGCCTGCGACAGAGGCGGCACACCCGGGGCCGGCGCGGCAGCTGTCTCTGCAGACGCCGCCCCCGCCGCCGCCGAAGAGGAGGAGGACGAGGACGACGACGACGCCTTGTGGGCCGCGGCGCTGCCGGCAAGCTCCGCACCGGCGGCGCCGGCCCCAGCCGCTGCCTCCAGCAGACACACCAGCGTGCCCTCCCGACGGACGCCAGCGCAGTGCTCTACCCGCAGCTGCCGCAGCGCCAGCGGCCGGCGCCGCGCAGAGTCCTCGGCGTCCGTGTCGCCGCCGTCTGGCTGCGACGCGCTCTCATCAGCAAGCGCCAGCAAGCCCGTATCCGACACGCGAGGCAGTCGGCAGAGCACGAGGCTGCGAAGCCGGCCCATGGGCGGGCCGGCCGCTGCGCCCCCCCTGCTGCCGCCGCTGCCGCTGGCACCGTTGCTGCCGCTGCTGCTGCCATTGCTGCTGCCGTTGCTGTGTTTTTTGGTTTCACCATGGCTACCACTGCTGCCACTGACGGCGCCTGGCCCCGCGGCCGCCGCGGCCGCCTCCAGCGACGGGTCAGCGAGTGCCATCAGCGACCGGTCAGTGACCAGCGCCAGCTCTGCCAGCTCCAGGGCCACAAACCGGCTTGACCCGGCCGCGAGTGCGGGCGCAAGCGTTGCGTCTGACAGCAGCGGCAGCCGCACAAGCCGCAGGTGGGTGACCCCCGCGGGCCTGGCACAGAGCGCGGCCAGCGGACCGAGCGCAACCACGGCTCCCGGCGCGACCGTGACGGTTGTCCCGGATCCTGCCAGCAGCTCTGCCGGAAGAAACGCCGATGCAGAGGACCCAGCCTCCGCGCCGTGTCGCCTCCCGTCTGCGCCGCCGTCGGCTGACAGCGCCCCGTCCCCCACCTTGAGACACCCGTCGAGGCTCAGACGCTGCAAGGCCGGCAGCAGAGCCGGCAGAGCCCGCATGGCAGAGCCGCTGACGGAGGAGGCGGCCGTGAGCGACAGCTGCCGCAAGCGGGGGGCCCCCGGGGAGGTGGGCAGCGTCGACCCCAGCAGAGCGCAGAGCCCCGCGTCGTCGAGGCGGTACGGGGCCCCCAGATGAAGGTCCTCGATGGCGGGGGCCAGCGCGGGGCCCAGGGCCCTCGCGGCGCGGTCAGTCATGCCTCGCCCCACGGCGCCGAGGCTCACGCTCCGCAGCGGAGCCACCCTGCCAAACGCGGTTTCGCCGTCTTGCCCGGCGGGGGCAGGCACGTGGGGCGCGTCGAGCGCCGCCAGCTCGGGGAGCAGCTCCGCGGCACCGGCCTGCGCTCCGCCCGCGGGGGCGCGCTTGAGGCTTGCAATCAGGTCGACGTCCTCTATCAAGGAGCAGTCGGGCGCCCAGAGCGACGTGGCCGGCGCCGCTGCCAGCAGGGCCAGCGCCTGCGCGTCAAGCTTACGCGCCCGGGCCAGACCCCAGGCAAGGCGGCGGCGCGGGCCGTCGGGCACCGGGCCCAGCGACTCGATACAGTCGGCGAACTGCGCCAGCAGAGCCACGCACAGGGACTGGAGCGACGGCACGGCGCCTTCCCCGGCCGGCAGCGGGGCCAGCTCGGCCTGGGAGAGGCTGAGGCCGACGGCGCCGCGACGGCGTGTCGCCCCCTCGCCCTGACTGGCACGGTGCCGGGCGCGGGCGGTTTCGGCGGCGATGGCAGCGGCCGTGTCGGCGTCGGCCGGCATCCACTGCGGCGGCAGCGGAACCCTCGCGGCGTCGGGGTCGGCTTGCCGTTGCGCCTCCGCCGAGTCCGGATCGGGGCCGACGTCCGTGCCCGAGGCGGCGGCGCGCCGCTGGCGCCGCCGTCGCCGCCGGAGAGCGCGTTCTCGCTGCCGGATGAGGCGCGCCGCTGTGGCGTACGGGCCAGGCCACGCGCCCCCCTCTGGCTCCGGCTCGCTGGCGGAGGAGGTCGACCCGTCGCCGTCCGAGTCGCTGGCGGCGCTGGCGGCCGTGGGGCCTCCAGCCCGCCGCCCCGGCCTGGCGCCGTCATCGCCGTCGTCGTCTCCGCCGCCGCTAGCTGCACCAGCGGCAGCCGCGGCGCCGGCTGCATCGATCGAGCGACGGCCCCGGGAGCGGGACGCAACGCTCTGGGCACCGGGGGGAGCGCCGCCACGGCTGCCCCCTCCGCCGCCGCCGTCTGCTTCCCTCTCCTCCTCCTCCTCGTCGTCGACGCCGCCGCCTGCCCCGGACGCATCGGCCGAGGCGCCGCCGGTGGCACCAGCTGCCGGGCTGCGCGCCGGCCGCTTCCTGCGCGGCCTGGGCTCCGCCGCGCCGCCACCCCTGGCAAAGTGGGCAGCCCTGCGCGTGGCGATGTCCTTGAACCGCTCTCGCATCGCGGCCATGCGCGCTGCGCCTTTGGTCAGGGGCGCGGACGTCACTGCGGCAGACGCGAAATCGTCGCTCGCGCTCTCGGCCCCGGGACTCGCAGTCGACCCGGATCGGTCCGAAGACGGCGACTCTTGGCGCGGGGCGCGGGACCGGCGCGAGCGGCGCTCGGGGGCGGCCGGCTCGGCATGGCTCCCGGCCTCGTCACCGGACGACTCGGCCTCGCGCTCCCGCGCCCGCTTGCTTCGAGTGACGCGGCGGCCGGGCATGCCCGCGCGAGGGGCCCGAGGGGGAGGGGCGGGGACGCAGAGTCCCAAGTGGCGCGCGCAGCTGCGCGCCGGGCGCGGACGTGTCGCGACTGGGCGCCTCTGCGCGCTCTGGCAACGCGCACGTGGTCCGCGGCAGAAATATCACAACGGGGCAGCGCCGTCCGGCGCAGGGCCGCCCACTCCCCGCGAGCCTGGCACAACAATAGCCGCCTGGGCCCCTGGCCCGGATTGCGGCGCCATCGTCGGTCTCGCGGCCGGCCTCCGGGGCCGGGGGGCTGCGCGGACCGGAGTTGCACTGCGGCAATATTGAGGAGGCCGCAAACATTGCTCCAAAGCTGCGGCAGCATTCGCCCTGTTGCACGGGGGCTTGCAAGCCGGGGAAAGGATCTGGCTGGCTGCCGATGGCGGAGAGCGTTCCAAATCCATCGGGCCCGCTTGTGGCTGGGGCCTTTGCTCTGGGAGCGGGGCTCTGGGCGCTTGCGCGGCATCTCGACGCGGACGGGCCAGCGGTGGCGCCAGCGGCGACTGCGGAGTGCTCGTCCGCGCTGGAGCTTTACATGGGTCTCGAGGGGTGAGCACGCCCTGGGATCGCAACTGCCGTCGCTCGCGGGAGGCAGCCGTCGCGGGGGGCGCGCGCTGCCGGCTGCGAGCGCGGCTCCGCTTCTCGCTTCCACGCCATGAATGCCTCGCAGCGGGGGCACGCAGACGACTTTTTGCCTCGTTGACTCCAAGGCGCGCATCCTTGCAACTGTCAACGGCAAGGCGTCCAACCCGTGGGTGAGTGCAGGCGCGCTTGCCGCCGCGGCGGGGCGCACGGCGAAAGTGCAGTGTGGCACAGGCGTGCATCGCAGCTCAGCGCACAGGCGCCAAAACACTGCTTCGACGGCGGCAGCGGCCGCGCTTCGCGCCTGAGCGAGGCGCCGATGCCTGGCCACTGCTGCGCCCCCGCCATCGTCTCCCCGCTCCCCGACGCAGCTGGTGGGCGTGGACGTGGCTTGTGCGCGCGTCATCGACCTGGTGGACCGCGCGTTCGACCAGGCCAAGGCCGGCCCGGAGGCCGCCGCCGACCCCGCGCTGGCCGCCCTCCTCGCTCGCGCGGCGGCCAACGGTCCCGTTGGGTCCGGCCCCGCCAGCGCCGACGCCACCGCCGCCCTCGCTTCCGCCGGGCTGTCTGTGTCCGGCTGCGCCGAGGAGGCCAACCAGGTCCGCCTCCGCGCCGCCATCATGGCCGCCAGGCCGTCGCTCGTGCCGCGGGCCAGCGCCCTAGTCATCGGCAACGACACCGTGGGCGCAGCCTTCACCGCCGCGCCCTCGGGCGGCCTCGTCCTCATCTGCGGCACAGGCACCATGGGCGAGGCGTTTCTGCCCGATGGCCGCGCGTACAGGTGCGGCGGCTGGGGCCACATGCTGGGAGACGAGGCGGGCGGCTACTGGATCGTCCATCGAGCGCTTGCGGCGGCGTTCAGGGCCGATGACGGCTTCGACGAGACTCCGGGGGTCACGCCACCGGACCCCCGGCCCGTGCTCTCGCTGGCCTGCGCAGAGCTTGGGCGATCGACCAAGTCCCAGCTGCTGGCAGACTTTTACGGCGAGGGCTTCGACAAGTCCAGGGTGGCGGCGCTCGCGAAACCGCTGGCGGCGCTGGCGCGAGACAAGGGCGACGCGATCGCAGTGGAGGCGTTCCAGGCGGCGGGGCGGCAGCTGGGCGGCGTGGTCCGCACGCTGGCGCCGCACATGCGCGCGGCCGGCGTGCCAGAGGTGGTGGTCGTGGCCGTGGGCTCGGTGTGGCACGCGTTCGACCTCATGGCCGGGACGTTTGAGGCCGCGGCGCGGGCGGACCCCATCGCGCTGGCGATGCCGGGACAGCCCGGTTTCGTCGACGGGCCGCGCTCCAAGGCGCTGCGCGCCGCGGAGGCGGACCCCTCTGCCGGCACGGGCGCCGTCGAGGGCGCGGGGCTGCGGTGCGGGGTGCGGCTCGTGCGGCTGCGGGTGACGGCGGCGCTCGGCGCAGCCAGCCTGGCAGCACGGCAGGCCGCCGGGGTGAGCCTGCCGGTCGACTACTCCGACACCACGACCACGCTGGCTGATTTCCCCGCGCTCTGAGCTGCCCCCTGCTCTGGCCCAATTTGATCTGCGCGACAGCCCGGCCGGCGAAACGTTTGCCCGCCCGAATGCCCTCCCGCGGCGCGCAAACGCCATCGCAGCGCCCCTTGCCCCCCCCCCCGGCCCGCTCTAACCGTCACACTCGCCCGCGCACGCACATCAGGCTGGCGCTTGCATAACTAGCTGGCGGCTGGTGGCGGCGAGGCCGCCGACACTGGCTGCAAGGGCCGGCACGCCTGGAGCGGAAACGGGCGGGGTGTCTGCTAGGCCCCCCACCGGTGGCACGACCGCCTCTCTGGGCAGCAGGCCTTTGCTGGGGGCGGTAGATACATGCAAGCAGCGAGCGCGTGTGGAGCTATCACTGACCTTTGTGCATGCTTGTGCGTGTGAGTATGCGAGCAGCAATCCACACTGGAGGGCTTGACCGCGCGCGCGGTTCATCGGGGGCCGGGGGGTCAGCGGGGGCGGTGTCAGGACCAGCATCGTCGCTGTGGCTGGTGTTCCGTGCTTGAGGCTGCCGTTCCGTGCTTGTGTCTGGTGTTCCGTGCTTGTTGCTTTCTCGTTCGGCTGCAGCGGCCGCGTCAGTCGCTGACCGCTGCCATGATGGGGCCACGCACGTGCCGACACTCGCCCCAGGGGCACACGTCGTCACTCCACACCAGGCGCATGGCGTCGGCGCGGGAGAGGGCCGCGTCGCCGGTGCCAGGCGCGGGGAGCGGCTTGATGCTCTGGGCGGCGCACGCCGCGCTGATGCTGGCGGCGGCGTCGCGGCGGCGCCACTCGGGGACGGGCCATGAGCGCGCGCGCTGCACGCCCCCCACTGGGGAGAGCTGCCACGTGGCCTGCAGCGCGGCGATCGCAGAGGTGACGTCGCGCTGCCGCAGCACGGCCGGGCACACGGGGGGCCGCCTCGGGGGCGCGGCGGGGTCGGTGGGCGAATCCCGGAGCTTGAGGCGTTCGGCGGCGGCCTCGGCGTTCTCGAACACGCTTGCGCGCGCCACTGCGGCCGCGGCAGCCGGGGCGGCGTCGGCGGCGTCGGCGCCAGCGGCCGCGGCGGCGTCGGCTGCGTGTGCCGCGTCGGCTGCCGCGGCAGCGGCGTCGGCTTCCACGCCGTCAACAGCGGCGCGCGTCTCCGGCGCAACGGACCGGACGTCGTCGCTGGCGTCCCCGCGGAAGGTGCCTGCGAAGCCGAGGGACCTTGCGCGGCGGCGGAAGTCCACCTGGGCGGCGGCGTAGCCGGCGGGGAGGGCCACGGCGGCGGCGGGGCCCGCGAGCAGGGGGTGGGTGTCGGCGTGCAGGGCGAGGAGGAGGTCCATGCGGCCGTCGGCGCCCTCGTCGACGAGGTTGAGCAGCGCGGTGAGCAGGAGGGGGAGGGGCAGGGTGTCGCGCCGGGCGGCGGAGGTGTCCACCCCGACGGCGGCACCGTTGCTCTGGTCTGGCCCGGTGCCCCGCAGGAGGGATTCGGCGCGCCGGACCAGGCGCATGACGGGGAGGAGGATGCCCGCCGGCTGGGGGGCGGAGGGCAGTCCTGCGCCGTCCACAGCGCCGGCGTCGCCGCGCCGCTGGCCCGTGGCGACGCTGACGAGGAGGCGCTCCATCACGTGCCGGTCACGCAGGGAGGCGGGGGGCAGGGCGGCGCGGCGGAGCTGCGCCGCCATGTCGGCTGCCATGTCCGGGTCTGGCATCGCAGGCAGGGCGGCCTCCCATGCGGCCAGAGCCTGGCGCAGGGACTCGGCGGACCTGCCGCCGCCCCCCGACGGCGAGGGCTCCTGGGCGGGATCCGGCGAGCCGGCCGCGCCCGGGAAGGCCGCCGCTGCCGTCCAGGGCTCCGTCACGGCCTCTGCCTCCTCCTCGTCGGCGTAGACGTCGGCGCCGAAGGAGGCGCCTGACCCGCCCCCGTGGGCCGCGGGGGCGCCGCCGGGGCCGAGCGAGGATCCCTGCTTGCCGGACTCGCCGGGCGCGGGGCCCCCGAGCAGGCCCATCGTGACGGCGCGCAGCCAGGCCCGGGAACGCTCCGCCGCCTCCTCGGCCTCGGCGGCGCGCAGCTGGGCCAGGCGGCGGCGGCGCTCCAGCTCGCGCTGGGCAACCTCCCCGCGACGGGCCTCGACCGCCGACGCGCGGGCCCTGTCCGCGGCCTGCTCTGCCTCCAGGTCGGCCTGCTCGGCGCGCAGCTCGGCCAGCGCCGCGTCCACCACCCACAGGAAGTCGTCCGGGGAGGCCTCGCCCTCGGGGAAGAGTTCCAGGCAGTGCGCGACGATGCGCGAGAACTCCGCCGCGGTCAGCCTGTTGAGCGCGCGCAGGTCGCGCCACTCGGGGCCGGACACGAGCCGCTCGGCGTCGAGTGCCTCCTCGTGGCCGCCGCGCTCCGTGTCGTCCATCCACGACCGGAGAACGTACCCCATGAACACGGCGAGCAGCCCGCCGATGATGCGGCCCGGGTTGTCGAACACAAAGTCTGCCACCGTGTCCAGGGCCGTGGGCTCGTACTTGTCCTTGGCCTTTTGCTTGGGCTCGGCGGCCTCGGCCGCCGCCTTGGTCGCCCCGCTCTTGGCCCCCGCGTCGCTCCGCGCAGCCCTCGCCGCGTGAAAGCGACGCACCGCCACGGCGGGCGCGCGGACGGCGCGCGGGCGGGCCAGCCCGGCAGCGGCGCGGGCTGGCGCGCCGGCGAAGCGCCCTGCGCGGGACAGCATCACGGCGCCTGACGAGGCAAGCTCGACGCGCAGCGCACGGACGCCCGAGTTGGCGGTCCTCGCAAACGCGGGCCGGAGCAGCAGCGCGGCCGCCTCGGGGCCTGCCGGGGACGGGCGTGGCCGGGACGCGCAAGCGACGACGACGGCGCTGCCCTCAGTTGCGGGCGCAACTCAGGGCAGAGCCGGCACATCTGAGGGCCATAGTTCGGTTGCAGCTGGCCTCCGGCGGGCGCACAACCGGGAGCAGCCCGGGGCGAATGGCGGCAAGCGAGAGCGATTGTTGCTGCGGCGGCACGGCCGACGACACCCGCCCGGAAGTGCTCGTTCCGTGCGGCAAGGGCCTGTGGCTGCTCAAGGGCTGGTTCCACCTCGGCGAGGGGCAATCGAGCGGGTTGACGTACTCGGGTCTGCGCGCGCGGCTGCTCGGCCTGCTTGACGCCAAGCCATGGGTGCTGGACGCGGCGGCCGACGGGCAGGAGAGCACGAAAGAGGAGCTTGCGGAGGAAGCGGAGGCTGTGGAGCGACTGCGTGCTGGAGAGCCGGCCCCATTTGTGCTCGACACCACCATGGCCATTGTTCTGGCGAGCACTGGCGTCACTGACGGCGACGGAGCTCCTTGCCTGGTGTTGATCTCCCCGGCGCCCGCCACCGCCGCCGCGCAATCGGCCATTCGCGAAATCGCCCTCGCCAGCGGGCTCGAGCCGGATCGCGCAGTGGGATGTGTCGTGGCTCCCAACCTGCAACACTGGCTGTTTGCGGAGCAGTGGACGGCGCTGTTCCCGGCCGCCACGGTTATGGGGGCACCCAGCGCCATGGGCGAGTCGCTGCAGGACAAGATGCCCGACCAGGAGGTGCTGCCGCTGGTGGACGCCTCCGCCGCCGTGGGCTGCGAGAAGCGCTTCTTCCACTCCATCTGCGACGAGCTGGAGGGCTGCTTGCTCGAGGGCGCCCCGCAGGCCATGAACGAGATTGTGCATTTCCACGGCCCCACGCGCACGCTCATTGCTGCCGACGCGGCCTACACCGGCTACGCGGCCGGGGCCCCGGCTGAGCAGCAGCCCAGCTGGTTCGGCAGGCTCTGGTTCAAGCTCACGAAACCGGCCGGGTCCTTCCGCCGCCCAGAGCTGCCCGTGTACCGGACGCACCGCGTGGTCCAAACGGGCAGCGCCGCAGCCGTGCGGGAGTCGGTCGACCGCATGTGCAGGCGCTGGGCCCCCGCGGAGCGGCTCGCGGGGGCCCACGCCTCCGTGCCCTTCGTGCCGGACGACGGAGGCGATGCCATGCCGGCGTTCAAGGCCATGTGGGAGCTGGGCCTCGACGCGGCGGAAAAGGCGGTCGGGGCCCCCTCTGGGTAGGGTTAGGCTTTCTTCACAAGCATGCGTTGGTGCTCGGCCGCGCGTCCTGTGCGTGTCTGCCCCCAGCGCGCGCTGACACACCCCTATGGCGCGCGCTCTGCTGCCTTCTGGCGCCCCGTGTTGGAGCCCGCGCGCCCGCAAGTGTGGATACGCTTGGGCAAGGCGGCTGGGCCAGCGCCCCGGCGGCGGCACGGACCAAACAGATTTGGCTCGGCTTTGCGCAGAGAGGTTGGGGTGCTCTCGCGCAAACACGCACGAAACGCATGCCCGCGCTCGCACAGTCGCTGCAGGCGACGGCGGCACAGCCAGCACCCCAGCTCCCGGGCTGGTCGCGACCGCCTCTCGGGCCGGCGGCCTGTTGTGGGCGGAGCGACCTTTTCGGGGGGGCGCTGTCATATTTGCGTCAGTCGTCACGACGATGGCCTTCTGCGGCTCTGCCCGGAGCCGCGGCCGCAAGGGCGCGCGCGCGACCACCCCTGCAGCGCTCCGCACCGGCCTGGCAAGGAGGGCCGAGATGCCAGGAGGTGGGCGCGGCGAAGGCCGCGTTCGGGAGCGGACCAAGCTGGTGTGGCTGCCGGCGGATGCCGACCTGTGGCTCGACCGGCTGATCGCAGCGTGAGAGGGGCCGCCCTGGGAGGCTGCAGCCGGCCGTGCAAGGCGCCGCTTGCAGGCGGTCACTACTTGCGCGTCTCAGTCTTGCTGTGGGCGGCAGCCGCTGTGAAGGTGGGCAGGTGTGCGCGTGCGGGCTCGAGTTGCAGCGCCCATCTTGCCCCCCGCGCCGCCCCCTCGCGACCGCAGCGTGGCCCTGACGGGGTTTATCATCCTGACGTCGTGGATGACCAGCGTGCTGATCCGGCGGACTGGCGAAATGCAGCACGAGCAGCCGACGACGGCCGTGCACATGCGCGCGGCCGAGAACCTGCCCTTCCCGGCCATCACCGTGTGCAACATGGCCCCGCACGTCCCGCTGGAGCGGGTCTGGTGCGGCTCGTACGTCTCCAACGCCACCACGCGCTGCGCCGCCGTGGTTCCGCCTGGAATGCCGCACTGCCTCGCGTTCAACAACCACCTCAACGGCAGCCTCTACACCACGGAGAAGACGGGGCTGGCCGACACGCTCATGATCATGCTGCGCATCCACCGGGACAAGTACCCGCCCACCTCGCGCTTCGTCGGGGTCCACGTGTCGCTGCACCCGCAGTGCGAGCACGGCAAGACCTGCCCGCAGGAGCTCTCCAACGTGCTTCTGGCCTCCCCGGGGCAGCCAAAGTTCTTCCGGATGCGCCGCCTGACGCAGACCTTCCTCAACGGCACGTCCGACTCCCAGTTCGAGGCGCGCGACACCGTCTCGGGCGTGTCCAACTTCAGCGAGGCCTTCGGGGACCCCGACCAGACCGTGGTGATGGGGTTCCACTACGGCTCCATGACCGAGACGGTCATCAGCGAGCTGCCGCGGTACTCGCTGCTGGACCTGGGGGCGGAGCTCGGTGGCATCATGGGCCTCGTGTTCGGCACGGGCGCCTTCGACGTGATGATGCACCTCCTGCGCTGGTGCGCGGGCAGAGGCAGCCTCTACCACGACCTCACGGGGCGCCACCCCTCGCAGTACAGGCCGTGGGGCAAGGGCGGCAAGGGCGGCGGGGACGGGGAGGACTCCCGGGGCGCTCGTGGCGCCGCCTTTGAGGAGGACGAGGAGGCGGCGGCTGCAGGGGCGGCGGCGGCGGAGGACGAGGACGAAGAGGGGTCCACCGTCGCTGCGGGGAGGGCGGCGGCGGCGGGCGCGCCTCCGTCCGCCGGGGGCATTCCCTGGCCGGCCGGGGGCGCGTCTGGGCGGTGGTGGACGAGACGGTACGCGGCATGGCTGCGGCGCGGCGCCAGCGTCCCGAGGGCCTGCGCTGCCATGGACGAGTGCGGGGACGCATGCTGCCCCCGGCAGTGCTACGCGTCGCGGGCCACAGCGCTTGCGGAGGCGGAGGCGGACCGGCGTGCCGGCCTCACGGGGGGGCCGCTGCCGCCCTCGGCCGCGCACGCGGAGGGCACGGCGACGGTTCGCGGCCGCGATGCGGACATCCTCACGCTTGGCCCGGGCGCCGAGCGGGCGGGGTGGTGGCCTCTGCTGTGCTGCTGCGCGGTCCAGCGCGTGGCGGAGCTGGAGCCCAGAGCGCCGGGGCTGCGCGGCGCCGGCGGCGTTGCGTCGGGGGGGGCGTCGCCCGCTCAGCCGCTGCTGCGGCGCGGGCACGGGGACACAGACGGGTACTCGCACGCCAGCGACGGCGTCTTCAGCGCCGAGCCGCGCGAGCCGGGCCTGGGAGACGCCGGCCGCATCGGCCACGAGGCGGGCCCCGAGGGCATGGCCAACGCGGCTGGCGACGAGGGCGGCGTGGCGAGGCGCGGCGCGTGGGGCCGCGACGCCGCGGGGGAGGCGACTGGGTGACGGGTTCGCCGCCGCGGGCGCGTTTGGGTGCGTTGTCTTGACGCGTCTCGCGTTGTCTTGGCGGGTCTCGCGACCACCCTGACAAGCAGTCTCTTAGAAATCAACATCAAGGCGGCTGCGTGGCTTGGGTGCGCGCGCGCGCACTCGCACTCGCCGACGGACGAGCTCGGGACACGAAGAACCTGTTCTGGGAAGGCCGAACGCACTCGTGGGCGGGCGCGCCCACTCAACTCAGAGGAACAAAGCACACAAACTTGCCGCAAACCCACGAAAAACGAGGGAGCGCCATCTCGTCGCCTCGCCGCCGCGCGCTCCTTTCCACAAGCAAGAGCAGCCCCACCCGCCCCGCCACGAGCAGACACTGCCGGCTTGCATCGCCAAAGCCGCGGGCCCGGGGGGGGGGCTGAAGGACAGCAGCAGGGAGGGCAGGCTCGGACGGTGGCGCCGGCAGAAGCGGGCAGAGGGGCCTCGGCAACGCTCGCGAAAGGTGCGACGAGGGTGGGGAGTTCCTCCCCTGGCCGGCCGCGGCGCCGCCAGCGGGGAGGCGGCGCCGCGGCTCACATAACAGTGCAGCACACGCTGCCGTGCTCGGCCTCGTCCATGCGCCACTCGGAGCTGTAGTGCAGGTGCGCCGAGTAAAAGACCTCGGCCAGCGGGTTTCCCATCTCGTCGGACCAGGTGACGCGCGTGCCGTGCCCCGGCACCGCAAACGTGGTTGCTGGCCCTTGCCCGTACGCCGGGGGGATCACGCCGCCCATTTGCATTTCGGGACCCAGCTGGTGCGGGAGGTAGGCCTCTGGCCCTGACAAAATCTGACCTGGAGCGTCTGCGCCCTGCAAGTCTGCTTGGGCCTCGCCCCCAAGCATATCGATCGCCCCCGGGTCCCGCAAGTGCCCCTCGTCCGCCGGGAAATAGGCGCCGCGAGGGCCGGCTGCCGGCCGCACTTTGGCGCTGTGCCCGGCGGCCTGGTCGTGCCTGTGCTGTGCAGGGCTGCCGGCGCGTCCGTTCGTCGTCGCGCGGTCCGCGGCGGCGCCGCCGTGGTCGTACCCCGGGCCGCCCGACGCCGAGGGGGGAGGCGACAGCCCTGCTCCTCCGCCCTGCCCTTTGCGGCCGTCGGCCCGGTCCTTTGGGCGCGCCCGGGACCGCTCTGGCGAGGGGGCGTCCGCAACCGACTCTGTCTTTGGCTTGGCGCCCCTGCTGCGGGCAGCCGCTGCAGGCTGGCTGCTTGCGCCTGCCCCCGCACCGCCGCCACTGCTCGCCGCGGCTGCGACGGGCACTAGCTGCGGCTCGGCAGCCTCGCCGGCGCCCGAGGAGGCGGACCGGCCCGGCTCAACTCGGGAATCGGCACGCTGGCTGCCGGCCTGCGCGCCTCCCTCCGTGGCCATTGCCTCCGCCGTGCCGCCAGCGCGGGACGCGCCCGCGACCGCGGCAGGCCTCCGCAGGTGGCCAGTACCCGGGGCGCACTCCCCGCTCCCGGGGGAATTGGGCCAGCGACGGGCGGGGTTTTCGGCGCAAAGCGGGGTGCGACACAGGCCTCCCAGATCACTCCCGCGTCAATCGGGCAACTCTGAGCGAGCGCCTCTGCCGACCGCGCCGCCAACTCTGCGCTGACTATGGGCCGGCGCGCGGGCGCGCAGCATTTCGGCCATCGCTCACCAGCGGCCCTGCCCCCCCCCACCCCCCGGCGCGCCTCTGCATGCTCCGCGTGCAGTCGGCGCTGCGCAGAACCGCTCGAGTCGCAGCACCCCGCCGCGCGCTCTCGCACCTCTTCGCCGGAGTGTGCGCCTTTGGCACTTGCGCCGCTTCAAGCTCCTTCTACGAGGTCACCGTCGACCACGCAATGGCAGCCGCGGCCCGCGCCGCGCAAGTCCTCCCCACCCACAAGGTGTCCGTCGAGCCCTGCGAGGGCGACGAGGGCCGGCCCATGGTCATTCTCGAGCCCCGCGGCTCGCCCGTCAGCGGCCTGCTGGTCATCTCGCACGGCCTCGGCGACACCGCGATGGGCTGGCTCGACGCCGCCGTCCATGTCTTCGCCCCCGCCATGCCCTACACCCGCATCGTGCTCCCCACGGCGGCGACCCGCCCGGTGACGCTCAACGGCGGCATGCCCATGCCCGCCTGGTACGACATCCGGTCCCTGGCGGCCGATCGGTCCAAGGAGCGCTCGGACGGTATCCAGGACTCCCGCAAGGAGATCGAGGCCATCGTGGCGCGCTTCGCCACCGACGGGGACGAGCCCGAGGACGGGAAGGTCCCGCACAGCCGCGTCGTCCTCGCGGGCTTCAGCCAGGGCGCCGCGCTGTCGCTGTTCACGGCCATGCAGAGCAGCAAGGCGCTCGCCGGGTGCCTCGTCCTCTCCGGCTACCTCCCCGCGCTCGAGGCCGCCCTCGAGGGCGCCACCGACGCCGGAAAGACCATCCCGGTGCACTTTTGCCACGGCGACAGCGACGGCGTGGTGCTGCCGGAGTGGGGCGCCGACGCCCAGGAGCAGGTCACCAAGTCGCGCGAGGGCTTCGAGGGCGCGGGCGCCGTCTCCCGCAAGGTCTACGCCGGCCTCGACCACGGCGCCAACATGAAGGAGCTGCGCGACGCGCTCGCGGTGGTCCAGGGCTGGCTGCGCTGAACCCCGCTCGCGGTGGTCCAGGGCTGGATGCGCTGAACCGCTCGCTACCGGCGCTTCTGCGTGCCCGGGGCGCAGGGGGGCGGAGGACGCCTCGCTCCGCCGTTCCCGGAAGAGACGGACACGCAGGACCGCTGCATTGGGGAATGGGTGCGATTGCGAAGCGGAACGCCCAACGCGAGCTTCCTTCGCCGGTGCGCGGCCCCTGCGGCGACACACCGCTGGCGCGGCAATTCATGCGGGGCATGCAGCGGCGAGGGGCATGGTTGGCTCGCGACGACCACGACTGTGAGTGCGGGGGAGGGGTTGGGAGAGCAATTCAGCAACCAAGTGACCATGGCAACACTCAGAGAACAGGCACCCGCTTGCAGCACCCGCGCAATGCGTTTGACTTGCTCAGCCTCAGCCAGGCAGTGGAGAATTCAGCCGTGGGAGCAACACGCGTTGAAACCTCTCGCTGAATGGCCGCTCGGTTGGGCTCGACCCATCCTGCCCCGCCTACTAGTCGCGAGTGGCTTTGAGCGCAAGCATTGCCGATTTCATTTTGACCGGGAAGTCATTGTTGAGCCGCGCACAGCTGGCTTGCTCGCGCTTGGTCGCATCTGCGTGGCACGCATCCACGGCGCGTTCATTCAGCCAACGCACTGCTGAGCTACGCCAAACACAGCCTATGCAAGGCCCCAAAGCGGCTCAGCGAGGGGCGCGCTCCGGCGAGTGCACCACCTCCCACCCGTCTTCCGTCAGCGGCGGCGGGGAGGCACGAGGGCTCCGTGGCGCCGAGCTCTCCTCTGCCCCTTCGCCCGCGACGTCGTCGTCGGCGCCGTGCTCGCCAGCAGCAGCAGCGCCGTCACGATCACCAGCGGTAGCAGCGCCGTCACGATCACCAGCAGCAGCAGCGCCGTCACGATCACCAGCGGTAGCAGCGCCGTCACGATCACCAGCAGCAGCAGCGCCGTCGTGATCACCAGCAGCAGCAGCGCCGTCACGATCACCAGCGGTAGCAGCGCCGTCACGATCACCAGCAGCAGCAGCGCCGTCACGATCACCAGCGGTAGCAGCGCCGTCACGATCACCAGCAGCAGCAGCGCCGTCGTGATCACCAGCGGTAGCAGCGCCGTCACGATCACCAGCAGCAGCGGCGCCGTTGCCGACAGCGTCACCGGCAGCTGCGTCTGCTCCCGCTCCTGGCCCTGCCCCTCCCCCCCCTGCTGCTGCTGCTGCTGCTGCTGCTGTCGCTGCGTCCGCGGCTTGCGCGGCCTCGCTCGGCGGGTCCGCAGCCACAGCTGCAGCAACGGCCTCCCGCCGCGTGTTGCGTTGCTCGATGAATGCCCGCGCCTCCTGGGCGATGAGAGCGGCCGTGGCGGGGGAGAGGGAGGCGCTCCGCGCGGGCGACGGCCCGATGGCGGTGCTGGCGAGAGAGGCGGGGGTGCCGGCCGCGCTGGTGGGGCTGTCAGCTGCGGCTGCGGCGGCTGCGGCGGCGCCGGCGGCGGCGGCGCGGCGGCGGAGGAGGGTGGTCCCGGGGGACGGGCGGGCAGGGGTGGCCGGTGCCTCGGCGCTGCCGGCGCCCCTGGCGGGCTGATCGGCGGCGGCGGGGTCGCCGTGGGGGCGGGGCCGCTTCCCGGCGCCCCTGGCGGACTGATCGACGGCGGCGGGGTCGTGTGTGCACATCATGCGCGTGACGAGCAGCGCGTCGACTATGATCGCCCCTGCGGCCATGAGCAGCGTTGCGGTGGCGTAGTTGCCCCCCCCGGACGCGAGCAGTGCCGCGATAGCCCCCACCGCCACAGCGGAGCTCGCCACGAGCATGGCCACGGCAACGGGGCCGCGGGGCGCGGGCATGGCGAACCTGCCGCGCCGCTGGCCCCCGCCGTCGTCGCCGTCGGCCGCGACCGACACGGCGCCTCGGCGAGAGAGCATTCGGCGCTCCTCCGCCTGCGCGCGCCGGAACGCAGCCTGGGCCTCGGGGCTGGCCTCCAGAACAGGAGCTGGCGGGGCGGTTCCCACCTGCGCCGCGAGCCACGGGGCGTCGTCCCCGTGCGCTTCCGCAAGCTTCTCGAGCAGGACGAGGGGAAATGCAACCCGCGGGCCGACGGCCTCGCCGCCTGGCTTGCGCATTTCCATGATGATGGATGCAACGTGCGCGGCGTCCTCGGCCGCTTGGAGGACGTTGGGCGACAGGGCGACCCGCTGGTGCAGCCCCTTCAACGCAGCCACAAGCTCGGAGGAGGCCGGCACGGACGCAACGCCGCGAGCCAGCTCCGAGACCGCCTCCACTGCGGCAGAACCAGTGGCCGCCGCTCCCGGTGGGTTCGGCTCGGCGTCAGCCATCTGGGCGCAGAACGGTCCGCTGCGGAGCGGCCGGGAGTGCCACCTCGCCCCACGTGGCGAGTTTGCGGCGGTGTTCTCTCGGCAGAGCGGTGCGGACCAAATAGGTGTTTCCGTGCGTGCGACGGGCGGCCGTGGTCCTTGCCGCGCGGGCGCACACGGACAGCGGCTGCTCGCCAGGCGAGGGCGCCGGGAGCCCGCGCGCGCAGTCCACACGGCGCCTTGCCTCCGCCCCGCCTCCCAGTCCGTGGCGCCGTTGCAGGTGCAGTTCCGCGATGGCCGCCGCCGCGGAGCCCAAGGTCTCGCTGCGCATCCTGATGCTCGGCGACTCCGGGGTGGGGAAGAGCTCCATCATGAAGCGGTTCATTGACAACAAGTTCAGCCCCTCGTGAGGTGGTCCTCTGGCTCGCTCTGGCGGCCTCGGCAGCCCGGCCTGCTCGGCCGTTGCCCAAGCACTTGCCGCGCCGCTGCGACGCTGCCCCGACGCCAGCCCGCGGCGGGACTCCGATTGGCGCCAAGCGCAGAATGACCTCGACCATCGGCATCGACTACGCCACCAAGGTGATCGACAGCGGCGGGTCGCCCGTCAAGCTCACTGTCTGGGACACCGCGTGAGCCGCAGCGCGCCGCACTCCGCGAGATTGACGCCCCGGCTCTCTGGGAGGGGGAAGGGGGGCGGCTCGTGCGCGTGGGTCGGCCGAGCGAGGGCCCTCCCGCGCACACCGCCTGGCTTGACGTCGCGCTGCCCGCGCTCGGGTGTGGTTTTTCTCGGTTGCGCGTCCGCAGCGGGCAAGAGCGGTTTCGCTCCATGGCCGCGGGGTACTACAAGGGGTCCGATGTGAGCCAAGGCCGGCGCCACTCCCGACGGCCACCTTGTACCTTGCACGCAGCGCGCGCTGGAGGCTGTTTGAGCGTGAGGCCGGCGGCGCAACAGACGGCCCGCCCCCCCCCCCCTCCCCGCGCCCCGCCAGCGCTGCCCCCCTGCCGCCTCCGCCCGCCCCGCCGCCCGCGTCCCCCGCAGGGCGTGGTCATGGTGTACGACATCACGGTGCGCGAGAGCCTCGAGAACGTGCGCCAGTGGATGCGGGACTTGCGAGGCCGCGTGGGGGACGGCGTGGCGGTGCTGCTCGTGGGCAACAAGGCCGACCTGGCGGCGCGGAGGCAGGTGACGGAGGCCAGCGGGCGCGAGCTGGCGGAGTCCGTGGGCGCCGCTGCCTTCGTCGAGGTCAGCTGCCGGAGCGGCGCGGGCGTGAACGAGCTGTTCCAGCAGCTGACTGACCGCGTGCTGGCCGCCAGAGCGGCGGCCAGCTCGGCGCCCGCGGGCAAGGGCGGTCGGACGGTGCGGGTCACCGACGACGACGACGACGGTGCGGAGAAGCCGGCTGCTGGATCGGGGTGCTGCTGAGGCGGCGGGGCGCTGAGCGAATGTGTTTCGCTCGCATGTGCCGGAACCAACACTGCTCTCCGTGTCGGTAGGGTGCGTTTTGTTTCCCGGAGTGTGCGCTGCCAATCGCGCCCCGCTGCGCTGCTGTGCGTGCGATTTTCCAAGCAAGCGCTGCCAGCGCCGAAGCGCACGCGTGTGACAGGTGGCGCACGCGCCGAATGCCCCCAAGCCACCCCTCAGCAGGCACGACACACTGCTGGCGCTCCAGGATGCGCTGGGAAGCCTCGTTGCCTCGCCGCTGCAGGGAAGGGCCGCTGGCAAGGCGCACGGCGCACCACGCGGCCGGCGCGAGGCTCTGCCCTGCGCCCGCCAATCGAACGCGCTGCACGCGGCACACACGAGCGCGCCGCACCGCCGCGCAAAGCAAGCGGGGGCACCACCACCGGATGGGCAATGCGGCGACCCGCGACAGCATCGGGTCCGATGAGTTTCGGCGCGGCGTCTCGCAGTGTGAGCGGCCCGAGGCTCGCGGAGTGGACGGCGGGCTGCAACTGCGGCCGGCGCCTGCAGCAGCCAGTCGGCGCCACGGGCTCCCCCCGCCGCGCCCCTTGGCAGGGCGCGCCGCCGAGCGAGACCAGCTGTGCCACCCCGCCCGCCTCCCTGCGCCTCGCAGTCACGGCGTCGGAGCTGACCGTGCTCAGGTCCACCTTCAATGTGAGGGATGCGGAAGCCAAAACACGGCCGGTTTGCCGGCAAGGACGGGGCCGGCCCAGGCCGAGCCTGCTGACTACAACGGGCCCCGCCGCCCCGGGCACGTATGGGCAGCGCGGACCTCCCCTTCCCGGTGCAGGCGGCGGGCGCTCGTCGCCCAGCGGCCCGGCGCGGTCTGCGGCGTTCCGTCGCACGACGAGCAGGCGCGGCTCCGACGGCCGCCCTCGTCGCGCCGCGCTCGCCCCACGTGCCTGCCCCGCCCCCTCAGCTCGCCGCTGGGAAGCCGCCAGGCCGCTCGCTGCGCGAGCAGGGCCCGTCGGGGTCCCGGCGTGGGCAATCCGCCAGGCGGGGAAACGCACTGGCATCTGCTCGGGCGGACTGCCACGCTGTCTCGCGCTGCCCCGCAATGCCCCGTCTCCGCAGGAGCTGTCTGAGCGAAGCCCGGGCACCACGATCGACAAGCACACCTTCCTCAAGGCGTTTCCCTGGCCGGGGCTCCTCGGCGGTGAGCTGCTTGGCTGGCGCGCTGCAGCAGGACGAGCGCAGAAGGCGATTCCTCCGCACCGCCCGCATAAGCCATCTGCTGTTGTGTTTGCTCGCGCCCTCGCGCTCCGCGCTGCCCTCCCACCCGCCCCCCGCAGAGCGCCTTTTCGACATGTTCGACACTAAAAAGACCGGGGCCGTCGACTACGAGGAGTTCATCGTGGGCCTGGCGCGCGTTTGTCGCGGCTCCGTGGACGACCGCATGCGCTTCATTTTTGAGGTGCACGACCTGTCGGGGGACGGCTCCGTGTCGCGGGCCGAGCTGCGCACGCTGCTGCACCACCTGCCCCGCCCTGTGCTGCGGTCTGTGACGCACTCTGGCCGGAAGGAGGCGGCGTCAAAGCCGGCGCCGGAAGCGCGCGGTCGCGCCGGCCGCAGCGGCGCCACGGAACTCCGCATCATTGCAGCGGAGCACGCCGCGGCAGCGGGGTCGGCCCGCCCGCGCGGGGGCATGGACACGCCGCTCTCGGAGGCGAGCGACAGCGACCCGCCTTCTGACGCCTGCTGTCCCGCCGACGCGTCGACGGGCTACAACAGCGACGGCGCCTTCACGCCGTGCGAGAGCACGCGCTCCGCGGCAGACACCCCCCGCTCCGGCGCCTCGGCCCTGGGCCCCCCCCGCGGTGCCCCGGCGCTCGCCGCCACGCCGCGGGAAGTGGCTCGCTCCGAGGCGCGGGAGGCACGGGACCTGCGCACCGCCTCGCGCCTCGTGCGCTCCTCGGAGCGATGGGTGTCCGAGCTGGTGGACCGCGCCTTCCGCGAGTGCGGCGTCCGCGGGGACGAGAGCGCGCGCCTAGGGTTCGAGGCGTTCAAGCGCTGGCTGCACGACGCCCCGGAGGTGATGGCCTTCCTGGAGGCCGTGTTCCCCTACTCGTCGGACAAGGGCGACGACGCGCACGCCCTGCCAGGCGAGGCAGGCAGGCGTGCCCATCAGCTCGCCATCGTCGGCGCGTCAAGCGGCGACAGCGACGACGCGGACGAGGACCACGTTGTCCTGACCAACCCGCCCCAGACAGGCAGCAAGCACCACCGCCCCGCAACCAACGGCGGTGCTGGCATGGGCGCAGGGCAGCCGCCAGCGGCCGCCGCAGCCGCCGCCGCAGCCGCCCCGCCGCCTGCAAGCGGTGACCCCAAGGCGGGCCCTCCCCCCAGCGTGGGGCCCTCCGCGGCCCTGGGCAGGAGCGCCCTCGACGCCCCCGCTCTGCACACGGCGCGCCTCATCCAGCTCAAGGACATCGCGCGCACGCTGAGCCAGCACTCGCTCACCGGCCCGGACGGGGAGCCTGCGGCGCGGCCCGGCCCCAGGCCCGCCGCCGGCGCGGGCAGACGGTCCAAGCTGTGCCAGCCCTCGGGCGAGGCAGCCGCGGGCGCGGCGGCAGCGGCGCCGCCGCCAGCCGCAGCCCGCCCGACCCCCGGCCCGCGCCCCCATGAGGACAACGACGACGAAGATGAGGCGCTGTACCTGGGGGCAGCGGGGGCGCTCCGCCCGCCGTGGTACTTTGGCGCTGAGCCGCTCAGCACCCCCGCGCGCGGCGCCGCTGCCGGCAACGGTCAAGCCTTCACCCCGGGCGCCCGCGCTCTGGCCCACGCCCAGGCCCACACGCGCAGCGCCCCGGCATCGGCGGTGCGCGGCTCGAGGGCCCCCCTGCCACAAGGCACGGGCGCCAAGCCGGCCGCCGCGACCGCTCCGGCCGCCGCGTCAGCTGCGACGTCGGCGGCCGCGGCGGCCAGCGCCCCCTCCGCTCTGCCCGCTGCCCCCCCGCCAGCCACAGCAGCACCAGCCCTCTCGGCAGCAGCCCGCGCCCCCGCCTCAGCGGGCTCCGCAGCAGCAGCCGCCTCGTCCGCCGCCGCCCCGGGCACCGCCGCCGCCGCCGTCGCGGCTGCCGCCAGCGGACCAGCCTCCCGCAGCATCTCCACCGCCGTGGCTCGCGGCGCCGCCTCTGCCTCGGGCGGCTCTACCGACGACTCGCTCGGTGGCCTCCGCTGCCTTCGCTGCAGCTACTGCCGCGTCGCTCTCTGCCACTGCGCCGTCACGGGCATGCCCTTCGACAAGAGCAGTTTCGCGGCCTGGGACCCACGAGCCGGCGCCTGGCTCATCGCGTCAGCTGACCCCACCAGCAGCGGCGTCCACGCGGCGCTGCGCGCTAAGCAGCAGCCCGGAGGCCCCGCCACCCCCTCCCCCCGCTCCGGCCCGCCCCCGCGCCTGCCGGGCAACTCGGCCCTCTCCGGCGCGCTGGCCGCAGCGTACACCCGCGCGGCTTCCGTCCTCTCCCCCGATGCGCTCGCTGAGGCGGTGCGTCAGGCCGGTCTCATGGATCCCATGGCGGCCTCACCCGCGGGCCACTCACGCGTAACCTCCTCCCCCGCGGGCGCGTCGCTGCGCCGCGGCTTCCCCGGCGGCGGTGGCGGCGCTGGCGCTGGCGGCGGCTCCCGGTCGTCCGCGGCCGGAGCAGCGACGCAGGCGGCGGCAGCGTTGTCCGCCGCCAGCGCCATCGCCTCCCCGGCGTTCCGGCCCGCCCACAGCGGGCCGTCCTCCTCCCGCCGACGCCTCCGCAAGGGGGCCGGCCCCGGCCAGCTGAGCGCAGGCGCGCGCGCAGCCCTGGCGGCGGACGACGCCCGCACCGCCGCCGGCAAGGTCGAGATGGGCCGGCGGTTGCTCCTGCACGAAGACCTCTCCCGCTCCACGGGCGCGCCGGCCAAGCCAGCGCCCGTGCACGCCCCCACGGGCGCGGGACCGAGCCCCGCGTCGGCCACGGGGGCCAGCGCTGCACCCGCGTCCGCAGCTGCCGACTCGCAAGGCCACCACCACAGCAACGACCACCACCACCACAGCAACCACCACCACCACCATCGCAGCACGACCAGCAGCTCCGGCAAGGCGGATGACCCCAGCGGCGCAACGGACATCTCGCCGCCCGCCGGGGGCCCTGCGTCGGCGGCCGCCTCTGACCCTGCAGTCGGCGGGTCGCAGGCCATGCCTCACACGGCCCGTCCCCGCGCCTACAGCACCGCCTCCGACGGTGGCTCGCACGGCATGGCCCACCCCCGCGCCCACCCCCGCGCCCAGTCCTCCGCACCGCCGGCCGGCCACGCGAGCCCCCCCCGCGCCCACGGCTCGCCCGGCTCCGGCCTCCCCCGCTCCCCCGGCATCGCTCGGTCCAGCTCTGCCGGCGACGTCCCGCAGCTGCGCGGCCCGCCCATGCCGCCCGTCATGCCCGGGCTGGTGGCCACTGAGGAGGACAGCTCTGTCACGGAGAGCGGCAGCGAGGGTGAGCAGCAGGCCGCGCGCCGGGCCAGGGCCCGGGCGCAGTCCGGGGGCGGGGGGGGCCGCGCAGCCGGCGCGGGCGGGGCCGAGCAGGGCCCGACCGCCGCCCCCGGCGCGGCCGCTCACACTGCCGCGTCCTCGCTGGCGGTGCAGGGGGGCATCGGCCACGCCGCCTCGTTCGGCTCGGTCCCGGCCGCGGCGACGGGTGCTCCCTCGCCGTCGGGCGCGCTGCCGGTCCCGGCAGACGGGGCGCTTCGCCCGCCCCCCTCGGCGGGCGCTGCGCCCGGGGAGACGTTTGGCGGCGAGTCCGACGGCGGCAGCTCTGCCGACCCAAGCGCGGACGGCACGGACGACGCGGGCAGGCGCTCGCTGGGCGGGGGCAGCTACAGGTCCGACGAAACGGGTTTCGGGTCGAACAACACGCTCGCGCCGCCGCTCCAGAACCTGCTCGAGGACCAGCGGCTCCCTGCAAGCATGGCCGCGTTCCACGACGGCGACGACCTGGACGCGCTGTGGGAGGGTCACGAGTTCGCCGACGACGACGTCAACACGACGGACACGGAGGACTGCACCGACAGCGGCGACAGCTCCGAGGCAGACGTCGTCGGGGGCGGGGCGGAGGCGGCGGCCCGCCAGCCCCTGGGCAGGTCGCGGGCGGGCAGCATGACCAGGGGGCTGGGCAACAGGGCGGCCAGCTGGACCTCGAGCGACGGCATCGCCGGCTCTGCCGCCCCCCCGTCGGCCGGCGCCCGTTCCGCTGCGGCTGCGGCAGCCCAGTCTGCCCTCAGTGGCTCCGCTGCCGGCTCGCCCCCGGTGCACCCGGCGACCCTGGCTAGGGCGGCGTCGTCCCCGCAGATGACCCCCGCCAGGCAGGGGTCCTCCGCGTCGCCCCCGCGGCAGCACCGCAGCCCCCCCGATGACGTGGCGCGATCCTCCGCGGCAGGCGGCTCTGCTGACCCTGGCGCAGCTGGAAACGGCATCGCAGTGGAAGGATCCGGCTCTGCATCGGCTCTACCGGTACCGCTGCCGCCAGGCCGGCCGCGCGCGGCCACGCAGACGCTGGTGGCGGACGAGCCCGTGACCGGCGCCTCGCTCCCAGCGACGGTGCGGCAGCCTGCCATGGCGCCGTGGCGGGGCCACGACATCACCGCCGACCAGGCGGCTGGGCCGGCCGGCGCGCCCTTGGCGGCGGACCCCGAGACGAGCTCCGTGCTCCAGGCGCGCCGGCGCCGCGAGCGGCGTCGCCGGAAGCGGGACTCGCAGTGCAGCTCTGCCGGCATCGAGAGCGGTCCCTCGGACATCACCTCGGCGTCGGCCGTGTCTGGCCCCGCGCCGTCGCTCCGCGTGAACACCTCCACCCCGTTCGGCCACGCGGCGGCTCTGCCCGGCTCTGCCGGACCGGTGCCCTCGCCGCGCGACATCAGCTCCCCGGGCCGGCCGGCCCCCGCCGTGCTGGTGGCCCGGGCGCAGGCCGCGGCGCAGATCCTCCTCTCCGCCTGCGGTTTCGGGCCCGTGACCGTGCACCGTCGGTGCCCCGTGTGCGCGCGGCGCCGGGCGCAGCCAGACTGGATGGCGCTGGGCAGGAGCGCGTCGTCGGCGCAGGCGCCCGGGTACCCGCCGCAGGCCGGCCACCGCGTCGCCTCGGCCCCTGGATCGGTGGCCGCCTCCGGATCCGGCCCCTCCCCCCCGGCCTCCACCGCGCCCCCCGTGCACGACATTGGCACGTCGCCCGCCGCCTTTGGCCCGGCCGCCCCCTCTCTCAGCATCGGCGCCAACCCCGACTCGGGCGCGGCCGGCTCGGCCCTCGGCAACGTGCCCCCGCCCCCCTCCCCCTCCCTCGCCGGTCTCTTTTCGCCAGCCACGCTCACGCAGTCCCGGCCCTTCCCGCCCACCCTCGGCTCCGACTTTGCGCTGGGGGCGTCCGCGGCCGCGCCCTCCTTCGCCCCGGGGTCGTCCCTCAAGGCCTCGCCCCCCAACACCACGGGCCGGGGCGGCTTCGGCGGCCTGCGTCGCGAGTACGGCATCTCCTCCGGCCACTCGCACCTCTTCCCCTCCGTCGAACCCGTCACGAGACCGGGCGCGCTGGGACACCCCCCGCCCCCCCGCGGCGCCGACGCCGCAACACCGCTCTCCGCCCGAGACCGCATGGGCGCCCCCGCGTCGGCAGCCTCTGCAGACCGCGCCGGCGCGCCCCCTCCCGCCGTGGCACCCTGGTCGCGCTCCTCGACTGGGCACGGCCCCCCGAGGTCCGGCGCGGCCGCTGGTGCGGGCGCGGCCGCTGGTGCGGGGGCGGGCACTGCCGGGTCAGTCCCCGTGCCCAGCGCCGTGGGGTCGCGCGCCCCTTCCGCCGTCTCCGCAATCCAGCGCCGCCTCCGCTTCGCCGCGCCCCCGCCTGCCAGCGGCGCCGGCGGCGCCGCCACATCGGGCGCCGCCGCTGCCAGTTTGGGCGCGGGCGCCTCCGCCGCCTCCGCCGCCGCCGCCGCCCCTGTCAAGGACGAGCTGACAGGCTTGCCCATCGTGGGCCCGCCTGCCGCGCGTGACGGTGCCGCGGGCAGCCGCGGCGCCGCCCGCAGCGTGCGCTCGTTCATGTCGATGCCGCAGCTGCGACGCGTCGCTCTCGGGGCGGGGTCCGGCAGAGCCCTGGCTCTGCAGGGCCGGGGAGGCGAGATGGTCGAGCACGAGGGCTACCTCTACAAGCGCGGCTCCCGCACCGGCTTCCTGACCAAGCGGTGGTACTTCCTGCAGCAGAACTTCCTCTACTGGTACTCGAAGCGCGAGCGAGCCAAGGGCACGGACGGGGCGGCGGCGCCCGGCGGGCGGGACGGCGTGTCGCGCGCCCCGCACCGCCACCCCCAGGGCGTGTTGTTCCTCGAGGACTCGTATGTGACGCAGATTTCCGACCCTGCCCTGGAGACGAAGGGGTACTTTGGTCTGGACGTGCACACGTCGTCGGCGCACGGCGACCGCACGCGCACCCTCTTTGCCGCCTCCCGGGAGCAGCGAGACGAGTGGTATGCGGCGCTGCGGCGGGCGTGCAAGGCGGTGCCGTTTGAAGAGGTGTACAACCTGGGCAGGGAGCTCGGCCGCGGCCAGTTCAGCGTGGTGCGCGAGGCCGTGCACAAGGAGACGGCCCGACGTTACGCCGTAAAGGTGATCAACAAGACCAAGCTCAAGCCGTCGGAGCGGGAGCTGCTTCGCACGGAGATCGCCGTCCTCAAGCTGGTGCAGCACCCGCACATCATCCGGCTGGAGAACGTGTACGAAACCGGCGCCACAATGTTCATCGTCATGGAGCTGCTGGAGGGGGGCGAGTTCTTCGGCCGCATCGTGGGCCGCGAGCGCTTCTCGGAGGAGGAGGCGCGCACCGTTGCCAAGCCCCTCATCGAGTCGGTGGCGTACCTGCACTCGCTCGGCATCGTGCACCGGGACATCAAGCCCGAGAACATTCTCTGCGGCAGGCGCCTGCAGGACCTCAAGATTGCGGACTTTGGCCTCAGCAAGCTCGTCTACCCGGACGAGGTGATGACCATGCCGTGCGGCACCCTCTCCTACGTGGCCCCGGAGGTGCTGTCCATGCAGGGCTACGGCAGGCAGGCCGACCTGTGGTCGGTGGGCGTGATCCTCTATCTGGTCGTGCGCGGCCGGCTGCCCTTTGACAGCGATGACCACTCCGAGGTGGTGCGCGGCATCATTGAGGCCAGGGTGTCGTTCAACGACGCTTGCTGGGACTCCTGGTCGGCGAACGGCCTCGACTTCATGCGCCAGTTGCTCAAGCGCGACCCCAAGCGCCGCCTCACGGCTCGCAAGGCCCTGCAGCACCCGTGGCTCACGGGGCGGCGCCGCCCCCCCGCCGTCGCCGACAGCAGCGACGCGGCCTCGGGACTGGGGCCGTCTCGCCCTGCTGACTCCGCGTGGCCGCAGTCGCGACCGTCGGCGGACGATGCGTAGCCACAGGGAGCCGACCGCCCCAGCCACGGCACCGGCACACGGCAGAGGCCACTGCGCGGGCCCAGCGACGCCTGCCCGTTGGCATGTCGTGTCGCAAGACCAGGTTTGAACACCGCAGCCGGCCCCGGTTCGCGGCCTGCGCGCTGGCATGCGTTTGGAGTGCGCGTTGTGATTTGAAGACCCAACTCCCCCTGCGAATGACCCGTGGATCGTTGCAACGATGGACCCCGTGCGCTGCCGTGGCCCCTCCCTTTGCTGCGAGCGGGCCAGTGCGTCGCGGTGGTCCCGACAGCTGCAGCTTTCGCCCGCAGCCCGCAACGCCGCTCGTCGCAGCGTGCTTTCCTGAGAGTGCGTGGATACTTGATTGCGTGCAGTTGTCATGTCATGCCATACCATGCCATGCCATGTCATGATGTGCCTTGCACCGGAGCAGCAGTGCAAAAAGTTGAGTTGTGCAGCACATCGAGGGCACGCTAAACGCAGCGCGCCAAACGTGCGAGCCAGAAAGACGAAAAAAATAGCAGGTGACTCCACAGCAGTGGGCGGTGGGCTCCGCGGCGGGGCTACGAACTAAACATACCAAGCATGGTGCTGAGACCCAAGCGTGAACGGCGGCGGATCCGCGCATGCAGCGTCATGCGCCAGTGAAAATTGCCCAGGTCAGCGCCACGTACGGGTCCTGGATATCAATCGGCTGCCCACCCCCCACCGTGGCAGTTTTGAGCTTCGTCGCCAGGAGCTGCCCAGCGCGGCTGAGGCCAAAGCCCCCGAGATCGCACGTGAAGCTGTCCGCGCAATACTCCATGTCGGGGCTGCTCGGTGACGGCAGGTACATGAGCTTGGTGGTGCTCGCGGGCAGCTGCTCCTCCACAGAGTGCGCGTGTGCTGGCAGGTTAGTCTGCGTCAGCGTGCGAGTCTGCGTGCCGCCCACGAATCCCGTCCTGGCCACGGAGAGACCGGCTGCCGCAGGCATCGTCGTCTCGCTGCTGAGGAGCGTTGCCTGAGAGCAGGAGCTGCCCTGCACGCATGCAGAGCCGAGCAGCGCATCGCTCAAGGGAGGATCGCCACTGCCCCCCACGACGCTGCGACCTCGTAGATCTGGAACGCAGAATGTGCGGTTTCGCGCAAACTTGAGGAGAACAACGCGGGGGTCCATGCCGCAAACCAGGAGAGGCGGGACCCCGCAAAAGGTTCCGTTCGCGTCCACCGGTGAGCCCGGTGTGCACTTGGACGCGTGGGGCGTGCCCTCGGCGCAGCCGGTGGGCTTGTACGGCGTGAACGTGGTGCTGAGCCGCTCGAAGAGCGTGGGCAGGGCCCCGGCGGCGAAGCAGCGGCCGTCGGCCGGAACCCACCCGCGAGGCAGGCCGTCTGCCGCGGCGGCAAAGGCCCGGATCTCGCCTGGAAAGGCCGCCAGTCGCGGCACCGCATTGGCCAGCCGGCCCATCGAGTCTACGACAGCAGCCAGAGCTGACGCGATGGCGGCCACGTTGGGCGCAGCCAGCGGAGACGACGACACCAGCGCCGACAGCGCGCTCGGGGCGGGCAGGACAGCGTCAGGGCCAACCGCGGCGCGCAATGCCGCCGTGTGATTGTACCCGCCTGCAGGCACGCCCAGCGCCCGCAGCCGGGCCTCGGTCGCGGCACCGGTGCCGTTGCCACTCGTCCCCGCCAGCGCCAGTGAGGCGCCGGGCTGCTCCACGACAATGGCGTCGTCCTCCGGCCCCTCGAGTTGCAGCTGGCGGCTCGTCGGGTCGATCAGCATTTCGCCCAGGCCCAGGCTCCGCACGGCCTCGGACGACGGGAACGCCCGAACCAGCGCGGCAGCGTCCTCGCCCTCCTGCAGAGGGACATCTTCCGCCGCGGGAGGGAGCCCGGGAGGCGGCACCGCCAGGCCCCGGCCTCTCGAGGCCGCCGCTGCAAGCCGCCGTCGGTCAGCGCCGAGCCCGTCGCCAGCGCCCGCCGCAGCGCCGCAAAGCGCCTCCACGCGTGCTAGGCGGCGCTCCAGCTGCGCCACCCGCAGCTCGAGCGCGGCTTCGCGGTCGGGGCCGGCCGCCACGGCTCCCAGAGAAAGGATTGCCACGGCAACTGCGACAACCGGAAGACGCATCGCCATGCCCGTGTCCGCCCGCCTGCTCGCAGCGCACGATCCCCGCATCGCGGCTCCCGACTCTGCCCCGGCCCGAGTCCCTGCGCGGCGACGACCGGGCTCGGTCAAATTCCCGGGAGCGCGGTGTGCGCAGGGGGGCCGGCCCGAGCGCCGCGAGAGCGCTCTCGCGCGCCGTCGCCCTTCCGCTGCCAGTGGCTGCCTGTCGCCTGGCAGAGCCGGCGGCGCAGAGACGGCGCGTTGCTCAGCAGCCGCAGGCGCCGGCCCGAGCGCCGCCCGGGACGCACCGGCCGGGCCTGCTGCCCACGGACCGCCCCCCTGCCGCCTAGCAGCAGCGCGGGCCGTGCGCTTGCCGCGGCAAGAGGCCTTGCTCGACCGCGCGGACCATGCGGCTTCCAGCCGCGGCCCTGGCGCGCCCAAATGGCTGGCGGGCGCTTGCGCTGCTGGCCCTGGCGGCCGTGGCGGTCCTGCCCACGGCACTGGCTGGCTGCAGCGAGATGAGCTTCAGCTGCACCCGGTGCGTGGGGGACGGCGAGGACAGCAACGACCCCTACAGCGCCCACACCAAGCACAAGTGCGCCTTCGCCTACGTTCGCATGGACTCGAGCAAGAAGCTCTCGCGGCCCCCCCGCACCCTGCCCCACCTGTGCGTCAAGAAGGAGCGCTCCGATGTGTACATTGAGGCCCTGCGCACCACCCCGGACCGGGAGCTGGGCCAGTCGGACACGAGCCTGAAGAGCATTGCCGAGGTCGCCGACGAGGTCGGCGGCGAAATCGCGTTTGTGACCTTTGAGACTGCCTCCTTGTGCGACGCCGGGGTGCAGCAGTTCACCAACCTCCTCCCCAACGACGGCGACACGCCTCAGGAGCGCATCACCGCGGTGGTGAACCGCGCAGTGGCGCGGCACCGCGAGATGCTCAGCCACCTCTCGCCCGTCCAGGCCCACTACGACGAGTCCACCTGGGTGCAGCACGTGTTCGACAACGAGATCGACTCGGCCTGCGACCTGTTCATCTCCATGAGCAGGGAGGAGCGCCAGGAGATGGGCCTTCACCGGATGGTGGACCCGGGCATCGACCCGCTCATGCCGGCGCAGAACCTCGGAGTGGCCATGGTGAGAGCGCGCCTCGCCCCGCCGCGCGCCTCGCCCCGCTTCGCGCCTGCTTACATCGTCGCCCGCGATCGCGCCCCAGCAGTTGCGCCCTCGTCGCCACGCCTCAGCCCCCCCTCGCTCCGCCCCGCGCCGTTGGCCGTCGCCCCTGATGCGCGCAGCTGGCCCGCCAGATGAACCGCGCCCACGCCTTCATCGAGAGCTCGGCGGGGCACATGGGGCCCGACGCGCGCGACAAGCTGTTCAACTACATCAACCTCGGCAAGTGGTCCCTCGAGACGTCGTGCCGCTATCTCGACTGCATCGTCGACCCTGGATCGTACCTTGTGTGAGCAGCGCACACAGCCGGTGGAGCCCGCCGGTGGCCTGCCCGCTGGCGGCGGCGCAGACCGAGCCACCTTGCCTCCGCACCAGCACTGCCCCTCGCCCAGCAGCCCGCCACGCCCCCTCCCGCTCCACTTGCCCTCCCGCCGACACCGCCGTATCTTTCCCCCGCGCAGGTACGACGACCTCGTCGGCACCGACGGCAAGCCGCTGGGCGAGGGCCTCGGCCTCCCCTGCCGCTACTGCCGCCGCCTCCCCTCCCGCGTGCACGAGTCTCGCACCAGCCTTATCGCCAGCGTCGACGTCCTTCGCAACGGCATCTGCGCTGCCATGCGCACCTACCGCGCGGAGGGGCGGCACAGCAAGGGCGACGAGTGCTTCCTCGGGATGGGGCACGCCTTCGTGCGGGCGCTGCAGGCTACGAGGCAGTCGATGGATGACGTGTCGGGGGCGACTGACCACAGGGCTGATGCCGCAGTGACCGCCCTGTCGCTGGCCATGGAGTCCACGGGGCTCTGCCAGGTCAAGATGCACAGCATCGGCCACTTCGCCACGCGCATGAAGGCCGACGTGCAGGAGAACTTGCTCGACAAGTCGGAGGCCCTGCGCGACGACATCGAGGACGTGGAGCGCGCGCGGCTGCTGGGCGAGTGGCGCTCCAGGGGCGTCAGGGGGCCCGCGGCGCCCTCGCTCGACCCGTGAGCGCGGGGAAACCAGCGGTGTTCCTGTGCTCGCGGCACGCGCTTGTGGCGAGGCGCCTCTGGCGCGCTAGGGGCGTGCGCGGGCGCGGGCGCGAGTGAGTGTGTAAGTGGATGAGCTTTTCACATTGGCGAAATTGCGAGCCTGAGTTGCTGCCTCCGCGGCCCCAACCGATGCACCCGCTCGTCACACGGGCGGCCCATGCATCGCGACGGATCGCGGGCGGGGCGCGAGGGGGCGCCGCGCCAGCTGCAGCCCGCCAGGCTTCCCGAACACAAGGCGGTGCGCCGCCTGTGCTTCAACCACGCGCCCAGCAGGCTCTGCCCGACGGGCGCCCGCTCCGGCTCGGGCGCGCACAGCGTCGCCCAGGGGCGGCAGCCATGCCCGTCGTCACGTTCGATGAGAGCGTCAAGGGCGACCTGGCATTCCTGGGCACGGTGCCTGCTGAGAGTGAGGAATGACGCTTGGGCACCTGCCGAAAGCTCGCGGGCGGTGCTGGGACAGTGCGCTCCAGCTCACCATCCCCTCACGCGCGCACCCACGAACCCCACGGCCCAGCCGTCCCCGGCAGTGCGAGATCCTGCGCGAGACCTTGCTCCCGCGGTCGTGCGGCCCTTTCCCTCGACCTCGCAGCGGCGGCGGAATTCGGCGGGGCGGCGGCCCGGTTCCTGGCGGCATCGGCCAAACCCGCCGCCCTCAAGCGCGTTGCCGGGCGCCTTGGCGTGGACCCGGAGGTTGTGGAGGCGGCCGTTGCTGCGGCCTCTCGCGTGATGCTGGAGGCGGCGCGCCTTAAGCTGGGGGAGCGCGATTTCGTGGCGTCGCTGCGAGAGGCCGACCTCCCCGCGGCCACCGCCGAGGCTCTCTGGCAGGCGTACGACGGCTCGAGGGTGGAGCTCGAGGACGCTGCCAGCCGGTCCACGTCGGCCATTCCTCGCTTGCAGGGGCTTGAGTGGCGGCTGGAGGTGGAGTTTGCGTCGCGGGCGCGGCGGGGCGCGGCCAAGGCAGACGCTGAGGGGCCCGCAGCGACGGGTGCGGGCGGGGCGGCCGCCGAGGGGAGCGGCGAGGCAGGTGGCAGCGCGGCCGCTGCGGGGGGCATCGGCGTTCCCAGCTTCTTGCTGCGGCTTGACACGCTCACAGCGACCTCGTCCGCGTCCGCGGCCGGCGGAGCCGACGACGCGTCGGGCGTCAGCACGCAGAGCAAGTACGCGCAGTGCGACTACGCCACGCTGGCGCTCATCAAGGCGCGGTTGGAGGCTGCACTGGCGGAGCTCGGCTCGGCGCACGCCAAGCGCGTGCACCGGTACCTGCGCTGAGCGATTGCGTGACGCGCGCGCCCGCGCTGCAATATCACTGCGTTCCGCCTGCGTCGCTGTGCCCGAGCCCTCGCCCCGCCGACAAGCTTCGCCCTGCGCCTCACACATTGACGCGCCTTTGCTGGCTGGGGCGCTCGCGCGAGGGTGGCGGGCCCGCGCAGTCGGATCTGGAAGCGTGCGACAGGCGGCAGAGCATCCACGGCGAATGCTCGATGCGGCAAGAACACTTGGCCGGCGCCCCGCTGTCCGCACTCTCCAACTGCTGCCAGCGATGGCCGTCGCACGCGCCAGCAGGCAACTCGTCCGCGTCAATGCGTTCGTGGCCCCACGGGTCGCAACAAGGCCCAAGCCTCCCGCAATGTCCGCGCGCGGAGCCCGATCAATGGCATCGATGCCCTCGACCGCCGGCTCCTCGGGCCGCGCCGGCCGGGACTGGGCGTCCTCCGCGTTTGTGGCAGGAGCCGCGGTAGCCGCAGCTGCGGTCGTCGCGGGGTCCAGCGAGGCCCACGCCTTTCCCGGCCTCGCCTCGATCAGCGTCGTCGGTGAGCCCGCGAATGGGGCTCGTGTGCGCGCTTGTCCCCGGCGCTGCCAGCCCGCTGCGTGCCGCGCGCGCCCTGCTCTTTGCGGGGGATTGCGTTGTTCGGTGCCCATGCGCCACTCCCTGTGTCGTTTCGCGCCCCGCCATGCCTCCTCCTTGCCCCGCAGACGAGATGCACAGCCTGCCCCAGCTGTACTCGCGCCAGACAGTGTACGACCACCTGTGCGAGCTGACGGCCACGGACTACGAGATGGACGACGTGATGCTGCAGTGGCGCAAGGCCCGCGCGGCGTACGAGCTGGCCATGGTTGCGGGCACGCCGGCGGAGAAGCGTCAGAGCCTGTTGCGCGAGGCGTACCGGATCATGAAGCGGTGCATCACGCTGGACCGCAACAACTTCGAGATCCACCGCTGGACGGGCCTCATCGTCGTCGCCCTGGCCGAGTTCCAGACCGCCGCCGAGCAAGTCAACGCCTCCTTCGAGGCGAGCGATGAGTGGCGCCAGGCCATCGAAATCGAGCCGAGCGACGCGGAGTCGCAGCACCTCCTCGGGTGCTGGGCCTACGACCAGGCCGCCTGGAGCTGGTGGTACCGCTGGTACATCTCGGCCGTGTACGCCACGCCGCCCGACGCCACGTGGGCCGACGCCCGCGACTCGTTCGCAGCCGCGGAGCGGATCGCACCCGGCGCCTGGAAGAAGAACCAGCTCATGCTAGCGTGAGCCGCCGCCGCCCCCCCCGCGCTGCCCCTCTGTTGTGCCCGCATGGCCTCTGCTCGCCCCTGCGTCAAGCCGCTAGCGTGGCCTCGTGACCCCGCGGTCCGGGCCGGTTCCGCGGCGCCTGAGCGCGGTTTCATCTGCCCGCCTGTCGACCTGCCTGCGGTTTCATCTGCCGCGCCGCTGGTCACGCCTCGACCCCACCCCCATCCCACCCCCTTCCGCCCGTTGCTACACCCGCAGGCGCACGTACGAGAAGCTGGGTGAGACGGAGCGCGCTGCCCAGTGGGCCGCCCGCGCCCTGCACGGCGCCATCGCCACGCCAGAGGACCTCAAGACGCACGCCGCCGCCTTGGAGCTCCTCAAGACGCTCAGCCCCGACCGGTACCAGGACGCCATCGACGACGGCGCCCAGCGCGCTCTGGACGACGCCGAGGTGCCCGTGCCGGTGGAGCAGCGCACAGACGGCTTCCGGGGCGACCCCGTGCCCGCCACGGTGGAGGGGAACACCAGTGCCATCTCAAGGGTTCGCAAGCTCATCGAGTGAGCGAGAGCCAGCGTGGTGCAGCGGCGTCGACACGGAGACTGCAGCGCGAGCTGCCGTGCGTGTTGGCACGCTCGCTGCCTCCCACCCGCCTGACCTCTGCGCTGCTCTGTGGCGCACTCACAACTGTAGCGATTCGTATCCAGCGCTGGTGGCCGGAGAGCGGTCGAGCCAGGCCAACGCAAGCAACGGGCAGCAGCGCGCCCGTCACGCGCGCTCTCTCACTGACACACACAAACAAAAACACACGCATGCACACACGGGGCCCAGCTCCTGGCGCAACACGCAGCTTGAGACTGCCAGGGGGGAGGCACGGACCCCCGCCGGGCGGCCACACACAGCGCACGAGCCACCCAAAGCACCGCGCCTCGCCGCCGCGGCTTCACGCATTCCCCCCCGCCCCCTGCGCCCCTGTGCCCTGATCCTGCGCCGGCTCTGCCGCCAGCTCTGCCGTTGGCTCTGCCTCTGGCCTTCTGGAGGCGTAGGCTGGGGCCTCCGTCCAGCGCAGGCCCATATCCCGCGCTGCGCCGTACAGCTGGAGAAACGCCTCCAGCGGCATTGCGTTGGGCCGCTGCTGGGCCACGCCCGCGGCGTCCAGCACCGCGGCCAGGCGCTCGCGCATCCGCTCTATGTCGGCTGGGTCGAGCCCGGACCGCCCCGTGGACGTCGCCCGCCGCACACTCGCCTGAGCGGGCGTGACGGGGGCTTGCTCCCTGAAGAGGCAGCGGGCCGCGAAGGAGCGCCGCAGGAAGAGGGACCTGAGAGTCTTGTTCTTGCCCGTGAAGCAGTCCCGGAGCATCGACTCGAACTCCTGCGGAGGCGGAGGCGGGGGTCGGGGGGGGGGGGGGGGGGGGGCGGCGGGGCGGGGTGTGGTTTGGATAAACAGATGAGAGGGGGCGGGAGGGGGCGTGAGAGCGGTTGGGGGGCGGGGTGTGGTTTGGATAAACAGATGAGAGGGGGCGGGAGGGGGCGTGAGAGCGGTTGGGGGGAGGCTGCCGGCACGGCGGCTGGACTGCGCGGGTGGCCTGGGGGCGCGGGCGGAGGTGGGCCGGCGCAGCGCAGAGCCCCGGGCCCCAGCAGCGGCGCATGCATGCGGCCAAGGCCTCTCACGTGGAAGTCTACGTCCTCGAACGCCTCCGGCAGGGGCTTCGGGCGCACCACCACCACTGCCGATTCCACCTTGGGGGGCGGGCGGAAGTGCGAAGGCGGGACATGCAGAGCCATGCGGACGTCGGCGAAGAGCGAGCACGTCACGCTCAGGCGCGAGTACGCCGACGTCCCGGGTCTGCGGACAGTCCAAAGCGCGTCAGCGGTCAGTCAGATTCGGGTCGGCTCGAACGCTGGGCGTGGGGCTCGACTGAGGGGCGTGGCAGCGCGAGCGGACACGGCGTGTCGGGCGGTCAAGCAGGGCGCCGCGAGCCTGGCGCCTCACTGGGCGACCATGCGGTCGGCGAACTCCTTCTGCAAGAGCAGCACGCTCCTGCTGGGGGCGGTCTCGGGGTCCAGGGAGAAGAGGCGTCGCACCAGGGGCGACGAAATCTGGTAGGGCACGTTGGCGACGAGGGCGTCTGCCCGCGGCAGGGGCGTCTTGAGGAAGTCTCCGCGAATGGCGTGCAGGCGCTCGGACAGCCCGCTGCGGGAAGGGCCACGACGCGGGGGGGGGGGCGGGGTGCGCTTCGGGGGTGGCGGTCGGCGGGAGCGCGCTGGCGCGGCAGCGCGGATGACGTCACGCGCGCGCACCGGCAGCGGCGTCGCGGCGGCGAAGCGGCCCGCGGCCTCAGGGCGCGCCACTCGCGCACGCACTCGCGCGAGCCAGCTCCCCCGAGCTCGGCAGGCGCCCGCGCTCACATTCGGCGCACGCGGTCCTCGAGGAGCGCGTGCAAGTCGCTGTCCAGCTCGACTGCGGTCACAGCAGCGGCGCGCTCCAGCAGCAGAACCGTGAGGTTCCCCGTCCCGGGCCCGACCTCAAGCACGTGGTCTGTAGGAAGCAGCTCGGCGGCGTCGATGATGCCCCTGAGCGAGTCGCGGTTCACGAGCAGGTGCTGGCCAAGAGCCTTCTGAAGGACTCTGCCTCGCTGGGTCCGCACCCCGCGGGCGCCCACCCGCGCCGGGGCCAGCGCAGCGCCCTGGTGGAGCCGGGACACTGCAACTCTGCCCGCTCTCCTCATCGTGCCCCGGGCCTGGCGGCTGTGTGGGGGCGGCACGCTCTCTCCGCTCATGGCAGCGATGGTTGCGGCTCTGCACCGCAGTTTCCCGGAGTGGCCGCCGGCGCCACACGGAGGCCATGGCAAAGTCCAACCATGGGAGCGACGACGGGTGGCTGCTTCTGGCCCTTGGCGGGGTCTCGCTGTTCGGCGGCGCCATCGCTGGGTGGTCGGCCGCAAGCTCGTCGTGAGCCTGCGCCGGGAGCTTTGCTGGAGGCGCGCTGCCGGCGCGAAGAAATACGCGCGTGCCTGTCGCTGCGCGGCACGACGGCCGCTTCCGTCGTGGCGCGTTGTTTGGATTCGTGTCCCCCTCCCAGTGCAAGCGCCCAGCTGCTGCGCGGCGCCAGCGTGGTGGGCGTGGCCGAGGCTGCGCGACTGGCCTCGAGTGAGTCGCCGCCGTCGTTGGTCGCCATCACCGGCGCGGCCGTGCCCGGGCGCGCCCACAAATCGAATGACAGCAACGGATCCGGCGCCGAAAACGCTCGCCAAGGCACGCTGAGCGTGAGGACGAGCAGCGGGGAGCGCAGCGGCGTGCTGGTGCTCGAGGCGGAATCGCTGCTGCACATCACGGAGATGAAGCCGGGCAAGCAGGCTCCGAACAACCAGCAGGCCGGCCGCAGGCTCCACGGCCGGCGCGTGAACAACGCCCACAAGGAGCCCGCCCCCTCGCTGGTGCGCACTACAGAGCGCGAGGCGACGGACAGACGAAGCGTGCCGTGGGGCATTGAGGACAGCTCAGGGGTCGCGCACGTGGACGCGGCGTCCATGCCCGCGCCGCCGCTGACCGAGATCGGGCGGGTGTCCCGCATGCTCGGCGGGGGGGAGGACGTCCTGCCGCAGCGCGAAACCGGCGACGACTTGGGCGCCCTGATGCTGGGCAAGCCGGCCCCGCAGGGCAGCAGCACGAAGGTGTACACGGGGCGCGAGGTCGTGCTGCGGGGGCTGACCACGGGCACTGTGCTCACTGTGATCGGGCGGGCCTGGGTCGACTCGTCTGGGCAGCTGCGACTCCTGGCAGAGGGCGGCATGCCGGCCGCGGTCACCACCACCAGCCTGCCCGCAATGGCCGCCAGCTGGGAGCAGGCGGCGTGGGTCGCCAGCGCCGTCTGCGTGGGCCTGTGCTGCGCCGGCCTGGGCCTCGCTGGCTTCGGGGTGGGCTCGCTGTGGCGCGCAGCGCACAGGCGCCGCGAGGAGGAGGAAATGGGGCCGCGCGCGGCAGCAGCGGTGAGCTTGGCCGGCGTGTGAGCGGGCGCAATGGCGGATTGCGCGACGCTGCGTGTGCTGCCGCCGGCACGAAGGGGCAGGGTCTCGAGCCGCGGTCGCCAGCAAGGGCGCGGTTTGCCCGTCCGCTGCGCGCGACCAGGGCCGGCGCGTCTGAGCTGGTCGCGCACAGCGCTCTGCAACCACTGGCCCGCAGCCAGCACACCGCCACGGCGCGCACCCGTGACGCACAGAAGAGCTCCACCAGCCCCCACACGCACGCACCTGCAGCGGCTGTGCCGGACAGCGCGTTGCCACCATGCGCGCGCGGGCCGCCCGGCCGAGCGGGCCTGCAAGGGTGGCTGCTCGAGCATTTGCGCAAGCGCGTGGCGGACTTCTCGGCAGCAGCCCGCTGGCCCCGCCAGCGCGAGGCCTGGCGCCCTGGGCGGACGCGCTTGCATGCCCAGGCGTTGCATCGCGACTCCTTGCCACCCAGGCCGCTCCCAATGCGGGCTCGACGAGCGATTCGGACTCGAGCGCTCCCCGGGCCGGCAAGGCCGCAGAGTTCATTGGCACGGTGACAAGGTCCTACTTCCGGGGCGACCCTAGCACCGGGGGCGCGTTTGGCGTCCTCGCGGTGCGGGTGGGCGACAAGGACGTGCGCGTCGCGGGCCCTGGCGCCGGCGACGTGCTCGAGGGCGAGGTGATCGGCGTGTCCGGCCGCTGGGTCCAGCACCCAAAGTACGGCATGCAGGTCAAGTCCACACGGGTGCAGCGCACCCAGCAGACCGGCAGCAGGGGCCCAGCCTCTGCGCCAGCGGCGGGCGCGGCCGGGGCTGAAGGCGCAAGCACTCCTGGCTCCGTGCTGGGGGTTGTCACGCCGGCCGCTGCCGTCGGGTTTCTCTCCAGCGGCGTGCTCAAGGGCGTGGGCCCGGCCACTGCGCAGCGCATCGTGGAGGCGCTCGGCCCTGCGGGGTCCGTGGAGCTCCTCATGGGAGACGACTGGTCCGCTCTGCTGGCCGTGAAGGGAATCGGCCAAAAGTCGCTTGAACGCATGCGGGGCGGCTGGGACGCTGACGGCGGGAGCGGGCGCCTCGCCCTGCAGCTGCACGGCATGGGCATGCCCCTGGACGTGGCGGCCAGGGCTTCATCGAGGCTGGGCGCGGCAGCGGCCGCGGACATCCTCCGAGGCGACCCCTACGACAGCGTTGGCAGGATCGCTGGCATGTCGCTGGCTTCAGCGGACGACGTAGCGGCCCGCCAGCTGGACGGGAGCCTCTCTCTGGGCAAGCTCAACCCCGCCCGCGTGCAGGCTGCCGTTCGGCTGGCGCTCCGAGCGTGCGTGGCAAGCGGTCACACGGGCCTTCCGGGCGCGACCCTCGTCGCCCAGACCATCACTCTGCTCCTCTCAGCAGGCAGGCGCGCCCCCGCCCCCGCCCCCGCCAGGGACACCGGGTCCTCCCCGGCAGAGCTGGGGCTGCCCGCCTGGGCCGGCGGCGCCGACGGCGGCAGGGACCTGGCCTCCGCGCTCGCCGCCCACGGGCTCAGGGCGGCGCCGGCTCAGCCCGCTCCCGCGGCAGCGACCGCGGCAGCGACCGCGGCAGCAGCGCCTGGCGCCACAGGCCCGGCCCCCACCGCGGCCTACACGGCGGTGCGTACAGCCATTCAGCGCATGATCGATGAGGGCGACGTCGTCTGGGCGCCCAACCCCGCGCCGGCCGGAGGCCCCGCGTCAGCCCCGGCCCTGCCGGTCAATCCTGCCACCGGCGCCGTGCTGCGGCCGGCTCAAGGCCTCGCGCCGGGCACGCCTGCGCCGGCGGATCAATCCGCCGCGGGCTGGTGGGAGCTCAACGGAACAGCCTTCTCCCCCGGGGCGGCCTCAACGGAGGATAGTTTGGCCGTGTCGCTGGCGGTGCTGGCTGCGGACCTGGCCACGCCGCGGCCCCCTGGGGAGAGCGCTGAGTCGGCCTCGGCTGCTGATCCCGCCGGCACCTCCGGCTTGAGCGATGCCGAGGGCTCTGCCAGCGAGGGTGTGGCCGACGTTGGAAGCGATGACGACGTCGCCAGGGGGGGGCTCAGCCGGGACCAGGCTCGCGCCGTTCACGCTGCGCTGACCCACCGGCTGGCGGTGCTCTGCGGAGGGCCTGGCACGGGCAAGACTTTCGCCACGCGCGCTGTAGTGCGGGCCTGGCTGCGGAGCGGCCTGCGCGTGTCGCTCGCCTGTTCGACGGCCAGAGCGGCGCACCGGCTGAACGAGATGCTGGAGCCGGAGCGGAGGGAGTGGTCGGCAGAGCTGGAGGCGGTGAGGCGTGGGGGCGCCGACGCGGCGGGGGCCTCCGTGGGGGCCCGCAAGGGGGTCCCCTTCCCCAGGGCGGTCACGCTGCACCGCCTGCTTGAGTATGGCCGAAGGGCGGACGCTGGAACGGGCGCTGGAACGGGCGCTGGAACGGGCGCTGGCGGGGACGAGGGCCGCGGCGCGAGCCAGCGCCTCGCGGGTCTCGGGGCAATCAGGCTGTCCGGGTTCGGCAGCTGGCGGCAGCGAGGCAATCCCCTCGCGGCGCCACGCGAAACCGCTGGTGGAGGCAGCGGGGGCATTGTTGCTGCGGGGGCGGGTTCCGGTGCGGATGGTCCGGCAGCGGCTCGCGCCGGCGAGTCCGGCGAGGCAGAGGAGGCGGCTGCCTTTCTGAGGCTTCCGCCCTCTGGGGCTGTCGACGACGGCGGCGCCGGCTCCGGCGCCGGCGATTCTGGTGCCAGCGTCGCCGGCGGCACGTTCGGCGGCGCTGCTGACGCCGGGGCGATGAGTCTGCGAGTTGCGGCGAGCGAGTCGGAGGCGGAGCCCGACCGCGGTGGCGCGTGGCAGCGGGCGACAGAGGCTGACTGGGACATCACATCGGCGCCTTTGGGCTTCGGCGCTGCGGCGGCGACCTCGCATTCCGGCGGCGGCGGCGTCGCCGGCGGGGGGGGCGGGGGCGGGGGGGGGTCGCTGCACGGTCGCGGGTTCGGCAGGGGGCCGAGGAACCCCCTGGACGCCGACGCGGTGCTTGTCGACGAGGCGTCCATGGTTGATGCGCGGCTGGCCACAGCTCTTCTCGCGGCAGTGCGCGCGCCCACGCCCGGGCTGCCCCCGCCTCGCCTGATGCTGGTGGGCGACGCTGACCAGCTGCCCTCCGTGGGCCCCGGCCGCGTCTTTGCTGACGTCATCGACAGCGGCGTCGCTCACGTGACGCGCCTGACGGAGGTGTTCCGGCAGGCGGCAGCCTCGCCCATTGTCCGCAACGCCCACGCCATGAACTCCGGACAGGTGCCGAGAGACTTCCTGCACTGGGATGCCGTGGCGCCGGCCAAGCCGCGGGCACCGGGCGGCGGAACGGTGCGGCACGACGTCGCGCCGCTGCTTGCGCGGCTGCCCCGCGCGCTGCAGCCGGCATCCGAACACCCGGGCTCGTGCGTCTGGATCGACGCGCGCGACGGCGCGAGTGGCGCGGATGACGTGGCAGGGCGCGTGCTCACGCTCGTTCGAGAGCTTGGCTTCGACCCGCTGACGGACATGCAGGTGCTGTCGCCGATGCGCCGGGGCCCCATGGGAACCTCGTCTCTCAACGAGCGACTCCGTGCGGAGCTCAACCCGGACGGGCAGAACGGGGGGACTGCCGCAGGTGTGGCCCAGCCTGAAGCTAGCGGCTTCGCCGCGACGCTGCGGCCTGGCGACCTGGTGCTGCAGCGCTCCAACGACTACGACCGGGGGGTCATCAACGGTGACGTTGGCACGGTCACGAGCGTGCGGTGGCAGCCGGCGAAGCGGGGCGGCAAGGGCCGAGGCGGCTATGTGGTCGGTGTGCGCTTCGAAGCGGCAGGGGGCGGCGGGGCCATGGGAGAGGGCGTGGACGCCGAGTACTTCGGGGGGCAGGCTGGCAAGCACTTGGAGCTGGCGTATGCGATGACTGTTCACAAGGCCCAAGGGTCAGAGTGGCCCGTGGTCGTGCTGGCCATGCACACATCTCATTTCCCGATGCTCTCGAGGGGGCTCGCGTACACGGCTCTCTCCAGAGCGAAGCGGCTTCTCGTGGTCGTTGGCACGAAGCAAGCCATGGCCATTGCGGCTGGCAGGTCTGAGGGGTCTTCGCGCTGCACGGGGCTCACGCAGCGGCTGCGCGACGCGGCGGACGGCGTTCGGCGGGCAACGGCGAGCTGCGACCAAGCCGGGCCGCTGCTGCATGCAACCAGCAGCTCCGCGAAGCAGGCCGGCCTCGGAGCAACGCCTGCGCCAGCTCCCCAAGCAGTCCACGATCCTTGGCAGGACCTTGGTGTGGGAGACGTGCTGGGGCTGGAAGCACCTGCGCCGAGCCCCCAGCAGGCAGCCCCTGCCGTTGCGGCGCAGCAGGCGGCGCCGCCAAGGCACGAGCCTCACCGCCCTCTGTCCGACGCGGAGCTGCTCGACCTCTGGGCCAGCCTGCGCATTGACGCGGCGCTGTCCACGCAACTCTCGTTCCGAGCTTGACGGTTTGCGGATGTGAAGCGTACCAGCCTGTGCGTTGCGATTCGCCCCCACCCAAACCCCGCACACGCTGGGACTGCCGCACACGCTTCCTCAGCCCGACCCCCGATGTCGCAGCCGGCATGCCTTCATGGGAGCGCAGCGTCCCCGACGGGCGCTTGGTGCGCTGCGCCGCGCGCCTGCGCGCCAACAGAGCTGCGCGAAACAGGCAGGAACCATGTTGATCCGCTGTTGCCGCTGCTCACGCAGTTGCAGGAGCGGCTGCCCGCAAAGCACCTCTCCCTGGGCGGCCGCAGCCCGACCCGGAGATGGCAAGCCAGCCGTCGCGGAGCGTCGAGCTCGAGCCCTTCGGCTCAACGGAGGACGTGTCGGTCTTGGGGCCGCTCGGGGTGCTCGGCCGCGCCGTGCGGTCGCCTGCCCGCGAAGCCTCCAAGGCGTGGGCAGCGGTCACAGAGAGCGGCGCGCTGAGGGTTTTCTTTGCCTGGGAAGTCACGGTAATGCTGGTGTGCTTTCTGACGGGCTCGGTCGCGGTGGCAGCGTATCTGGGGGCGCAGCTGCCAGCCGCATCATTCCCGTGAGCTCACGGCGGGATTGTGTCGCCTTGGCCCCGGAGCTGTTTTCCCCGCTCCCACGCTGCACCTCTTCAAGCTGCGCCCGAGGGTTCACTCGCCTTAGCAAAACACTGGCAATTCCGGCACTGTGCCGACTTGCCAGCGATGAGCCGAGGTCAGGCTCGCCCCCGCCTGAGATTTTCGCAGGATGGGGTTGACCTTCGAGCTGTGGCCGGCCGCGCCACCGCCGCGACCAAGGCTTTTAGTCCGGACTGCGTGGAGGCCTCTGGGCATCGCAGCGCAGCAGCTTTCCAACGCATCTCGGCTTTGCGTGGCCGTGAGCTCGGCGGTCGCGGTTCGGGCGGCAGCCGCTGGCTTCGAGCTTGCCGAGACTGACACGTTCGCGTGCCTTTGGCGCGCTGGAATCGCGCAAGTGACGTCGCCCTCGGTCGCCTCGGCTCACGAGGCAGCTCGGCTTGCCATGGTCCTCAATTTGTCGTCCCTGCTTGCTGATGTTGCCGACGGCCTGGCTGCCACGTCCGTGCCTGGTCTGCACGCCCTGGTGCCGACGGATGGAACGGTCCCAATGGTTGAGGCCGTGTCAACGCCACCGGCCGCACAGCCCACGCCCTTGTTATCGCACAGCATCGCAGCGCAGCCAACCGCGCCTGTCGTGGTGATGCTCCTGCTGACCTGCGTGCCGGTGATTCTCTCGTGGCTGCTTCGGGGATGGTTCCCGGCAGACAGCGTGTTCGCTGTGCCTGACACCGCAACGCGCACGCATCGGGTCCCGACCAAGTCCCCGACTGTGTCGCCAGCTGTGTCTCCGAGCCTGCCCGGTGCACTGACGGGCTCGTCCCGGGTGTCGCACGCATCGCACGGCGTGACTCCCACGTTGGCCAGGCGGGCGCTGGCTCTTTGGATCGTCATGGCCATCTTCCTGTTCGTCGTGGTTTCGGTCCAGGCACTCCTGAACGTGATTCCCCCGTTCGACAAAAACAGGGTCGCCTTCTGCATGCTGGTTTACGGAACCAATGCTCTGGCTTTTACTGTGGTTCGCATGGGAGGCGAGCACTTTCTGCGCGACCACGTCGTGCTGAAGGAGACCACAATCATTGCGCAGCAGGCAGTGTTCACGCTGCTGAACGCGTACCTTGCGTTCCTCTCGGGACTGCTGTGGAGCTTCCCGCAAAAGTATCCGCTCGATGTGAACGACCCGTTGGATGAGGCTGCCATCGTCGCGCACCTCAACCTCGTCCACGGGGCCGGGCGCGAAGTGTTCGCCTTTCTGTGGCTCAGCACTGTCACATCGCAGGCGCTCCGCTGGGCCTCAGACATTGCCGGTGCTGCACTTCCAGAGGTGATTGCACGGCGCCTGCCTCGCCCGCGCACCCTGTACGGCTCAAGGGAGCACTGGGGCGTGTCACAATTGTCGTTGGCATTCATCCTTGGCGTCGCTGTGCTCAATCCCTTTGTGGCGCTGCTTGGCGGCGCCGTATTTGCGTTCACTCTCTTCTCGCGGTTGGTGCGGAACCGATTCCTGGTGCCTGGATACAGGGGCGTTTCGGTCCACTACCTCCCCGTAGTCCCGCGGCTCCTTCTCGTGATGCCCGTGATCCCGCTCATCTCGTTCTTCGTGTTTCTGGCCCCTCTGGGTACTGGTCTTCTCGGTGGTGCTCTCGCCAGCACCGGGGTCTGGCTTGTGTTGCTGGGCGGGGATGCGCTGCTCACTCATCACGGTGTCATCCCCACAATTGAGGGGCTTGCTGCCAAGTCCCGCATCCCCGAAGTTCCGCCTCTGCCGCCGCCTGGGCTAGCGCAGGAACCCTGCGGCTCCGCGCTGCCCACCGAGCTGCTTTGAAGCCAAGGCGGCAAGCGCGTTGCTTCTAGCCCGCAGATTGTTGTGCCTCGCAAAGCAAGGGACATTCGTTCATCGTTTATTGTTTGGCAGGAACGCGCCAGTTGCCGAGTGTCGCACATGCTGTTGGAGAACCACGATCGAATCGATGAAAACAGAATTTCTCACATCAGCGGCTCCCAGCGACAGAAGATGCAGTCACCACACGCAGTTGGACGGCACCATTCGCATCGGAACCACAGCCAGCCCGACCGGCTGCCTGCACATCGCTGCCTGCGAGGCGGGAACGGAATTCCGGCCGACACACCCCGGCGCAGCCGGGGGGGTGGCCGTCTTTCGAGGGCCCTGTGGCCGAATGCGGCGGGCGGAGCTGTCCCTCGGCCCGCGCGATGGCTTGGGCGCAGCTGGCGCACACGGTCGCATCGCCACTGCTGCAGCCCGATCCACTGGCGCTGCCTGCTCGCTGGCTGCTGCCTTGGCCGCACGGGGCTTGCGAGTGGGGGAAGCGTTGCAGCGGGAGCGGGCGCGCGACCGGCCTCTGGCGGCCTTGCCCCGCGTCGGCTTCCGCACGGCGCGTGCCCGGCGCTTCGGGCTGGGGGAAGCTTCCCTGGCTTCCGCTACAGCCGCGCCCGCTGGCCCCGCACAGCCACGAGTCGAGCCCGCCCTGGGCTTGGCTGTGCTGGGGCGAGCAGCAGCCTCGTCTGTGCCGACCGGTGCTCGAAGGTGAAACCGCCGCACCCACCGAATGAGAGCGAGCGTGTCGCTGTAGCGAGCCTCGCGAGTGCAGCAACCTAGCACCACGACGGCAAAGGTGCGCCCGCCCGCTGTGGCCAGGCTAGCTAGGCACGGCCCGGCGCCCGGCGTGACGCCAGTCTTCCCCAGGCGCACGCTCACGATGCCGTCGCTCTGGACAAGCTGGTGGGTATTGCGCCACTCCAGCTGGCGTCCGGGCCGCGAGTCACTGGAAGGCATGGTGGCCGCACACGGTGGCTGCTGCCGACTCTGTGCCGGCAGGCTGCCCTGCTGCGCCGTACTGGTGTCATTGGTGGCCGGCCGGGCGCAGTCAGGCCGACCCGGCGGGGAAGTGGCGACGCCGGGGTCTCGTGCGGGGGACGGCGGAGCAGGACAGCACCGTGCCGCCGCAGGGCGGGCGAAACCGTCGCAGTCCAGCGCACCTCCCTGGGAAGAGGGAGCTGGGCGAGGGATTGTGGGCCGCCTGCGGGCGGACGGCCGCCGTGGAGCCACGGGTGCGGCCGCTGCCACGGGCGCCGCCGCCGAGGACGAGGGGGGGGGCGATGCGGGGCCCGGTGCTGGCGACGAGGGCTGGTGGGGGCAAGGGTGCATTGGGCGGCGCACCACCGCGACGGAGGGAGAGCTGGCCACGGAAGCCTCCTCGCCAAGGCTCGCAACGGACATGGAGCTGCCGGAATCAAGCGAGTCGGTGGCTTGGGACGGCGTGCCCGAGGGCATCGACCGAAGCGCCGGGGCGTCCGCCGTGGTTCGCCGAGGCGAGGGGGCGGCGGGGAGGGACGGCGGGCGGTGCGGGGCTGCTGCCGCCTCGGGGCGCCGTCGCACGGTGCAGCGGCGGAGCTTGCAGGCGGTGATGACCTCCAGGAGCGGGTGCTGCGAGGCTGCAAGCAGCGTCTTGGCCACGTCCAGCGCCGTAGAGCGGTGCGCCAGGCGGGGGCGCGTGTCCAGCCCATGCGGGTTATGAAACGCGGTCCCGTGGCAGCCCAGGGAGGCAGCAACCGCGTTCATGGCCTCCACGAAGCGGTTTTTGTCCATCTCGCGAGTTGCGCTGTCCCTGCTGCCAAGTCGCTCGTCCGTCCCTGCCCGGCCCTCTGGGAGGGACCCAGCCCCCTGCGCCCCGTCGTTGAACAATTCGTCGTTGAAGCGCTCGGCGCCGATGCGCGCGTCGCGCAGCCTCGCCCCGATGTGCTGCGCGAGGGCCATCGCAGCGTCGTTTCCCGATGGCAGCAGCAGCCCGAACAACGCCTCCCGAACCGGAAGCACATCGCCCGCCCGCAGCTTGGCGCTGGTCCCGATGACGCTCGCTGCCTGCGGAGCCAGTGTATGTTGGAAGGAGGAGGGGGGGGGGCGAGGAGGACGGGGAAGGCGCAAGCGTCAGAGACTTCGTTCGCACTTGCCGCAATTGCAATGACGTTTTCGACGCAATCAAGATGGCTCGCGAACACCCACCTCGACGGAGACTTGCAGATCCTCGTCCAGCAGCCCCGGGAGCAGGACGCCGGCGCGAACGGCGGTCAGCGCGCACGTGAGCTTCGTGAGAGAGGCCACCTGGGCGGACTTGGTGGCTTGGTGCTGCACGACCACCGCGAGACCGCTCTCGCGCTGTTCCAGCACGCAAAAGGCGCGGCAGCGGCATCGGGGCGAGCTCTTGGCCGGGCTCCGGCGGCTCAGCAGCCGGCCGCCTTTTCCGCTCATTTCGGGACGACGCGCCCCGCAGCGGGCTGAGCCCCGCTCCAGAGCAAAGTGGCTGCCCCCTCTGGTGCGGCGGCTGCCGCAATTGTCGTTGCGTCGGTGGGCAGAGCCGGCGGGCGGGGTGCGGCGACAGCCGGCCCACGCCGCCAGGGGACTGGGGCCGATGGGGAACGGCCTGGACAAACCTGACACGAGCAAGGATGCGGAAATGTGCGAGGGCAACGGCCTCTCGTGCGGCGTCGTGTCCATGCAAGGCTGGAGGCCGGAGATGGAGGTGAGACCGAAACGGCCGCCGGCCGGCGCAGCGCCCCCATCGCACGGCGCTCCGCGCCCGTGCCGCGTGCGACGGCGAGTGTGTGATGCGACCACCCAGCTCGATCCGGTCGTGGCAGCCCCGACCTGCCGGGACGACCGCTTGGTCGGGTCCGGTCCAGGCAAGTCAGACTTGCCAGCGCGGGTCTCGGAGCAAACGGCAGACTGCGCCCGCCACGCCAGCCGCTGCGGGCCTTGCGCTGCCGCTCGCGAGCTCCCGACCGATGCCAGACGCACGCTCTGGGCATCCATCCACGCAGGATGCCCACCTCTGCGTGGGGTCAATCGACGGGAGGCCCGAATGCGCAATATTTGGCGTCTTCGATGGCCACGGCGGGTCCCGAATAGCCCATCGATGGTGAGCCTCGGTGCCCATGCGACAGCTTTTCACCAGGAGCGTGCGACGGAGGCGGCCGGGCGGGTCGCCCGGCGCGCTCATTGGTCCGCCCGGGCCCTCCGCGCGGCTCACTTGCCCTTCTGGCCGCAGCGAATTGGGCTCGCGCCCGCGCGCTCGCTCGCGCTCGCGTGCCCTGAGTCGCACCGCTCCCTTGCGCGCACCGGCCCTCGCTGTGTGTGCTTTTTGCAGTTCTGCCGAGCTGGTTCCCTGCCTACAGCGCACCCCGGGCTTCGCTTCCGCCAAGACTGCGGAGGAGTGGTCCGGGGTGCTGTACAACTCATTCATCGCGCTCGACGCGCAAATGCGCCGCCGGGCGACGGGCGAGGACTTCGACGACCGCTCCGGCGCCACCGCAGTCGTCGCCCTCGTCACCCCCACAGACGTTCTCGTGGCCAACGCGGGTGACAGCCGGTGCGTCCTGGGCAGGGCCGGCCGCTCGGTCGAGATGAGCGAGGACCACAAGCCCACCAACGCGGCCGAGCGCCGCCGCATCGTCAGGGCGGGCGGGTCCGTCGCCCTGGGCCGTGTCAACGGAGAGCTGGCGGTTTCGCGCGCGATGGGCGACTACGGGTGAGTGTTTGCGGCAGGCGTATATCGACATCCCCGCCGCGGCGGGCGCGTTCGGCGCCCGGCCCGCGCTCGCGGCGTGGCCACTTTCGGCGGCGGGGCGCCGCCCCGGGCTCGCTCGCACCAGACCCCGCCGCCATTCCAGACCCCGCGCCGCCGCCCGGCTTTTGCGCCCCCGCGGATCGTTCCCCCAAACGCGCTGCGTCTTGTCGCTATGTGTGACCCCCCCCCCCCCCCCCCCTCGTCGGCGCGCCGTCGGCTGGCCCCTTCACGCAGGTTCAAGGGTCGGCGAGACCTCGGCCCGGAGGCCCAGATGGTGACGGCGGCGCCCGACGTCCGTTCCATGTCACGCCACGCCCGAGATGAGCTGCTGGTGTTGGCCTGTGACGGTGTGTGGGACGTGATCTCCAGCGACGACGCAGTGCGCTTCGTCAGGGACAGGCTGCGCTCCGCCGTGGCCCCGGCGGGCGCCATCAGCGGCGCGCACATCACAAGCGTTGTGGACGCGGCGGGCGCGCTGGTCGAACACGCGCTCGACGCGGGCTCCAGAGACAACATGACCGCCTCGGTCGTCCTGTTCAACCTGACACCGGAGGCGGCTAACAAGCTCAGGGCAGGGGGCGCAGGGGAGGCGACCGATGCCTCGGCGGGCCCCGGCCGGCCCAGCGCGTCGCGCGACCGGCACGACTCCGCAGCGCAGAGCTCTGCTCCGGGATCCGACACCGGCTCTCGCCGCAAGGCGCTTCGAACCCGCGGATCGGGGCGCAACCTGCACGTGGTCAGCGGCGAGGAGGAGTCGCTGGGCTCCGGGATGGGCATTCGGGTGACTCCTCGGCCCGGTTCCACGCGCGCAGGCGGGCCCTCGTCCGACGTGGGCTCCAAGCGCGGCGGCTTCTTCGGGGGCAGCCCAGGCGGCGACGCCACGGCCGCGGCGGCGGCGCAGCCAGTGCCGTCGGAGCCAGCTGGGTCGGAGCACAGCGCCGCCGCAGAACCGCCCGTGTCGGCTGTGGGCGGCGTGGCCATCACGGCGGCAGCTGACCGACGAGCGAGGCACCGGCACTCCCGCGCAGGCCACGCCACGGGCAGGGACGCCCACGGCCGCCGCCTCTACAGCGGCCGAAGTGGCTCCACCAGGGGCAGCCGGCAGAGCCGCGCAGGCAGCCCGCTCCCGGTGTCATCGCCACCGCCTCGAAGCAGCCCCACGTCCTCCCCGGTCGACGGATCGCCCTCACAGCCGGCCACTTCGGCTGAGGCCGGTGCCGGCAATCCGGCGTCGGAATCGCCGTCGCCGGGGCTCGACGTGCGTCCAGAGGTCGCCCCGGACCGCCGGCGCAACCGCCACCACCACCAGGGCCGCCACCGCGGCGCCCAGGACGACGAGACGCCCCCCAACAGGCGCGGCTCCTCAATGGACTTGACGGCCAACCGGGCTGGCGGCAGCGGGGGCGACGGCGCATCCAGACAGTCCGCGTGGCGCGCCCTCGGCGTCCCCCCCGCAGCGAGGCACGGATCCTTGGCCGGGCCAGCCACCGCTGCCTCTGCTGCTGGGACCGACTCCGACACGGGCAGGGGCGCAGGCGGGGGCGCTGCCGGCTCTGCCACGTCCGACCCTTCTGCCGCGGCAGAGCGGTACTCGTCGCTGCCCCGCGCCTCGCACCCCGCCCGCCCGGATGACAGGGCCTGGCCCGCGCCCTCCCCGCTCACGGGTCTCCGTGGCGTGCCCGGCCCCACCCCCAGCAGCTCGCACAACGCGGCGGCGGGGTCCGTGTCTTCGGACGGCGGCTTGCCGCTGCCCAGCGCCGTGGGGGACGCCGCGGTGATTGTCGCGTCAGGGGCCCAGGGCCCTTCCCCCCAGATGGTGCACAGAGCCGTATCCGACCCCACGTCGTCCGCCCTCCCGGACCGGCAAGCGTCGGGCCTCGACGACGCGTCCGCGGGCCCGACCCGCCCGCCAGCCCCCCTCTCGCCAGGCGGGGCCGTTCGCAACGCTGCCCGCTCCCGGACGGCCGGCGAGCCCACTCACCTCGCGCTCGGGGACGGCCCCTCCCGCCCCCGCCCGCGGCTGGAACAGGACACGGACCTGCTCTCAGCGGCGAACGTGATCGACCCGCGCTTCGACGCGCTGCAGGTGCGGCCCCCGCCTGGCTCGCCGGCCATGGCAGTGGCCTCCACCCCCGGCTCCCGGGACACTGCGGCCGCGCGGCGCGGATCGGACCGGCTCTTTAGGCGGCTGCCGCTGCCGCACGGCGCGGAGTCGGAGTCCAATCGCACCGAGACCCCGTCCAGCAAGGGCGAGGCTAGCCGTGGGCAGCGCCACCTCCACAAGCGCCACGGCAGCCACCGCCACCAGTCCGACCGCTCGTCCGGCGCTGCCGACGGCCCCGGCGCAGCGGCAGGCTCGGGAGCCAGCGGCAGGGACGGAGCCAGCGGCAGCGACTTTGAAATCGACACGGGCGTGGTGCAGAGCGAGCCGCGCCGGCGCCGTGACGCTTCGCGCACCCGCGTGGCAGCGTCGGGACACCACGCCCCGTCGCTTGCAAGCCGTATTCCCGGCGCGGATGCGGCAGGGCGAGCCCTCGCCGGGGCGCGCGCGGCAAGGAGCGCGCGCGCAGGCGGGCAGCCCCCTCCCCGCCCCGCCGGCGGCCACGGGTTCGACCTCGACGCGGCAGGCTCCCCTGACAAGGCCCCCTCCCAGCCCGCGGCTGGCCAGGACCTCGGGATGACGTCATACTTTCGCGCCACCGACCGCAGCATCGTGACGGGCGACTTTGACCCGTTCGACGAGTCGGACGCGGACGCTCTGCGCGAGTCGCAGCGGGCGCTGTGGGGCGCAGCTGGCCTCCAGCCGGCCGGCCCAGCAGGCGCAGCGGCAGTGCAGGGGGAGGATTCGGAGGCGGCCGCTGGGGGGGGCGGGGATCGGGCACTCGGGAGGGCGCCCATTCACCGGGGCAGTGTGCCCGAGGGCAAGGGTTTGCGAAACCGCGGCAGAGCGACGGACCCGAGCGACGAAGTGGGGCGGTCCGGCTCGCGATACCGCGGCAGCGACGCAAGCGCAGCGGGCGGCGGCGGCGGCGGCGGCGGCGGTGCCGCGGTTGGCGGCATCGGCGGCAGTGGCCGGGCAGCGCGAGTGCGATCGGCCAAGGCTTCGCTCGGACGAGGGGGGGGGGGAGGCGGAGCAGGGGGGGCGGCCGGGGGCAGCCGATTCGCCGCTGGGGGCGGCGGTCGCTTCGGCGGCGGGGGGCTGTCGCGGGCCGGCGGCGCAGGGGGCGGTGCTGAGGGCGACGCGGGGGGCACTGTGGGGGCGGCTGCCGCGGGGCGGAGCAACCCGCGGCGCGTCGGCCGGGCTATGAGTGGCAGCTCTGCCACGTCGGTCAGAAGCGGCGGCGGTGCCGGCGGCGGCGGCGGCGGCGGCGGCGGCAGAGCGCGTGGCGAGAGCGCGTCGGCCCGCGCAGACGCGGCTTCGCGGGGTGGCGCGCTGCTTTTCAGCGACGGGTCCCTGCAAGCGAGCCCCGGACGCGACCGTCAGAGCCGCGCGCACGCCAATGGCGTGGTGTCGGCGAGCGCGTCCGGCCAGCGGGAGTTTGAGCGGGTCGGTTTCGGGCGGCGGCCCGCTGCGGAGGGGCGCGGCTCTGCCACGTCGGGCGGCATCCCGAGCGGCGCCGAGGAGCGCCTGGAGCAGGCACTGATGCGGGCTGTGGCGAGGGGGCCGTCGCCGGCCGTGGGGGCGGGGCGGGGACGAGGGTCGGCGTCCGGCGCGTCGGCGCCGACGCTCGACATGGGTGTGATGCAGGCTGGAGTGGCGGCGCCGGCGCAGTCCCCCTCGCGCGCGTCGCACGCCGGCTCGCCCCGCTCAGGCGGCGCCGCTCCTGTGGTGATGACGGGAGGCGTGGCGCGCGAGCACATGCTCATGGGGGCCATGGCAGGGGCAAAGGCGGCCCCAGTGGGGTCGTCGTCCCCCACGGCGGCGTCTGCGGCGGCGGCCGCGGCTGTATCGGCGGGAGGGGGAGCCGCGGGCGCGCCGCCAATGCTCGGTGCCACCGCTGCCGGCTTTGCGCCTGGGTCCGCGCAGAGCACGGCCGCGCACCTGCGCGCACTGAACATTGACCCAGCAGACGGTCAGAGCGGCGAGGGTGACGCGGGGCGGCGCCAGGGCCGCCGCGGGCGCAACCCGCTCAAGGCCTTGCCCGTGCCAGTTTCGAGCGGGCCGCGGGCGGCTGTTGGCGCCACCGCGGCCATGCTCGCCAGTTCGAGCGCCGCGGTGGCCATCAGCGCGGCGCGGCAGGCTTACAGGGACCGCATGGGCGCAAGCCGGTCCGACGCGGAGTCGAGGGGGCGCGCCTCGGGGCGCGCAGACTCGGGCGAGCGGGGCGGCTCGCGGTACGCGCGGTCGCGGGACTCGGCGGGCACCCGGGCGCCCCCCAACCCCGACGGCGAGGCGGGCGGCGGAACGGGAAGTGGCGCCAGCAACATGTACTGGGGAAAGGGGGGCAGGGGGGGCGAGCGGGCCGCTTTCGACTCGGCAGGCGGCATTGCGGCGGCTCTTCGGCCGGGGGGCATTCTTGCCCCCGGGGCGGCAAACAGCGCTGCGGCGGTGGCTCTGAATGAACGCGGCGCGTTGAGCTTCCAGGGCCCCTCTCGCTCGAAGCGGGGCGCAAACGGGGCGATTGTGGCTTCCGCGGCCGAGGCTCCGGCCCGCGTCAGCGGGCGACGCGGCTCGCGCGGGGACGAAGACGCGGGCGCAGGGGGGCCCGCAGTGCGATGGGGAGGGCGCGAGGCTTCGGCTGCCGTGCTGCCAGGGCCAAGGTACGGCCGTCGCGGCGAGGATTCAGGGCGGGCAGCCGGGCCTCGGGAGCGCTACTCCTGAGCTGCTGCAACTGTGGCAACGGCCCGATGATTGCCGATGCTTGAGCAGTAGCGGTGTGAGCGGCCGTGCAGCCATGAACGCGTGTGGCGCCCGTTGAATTGAGCGAAGCGCACCACAGTCGAGACTGCGCTGCGCGCCTCGCACGCGAGGCAATCGGCGCTACTGCCCGATGAAGCGAACCGGCCCCGCGCTGGATTCTCAAAGTGGCCGTGCCCCTGCTGATGGCCCTGTCCCTCCCGCTCGCGCGCCGAGGCGACGGACAGCGGCACATGGGCCGTATGCGAGGGGGCACGCCCAGGAGTCGCGGCTCGTGGGCGCTGCAGGCCCCCACGCGCGTGCCAGGCACCGGAGCTGCCAGCTGTCGAAGTCCGTCGAACGTCGGCGCGATCCTTTTGCATCGCCGAGGGCCAGTCCAGGCAGTTGGCCGAACGGCTGCCGCAACGCCAGTCCCAGCAACGACTGCCTGTGCTCTCGCTGCCTTGATGCTGATTGAGCGAGGCCGGGCGTGGGGGGGGGGGGTGGGAGGGCATCGCTGAGCGGTCGCCACCCTTGCAAATTGGTTCGGCTGCAGCACGCTGTCGTTTCCGGGCGAGGAGAGCGAGACTTGAGAGCTCAGTCCGGCGGCGCCGGCGAATCGACCCATGACTGGCACTCCGCTCGTCCCTGGCGAGCCACTTCAGGGCGGCTTCCTTCCCTCTAGGCTCGGCCTAGAGCGGCGCGGAGAGAGAGCTTGGCGCCCCCGGAGCTTCGGGGCCTCTCTGACCGGCCCATGGCGCTTGGCGCGCGCTGGCAGCACCAACCCGTCTGGGCAGCCGGCGAAGCCGCGCGCGCGACTCGGCAGGGGCTGTGCACGGAGGTCGCAGCGTCCCCCCATGTGCTCACATGGGCGGCTGAGTGCTGCAACGCGGAGGGGAGCGAGCTGTGGAACAACGGGGGCGGCTTGTGGGGAATTTACTCGTATATGACCGAGGTGTTCAAGCGTGCCCTGCGCACCGGTGCCGTCAGCGTCCTGGCCGCCCCGGCCGCGCAGGCCGAGGGTGGCTCGGCGGGGCCTGCGGTCTTTCGCCCGGACGCAGCCTGGCTGCGCGAGCTCGGCGCCCCTCTCGCGGGCTCGAGCCCCGAGGACGAGGGGCAGGGGCGACCCACACGCGCTCTCGTGTTTGCCACCTCAGTGCTGAACGAAAACGGACTGCCCCTGTTCGCGCTCGTGCTCCCGACCGCGCTGCTGCTTGCCGAGGCGCAGGCCAAGCTGTTGCCCAAGCTCAAGCCCTGGTCCTTGGTGCTTCTGCTGTCGGCCGACGAGCTGGCCTCTCCGCCGCCCATCCCGCTCAGCCAGCGAGCACCCGGAGAGGGGAGCGGCAGTGCTGCCGCCGCGAGCTCCGCAGCACGGACGCTGGCTGACATCCTGGAGCCCCTGCACCCTCGAAGGCTCCCCCGCGCTGTGAAGTTTTACGAGCGTGCGGCGGAGCTGTCGTTCGATGTTGACGCGACCGTGGTGCTGACCTGGGACGAGTTGCCGCCGACCGCGTCCGACACGGGCGCCCGCCGCGCCAAGAGCGGGAGCGAGCGGGGAGGCGCTGGCCCTTCGACGGCTTCGGCGGCTTCGCGCGCGGGCACGGCTGGGCAGGAGGGCGGCACGGACGGAGTGTCCCCTGCAGCCGGCGACGCGTCTCGTGCAGCCTGCGCTGGCGAGGACGCCGCCGCGCCGGCGCCAGTCCCTGCCGCAGCGCGCATGAGCGAAACTCACCTGCGCGAGCTACTCCCCAAGCCGCTGCGCGATGCAGACGCCCGGTCCGTGCGGGCCTCGCTCGAGGCGGGCGCCCACTGGGCAGTGGCTCGCGCGCGCGCCGATCCCCGCACTGTCGTGGCGGCGTGGCGGCCAGAGCACGAGCGCATGGAGCTGCTGCTTCCGCTGCCGATCTTGCGCGGGGGGCGGCGCTCCGCGGTGGCCGAGACCGCCAGAGCAATGTCGCGGCTCGTCGTGCCATGCAAAAAACAGGCCGCCTCGAGCGGGTCCGCCTCGTCCGCCAGCGACGAGAGCACCTCCGAGGACGACGGCCTGCCGTGGGAGCTGTCCGAGGTGCGCGAGCGGTACGAGGCGGCCGAGGAGGAGTCCCTGGTCCCCGCCATCACGCTTGCGGCAGTTGCCGTCCGCAGCAGCGAAACGGGCGACTTGAACCTCGTGGGAATTCTCCCGCTGCACGAGGCCCACTGCAACGCTCGCCTCCTCGGGCCAGTGGCAGCCCCTTGGCTCAAGGCAGCGGCGGCCTTCGCCGGGGGCGCCATCGGCTGCCACATTCCGTTCGGCTGCGCCGAGACGCTGCCTGCGTCCCTCAAGCCCGTGATTGCGTCGCTGATGGGGTCGCGGGGCGGCAGGCAGGCAGGAAGCTCCACTGTCACCGGCGCTGACGGCGCGACGGACATCGCGGACGCTGCCGGCGCAGGCGGTGGGGTGACGGGACTCGGCAGCCCGGGCTGGCTCGGCTCCCATCGCGACGACATCAGCGTGGCCGGCAGCGACGACACGCGCTGCCGCGGCAGCGCGGCAAGCGCTGGCGGAGCGAGCCCGCAGCAGGCGTCGACCTCGGGCCGCCGCCGCCGCCGCGGCCACCGCAGCCGGGTGGCGCGCGCCCCCGCGCTGGCGTCGGGTCTCGCGGGGGTCGTCGGCATCGAGAGCCACGCACCCCCCGCCCGCACGCGCATTCTTCCGCCCGTGGCTGGGTCGGTTCCGGCGCTGCCGCTTGGCGTCATGCTGCCCGTGCCAGTGGGTCCGCAGCGCGGCCAGCTGCGCACGGGCGGGCGTCGGGCGCCCCAGCGCGCCCAGCCGCCAGCCCACCACCGCCAGCGCTCCTCGGAGAGTAACGGCGCGGCCGCCGTCACGGTCGACGACTCCCCCTCCTCCACCAACTCGCGCGCGCTCACCTCCGTGGCCGGCAGCCCCGCTGCGGACAGGATGCGGCGCCAGTTCGGCGCCGCTGCCGGCGGCTCCGTGGACATGCCCCCCGCTCAGGCGCCGCATGGGCTCTCGATGGACGCAGCCCCGTGGCACCCCGCGCGTGACGGACCCTTCAGCTCCGCCTCGGTCCACCGGCAGGGCGCCAGCGGCGCGGCGCCGGCCGCGACTCTGGCCACGGCACACGGCGCGGGGCGCAGGCCCCTCCCATGGGCGACGGACGCTGCCAGCACCGCCAGCGGGGGCAGCAGTGTTGGCTCTGCCGCTGACGCTTCACGGGCTCTGCCGCAAGGGTTCCCTCCCGGGACGGTGCTCGGAGCGGCGAGCGTGTCCAACTTGCAGCCGGCACCCGGGCCCCTGCCCCGGCAGCACCTCCAGTCGTCTCGCCAGACAACGCCGTCCGCGCACGCAGGGTCGTTGGGCGGAGCGGTCGGGTCGCCTGTGGCGTCGGCGCACGCGCCGTCTGCGGCAGGGCGGGTTTCCAGCGCCCCTGCCCCCAACCCCTCGCCGCTCGCTGCGGCCCGGAGCCAGAACCACGGGGAGATATCGGGCGGCGTGTCCACAGGCAGCCCGCTGGTGCTCCGCCCGTCAGACGGGGCAGCGGCGGCCAGTGCCCTTGCCGCCTCCAGCGACGCTGCCGCGCTTGCAGCCGGTCGGGGCGGCGGCGGCGGCAGCGGCAGCGGCGGTGGGGGCGGCGGCATCGGCGGCGGCGGCGGCGGCGGCGGCGGCGGCGCGTCATGGGGACACGGCCCATCCCCGCATCTGCGCCACGGGCCGGGTACCGGCGGGTGGCCGGCAGAGCGCGCCAGCACCGCGGCGCACGCAGGGACCAACGGCCGCTGGCCTGTGGTTGTCGTTGCGCTCAGCGTGTCACTTGCGAGTCCCGTGCGCATCACCGCGCCTGCAGCTGTCCTGCGCTCGAGCGCCCCCCGCATCGCCGCGGGGGCGGCGCGCCCCACGGGCATGGCGGCGTCCCAGGTGTGGTCGGGCCGGGACGGTCCTTGCCACGTGCTGGACGTGCCCGCTGGCGTCCCAGTGATCATGGCCAGCGTGCGCAGGGGCGCGTCAGAGGCCCAGGTGCTGGTGCCCGTGTCGGAGCTGCAGACCCGTCTGGGCTGCGCGAGGGCGCCGAGGGCCGCGCGCCCCGGGGAGGAGCTCTCCCGTGCTGAGCAGGACGCGCTGCGAGGCACGCTGCGGATCGGAATGGAGCTCGAAGTCACCGTCGCGACTGCCCAGATGGCGGCCACTGGCGGAGCGACGCTGCTGGCCGGTGCGATGGCGACCTTGCCCGGCGGCCACCTGGTCGACGAGGCGCTGCGCATCGACTGGCCCGCGCTGATGCGCAGCACGGAGGGTGCGGGCTGCCGAGCCATCATGCCAGGGGCCTCGTCCGTCGCGGCATCAGAACCGGCCCCTCGCCACTCGCCCATGGGCACCACGAGGACCTTGCCCTGCGGCATCGCAAGCACGGAGCGGGCTTCCGTCGGCTCTGGGGCTGCATCGGGGGCATCCTGGGCGGCTGCACGGCAGCGGCAAGCAGCTAGCCCGCTGGCCACAGACGTGCAAGAGGCCATCGAGGGCTTGTCACTTGGCGGGCCGCCGCTTCCCGACCAAGCCACGCAGCCGCCGCGGCACGACGGCGTGCCCGGTCAGCCAGCGGCTTCCGGGTTCAAGATGCTGCCCCCCGGGCCTGGACAAAGCTTTTTCTCGCCCGTGAGCGATGCAACACGACGGGCGCTTGCCGGGCCAGCGGCTAGCGGCTACCCTGCAGGCCTTGGCGAGGACTCCAGAGGGCGAGCCCAGGCGGTCGCGGACCGCGCTATGCGCCGAGGCATGAACTTCTCGCGGCTGCCGACGCATTGACTGACGCCTGGGCGATCCCGAACTTTGCGGCAGCAACACTTGTTCTTCTTGCCAGTCTCTTGTTTCCCGATTCCTGTGCCCACCCACCGAGCGGGTGGTGCCTCTGATATGCATTGGCTCGATCGATTGCGAGCTTCGCTGCCGGGCTGCTTGGGCAAGAGAAGACCCAATCTGCGCCGAGCAGGCCGCTCTGGTTTGGAGCGGACTGATTTCCCCTGCTGCGGGGTCTATCGGCGGACCAAGGCGCAACTGCTGCTGGTGGCCCTGTGGTTCGCCGCACCGCGTGCACCGAGTACAGATCGGCTTGGGCGTGCGTCTTTTTGCGGAGATTGAGAGTGACTTGCAACCTGGCACGCCATGTGCGCTGCGGCCGGCCAAGTGGCAACTGCCTGCGCCACGACAGAACCGCACTCGGGAGCCCACCGACTCGACCGCGCTCAAAATGGCCCTTCGTGGCGTCTATGTAGTTGCTCGGCCCAGCCGTGGTCCCCCCAGCTCGCAGCCAGCACCGCGGCCGCAGTCGAGGCTCCCTGTCGCAGACGCGGCCGCCCTCGCAAGCGCGCAAGCAGCGCGACCGGCCGTCTCGCGGCTGCGCTCCGGCGGCGCATCGGAGGCAGCGAATACTGCCAGCACGGCGGCGGGCCAAGCTGGCAACCAGCGCGTGTACTTGGCCAGCAGGGCGACGTGGTGGGCGGCGGAGTTCAGGCCCAAGGCTTCCGGCGGGGTCACTCACACGCGGTGGCTTGTGGACGCCACTGGCGGAATCGAGGGCCGGAGAACGTTTGCTCACAGCTCGCTTGAGGACGCGCTCGCGTTCTTGTCCGGCCTTGCGGCAAGGCTTCGGGCGGAAGGGCTGACAGATGCGCTGCCGCCCCGAGGCTTTTGGTCCTCGCACTGGCGCGGAGGCGGGGAGCACCCGCACTCCTGACGCCGCGCACATGCAGTTTGAGTGGTCGCGCTGCCGCTTGGCTTGATAGCGGCGTGGGAATTCGCCACGGGCGGGGCACTGCGAGGCGTCAAGCAACTCCAGCCAGGCTTCTACTGAGCGCAACGCGGCCCGCAAAGCCTTGCCCTGCGCGGCCCACCCGCGTACATGCATGATTTGCCCACACCGTGCACCTTGGTTGCGGGGTTGGCGCGGGCCCACGCCCGGCGCGCTCCGGTGCCCCTGCTGGCGAGTCGCTGAGGCTGGCCTCGAGCAGAGCGCCTGCCCCCCGAATTGCTCGCTGTCTCGGAAAACGACGCACGGCTGGAACCAATGGCATCGAGCGAGTCCTCCCCGCTGGTGGGGAAACGGGAGTCCGCGATGCGTGGCGGGTCCATTGCCAGCAGTCTGGTGTGCCTCCTGGGCGACGAGCGGCACGGGCGCGTGCCGACGGTGACGGGCGAGGACCGCACCTTGCGAATGCCCAGCGGCGCAGCCATCCACGCCCGCTTCTGGGGCATCCCCTCGCTCCCCGACGGGTCGGCGCCGCGGGCACTAGTGTTGCTGGTTCACGGCTACGGCCACTACATGGACGGGTTCTTCGACCGGCTGGCCTCCGAGCTGTGCGCGCTGGGGCTTGCCTGCGCCGGGGTTGACCTGCCGGGTCACGGTTTGTCCGACGGCGACCGCGGGCTGGTGGTGCCCATCGTGGAGTGCGCCGAAGCGGCCTTGCGCGTTCGCCAGGAAGCATACCTCGACCTTCCCAGCGGCCTCCCGTGCATCTTCTATGGCGAGAGCCTGGGAGGTGCGGTGGCCACAATGGCAGCAACTCTCGCGCCCGCAGACTGCCAGGCCCTGTGCCTGATGTGGCCGTTGATGGGCGTCCCAGCGCCGCCCAACACGGTGACGCATGTCTTCCTGTCTGTCCTTGCCGCGCTGTGCCCGGGGCTCGTCGTGCGGGCGGCCGTGGAGGCGGGCGACTACAGTTTTGCTGACCCGAAGAAGCGCGAGGACGTGAGCCCGCGACCGACGCCTGCTGCGCCGCCTGCCATGATTGCGCGCCGGTGTTGGGGGCCTGCGGCTTGCCCCCGCCCTTGCGTCTCTGTGGCCCCAGCCTTTGTTTGGAGGGGAGGGGGGCGGCGCCTGCTCGGAGTCAAAGCCCTCGTTTCTCGTCTTGACTGCTCCATGCTCCTATCCACAGACCAAGACGGACCCGCACAGATACGCTGGCGGCATGCGGGCGGGGTCCGCGGCGCGCATGCTCGCGGCCGGGGAGCTGATGCTGGCCGCCGCCAAGTCCATTCGCTGCCCCGTGTTTGCGGTGCACTCAGCCACTGACATCATCACGTCGGCCGCCCGCTCTCGGGAGTGGGTCCGGTCCCTTGCGGTCACGGACAAGCAGCACGTGCTCGTTGACGCGGGGGCGCACAATTTGTGGTGAGTCCGACCCCACACGCACGCCTTTCACGCAAACGCCTCTCCGCGCGCCGATGCTGCGCGCACAGGCCCAGGCCAACCTCGCCGCTCCACGCCTCGCAACGATCTCGGACGCGCTTCCCTCGTGAATGCTCTGCCGCGCAGGTGGGAGCCGTCCGACCTACGCTCCAAGCTGCTGGCCACCATTGGCGCATGGATGCGTGAGCGCGCGGACTTGGCTCGCAGCGCAAAGCCGTCAGAGCGCGCCGCCGGCCTCGGCAACCGCAAGGCCGTGCCGGCCGAAGAGCAGGAGGTCAGCTGGCCCGCAGGCAGCGGCGCCTTTGACCCCGTGGAAGTGGCGCCCAAAGCGTCGGCCGGAGGGGTTCCTGTCGCTGCTCCGCCCGCTGCCGTGAGGCGCGTCGGCAGGCCGGCCTGAGTCGCAAGGCATGGCGGTGGGTGCTTGGTGGTTTCACCGTTCGGCCGAGAGGCGGGCGTGCGTGGACTGCTGTGCTGCGCCAAGGCGGGCAGTGATCCGGGTGTTTCCGCGGGCGGGCGCATGCCACGCATACGCTCACACACAGCGCTGCAGCAGGGGGCGCCGATGAAAACTCTCAGGCGGCTCCGGCAGCCATGTCCACCAAGGTGGCTGGCGCCGTGGCCGCGGGCAGATTTCATCGTGGCTGCCCCCGCGCAAATGCTGCTGCTTGGCGGCGACACCTCACCCGGAAGCCAACTGCGTGGGGCAGAGAAGCGCCCCACATTGACCCCCATGCTGCCAGTGGCAGATGGCGGACGAGGACGTCGCTCAGAACGGGCGGTTGCCGAGGGCGCGCTCGAAGAAGCGGAACGCGCGCTCGGGCTGGAACTCGGGCACCATGTGGCCGGCCGCGTTGACGGTGACGAAGCGGAACGCGCCGCCGTTGCTGCCGCCGTTGTAGGTGGTGACGTAGCCCTGGACCTGGTCGTCCACGGTCCAAGGGCGCCATGCCTCCTTGAGGCCTCCGCCGGTGGTGGTGCCGAAGGCGGAGGTCCACTCCTCGTTGCCGTTGACGGGCACGCAGAGGTCGAAGTTGCCGTTGTAGATGGTGATGTCAAGGCCGGCACGCACGAGGTCGGGGTAGACGAGGGTGGGCTCGTCGGGCATGGTGCTGGTGTAGGAGATCTTGCTCGTGCACTCGGCCCACTTGCCGATGCTGCTCTCGGACTTGACGTGCAGGGCTGCGCGCACCTCGGGGAGGTTGAGGTACTGGGTGACGGTGTCGTTGTCGTCGAAGCACTCGTTGGGGCCGTCGCCGAGGATGGCGCGCTCGACCGACGAGGGGGGGGCGTGGAAGCGGGGCTTGCCACCCTTGTGGGTCTCGGAGAAGGCCGTGCAGGGGGCGTACACGTCGTAGATGTCGAGGCGGCCCACCGAGTCGTAGCCCTTGGCCTGCTCGGCCTCGCAAGCGGCGGAGGGGGCGCCCTGGAAGTTGTTGCACGCCTGCTTGATGGCGTTGAACTGGTCCTGAGAGACGAGGTGGTTTCCGGAGAGGAACTCCCAGTCGATGCGAGCGCTCTCCTTTTCGGAGCAGCCGCCCTTCTCGGTTCCGATGCAGCCGTTTCCGACCGCAATGCCCTTCAGGTTGATGCCGCCGTGCTTGACGATCTGCTGCGCCAGCATCGGCACGTAGATTCCGGCGTAGCTGCGCGGGAGGCGAGAGGCGGGAGGGGGGAGGGGGGGGGGAAGGGGTTAGGGAACGAGCCAGCGATCACGTGAGGAGCAGGGAATCAACAAGCAAAGCCGTGGGCGGCAGTACCTCGGAATTCGCAAGAGAGCCGGAGCGCGCTTGGCTGAGGCTCGGCTCCTGGGCGCGCTGGTGCTGGCTCACCTCTCGCCGGTAATCCACACGTCACGGGTGTTGAACTCGGGGTAGCTCTTGAAGAAGGCAAGGAGGGTTTGGTAGTTGTCCTCGGCGCTGGAGGTGTCGTTGTGGACGAGTCCGCGCGGGGTGTCTGCGTAGCTGTACCCCACGCCGGCCGGGCTATCGATGAAGACCACGTGCGCGATCTTGTTCCATGCCCACGGGTTCTCGACAACCTTGGGGGTGCCAGTGGCAGTGGCCATGTGGTAGGTGCCCTGCTCGGTCCAGAATGCGGCGTCAGACGAGCAGCCAGGTCCGCCAGTGAACCAGAACACGACGGGCGCGTTGCCGTCGTCCTGCTGGGCCTTGGCCAGCCAGTAGTGCATGTGCTTGCCTCCCTCCGGCGAGGTGATGTCAAGGTAGCCCGAGTACTGGGACTTGGGGGGCACAGTTCCGCTGAAAAGGGGAAGCGAGGTCACCTCATCGGCCGGGACGACGGCCTGGACCGAAGCGAGGGTCGCGCAAAGCGCTGCGCGTGAGCACCAAACAGGGCAATCGGTGGGGGAAGAGGGATGGCCGGGGCTTGCGATTCAAAGGCCAGGGGGCGGGGCGACCTCAACTTGGAGCGAGGAGCCCGTCACCAGACAAAGTGCTGCTTGGCACCTGGCCACCCCAGCGAGGGGCCGGGGCACACGGAGACGCACGCGCAACGTGCGGCACGGCTGCGTGCCCGAGCCAAGCAGCCACGGGCCTCACCGAGAACGGAGCCGAGGCGGAGCATCGTGGTGCAGTGTTCCTTCGCCAGTGTGTTGGAACCCGCGATCGACCAAGGGCCCGGCTCTGCCGCTCGATCGCTGCGGGCTGCGCACCTGCGCGAGAGCAGCGCGTGCGCGGCGCCGCGCGCTTCGGACAAGTGGTGAGCCTCCCGTCGCAAAATCAGTGGTGCGCTGGTGAGGGCCCGTGCGGGCGCTTCGCGGCGCTCGCGATTGGGAGTCGCACCCCGGCGACAAGCGCCGGGTTCGTGCAGGCGCCAGCGCAGGCGCTGGAAGCAGCGCAGAGGGGTGCAACGGCGCCACGGTTTTGCGCGCCCGTTGAGCCTTTGAGTTTTCCTATTCCCCTGCGCGGCTAGCTGGGCCTGGCCTTGACCGTTATGCCCGCAGCAGTCAATGGCCCAAGCTGCTTCGACCGCCGACGACGCCCCTGGCGTGTCTGCACCGACCCCGCCGCCAGCGAATACCCACAACGACACGTCGAAGCACACCCCGCGGCTTGGCAGCGGGGCTGCCGCGCGTGCGTGGCGGGCACGGGACTGGGAGTCGCGGTTCGACAGCGCGGCTCCCGAGCAGATAATGGCAGCGCTGGTTCGGGCAACAGACGCATTTCAGGCTGAGGGGCTAGTTGGTGAGGCCGAAGCAAGTCAATTGCGGCAGGTGTGCTTCGCCTGCTCAGCGCAAGAGGCCGTGCTGCTATCAGCAGCCCTTGCCGCGTACCCTGACACTGCGCACGGCAAACGCGAGTTCCTCGCAATTCTCAGGACAGTTGCCAACAAGCCCGTGCCAGCAGGGAACACGCTCGAGGCGGGATTGGCCGGGTCCCTCCCCGCCACCGTGTTCCCAAGGCCGTGAGGCGGAGCACTGAGATCGGCGTGCGAGACGACACGTGTGCGTTGTCGCCGCGATGCGTGCAAAGCCAGGGTGCATTCGACACAATCCAAGCCTGCGCTCTCCCGCGAAACAAGCTGGGAGATCGCATACACTCACATCCGTGCTCAGGAGGTCGACGAAGCAGCAATGCGGGCTCCCGAGCACGCGACCAGACCGCGCGCCCAACGGCAACAACAGCAACACATTGAACGAAGCAAGGAGAAAAGCAGGGTCAAAAGGCGGGGCCAAGGCAACAGGAGATGTGGGTGACGGGGGGGGCGGAGTGGGGGAGGGGGGGGGGTGAAGAAGCGCAAGGGGGCGAATCGAAACGTGAAAAGCCGAGGAGCACCGGGCCAGCCAGCGCAAGTGAAATGCGTGCGCATGCCCAGAACGCGAACCAATAAATGAAGTCGAGGGAAGCCAGCTGCTGCGCCTGGAACCGCCCATCGCGGTCTTCGGTTGGACTCTGGACAGACCGCCCTGGGCGCTGTCGCAGCACTGGCAAGCGCCGTCGCTGCCGATCGCACCGGCTGGGACAGGATGGCCAGTGAAAGAGACCGCTGCATCGATGCATCGTCTACGTGGCGTGCCTGTCGCCAGGGTGGCCGCTGCCGAGTGGGGCCAGGAGCCACGGCTGGTGGATACTTGCCGGCCCTTCTGGGCTGGGCCCTGCGAGCTGGATCTCCGACCCCCACCTCTCTTCGGCACCTCCCGCCGTCCCGCCCTCTTGCCAGGTAGCCGCGTGGTTGGGGCCCCGCAGCGCGTCGGTCAGCTTCGTGTCGAAGGTCCGAGTGTCCCGAGGTCTGCTTGCGCTGGAAGCGACAGGAAGGGCGTCCGAGAGCGAGGCGAAGGCCAAGGATGCGCTGAAGTCGGCCCCCGGGAGCATGAGTGGTGACGACACGAGGCCGCGTTGCTCAAAGGCAGTCCTGCTGAGGCCGGGACCCTCTGCCCTCACCCCAGCACCTGACGGCACGCCACTCGCGGAGTGCTCCGACGACACCGGCACTCGAGCGGCAGGGCCACGGTGCGGGCGCATGAACTGCCCGTACGCCGGAACACGAGATGCCTGCCTTGGCTCGGGCGCCGGCCCCATCGGGCCGAACCGCGGCGCGCCATACAAAGATGGATGAGACGCCGCCGCGTCCGGCCCAGGAGCGTGCGGAAACAATGTCGCCGCCTTGACAGCGCTCTCGGGTCGAGCAAACACCACTGTCACCGTGCCACCGTCCGATGCCCTGGACACGGACGAAACCTGCGCATGACCAAAGGCAGGCCAGGCAAGGGGCACGTTGGCATGTTAAGACCGCTCGGCCGATGAGCTGCTCGCGGTGCCCGCCTCGCGTCCCCGGTTGCCGAGCTGCACAGCTGGACCTCGGCCAGCCGCCGGTGGCTGCCCCCTTCTTGGACGAGCGGGGCGACCCCAAGGCCGCCACTGTATGTCAGCTCGAGAGGCCTTCTGCGTTCGCAGCTGTCCCGGGTTGCACAAGTGTGCTGGCACGTCTCACCTCGCCGGCTAGCTCCGCGCGTGCGCAAACCCATGACAGGCGCGTGCTGGCAGCGAGCAGAGTCAGAGTTCCTGCGATGGAGTTGCAGCCAACTGCCATGATTCCGGGCACCCCTGGCATGTGAGGGGGGTGGTGAAATGGGGTGTGGGGCGGTGGGGCCTGCGTCATTCCCGGCTGCATGATCCGGGCCCCGGGATAGCCCCCCCTTTGTCCAGCCAGGGGCATGGGAACGACGGCAGGCCGAGGCTGCCATCCCAAGTCGGGCATCGCTGCGGCGCCCGCGGGCCTGGGGCTTTGGGCGGCCGGCGAGCGCGCCCCGGCAGGCGGTTTCGGGCCGGCTGCTGACACCCGAATGCACCGGCCCATGAATAGTTGCCCATTCATCTCCGCGATTGCTTGCTGCGCCTGCTGCACGTCCGCCAGCCTGACGAAGCCGTACCCCTTGCTCCTGCTCGTGGTTCGATCCGAAATCACGTAGGCCTCGACCAGAGACGAGTACCGTGCGCCGAAAAGAGCTTCGAGCGCCTCGCCCGAAGCCTCGAACGCCAAGTCCCCCACGAACAAGCTGAACGGCCCCGGCTCCTGTGCAAGCAGCCGGGCCCCGTCGGAGAGCTCGGGAGAGCCACCGGAAACCGGGGACGCTTGGGACGCCACCGCTGGAGACCGTGGGGCATCAACGCAGTGAGGCGAGCTTTTCGGGACGTCCAACCCCAGGGGCATGCGGGCCCGAGCCATGCAGCCGACAACCAGCCAGGGAGATGGGAATTGGCAAGGCCCGCGGACCGATGCCAAGCCTGGGGGTCGGCGCGGGGTGTGGCGGCGGGACTGTGCGCTCCGGCTTTGCATACTTTGAGCCACCTTCCGGCCGAGGGGCGTCGTGCAACTCGGGCTCACAACTAGCCGGCTCTCTACATTGTTTTGCCACCAGGCTATCGCGCGTGTTCCGACCCTGGTGCCTCGTGGCGCCCCAAACATCGCTCCGCTCGCGCCCAGAGTTGCGGCAGTAGCCACTGCATCCGACCTGTGACGGCAGGGTTCGAGCTTGGCGGCTCTGGAGACGGCCTCGGCAATCAGCGCAAGCATTCTGGAATTGCCAGCCGACTAAATCGGCACTCGTGCTGAAACCGGAAGGGCGCGCCAAGCCGTCCATCGGCGCTTTGTTCCTGCCTGTCGCGAAGGCGTCGGCAGGTGCGAGACTGGACGCCGAAAATGTGGGTGCGCGGGCAAGAGCTGCACGTACACTCGCGGCTTGCCTTTCGACAACGCGAGCGCGCTTGCAGTGCCGGCCATGCCGGCGCACCCGCGGGTGACTGCGGCTCCGGCGGTGGCGCCTTGCCTGTCCCCCGCAGACGTTTGAAGGCGTTTCACTGTCCACTGCGGCCCTCTCTGCCCTGCTGCCGCAGCGCCACCCTTGGGCGGAACCCGGCCCCGTCGGCACCGCTGCCCCGCGGAGCTCACCGCAACCGAGGCGGCAAGAAACCAGTGGGCGACGATGGCCGACGCATCTGGTCGTGCTGGCCCTGGTGCGAGCGGCCAGGGGGTCGCACCTCGCTTGCTTGTGAGGCTGGGGCAAGACGTGGCTTTCGAAGCCTCGCCACATCGCATCAGCTCTGAGCCGTCCGCAGCTGCGCACCCAGTGTCTGTCACAGCAGCGGTTGAAACTGCTGTTGATCAGACACGTGGCCGCTCGATGGCGAGGGTGCGCCGCCTTGGCGCGAGGTCGGTCCGCTCCACGGTTTCGAAAGCCGCTGCCAGCACCTCCAGGCACAAGGCGAAGGTCGCCTCTGGGCTGGCTGGCCCGCCGGTAGCAAGGGCCCGTTCGCGATCAGGGAGCCCAGTCGATTCCCTGCAGGCCCTTCGTTTGCACAGTCCGTGCGACGGCCCGACGGAGTCGCCAGTAGGCAGAGCTTCACTGCGGCAGGCTACGGCGGAAGTGGCAGTGCCGCAAGCTGCGACGACGGAAGCGCTTCGCGTCGTTCTTGAAGCGCGGGGTCGTCTGTCATGCTCGCCCACCCGCTGGGGTGTGGCGTTGCCTCCCGCGCCGCCGTGGCCCCCTGCATTCCCAGGCACTTCTCCCGAGGGCTGTCCGTTTCGTCCCCAGCTGGTCCACCGCACGTACCGGGTCATGCAAGTCAACCCCTCTCCCGCGCTGTCGCTGGAGCTCGTCCCCGTCCTGGCGACGAAGTCTGGCGCATCAAGCCTGCGCTGCAAGACACGGTCTGCGCTCATTCACAGCTCCAAGATCTTGCAGGCGACACTTGCGAGCGCAACTCCCATCGCTGACGCGCTCGATGCCTTGGAGAAGCACGCACAACTCCGCAGGTCTCGAGCAGCTGGCGTGGCTGGAGCTGCAACGCCGAACACGCTCGAGTGCCTGGGACAGGCCGACACCATGGTCAGCCACGCCAGAGCAATTCCGTGTCTCGCGGAAACCCTTGAAAGCGCGCAAGACGCTCTGCGGGGAAAGTTTGCGGCTGGTCCCACCAACAGAGAACGACAAGCCCCAAGCGACTTGGACGCAACGCACGACTTCTTGGGGCACCGCGCCGCAGCCGTCGCTCAGTTTCAGGAGGCATGGGCGAGGAGCGAGCTGCGGTCCTCAGAGCACCCCGCGTGTGGCGATTCGCTGTGCGCCTGCGGCTGTGGGGCTCGCTGGGGCGAGGCAATGGTGTTCGAGGCCGCTGCGCCAAGCCGGGGTGCCCGAGCTGGCGCTGGGCTCCTGCGACAACTCTCCCGCCAGTGCCAAACAGGGCAGCTGATATTCGCTGACTTGCCAGTCGCGGAGGAGCGAACTGCGCCAGCGCTTCGGCTTGAAGGGTGGAGTCTGACCGGCTCCGATTGGGATGCTGTGGTACGGGGTCTTCCAACGGTCAAGGAGATTCGCTTGGACTCGTTTCAGGGTCGCAACCTTCATCCAGCTCGACTCGCGGCGCTGCTTACGGGTTCGTCGTCGCTGCACTCGCTTCGGCTCCCAGATTGCGATGGTTTCGATGACGAGGCCTGCAAGACCCTCGCCCAAGCGCCATTGGCATCCACCCTTCGGCGGCTGTCAATTTCGGGGGCCGCAAGCTTGTCCGACGCCGGCGCATGTCGCATTCTGAAGGCCTGCACAGCTCTGGTGCTGCTTGACATCTCTGGTTGTGGCACTGTGACGGACAGAACACTCTCTTCGATTGCCAAGCATGCCCCACAGCTGGCATGCTTAGACGTGTCCTACTGCCCGCAGGTCTCCTTTGCTGGCGTGGCCATGGCGACGAGCCACGTCCGGATATCTCACGTCGCCGCTCGGGGTCTTGGCATGGCGTTCGTTTCAACAGCAGACGCAACAGCCGCGCTTCGAGCCGCCGAGCGGGCGGTAGCCGCAGCGGCCAACGGAGACGCAGATGCAGGGGACATGAGCGAAGCCGACGAGGCTGGGAGGAGCAGGCTTGCCAGCCAGCGGGGCGCATCCGCGGCCAGCTCCGCTGGGCGCGCAGGACGTCGGACCGCGCCCAAGCAGAGCGCCCTCGCGGGCGCGCTTGCGAGAGACGTAGCGGCATCCATGGCACACCTTGACGCATCAGCCTTCTCTTCGGATATTGAGCTCCGCCAGGCACGGCGCGCAGCCGCCACGCAAGCAGTCCGCCCACTGTACGCTGTTTCGAGGAACCAAGTAGTGGACTTTGACGTTTGGAGAGAGCATGCACTTGTGCGAGGGCGCGGCATGGCGAGAGTTGCCTCCAAGCTCATCGGCCCGTCTGCTGCCCTCACGGCCTGCTTGACAGACGGCGTCGGTCAATCGGCCGGCGCGCATGACAAAGGCTTGCCTCGCTCAGGCGCCGGGCGGGCTCGCAGCGCGGTGCGGGAGCAGCTCTCCAGCTGGGTCCCGCAGCGGGTGTCTCTGGCAGCCGGTCCAGGCATGGGCGGCGCGGGCATGGCATGGCTGTCGGGGAGGCTGCTCGGTGATCGCGTTGAGAGGCAGGTCTACATCGAAGACATTGACCTCGAAGCTGCTGTCGGCGTCACGGACGACACCATATTGTCTCTCGTGGCCAACTGCGCATCCCTTCGACGGATCAAGCTGGCGCACTGCCGGGATCTATCTTGCAAGGCTGTGACTGCAATCGCGCTCGGCTGCAGCAACCTGCTGGAGCTGGTGCTCGCACACTGCGACGGCATAGAATCTCCAATGTTTCGAGTCCCTTTGGCTGTTGCAATGCTGCAATCAACGGGGCTCTCTGCCAGGCTTGGCCTGCCGTCCGTGCTCCCGCAGTCCGCTGCGCGAGGCTCGCTCGCAGTCGCAGCGCCAGAATCTCAGGCTGCGGTCGAGGAGCTGGCTGTCGAGCGCAGCAAGGTCGCAACGAGAGCCATTAAGCCCCAGTGGAGGCGCCTCCGCGTTTTGGACTTGTCCGGATGCGCCGGGGTGCAGGGATGGGATGTCGAGGGCACAGCCCAGGCATGCCTTGACCTCGAAGACTTGCGAGTGCCAGGCATCGCAGGGCTGGCAAACGCCACGCTCGAGTGCTTGCGTGCCCCGGGCACGGCGATTCGGCGACTCAACTTTGCTGGATCACCGTCGCTCTCGGATGGCGGCCTCCAGGTAGTTGCCAAGATGTGCCGAAACCTAGAGCGGTTGGACGTGTCCAGGTGCCCAGCCGTGGGCGCACCAGGGCTCGGCGCAGTCGCAGCGAGGTGCCAAGGCTTGATGTGGCTTCAGGCCAACGACTGCTCCCCAAGCATCCTCGCGTCCGACATTCTGAACGCAGCCAAACAGTGTCGGCTGCTTCGTGTGCTCCAGGTCGCATGTAGGCGTGATGCCGCTTTCGAGGACGCAGCCTGTGCCGAGGCGGAAGGTGGCGGCCATGGACAAGCCGACTCTTCCTTCCCAAGCGGCCTGCTTCACTTCATCATCGCCCTTGGACTGTGTTGCCCGTTCTTGCGTGACTTGGACCTGTCTGGCCGCCGCATCGCGCCATCCGCCTGCAAGGCCGGCGGCGGTCGAACGGAGGCGGCAGCGTTGCCGGATGCCTTCGAAGACGCGCCAGATCTGCGATGCGCCCTTCCGTGGCTTGCGCGTTGTCGGCTCCAAGGTGCCGGGAGGCTCAGCCCCGGGCAAACGGCGAGACTGCTGGCGGCAGCCCCACGCTTGGACCTGCTGGACGCCACAGGCTGCTTGGGATTCTCCCCTAGCGAGCTCGCGTCGGCTGCTGCATCTCGCCCGTGGTGTAAGCTTGTGCTCCCCGAACGCTGCGCGCCCGAGGCTGAGCGCGACAGGTCAGCAGCACCGCGGCCGAGCCGAACGGGAACCGGAGGGTTTGCGGGCATGCTGCCCGTCCGCGGCGCATGTCTGCAGCGCGCAGCGATTCTGCTGGACGTTCGGCGGCGGCAAGAAGAGACCGCAGTTCTGGCGATTGCAGCGCTTGTCCTGCACGGGACGTGGCGGCGGCGGTCATTGAGGCTGTGGATGACCGGGCGGGAGCGGATTCGCGCGCGACTACGCCGCAGCCAGGCTGCAAGGGTCATCCAGCGGTCGATGCGGGCCTTCGCAAGCGCGCAGCGCCTCCATCGTCTGCTAGCCGCGCGCTGCATCCAGTGCTGGTGGCGGGCTGGGTTGCTTCGTCGCCGTTTGGCGGCTCGCCTCGCCGAGCGGATCATGAAGGAGCGGCGACAGAGGACGAGGCAACTTGCCAGTGCGATGATGCTTGCAACGTTTGACCGCGTCTGGTGCAGGCACGGGATCGAGCGACTCCGCCTATGCGCGCTCGTCGGCAGGTGGCAGGACCAGCGTCGGGACAACTTGTCGCGCGGGCTCAAGCCGGCATACGACCGACGGGGCAGGCTTCGCGTCCAAATCGCAGTTCCTGTGGGCGGAGCTGAGGTCCTGGGAGAGAAAGAGGCGGCAATGCAGGCGTACTTGGCGGAGCATGACCTCAGAGCCAGCGGCTCGCAGACTCCCACGCTGCCGTCTTTTGGGACCATCGAGCATGAGCCGGCAAGCCTTCAGCCTGGCATTCACCGCATGAGCTGCCTCGAAACTGACGCTCGGGTGCGGGACAGCCTCGCAGCCCAAGACCGCGCAACAGACTCGCTCGCAATTGCGCCAAAGGTCTGGCAGCACAGATCCAAGTACGGGAGTCGCCCCAGTTCCTCGCGCCCAACTGCCCGTCCGGGATCAGCGGCGGGGTCTCTCCTTCAGACCAGCGATGGCGGGGACTCGAGGCCGCGCAGCGCAGCACACGGGACGCGGGTGAATCCCTTCGTTTCGAGGCCGACGCCTATGGTGGTCACGTTTGCGCGCACCGATACTATCGGGGGTATTGAAGCTGCGAAGCAGGGCTCGGTGCTCACGCAGTTTCTCGCAGCTCGCGGAGGAGAGGCTCTGAAATTTGATGACAACAGCATGCTCCAGCCACTGTCCAGAGCTGCAGACCCAATCCTTGCAACGATGGCGAGCATTGGCCCAAGTGCCGACGTGCTCCTCGCGCTTCGGGCGCTGCAGCCCCAGCTCGAGCAAGTCCTGAACTGCAAGGGGAAGGCGCGACAGAAGCTGCACGAGGATGCGCTGTCGGTGGCGCGCCGCAGGGCCAGGCGGCTGACAGCTTGCATTGAGCGGGCCTACCTCAGGCACTGCTGCCGCAAAGCGGCGCAACTTGCCGCAAGACTGAGGGATGACCGCGAGTTTTCAGCTCACGAAGCGACGAGTACTTCCCGCCGGGCCATGGAAGGAGGGGGGTTCGGCGCGGCGCGCCCCAGGGAAATAGCCGCCTGCATGTCAATCCAATGTGCGTGGAGAGGCCACTGGGTCAGGTTGGTGGCGGCTCACGTTCGCCGGGCTCGGTGCGCAGCAGTGGCTGCGCGTCTGGCCGACCGCATTGCGGCTGGATGTGCTCCAAACGACGCTGCCGGCGTCTTGCGCGCGCAAGTCGACACTCTGCAGCTCCGCAGGGTGCTCGACCTCGCCCTGACATCGACTCGCTGGCTGCTTCGGGGCTCGCGTCGGTTTCGCCGCACCCACTCTGGGCGCGCGGCAGAGAGCTCGGCGGCCATTCGACAGTGCCGCGCTGCCCTACAAGATCTTGACGACGCCAGCAGGCAAGCCCGTGCGATTGCCTTTGCAAGGAGACGACCGCACGCCCAAACCAAGCTTGGCGACAGCGAATCGCATCTGGCTGCGACGAAAGCGTCACTAGGGCGATTCCAGGCAGGGCTGGACACGCTCTTTCAGCTGAGGCCAACCGGTCGCTGGTCACCGAAAGATGGCTCTCAAGCTGCCTATGGGCCTCACGGCGAGCGCTTCGCACAGGGGCCACCCGAAGGAGAGCCCAGACCGATGTCCCGCGCGACGTCGGACGTCGTTCCTACCATGGCACTCACGGCACTATCCGCCGCTGCTCTTCCTCTCAAGGTGTTCACGCCTGCCCATGACCAGCTGGCTGCTGGCTTCCTTAACGCGGAACAGTGTGTCGAGCTCCTGCGAGGTGCAGTGGCTCGGCATGCCGGGCACATGGACCTTTGGCGGGTGGCAGACGCGGAGTTGATGGCAGACGCAGGCACTCGGCTGCTTTTGCAGCGACTCCCTGCTGTGGCCGACGACCTTGCGTCGGCAGCGTCCGACAGGGCAACCCGACTCGAAGCTCGCATGGCCAGGCTCGGCCGTTGCCTCGACTCGCTCAGGCGTCGCCAGGCGCAACGCGTTGCGCATTCAGACCCCGACGACAGGCATGCCGATGCCCGCACTCGGCTCCGCTGCAGCCTGTTGGAAGACGCTCTCGAGCGTGCGCGGGTCGTTTCCGCAGCGTTCCAAGGTGCGGCGGACCAGCTCGGCCGCCTGGGCGACTGGGCCGCTAACTTGGAGTGTCGCGCCTCTGAAGCGCGAAGCGAAACGGCTAGACGAGTTTCCCGGCTGCGGCAGCATCTCCACGACGCTGCGGCTGCGCAAGTCGAGCTGGAGAGGCAAATCGGGGCAGCCTCGGAATCGCTTGCAACGGAGCTAGCGAGCGGCAGCGCTCGGCTTGAAAGCCCAAGCGTCGCTCCGGTAATTTTCGCATCCGGGGCAGGCTCCGTTGCGCGAGCAAGGGCTTTGCTGGACGCTGTGCACGAAGCAGATGCCGGCGAGCCGGCAGCAGTGAGGCTCGGCCGCTTGCGCAAGCGCGAAACCCGCGGCAAGGAGCTCGCCGCCCTTGAGCACCAATGCCAAGTGAAAGATGTGACCGAGGACGGCGACAGTGAGTTCGAAAACTGCGTTCCTGGCGAGGAGAGAGACCCAGACGAGTGGGAAAAGGTGGAGCTCGAGGAAGAAGTCGAAGAGACGAAACTTGCGCGATTTGACTGGAGAAAAGCAGGATGGCGAAGGGTCAGACCAGATGGCGAAGGCCAGGCGCCGTACTACTTTCACAAGGTTTCCAAGGCCACCCAGTGGGAAAAGCCGACCTGGCCGCCCGGCACCACGCCTGCCACAACAACCACTCGTCGGACTGTCCGCCGCACTGTCTGGCGAAGACGCACAGGCAGCGACAGCAACAGCGACGTCGGAAGCGAAAGCGACAGCGAGTGCTGCAGCGATGCCGAGGGCGGACCAGCGGCTGCGGGATCGCGCCGGGGAGGCGAACTCGGGCGCCACGACAGGCGCCGCAGCAAGTCGGCGTCTCCTGCCGGTGAAGCAGCCGCTGCGCGTGCGACGGCCGCCAGCGAGCGCTCGCTCGGGTCGGAACTGATCGCAAGCCGCTCGCTGGGTGATGGATGGCACAAGCTGAACTGGCTGGTTCAGGAGCACGGTCACCTGGTTCGTGCCCAGGCCCGCATCTCTGCCACGCTTCGGGCCTTGCTTTCCCACGTTCAGCATGTGCACCACCGCGCAGTTTCGGCATACGCCAAGGTAGAGGCCGCTGCCAACGAGCTCTATCGGTGCTGCCACGAGGAGGAGCGCCTTCAAGCGGAGCTGGGAAGCTGCCGGGCTGAGTCGACGAAGCTCGCCTGGATAGGCGAGAATGCGAAGACAATCGCGCTTGCAGCATCGATTCGACGCAACAGAGCGGTCGTGCTCAGCCCCCACATCAGTAAACTACATGGAGTCCCGGCGCAGGTGAGGCCAGATGGGCAGCCCCGACCGGGGGGCGCGCGTGTCGTCATCGTCGCTTCGCGCACCTTGGCGCAAACGCGTGCGCAGCTTTGCGATGCGCCGAGCCGAGCACCGGAAGCACCCGCGTCGGAGCTCAGCCGTCGCTTTTATTCGTCGACTGGGCAAGGGGAAGACATTGGCAACGCAGCGTTCTGGTACGCGGGCCCGGACAGCGGCGAGCGCGTGGGCCTCTTCGGAGTCAGGATTCGATTCGGAACAGCGGCAGATGGCGTCCCCGGCGCGAAGTGTCCGGAGGCTTCGGAGGCAGACAGAGCCGGAGAGAGCGATTCGTCGTTGTCAGACTCCGGCTCCAGCTCAGCCCTCGAGCTTGTACCAGCCATGTCTGCAGAGAGGCAGGAAGAGCTCAAGCAGGCGCGGCATGAGGCAAGCAAGCAGCGCCGCAAGCGAGCGCGCGTGAGGCAGGAGCGGCGAAACCGGGCAAACGCCGCACTTCAGGCCCGACTGCAGGCTGTTGGAGGATCAGCCAAGGGCTTGGAACCACAGATTGTCGGCAGCGACGGGCTGCTGGCACGCCATGGCCGCCGGGGAACGTCAAGCACGCCTGCGCCGCTTGGGCTGGCAGAGGACATGCCCGGAACGATTTCATTCGCTGTGAGGTCGATCAACTCGCACGCAGCTCCTGGCCACCAGCCGCAACCTGAAGCAGCCCAGGGGGCCGAAGAGGAAGGGAGCAAGCACCAACCGCCCGCTCTGCGGAGCGGGCGCCGGCTGGCATCGTCCCCGCCACTGGTGCTCCCGCTCGGCGCACGGAGCGATCGACTGTTCGGCCACGAAGAGTTTGTGAGGCCTGGCTTCGTGAGGAGCGACGAGCTTTCGAGAGTCGAGCGCCTCCTCGCAGGACTGGCACATGGAAACCTCAAACAGCGACTCGTCGACAGCCCCGGACTGCGGGAGTGGATGGAACTGCGAAGACACCACCTGGAAGGCGCTGCTGCGATGCCGGCCCGAACGGCACAGCCGAGTGGAGCGTCGAACTCCTTGCAGTTGGCAGCGGACAACCCGATGACGGGCCAAGCCACAGGCACATCTTCGGCGGACCTGGACGGTGCCGGGCACACCGAGTCGCACACCCGCAGTGCTTCGGAGGCGGCACTCCTTGCCGCAATAGCAGCGCGGGACGAACTCGGATGCACGCTGCTGCGGCCGGATCGAAAGGCCGACAAGATGCACAGACTCCGCCATCCCATGCCAGTGGAGCTGTTTCCCGAAGTGTGGCAGGTGCGAATCGACGAGCCTGGGAAGCCTGGAGGCCACGGCACAAGCAAGGCGTTTTTCCGGCACGTTGGTTCCGGAGCCACGTCATGGTTTCGCCCGACTTGGGGTGAGCATCGCGAGCTCGAGGCGCGAGTCATGGCTCCAGGCCTCTCGTCTTGCGGTCAGCTCACCAGTCCCTCGCGGAATGCTAGCCCGACCGGGAAGGACGCGACTACCATGTTTGGGCCAGCTAGCGCTCGGGGATCGCCGGAACTGACCTCCCGGAGTGGGCGTTCCAAGCGACACCTCGCAGCTGCCTCTCTTGCGGAGCGGATCAGGCAAGACGCAGAGGCGCTGCGTCGGCGCCTCGTCCTAGAGGCTCCAGTGGCGGCAAGGGCCGTGGGCGGTCCGGGAAGCACAAGAGCTTGGGTCCGAGTGGCGAGGCTGCCTTTCCGAGAGGCGGAGGCAACAGTTCAGAAGCTGCTGGCGCTGCAAGCCACAATCGACGCCCGTGACGACGCGAGTGCCTGGGCGATGCTCAGCACCCCCGATGACGCAGAGTTCCCAGACCGCGGGTTCGCAGGTGGCGCCTCTGCTGCGGGCGGGGAAGAGGCATACGTCAGGCAAATCGACGCTCAGCTGCGGAGGACGCAAGTCCTTTGTGATGCAGCGGGTTCGCGGCGTCTCCTAGCCAGCAGGAAGCTGGACGGCGCGCAGCGAGGGGCCACGGCGGCAGTGGCAGCCGTTGTCGCCGGTTTCGAGCTCCCTCGCTGCGTTTCCAACGTGGTTGCTGACAGCACAAGGCGGACAGATGCCCGGTTCGCCGCAGAACGCGCGCACAGACTGGTGCTGCTGCGGGAACGCATCAACTTGAAAATTGCAGCGGCTGCCACCGCTCGACTGGAAGCAGCAGCCCGGAGGGAGGGGAGGCAGCTTCTGGAGGCCGTGGGCCAATTCCATGCGCCCGGCTTTGTTGCCGTCGTGGGCTCGGACAACTCACTGCTTCGATGGGCAGGAAATGGGGCCGAGTTCCTTCGCGATGAGTGGGACCGCCGCGTGTTGTCGCGTCCTTGGAAGTTGCAAGCCGCAGTGCATGCCATCGCAAGTCGGAGGGGACACGCCGAAGGCTTCCACGACCACCGCCACTCTACGCTGCTCAAGGATGAGGCCGACTTGCCGCTTCGCGAGCTATTGGCCAGCCCCGACACGCAGGAGGCAGTTGACCAGCTCCGACTCGCCCGTCGCCCCACCGAGCCCGCCGCTTCACAGCGCCGCCCCCCCGTCGTTGAGACTGGCACGGGTGCCCCTGGCGGCCAGGCCGTGGAGGCCATGGCGCACCGCTCCCAAGATGCCGAGGTGTTGGACATCATCCGGACCCAGTTGGCTGCCGCGCAGCTGCGAGTCGCCGAGGTCGTGCACGCGCACTGCACGACGAGTATGGCGCTTGCGGCGAGTGACGATGCGCAGCTTCAGTGCGTCAGCGACCTCGCGTTCACGTGGGGGTTCCGCAGCACGGCGCGCTTCGCCACAGCGCAACGCCGGGCGCTCGAGCGGGCGGAGGACCCGTTTTGGGTTGTGAAGCAGCCGCTTTGCAGCGAAGGGACCCCGGTGTATTTGTGGTACAAGCTCTCACCTGGTCGGAGCTCCGCCATTGCCAGCCTGAAGCTCGCCACATGCGACAGTTCAACAGAGCAGGGGTCGCGGCTGCTTGCCAAAGGGTACACCGCGGTCGAGCAGCCAAAGGGCTTGTCCAGGAGCTGCGTTTGGGTCAGGCGCAGCGCTTCGCGTCCAATCACGGATGTGCAAGTGAGCATCAACGCCGGCCAAGCCAAGGAGCTCCGGAGGCGCGGGTTCACGGCTGTGCAGGGCCACTGGTCCAGCGAATTCATCGACGCCCACACTCGCCTGTGGCTGAGGCGGACGTCTCGCACAGCATCCAGAGAGGCAGTGCACGACGAGATGAAGCGGCTCCGGGTCCAAGAGCTGGAGGCGCTGCAGGCGTACGCCGACGACTTGGAGGCGGTCGCCGAAACAGACGCCATTGAAGACGAAGCGGAGCACTCAACTGTGGGGCCGAGCCCGTCCACGACGTTCCAGCGCCAGGAGAGGATGCTCAGGGAGCGCGAGCGAGCCGCTGTCCGTGGGAGCCTTCTCGAGAACCAAAGTGCGCTTTCGCGGCAGCAGCAGGAGCTCCTCTCGGCTGCCGCCGCCCAGCTGTTTGGCTTCGACGCGGGCACCGCCCGCTCCCTTCGAGGCGATTTCGACAGGCTCGCAAAGTTTCAAGGCGGGGTCGCACTCTCGGCTCGCCAGTTGGCGCGAGTCATAGGCGCAGCATGGAGCCCGCTATTTGAGGCTCTGGTCGTGTTTGGCGACGCGAATGCATCGCTTGACTTTCTGACGAGCGCTTCATTTTTGCGCACTGCTTGCCTGCTGTGCTCATGGACACCGGCTGAGTTGGTCGCCTTTGCCTTTTTCGTGGTCGGAAGGAACATGGCAGGCGAGGCCCCAACTCCCAGCAGCCGTCCAGCCTCTGCAGCTTCGACCCGCGGCGGGGCGGGGTCGAGGCCGACAAGCGCTCTGGGCAGCGCGGCGCGACGCCGGCTCTTGGACGCCTGGCCGCGCCACTTTTGGCGAGCTGCCCGGTTTCGGCGCGGCGGCACGGTTCGCCCAGCTTCCGCGTCTCCCCCGAGCGTGTTCTGCGTATTCAGGGGCGAGCGCGTCGGATGGACCGGCCACGTGGGACCGGACCGCCTGCACGACGCAATTCCGAGCGAGGGAGCAAGGCGGGCGCTGGGAACGCTGGCGTGGGGCCTTTCGTGCGGGGAACGGGTCGCGCGCACTGCGCAGGAGGCTGCTGCTGCCGACGCCGACGCCGCGGGATTCGTCACCTTCGACGCGTTTCGAAGGGCCATCTCCGCGGTTCCAGAAATTTTGCTGCCTGCGATGCAGCTTCAGCGGGCGCTGCGCATGTCGTTCCGGGGCGAAAGCTGGTGGGAGACCCGCGAGGCGGTGCTGTCCAGAGCCAGAGCTGCGGCCCAAGACCTGCTTGAGAGCGACACCGGACCGCCAGCGACGCGCTTGGGTGCTGCTGCCCCCTGACCTGGCACCGAGAAACCGACGCTCCAAGCCGCTTTGAGCCGCAAGCCACTGGGCCGCCGTTGCGCGAGACAAGCGCATCGGCCGCGACCCTCTGGGGACCCCCCCACGTGGTTCGGGCCACGCCATCAGCTTACAGGGCGAGTCTGACGCCATGCCCGGCACCCAGCTCTGCAACTCAAGGCTGGCAGGGCGACAGAAGCGCGATTGCTGCGCCCACCACTTGCGCGGCTGGGCGGGGGAGTGTTGCGAAGCGGGCGAGAGTTTGGCCACCGCCCCAAGAAACGCAGATCGATCTCGTGCGGGACCACGCGGGGCTCGGGAGCAAGCCTTCGATGATGCCCGGCGCGACTGTGCCTGGGTGTGTGCAGCAAGCTCAAGACAGCCACACTGCCCCTTGGCCGTTCATCTGCCTCTCATTCGCCCAATCGGTCGATGGCTCGATTTCCGATCGCGAAGGTGAGCTTGTTGGTCCCTGCCTCAAATGGCCGGGCGCCAGGCTCGCGCTCACCGGGTGCCCTCGACGCGTCCTCGCGGCAGTTTGTTGTCGCGCTCGCGCAGGCCGCATGATTGCGCTGTCCTGCCCAGCGGCAATGAGGATGACCCACGAGCTTCGGGCCGCCCACGATGCCATCGTGGTGGGTGTGGGCACCGTGAAGAAGGACAACCCAAGCCTGACAGTTCGGCTCTGCGACGGCCGCACGCCTCTCCCCGTGGTGGTCGATTCGGAGCTTGAGCTGCCGCTGGACTGCAAGCTGCTGACGTCCCCGTCGTGCCGCAAGCCTGTGGTATTGTGCCTGCCGTTCGACGAAGGTCCCCCGCGCAACAGCTGCCGGGGCGCGGAGCGCGAAGGCGGCATCAGCAGCGATTCGACCACAAGCAAGCCCCTCTCAACGGACGGCGAGGCAGACCAGGCCCCTGCCATAGCGAGCCCAGGCGCATCGATGGCGGCGCGGGCGGCTGCCTTGCGGTCACTTGGTGCAACGGTGCTCCAGTGCGCAGACGCCACGCCGGGTGCCAGGCGACCCCGCCTCGACCTCGTTCGCGCGCTGCGGTCGCTCGGCCCAGCGCTGGGGGTGAGGAGCGTCATGGTAGAAGGTGGGTCGCGCATCATCGGATCGCTGCTCAGCGCTGCGTCTGTGCCCAGGGTGCCGCGCGGTGCGGGCGGTGCGGGCGGTGCGGGCGGTGCCGGCGGTGGGAGCGCCGTGTCGGAGGCGTGCGGAGTGGATTACTGCGTCATCACAGTGTCGCCTGTGTTTGTGGGGGGCACCAGGGCGGTCCCCCTGCCCCTTGCTCCCGACGCAACAACGAGGCACGACGCGTCCGCGCCGCGCCCGCGAGCAGACTTCCCGGGCCTGGTCGGCCCAGGCGACGACGATGCACCGGGGGTCGCGACCGTGGGCACGGACATGGTGCTTTTCGGGCGCCTTCAGGCGTCGAGCGGCGCGGCGAGGAGAGCCGAGCCGGCACCTCCGGCGGGGCCACGCGGTCCGCGGCCCTAGGCTGCAAGCGGCGGGCAGCGGTGGCTGCGTCACCGCAGGCTTTGGCAAGGCCGCGCTGGGGCTGCAGGGTGCTAGATCACGCGCAGTTTGCGAGCTGCCCGCGGCGGCCCTGGCCATGCCTTTGCTGCCGTTGGCGCGGGCCCCAGCAGCAGCGGCAGGGCGGCTGCTTCGGGCGCCGCCTACAGCTCCCTGCGGCTTGCCAAGCGCCGCAACCAACGGCGCGCGCCTCCCACACCCCGGGCCCTGGCCTGGGCAGTACAGTACGCGCTACTCGGCGGAGTCGGGAGCTCGGTCTCTCGGGCCTTGAGCCAGGGGTGCATCTGCGAGAGCCGCTCGGCTGCGGAGGCGCAGCATCCTTGACTCGGCTCAAGGCTGTGATCCGCGCGGACGCTCGCCGACTCGGCCACAAGGGTGACCCAGCAGCACGCGAGCCTAGGCGTCAGCTGCACGCCCTCGAGCTCGCGTTGCAACAGGCGCGGTGGCGATTGCAGAACCTGCGTGCCGCCGTCAGAGTTGTGATTTGTGTCGAATTGTAGTTGCGGGGGACAGCTGCGGCGCGGCTCAGTCCGCTCGCCGCTGCGCACCTTGCCGATCGGGGCAGCACTCATGGAGACTGTGCACCTGCCTCCCCATGCCGCAGTCCAAGCTGGGTGGCTTCCCTCGGAGGTCCGGGCGCTCGTGAGCCCCCTGCGCCCTGCTGGGCCGAAGCCGCACCCAGCGGCCAAAGCTCGGCTGGCGCGCCACTCACCGCGCTGCGTGCCCGAGCGCGCCCCCGCCCGTTTGCCCGCAGCTGCTGGCTCTCCGCCCGTGGTCGTTCCCGCTCTCGGCGCTGCCGGTTGCTGCTGTGGCTGTGGCCGCGAGCGAGGCAGGGCTGGAGGGCGCAAACCTGTGGCGAACGGCGGTGCTTGCGACTGCCGTCGTGGCGCTGCACGCGACAGCCAACCTCGTGAACACCGTTGTGGACTTTTCCAAGGGCGTGGACCAAGGCGCCGAGGCTGACGATCGGACTCTCGTGGACGGCCTGGTGTCCGAGGGCCAGCTGCGCGCGGTCGCATGGCTGAGCGCGCTCATTGGCGGCGCCGCCTCGTCTGCGTTCGTAGCAGAGAGCCTTGGTGTGGACATGGCTGGCGTGCTTGGCTCCCGCCCCGCGGCCGCCGGCCGAGGGGAGGAGGTCGCCCTTACGCTGGCCGCGATTCTCGCGTCGGGGCTATGCCTGGCTGTGGTGTACACGGCAGGGCCTTGCGGCCTGAAGTACCGAGGCCTGGGCGAGCTCACAGTGTTTGCGTGCTTCGGGCCTCTGCTGGGTGCCGCGGCCTCGCTCGCGCTCACGGGGACGCTGTCCGACGACTGCTTGCTAGCGTCAGTCCCGTTCGGCGCAGTGGCTGTTGCAGTGCTTCACTCGAACAACGTTCGGGACGCGGACGCGGACGGACGGGCAGGCGCCTTCACGCTGGCACAGGCACTCGGTGCGCGGCTCAACGCACTCCTGTACACCCTGGCACTTTGGACTGCGGCCGGCGCGGCCGTGCTCGCATGCGCCTCTGCGGCTGCGCGCAGAGCCGGCCTGGCTGACGCTGGGGTGCCTCCCCGCTTTGGGTCGGCCTCCCTGCACGCTGCCTCCCGCTGCCTCACGGGGCAGTCCCCCTGCCCGGGCTTTTGGCCTCAGGCAGCGCACGGCCTGATGCTGCTGGCTATGTGCGCGCCCTGGGCGGTGTCGCTCACTTCGCGTCTCTCACGAGGGAGCTTGCGCTTCCTGCCCCAGCTCACGGCCCAGTGGGGCACTCTGCTGGGCGGCGCGCTGCTGGCTGGAATCGCCGCACCCGCGGCTGCCGGGCGCGGCCTGCTCGCCGTCCTGTTCATGCTGGGCGGCGTCAACAACGTCGTGATGTGGACGCACTCGGTAAGTCGCGCCTGCGCGTGTGAGGGGCCGCGGCGTGGTCGCTGGGCGAAAGGGCTGGGCAACGAGACCGTGCCCCCGCCCCTGTTGCCCGGTGCCCGGTTCCTGCCTCGCAGGCCGCTCTGGTCACTGCCAAGATGCGCGAAGCCACCGGGCTGGCTCTGCCCGGGTGGCTCTGCCGCGCATGTGCGGCCGCGGCCACCGCGGTGCAGATTGGCGCCGGTGCCGCGTTCAGCCTCGGAGTTCAGGCTTGTGCGTCGGCCGCCCTGCTTCTGGTATTCTTGGCGGCAGTCACTCCGGTGGTCCACGACATGTGGTCCTACGGGCTCCCCCCCGGTGATCCGGCAACTCCAGCGGGGCGCGCGGCGAAGGCGGAGAGCGATTCTGACTCGGCCGAGGCAGCCGAGCCCGCTGCTGCTGGCGGCGACAGCGACGGCCAAGAGGTGTTCCTGGTGCGATACCGTCGCTCTTCGTCGTCCGGCCGTCGTCGCAGGCGCAACCACAACGCCGCGCCGATTCCCCCCGGCCCCGCGGCGCCCGAAGGCAACCCGTTCGCCTCCGCGCTGCCCGCGGGAGCGGGCGGCGTGCCCACGTTCCTCGACCCGTTTGCTTCCGAGTTTGTTCACTTCTTCAAGAACGTCGGAATGGCAGGCGGCCTGCTCGTGTTCCTAGCGTACAGCGGCGATTGCACCGTCGCGTGACATGGCGGCTCTGCCGGACGGGGCCCGTGCCCGTGCATGCGGAGCCCGCGCGCGGCGGACGGGCAGTTGGCCCGACCCTGTCGGCGCCCGCGCAACGAGCGGGCTCCTGCGCCTCAACTCGCAAGGGTCGGGTGCTGTGCTCACGTCGCCGCTTTTTTTTGTTTTTGCGTGCGTTCTCCTGATGGGGCCGCGCGAGCCATTGGGGAGGCGTCGCCGGTCGGAGCATCCCGCGCGGGCATGCGCCCATTCGGGCCACGACCCTGCGAAGCGGCTGGCGGCGAGTCCCACCAAGCACCGCATGTGAGGATGCGCGAGAGCACCCGCCTCCGCGCCCCATGCCAAGCACCCAGCGTCCCAGCGTCGCCGGGTTCGCACGGGCCTGGCTAGTCGTGGAATCAAATCGAGCTCTGCCGTGCCAGGCAGTCCAGTTGCAGCAACTCTGTCACGCCACGGAAGGCCTCAGCCACCAGCCACACGTCGGCCCTGTGGGACATCCTTTTGCTTCCCCAACGCGCTTCCACAGCGCCTGTCGGTGGAGCTGCCGGAATGGCGGGCGTTGACATGTTTGATTTCGACGTGCCCAACTCGCTCCTGGGCGACGGCGGAGCGGCGGGCAGCTGGGACGCCCCCGGGACAGACGAGGAGCAGAAGGAGTTTGATTCGTGGTTTTTGGAGGCGCACATGACGCTGTTGCGGCCGAAGATGTCCACGGGAGCTAGGCGCAGGGTCGCTCGCCCCGCAACGGCTGGCAGCGCTGGTCGCCAGCCATCCAGAGCGCCCGCCGTCGCCCGCCAGGCAGCTGGGGAAGGGCCCTCGTCCCGCCCCGCCGAAAAGGCGCCTTCTTCGTCCAGCCGTTCCCTTGGGCGGGCTGCTGGCGGCGCTTCGGCGGCCCCTGCCCGGGCGCCGCGGCGAGCAGGCAGGGCTGTGCCACCGGCAACTGCGTCGAGCCCGGCCTCGGCTGCTGGAAGGCCGCAACCAACGGGATCGTCAGGGAAGTCACTGACAAGGCGACCGAGAAGCTCGAGAGATGTGCCGCGCGAGCCCGCAGCGCCCGCAGGCGCGCCCTCTCTCGAGGCAGTGCTTGCTGCTCACAACAGCAGGTTCAAGGCAGACGTTCGCTACGAGCCCCGGCGGCACTCCGTGCGGGATGTCAAGGCGTGGGAGCGCGCAAGCGGTCGCACCTATGCTACCCTGAGCATGGCCGAGCGCGCGGCGGCCAACCGGGAGATTTCCAACTCCAAACAGCAGGCCTGAAGGCCCGGCACCGGCTGTCCAACCAAGCTCAGCGGCCTCTGCGCGCATGTCCGTGTGCGTGTTCGAGTGCGACTCGCGCCGAGTCGATTGCGTAGGTTGTTGCATGCGAGCGGGCGCAAGGCCAGTGCAGCGTCCTCGCCAGGACATGGCCGCGCCTGGCCGGACGCCCCGCATCTCACACTTGCCACACAGACCCAGCAGCGACACGCAAGCACGGACACGCTGGCACGCTCGCTTGGGCGCCGGCCTTTGGAGCAGAGCGCGGGCCGTGGGCGCCGGGCCTCGGCCTCTGCGGGGTCGACAGCTGCTGCTCTTGCGGAGGCGCCACCTCAGCTGGAGAAGCTTGCCGCGATGCCTCCGTCGGCCACGGACGCCGCCCAGAAGAGGCCGAAGCAGGATGCGATGCCCACGCCCCATGCGGCCGTGCGGAGGAGGCTGAGCGACTCGACGGAAGTGGTGAGGTACAAGCCCACGAAGGCGGCGCGGGCGGCGACTGCGAGCGTGGTGGCGCTGGCGACGAAGGTTGCATCCACCCCGGCGACGCGGGCGGCGAGCGCCGCGGCGGCGAAGAAGGTGAAGAACTCGATGCCGTTCTCGTGGGCGGCCTTGGCGCGCTGGAGGCCGTTCAGCTGAGCCACCACCTTGTGCTTCTTCGTCTTGTCATCGCCAGCCTTGGCGATCTCCCCCTTGAGGCGGGCGACCGTGTCCTCGAAGAAGCCGCGCGGGTTGCTGTTCTTGTAGCCCTTGTTGATGGCGGCGAGCTGCATGCCCTTGGACACGTGCGGCAGGAACAGCAGGACGAACTGAGCGGCCAGGCCCATGCCCAGGTCGATGGCAGGGGGCACCATTGCGATTGCGGCGTTCATGTCTGCGGTCGCAAAACCTTGGCGGCAGGGCAGCGTGAGGGCAGCAGCGTGGCTTCGGATCCCGGGCAGCCCCGTGGCACCGCGGCGGCTCGCCACGTCATCGTCGGCGGGCAGCCTGCCGGAGGCCCCCCGCCTGGCCCGCCCACGAAGCGGCGCAGCACCGCAGGGGGAGCGCGGCGCCTCACCGCTCTACGTGCGCTGCTTCGCGGGTGCGAGCTTGCCGCGAGGCAGTCGTGTTGGTCCGCAGCGCTGGCAGAGCAGACGCGCGGCTGTTTGTCCCGAACCAAACATCCGCGGCTGCCGGCCGGCGGCCGGAAGCTCCCCACTGGCGCCCGTGGCCGCCATGGCGTCTGCCGGAGCGGCGGCGCCACTTTACCGAGTCGTCAAGCTGATGCCGCGGTCGCATGCCGTGCGGTTCTTCCGGCGCGACGGGGACGACTGCTTCACCGTGTTTGAACGAGACGCATTTGACATCGCGGACCTTGTGAGGCCCCGGGGCCGCTCGCGCCTTGAAACTTGGGGCGCACGGATTGAATATCGTGGCGCGTCTGGTCTCGCGCCCCCTGCCGCGGCGGTGCCGCCACCCCTCCCCTCCCCTCCTTTCGCCCTGTCGCTTCCGGCCGCAGGTGTACAGGACGCGAACCGTGGTGCGGCGGGTGGCCAACGACAGCCTGGCGGCGCTCACAGTGTCCCCCAAAGTATTTTCCATGGCGGTTTCGGCGTTGGTGGCTCAGCGACGGTCCCTTGAGCTGTGGCGGCCGGCGGCAGACATCAAGGCGGAAGGCGGCGCCGGCGCTCTGGAAACCCTTCCAGCTCCCGTGCGGGGATGGGTGCGGGCGCAGCATGCCTCTGCCGGGGACGTGCGCGGCTTCGCTGACGTCCTGGCCGCCTCCTCGTTCGACGACTCCCGCTGCGTGGCGGGCGTGGTGCTGCGCAGGTCGAACCGCGGCTTGCGGGTGGGGGCTTGCATCGTCTCCTCCGTCTTTCAAGGTGTCGCGCTGGGCAGCTGGGAGGAAGGGGTCGCGGGGCACCAGCAGGGCGGAGAGACGCGGTCGTCGCTCCCTATGCTGGAGGCCGTGCTTGCGCAGGCCAACGTTGCCGAGGTCATGGTCGAGCCCCGCGGCAGAGCAAGCGCGCAAGCCAACGGGGCGACGGCCCTGTCGGCACGGGAGACTGACGGCGACGTCCTCAGGCGCGTGTGCGAGGCCAGCGGGGTTTCCATCCTGGAGCTTCGCGGTGCGGAGTTCGATGCCACAGCTGGCTTCGAGAGGCTGCAGGCGTGCGCCCGGCCCTTGGCAGCACAGCCGCCCGCCGGCGTGGGGGGCGGCCCCCGCTCGGCAGAGCTTGCGATAGACGAGCTTACCGCAAGCACGGCGGCTGGCCGCGCGTCGCAGGGGGCCCTGGCGGCCTTGCAAGGGGGCCTGTCGCTGGTCCCCGGCCCGTGGTCCGCGCTGGCGTCGCCGGGCGACGTTGACTCGCTGGGCGACACAGGAAGCAAGGCCGCGCTTGAGGCAGCTGCGGCGGTTCTGGGGAGGTTGGGGGTGGGGGGCCGGCTGGTCGGCACTGCGGGCGGCGGCGCCAGCGGCGGCGGTGGTGGCGGCGGGGTTGGGGGGAGGAGGAGGAGGGGCGGAACCCTCGCCCCAGCTGCAGCAGCTGCAGCAGCAGCAGGCGGAGGAGGAGAGACCGGCGAAGCGGTCACAGGCAGCGCTGCTGTGGATGGCTCGGCGGACGAGACAGCCAGTACCGGCGGCGGTGGTGGCGACGACGATGAAGCGGTGAGGGTGGGTGACGATGACGACGACGATGACGATGGCGGTGCTGGAGCCGACGAAGGCGGCGACGACGACAATGACGGCGACGACGACGATGACGGTGGGAGTGACTTTGCTGACGAGGTTCGGTCGCAGAGGCACCCGGCCTCGCCCCTGGGATCGCCAGTGGCGTCGTCAGCGCCCGGCGGAGACCAGGGCGCGCTCTCTGGCGGCGGAGACGGAGGCTGGGCCCTGACGTTACTGCAGCCCGGCAGCACGATGCGGCTCGACGCGGCGGCAGTGGCCGCCCTCCGGCTGGTGCCGGGGGCAGGCGGTGGCGGTGGTGGCCGGGTTGGCGTGGACGGATCAGGCCCCGGCCGAGCCGGAGGGGGCGCGAGCGGCCCGCGCTCGCTCCTGGCATTGCTGGACAGGTGCAGGACCGGCGCTGGGTCGAGGTGCCTGCGTCGGTGGATTGTTCAGCCGAGCATGGACGTGCGCGCGATCCGGTGGCGACACGCCTGCGTGGCCGCGCTGGCTGACGACGCCTCCTCACTCGCGGCCGTGGGCACCGGGCAGCTGGCGCACGTGGGGGACCCGGACTGGCTGGCGCGGCGGCTGCGCCAGCGATCGGCGACGCTCGCCGACCTCGTGCGGATCTACAAGGCCGTGGCAATGGCTCTGCCGCTTGCAGAGGCGCTGCGCTCTGTGCGCCGGGTCGCGGAGCACCGCGTGCCCAAGGGCCCCTTTGGACCTGCCGGCACATCTTTCGACCGCTCGGCGCCACTGCTGCCGCTGGCCGATGCCTTTGAGGCTCACGCGTCGGAGTTTGAGCGGTTTCGTGCGCTGGTGGAGGCGACGATCGATCTGGAAGAAGCGGTGAGTCTGGGTGCGCTGCGCTAGACCGAGTCTGTGCTGGCGCTAGCGCTAGCGCTAGCGCTGCGTGCAGGTGCAGTCGCCGGCTCCAAGGCCGCGGACCCTTGGTCCAGCTCGAGGTGCATCCGTCGGTGCGGGCGCACGTCGCCTCTTGCGCTGGTTGTGGCGGTCTCTCACGAGAATGCCTGCGGCCTGCCCTGCCTTGGTCCGCGCCTCCCTTCCCTGCGTCTCCGCAGCAACGCAGGTTCGGCCGGCAGCTGATCAAGCCCACCGCCGTGCCTGAGCTAGGCCGGTTGCGCGACAGGCTGGACCGGGCAGAGGCGGCGCTCGGGACGGCGAGGGCGGCTGCAGCTGCAACGATGGGGGCAGATGAGTGAGTGGCTGGCAGCCCGGCAACGAGACAGATCGACAGCTCCTTGGCGGCAAGCATCCCCCCAGTGCCCGCCGTGCCTTCCTTGCGCCTGGCCTCAGCGCCGCGATCTTGCTCGCAGCCCGCCCATGCCCATTCCGCCCTCTCCTGACCGCCACTCCCCCGCCCCCCCCCCCCGCCTGCCTGCCTATCAATACCCCGCGTGCTCGCCGATGCACCCCCCTTCCCCTTCCGGCGCCTCTCAGGTCTAAAGTTCACATCGAGAGGAATGCGACCACAGGCATCCACCTCAGATTGCCGGTCAAGCAACAGAACCTTCTCTACAAGGCAGAGCGCGGGGCCATCGTCACGGGGAGCCGCGGGCGTGGGCGCGGTGCACGGCGCAGCTCTGCGGGGCGCGGAGGCACAGGCAAGTCCGGGACGTCGGCGAAGAAGAGCTCTGCCCTGCACGATGGCTTCGTCCTGCTGTCTGTGCAGCGCGACGGGGTCCACTTCTCGACAGTGGGCGTGCGCGCTGCAGCGTCGGCGGTGGAGGCGGCTGAGGCCGAGTACCGCGCGGAGCAGGCCGCTGCCGCAGCGCGGGTTGTCGCAGTGGGCTGCACCTACGCACCGGCACTGGAGGCGCTCGCAGCTGACGTGGCGACGCTGGACGCGCTGTTCGGGCTTGCGGTGGCCGCCACAGAGGCCCCTGCGCCGTGGTGCGTGCCGACCATGCTTGAGGCGTCGGCGACAGGCGGGGAGGCGCGCGGACTGGTGTTGCGGGCGCTGCGCCACCCCACTGTGGAGCGGTCGCTGACGGGGCTGTTCGTGCCCAACGACGTGTCGCTGGGGGTTGCCGTCGCTACGGAAGGCACTACCGAAGCGGTGGCAGCAGCAGCAGCGGCGGCGGAGGCGGCGGAGGCGGCGGCTTTGGCGTCGTCGGGCTCTTCCGGCTGCAGCGGGGTTGGCGGTGGGAGGGGCAGCGATACCTGCGAGGCAGCAACTCCGAGCCCGGGGAGCGCCGCCCTCCTGGGCGTTGTGACGGGCCCCAACATGGGCGGCAAGTCTACCTTCTGCCGCTCCGTGGCGCTGGCTGCCGTGATGGCCCAGGCTGGCTCGCTCGTCGCTGCTGACTCGGCGCAGCTGCCGGTGTTCGACGCTGTTTTCGCGAGGGTTGGAGCGAGCGACATGCAAACCAGGGGCGTGAGCGCGTTCATGGCCGAGACGCTCGAGTGCAGCTCCATGCTCCGTGCAGCAACGGCGCGGTCGCTGGCGATCGTGGACGAGCTGGGTCGCGGCACCTCGTCTTCGGACGGCTTCGGCATCGCGACTGCGGTTGCGGACCACCTCGCGTCCCGCACCCGTTGCCTCTCGCTCATGGCCACGCACTTCCACGAGCTGGCGGCGGTGGTCGCAGCCGAGTGGGTGGGGGCGCCCGGCGAGTCTGCGGCGCCCGGCGAGTCTGCGGCGCCCGGCGAGTCTGCGGCGCCCGGCGAGTCTGCGGCGCCCGGCGAGTCTGCGGCGCCCGGCGAGTCTGCGGCGCCCGGCGAGTCTGCGGCGCCCGGCGAGTCTGCGGCGCCCGGCGAGTCTGCGGCGCCCGGCGAGGCTGCGGCGCGGGCCTCGGGCCTGCTGAGCAGGGCTTCAGCGTCCCTCCGCTCCGCAGCGAAGAACCTCTGCGTCACGGCGGACGCGTCTGGCGCCGACGTGGTCATGCTCTACCGGGTGGACCACGGGCAGAGCCGGCGCAGCTTCGGCATCCAAGTCGCAAAGATGGCCGGATTTCCGGCAGACGTGCTTGAGCGCGCCCAGGTGTTGCTTTCCAAGCTGGGGGGCGAGCAGACGGGGCCCCGCCACGGCCCCGCGCCAGCTCTGACGCTGTCCGACGCTGAGCACAGCGACGGGGCCGGGGCTGGAACCAGCAGGGCTGTCTTAACCAAGCGCGACCGTGAGGAGCGGCACTGCACGGCCGAGCCCACGTCGGCCAGTTCGTGCGACCCTGCGCCGGCTAAGCGAGCCCGCGTGGCCGGCGAGTGAGCGGCGTGGCGTGAGCTGCCCCCCCGAATGCCGAGAACTCTGCTCTTCAACTCTGCCCCAGAGTCGGCAAATGCTGTCGAAGACCTACCGAAACGCCGCAACCGCTGGGGATCTGGCTGCAATCCAGCCTGCCCACAGCGACTTTGCCGGCTCGCCCCGCCCGGACAGCGATGGCAGCATCAGGATCCGCATCAGCGAACGACGCGCACTGGGCCAACCCTGACAACTGGAACGGCAGCCTGTACTTTTGCAAGGCCGACACCCGCGTGCTGGTTCCCAAGCAGCCCAGCATGGTGTCCTACGGCTGGACCTTGAACCTCGGCAACCCGACGACGGAGACGTGCCTCATTGTGGGAATCGTTGCGGTCCCGGTCGTCATTTTGGCCGCAGAGCGCGGCTTGTTCGGGAAGGCGTTCAACGCGGCGGCCAAGTGGCTCCGCCGCTGACGCAGCGCGGGTGTTGCCGAATGCGTGTCCTCGGCAAGGGCGGCCCATTCCCGCAAGTGCACGAGTCGCGAATGCTCGGCAGCCGCCCCTCCCCGCCGGCGCCGGCGGATGCTTGCCGGCGCCCTTCCCCGACATGTCTGGAACACACACCCACGGTCACATGGGTTGTTCGGAATCTTCCCCCTGCGCGCTCTGGCGCGCGCCGGCGTGCCCTGCGCGCGCCCCGCTTGGTCCCACCGTTGGAAGCGCACATGCCCGCTCTCTTGCCTGTCCGTGGCGCATGCGCGCATGCCGCTCGAGGCGAGTTTTTCCGCAACAGTGCGGGAGGGTTTGCCTATGGGCCTCTGCCAGACCGGAATTGGCGCGCAGCGGCGCACTCTTCCTCCACGAGAGGCAGACGAGTGCAATGGCTTCTTCTGATGTGTCCGCCGGAACCTCTGACGCGGGCCGCATGGTGCTCATCGGCGCCGCGTGCGCTGCGGCAGGCGCTGCAGCCGGCGTCGCCATCGCGCGTGCGTGGGCGCGCCGGAGCCACGGCAAGGGCGCAGGCGCCAAGCCGGCCTGGTATCGCGAGCAGCGCACGTCGGGCATGAGCGACGCGCTGCACGAGTACTGCGTCAAGGTGGGCACGCGGCTGACCCCGCAGCATCTCAAGATCAGCGACTACACCAACAAGTTGGGAGGAATTTCGCGCATGTGCGTTTCGGCCGACGAGGGGCAGTTCCTGGAGACCATGGCGAAGATCGTGTCTGCCCGCAACGTGGTCGAAGTGGGCTGCTTCACCGGCTACGGCACCCTGAGCCTCGCGCTGGGCACCAAGGAGCGGGTGTACACCCTCGACATCGCCGACGACCACCTCGCCCAGGCGCGCGCGCAGTGGGACGCTGCCGGCGTCGGCGAGCGCGTGGAGCACGTCAAGGGCCCCGCTGTGCGCAGCATGCGCCTCATCCGCGCACTGGGCTTCAGCAAGGACGCCGCCGCCGCGGTGCGCGCGGGCATGGACGGCGGCGCGGTCGCAGGGGCGGCGGGCGAGGGGCAGGCGCAGCTCGTCTTCGTTGACGCCGACAAGGCCAGCTACGCGGCCTACGTTGAGCACGCCTTCCACCTGCTGGAGCGCGGCGGCCTGTGCGTCGTCGACAACACCATCTGGAGCGGCAGGGTGATTGCGGCCGAATTCGCGGACGCCGACACCACCGCCATCCGCAAACTCAACGAGGACCTCAAGGATGACACGCGCTGGGACATCTGCCTGCTCCCGCTCGCCGACGGCGTGACCGTGCTGCGCAAGCGCTGAGTATTCAGCCCGGCTCGGCCAGCCCCGCCTCTCCGGGGCCCAAGTCGCGCGAGCTATGCGCGTTGTGCTACCGATCATGTGCCCCTGCCCTGCGCGCGCTGCTGCGTGCGGCGGCCACCTGGGGTGGCTGCCCGGTGGCGAAATTGTGGTCTGAGTGCCGACTGCTCCCGGCGGCCAATTTCGCGCGCGGGAGTGCAGTTGCAGGGCCCCGGCCCGAAGGCCAAGCGAGCAAACGCCCCGCCCCGCTGTCGTGGCGTCCAGCGGCAGCGCACGGCGCGCTTCGCGCCGCGGAGCTTTCGGCGGCGCTGGCAGTGCCAGCGGTCGCGGCAGAGCGCCGGAACGGCCGGCAGAGCCCCGGATGGCGAGGCGCGGCAAAAAGACGTTGGCAGCCAGCAGCCGTTGGCGACGCACTCACCCCTCGACGGACGCCAAGGCCCATCACAAGCCACCGCGCCTCGCCGAACTTTCAACTCGCTCTCTTTCTTGAGATCTAGTTTCAGACACAATGCGCGAAGTGAGCCCCGTGGCCGCGCGGCCGCGGCGCGCGCAGGGCGTGCCGGACGCCGGCGCGCAGCAAGCGGTTGGGAGTGCCCGCGGCCTGCGCCCCGCCGCCCCAGGCCACCGCACCCCGCGCTCGTCCCCGCCCGCGCCCACCTTCTTGGTACGCAGATCATCCTCATCCAGCTCGGGTGAGCACCCGCCAGCTGGGGCAGCCGGCGCGCTGCGGGCGGGCCGCAATCCGCCAGCCCAACCGCCATCAGGCCGTTGCCGCGCTCAGTTGGACGAACCTCGCCCGCCGCTGCCCCTGCGCACCACGAGCGCCGCGCCTCTCACTGCCTCCTTGCTCTGGTTCCCTCTTGCTCCTCTCCCGCGCAACGCGCTTCCTCCGCGCGACCTTGCAGCCAGGGTGAGTCCCGCGAGCAGATTGCTTTGCAACGAGCAGCTGGCGCAACGCGCAAGCCCCGCGGCCGCCATCGCCCCCTCCCGCCCGACCCCACCAGCCCCAACTCGCCCGGTGTCCGATTGCGCGCTCCTCCCTCGCAGCCGGTGTGCAGACGGGTAACGCCTGCTGGGAGGTGAGCATCGCTTCGCTCGCGCAGCGTCCGGCCCCTCGCTCCAACGGTCGAAGCCAATCGCGCTCGCGTCTCGAGCCCTAGCCTCCGGCAGCTTGCCCGCCTCCACAGCCCTCCTGCCCCAAACCCGCTCTGGTCTCTCGCGCTTTCCTCTCCGCAGCTCTTCTGCCTTGAGCACGGCATCCAGCCGGACGGCCAGCAGCCCGAGGGCGCGGCCATCGAGGACGATTCCTTCAACACCTTCTTCACCGAGACCGGCGCCGGCAAGTTCGTGCCGCGCTGCCTCATGGTGGACCTTGAGCCCACCTGCGTGGACGAGATCCGCACGGGCACGTACCGCAACCTGTACCACCCCGAGCAGCTCATCTCCGGCAAGGAGGACGCCGCCAACAACTACGCCCGTGGCCACTACACCATCGGCAAGGAGGTGATCGACCTGGTGCTCGACCGGACCCGCAAGCTCGCGGACAACTGCACTGGCCTCCAGGGCTTCATGATCTTCCACTCCTTCGGTGGCGGCACCGGCTCCGGCTTCGGCTCCCTCCTCCTCAACCGTCTCTCCATCGACTACGGCAAGAAGACCAAGGTCGAGTTCGCGGTGTACCCCTCCCCCCAGATCTCCACCGTGGTGGTTGAGCCGTACAACTCCGTGCTCTGCACCCACGCCATGCTCGAGCACTCCGACGTGGCCTTCCTTGTGGACAACGAGGCCCTCTACGACATCTGCCGCCGCAACCTCGACATCGAGCGCCCCACCTACACCAACCTCAACCGCCTCGTCGCCCAGTGCGTGTCCTCCATCACGGCCTCGCTGCGCTTCGACGGCCAGCTCAACGTGGATCTCACCGAGTTCCAGACCAACCTGGTGCCGTACCCGCGCATCCACTTCCCCCTCTGCTCTTACTCCCCGGTCATCCCCGCCGAGAAGGCCTACCACGAGGCCCTCTCCGTGGCCGAGATCACCAACGGCGTGTTCGAGCCCGCCAACATGATGGTCAAGTGCGACCCGCGCCACGGCAAGTACATGGCCTGCTGCATGATGTACCGCGGTGACGTTGTGCCCAAGGACGTGAACGCGTCCATCGTGACCATCAAGTCCAAGCGCACCATCCAGTTCGTTGACTGGTGCCCGACCGCCTTCAAGGTGGGCATCAACAACCAGCCCCCCACCGTGGTGCCCGGCGGCGACCTCGCCAAGGTGCAGCGCTCCGTGTGCATGATCTCCAACACCACCGCCATCGCCGGCGTGCTGGCCCGCATGGACCACAAGTTCGACCTGATGTACACCAAGCGTGCCTTCGTGCACTGGTACGTCGGTGAGGGCATGGAGGAGGGTGAGTTCCTCGAGGCCCGTGAGGACCTCGCGGCCATGGAGAAGGACTACGAAGAGATCTCCGCCGACACCCAGGACGGCGAGGGCGAGGAGGAGGAGATGGATGCCTGAGCACCCGCGCTCCCCGACCCAATCGCCGGTCGCGCTGCCTGTCAGTGTGTGTGCCGTGTGCGGCGGCGCTGCCTCCTCGCCGCGCCGTCCCCCGCTGCCCACCCGACAGACTGCACCCCAACTGGTCAGTGCATCACACCGCATCGCGCGCACCTACGAGACAAGCACCTGCTGACGAAAGCAAACCCACGTCACATGCCGCGCGCAAGCGTTGCAGGGGGCACGTTTGTCGATTGCCAATGTGTGTGCTTCTGCAGAGGGTCGCACGCCCGGGAGTGGGCGGACAAGCCGCAGCATTCGCGCCACAAGCCCTCAATCACGCAGCCGGGATGCAACAGGAAGCACAACCGTCGAGTGCGGCCGGCGCGGCCTCTCTATCCTCGCTTCTTCACCGCAGAGATGTACAGCACTGCACGGCGCACGCGCGGGCAGGAGGGGCAGGCTCGGGGCGGGGGACAGTGGATGCGGCATCGCTCTATACGGCACAGGCGCGGAGCGGCCGAGCTTTGCGGAGGCAGGGAGCGCAAGGGCGCGGGCCTCACCGTTGTTGCCGCGGATGAACGCGTCGCCCAGCTTGGAGGACAAGTGCCCGTCCTTCCACTCCTCGGTCTGCTCCATGGCGATGTTCATGAACCCGTCAAGGGAGGCAAGCACGCCTGCAGCGCCGGAGAGCGGAGCAAAGCGAGCGGGAGGGGGAGCCACGGCCAGCGCCTCGAGTGACTTGGCAATTCCGCTCGGGCGCTGCGCGCAGCCTGGACCCTCTCCGCAGTCGGCGCGCATGCCACTGGGAATCAATTGGACAAAGGGAGGAATGCGCACCCCGTACGCCCCACGGGACCAGCCTGTGCCCCAATGCAGGAGCGTCGGGGCGAATCGCGGGCCGCGGCTTGCCATCCTCACCGCGGAACGTGGTCCCCGTCCTGAGCTGGACGACGACGCGGCGGCCGATGACGTCCTTGAGGAAGTCGGACGGCGTGCGCTTTGCTGGGGCGGCGTCTGCCATTCCTGCCTCGTCCAGCGGGGCTTGAGGGCGGGTGCCGGCAGCCGGGCACCAGCGATCGGACGGCAGAGCCGGGCTTGCTTGCCGTTCGCCGAGCACTCGCGCCCGCAGCAGGCCGCGCGGCTCCAGCGTCAAGGGCCCGAGGCGAGGCGAGCAGAACAGGAGCTCCCCGCACGCCCTGGGCAGTCGAGCCGGCTCAGCATGGCGGCGGCCGCCGCGTCCGGCGCCGGCGAGCCAGGGGCAACCGACGGTTCGCAAGCGGGCAGGCGACGGCGACGGGCGTCATACTCGGCTGCCATCCTGAACAACGCCGCGGCGGCTGTCCAGGCTGCAGGCGCGGCGATGGCCAAGGTCGACCAGGCTGCTGCCGAGGCAGCCAAGGGCAAGAAGGCCAAAAAGTCTGGCAAGTGGTTTAACCTGGCCAACACGGTGAGTCCCCGGGGCGCAGAGCGGCGCCGGCCGAGCTGGTTGACATGGCTGGCTGCTATTCCCGCGCGCGTGCAGCTGTTGGCAAGGCGCGCGGGAGAGGGCTTTGCCTGGCCAGCTTGCGACCAGCAGGGCGGCACCGGTCGCACAAGTGCCCGCCGAGCCCGCAGGTTCGAGGCAAGGTGTCCAAAAAGAAAATCCGCTTCCAGAAGGACGGCTTTGACCTTGACCTGACGTACATCACGCCCCGCATCATCGCCATGGGGTTCCCATCGGAGGGTAGCGAGGGCTGGATCCGGAACCCGATGCCCGAGGTGCAGCGGTTCTTTGAGGAATACCACCCCGGCAAGTACATGTGAGCCCTGGAGGCAGAGAGCACCCCGCTGCCCCCACGCGGGCGCAGGGGCGGCGCTCGGCACCATCCGCCGCCTCTTGCCCCTCACCGCCACATTCCGCCGCCGCTGAATTCTATTGGCACTGCCGCCACCGCCACATTCTGCCGCTGCCACATCCGGCCGCCGCCGCCGCCGCCACTGCCGCCATTTCGGCTGCGTCCCGCAGGATCTACAACCTGTGCTCGGAGCGCGGCTACGATCCTGCCTGTTTCCTCGGCAGAGCTGCTCGCTTCCCCTTCGACGACCACAACCCGCCGCTGCTGTCCATGGTCCCTCGCTTCTGCGACCACATGGACGCCTGGCTCGGAGCGCACCCCGAGAACGTGGTTGCGGTTCACTGCAAGGCCGGCAAGGGCCGCACCGGCTGCCTCATCGCTGCCTACCTGGTGCACTGCGGGATGTTCGCCGACGTGGAGGACGCGCTGACCTTTTTCGGGCGGCGCCGCACTGAGAACGAGCAGGGGGTCACCATCCCCTCGCAAATGCGCTTCGTCCACTACTACGGGCACATGCTCAGACACGGCCGCAGCCCCCCCCTCACGCTGCGACTGCGCCACATCCGGTTTCTCACTGTTCCGGCCTCGGAGGGCCAGTGCTGCGCGCCGTCCGTGGAGGTCCGGGTCAACAACGCCCGGGTGTTCGACTACGCGCGATCCGCCGGCGCGGTCCGCCGCTACCGTCGGCCGGCGGAGCACATGGACCTGGACCTCACGCCGTTCGATGTGCGGGTGCGCGAGAATGTAAAGTTTCAGTTCTTTCATCACAGGTGAGCCGCCCCGCCGCCCCGTGGCGCGCGCCGTTGCGCCCGTCTGCCGCCCTGTTGCGTCGCAGGCCCCGCCTGCCCGTACTCCGCACTCCCCAGTGCGAGCGGCGGAAACGTTTTCTCGGGTCGCGCCCGGCGGGAGGCTGCGAGCAGCAGCACGGGCAACCCCCCCCCCTCCCAACCACCCTCAACTAGGCGCGTTATTGAAGCTCCCCCCACCCTTTCCCACCCCACTAGCTACAAGCTCCGCTTCCTCCCCCGCCGCTCTCCCGATGCCCCTGTCCGCGGTCCACCCAACCGTCCATGCCGCGTCTTGTCCCGGGCCTTTCACATCGCAGCGGGGCGTCGCTTGGGGCCGCGCTGGAGGGCGGCACGCTGGCCGCGCTGCCAGCGAGCGCACGCGCGCCCGGCGCCGCGAAAGCCCCTCTGGGCAAGCGGAAGAAGCTCTGCCACCTGTGGTTCCACACTGCGTATACGAGGGACTGCTTCCTCGTCTTCTCGCGCGGCGCCGTGGACAAGGCGAACAAGGTGAGAGCAGCTGCCGCGCTGGCGGGCGGTCAGTCGATTTTGCCGGTGGCAGACGCGGCGGAGGCTGCCCGCGCCGCCGCCCTCCGGCGCCCTCGCGTCCCTGCTCGCCGCGTCCCTCGCTCGGGCCCATCCTGGCCATGCGTCGGGGGCGAAGCAGGCAGTTTTCAAGCGGTTGTGATATGCAAGTGACCGGCTGACGATTGTGCCTCGCAGGACAAAAAGGGTGTCTTCGCGCCCTCCTTCCAGATCGAGGTGTACTTTGAGCCCGTGGCCGGAGACGCATCGCCTGCCTTGCCGGAGCCCAAGACGAAGAAGAGCAAGGGGGGCGCGCCAGTGGCGTGGGAGTCGGAGGAGGACGACGACGCGGACTACGAGGACGAGGACGAGGACGAGCTCGGGGACGACTACGACTCCACGGACGAGGAGGACGAGGACTACGTCGATCACACGGCCGAGCCGGTTCGTGGCGGGTCTGGGCGAGGCGCCGACGCCGAGCGCGCGCGTGGACGTGGCCCGATTGTGCCATTGGCCCCGATGATGCCGCCCCCGGACGCCTAGGCGGCGGCTCCCCTCGCGCCAGCCAACTCGCTCGTGACCATATGGTCGAACTGCGGGGGCGCCTTGTCCTTTATTTTGCTGCTTGCTGCTGCGGGCACGGGTGGAATGCGTGGCAAAGTTGCCGACACCAAAATCCGTGCACCGATGGGCAGCTCCGAGCGAGCGCCGAGCGCCACAACCGCCAGCCAACCACATGGACTGCCCGGCCCCAAGCCGCAAACCGGGAACCAGCTCAATGCTCGGGCTCGCAACGGGGTCGGGCCGCGCGCCGGCCGGTAGAGCAAGCGGCCGGCTCTCGCGAATGCCTACCCAAATCGCACACCGGCACCCAGCGCCAGGAGCGCACCCTGGCCCAAGGGGGGTGCGCAACAAACCCAGACCCTCGTCCGGCCACGCGCTGGGCGTGCTCGCTTCGCCGGGAAGCGGTCGCTGCCTGCGCTTGCGCTGGCCAACGCTTTCCTCGCGCCTCGCATGCTGTTCTCCATGGCGTTCTGGCGCATAGGCTGCGCGGCGGGGGTGCTTGCGTTCGCCACGCTGGCCTCGGGTGCGCTGCAGGCGCTGGCTCCGGACGAGTTCCAGGTGTCCTTTGACACCCGCAAGCCGCTGGGCATGCTGCTGGACTCCTCCTTGCGGATCACGGGCTTCCACAAGTTCTCGGGCGACAGCAAGGGGCCGGCAGAAGCCAGCAACTGGCTCAAGCGCGGGGACCTGCTGGTGGCCGTGAACGAGGAGGACGTCTCTGGCACAGGCCTGCAGGCTGTCAGCAGGAAGATTGCCGACGCCGACCTTCCCAAGGTGCTCCGTTTCCGAGCGCCCCGTGGGGAGGACCGCAGAGCCGAGATGCGCCGCCTGCGCGACCGGCCGGGCGGCCTGCAAGGCGTGCAGGGGAGCGTGGAGCTGCTTCTGCACGGCGTTGGCCAGGGCCAGTTTCGGTTCGTCCAGGCTTCCTTCGGCGGGCGGACCGGGTGCTGGGAGGCGCCAATCGTGTGGGCCTCGCCCGCCGACGGATGCAGCGCCCTTGCAAACGCCGCGAGCGTGGCCGACGCCGTGGTTGTGGTGGTGCGCGGCACCTGCGCCTTCAGCGCCAAGGCGGCCAATGCGGAGCAGGTGGGCGCTCGCGGCCTCATCGTGGTCAACCCGGACGGCCCTGCCTTCGTCATGCCAGCCGATCCTTCCTTCGGGCAGGGAGTGGCTCTGCCCGTGGTGAGCGTGAGCGGCGAGTCGGGCGAGCGCCTGATTCAGGCCGTGCGGCGTATGGCGACTTTTGAGAGCGAGGGGTTCGGCAGGCTCACCGAGGCGGACTTGGCCCGTGGGAAGAGGCCGCCGACGGGCGGGCCCCCGGCCCCTCCGCGGGCGCTGCAGTCCCAAACAACGGGCCTGGGCGTGAGGCTGCTTGTGGATGAGCGGTTCTGCGGAGCGCCCGAGAGCGCGACTCGAGAGGCCTTGCGCCAGGCAGCGGAGGAGGAGGCGGCGGACGAGGCGGCCAGCAGGGCGCAGGAGGCGGCGGCGAAGGAGATCGCTCTGTCGAACCCTGCCGGCCACTTCACGGTGATCCTTCCGCGAGGGCCACAAGGTGCCGCTGCCGCCGCCGCGGACGCCGCCTCTGCCGCCGTCGCCGCAGGCGCAGGGGCCCTCGCCGAGGCTGTGGAGGTGTCGGCAGTTGACGTCGCAGCCGGGGCCACCGTTGCCGCTGCCGGGGCCTCCGCGGCCTCTGGCGGATGGACCCCCGCACAGGACGGCGCCGGCGTGGTGGACGGTGAGTACCTGCTTGGCCAGTTTGCCGCGGCCGCGCCGGGCGCAAGGCTGCGGCTGGTGATGGCGGACCCCCCCTCCGCGTGCGCGGCGGCGCTTGCCAACGCCGCCGAAGCTCGAGGTGCCGCCGTGCTCGTGGAGCGAGGACTCTGCAGCTTCGCCGTGAAGCTGGCAGCGGCGCGGGACGCCGGCGCGGCTCTGGTGGTTGCCATGAACACGGAGCCGGGCCTGGCAGCAGTGGGGTCCAGGGCGGCGGAGGAGGCACAGGCTGACGGGCAGGGCCCCGTGCCGCCCACCGTCACTGTCACGAGGGGGGCGGGGCGTCGCATCAGGCGAGTGCTCGCGGAGGCAGCCTCGCCCGCTGACGGGGCCGCTGCTGCCGAGGACGACGGCATGCTCAGGCCGCCCGCCGGCGCTCACATCCAGCTCGAGGGGCGCGAGGGCCTTGCTGAGCGCTGGCAGGACCTCACGGACATGCTGGAACACACCCGCTGGCCGCAGAACGCGCGCACTCGGCGCAAGCTGTTCTACCGGCTCTCGAAGGAGCACCACCCCGACAAGCAGGGTGGCGCCGCGGACAGATTCGAGCTGCTGCACTACGCCTGGCGCCGGGCCGGCCACCGCTGGCAGCCGGAGGGCTCGGCCTTTGTCGACGACTTTGCGGGCTAGAGCGGCACAGATGCTCGCCGTCGACGGCCGGGTGCCCGAGGCTGGGAGAGGCGCGCGCCGCGGTGTGTATGTGTGTGTGTGCAATGGCTCTCTGCATGCGGCACTGGCCGAGGCGCCAGCTGCTGCGCGGATGTGCTCGAGCCTGTCCGCTCGGCTGCTTTGCCCAACAGCCGCCGAGGGTCCGCGCCCCGCAACATGGCCTCGCAGTCTGAAGAACGCGCCCAGCAGCCGCCGGCAATCGAGCCAGAGCGCGAGTCGGATCCCCCAGGGGCCAATTGCCCCGCCGTCTGCACAGCCGCACATGCCAGCTGCTCTGCCAGTGCCCAGCGACGGAGCGGATGCCCCACGTCACAGACGCGCTGCCCGACCGCCGGCTGGCGCGTCGCACGAGAAGAAGGGCTTTGTGTATCCCTCTGGGGGGAGGCGGGGGCAGCACCCACAGGCCGCCGGGAACAGCGCCCAGGCGCGCCGCGGCGACCGCCGTTTGCACCCTTTGCCATGGCCGGTATGATCGCGGGAGTCCTTCCCAGGCTCATTGGCATCGCGGCCGAGTCGTACATCCCGGCCGTCTGGGGCATGCAGCAGGAGCGGTCGCTTCACAAGCAGTCTATCCGCCTTGCCTCGGTGCAGCACATTCGCGGCATCGTCATGTCGTACATCGACGCCTCCCAGGAGGCCGGGCGGGACAGCATGCAAAGCGAGACCGACAGGAACAGCACTTTGTTGCTTTTGACCACGCTGATGCTTGGCGTGGCCTTTGCGTTTGTGATCGAGGGCCGAGTTACGGACCTGGGAGCGGCATCAACGTCGCAGGCCGTTGCCATCGCTTACGCGGCATCGCTTGGCATTGCGTTTGCGACCCTGGTCGTCACGATGATGCTCGTCTACACCAACCAACGGCGCGTGACCGCCCTGATGCGCGCGGAGCTGGCAAAGCGGTCCGCGATTCGCGATATCTTCGTGCTGGACGGGGTCAAACACGAGGTGGACTTGCTGCGAGAAATGGGGATGAACGTCCCCCACAGGGCAGAGCAAGACGACGGCGCCTCGGAACGAAGCCGCTCCGCGTCGCCGGGGGGGCGCCCGGCCACGCCGCACGACGCCGGGGCAGCTGACGAATCCCGGCCTGCAGCGGTCGGCGCGGCCGCGCCAGCCGGCCATCTGCCCCCCGGCGGCATGGCCCAGCACGTGGGGCAGCTGGACGCGTTCGCCTCGAGCGGGGCGCGGGAACAGCACCTGAAGATGGGCGCTTACCTCCGCCTGTCGCACCACGACCAGGTGTACAAGGTGGCTCGCCGGGCCGTCGACAAGATGCTCGCCGTGGCGACCGTCTCCCTGCTCGTCGCCGCCTCGTGTGTGTTCGGGTCGGCCCTTTGGGTGTTCTCGGCCTCTGCCGCGCCCACGGCAATCTTCGTGGTGGCGCTCGGGGTGGGCGCGGTGCTCTCGACCTACATCGGCCTCTCCGAGGCCAGGGCGTGCTCGCGCAAGGACGGCTTGTCGTGCTGTGCCATGTGGCGCATGGTGGAGCACGGGGTGCCCGTGGCGGCGTACGACGTGCTCAGCTACCCGCAGGTGTGGCGCCGGCAGCTGCAGGCCACGCTTGCCCTGATGGCATCGCAAGGCCTTGACGCCGAGGCTACGAGCGGGCAGCAGAGCACCCTGGAGGCTGCCAAGTACTTCTCACGGAGGCTCTCGAGGAAGGATATCGAGGCGGCCCACGTCCAGGCGGCCTCGGGGCGGCGCCTGGGGCCGTCGCTCCCCCGTCGCGCTGCAACGGCCCGGCCCCCGGTGCGCGGGGAGCCCCGCAGGCGCGGGGGTGCGCCAGAGCGTGGCCCCAGCCGCGCTGCGGCCGCTGGCCCGGCGCGAGCTCCTGCCGGGCGGCGCCAAGCTCCCGGCCAAACAGGCCCGGCCGCGCAGACGCCGCACGGCGGGTTTTCGCCCTACATGCCCGACGACCAAGCCAGCGCAGCCGGTGGCGACGACGCCCTGTTTGCAGAGGAGGGCGACGCGGCGTTCTTCGCGGCCATGGAGCAGGAGGACGGCGACCTGCCCGACGAGGCGGCGGTGCAAGACGCGTTCGAGCGCCTGGCAGCCGACCTGACTCCAGACCACGGCACGCACGGGGGCGCGCCGGGGCCCTCGCCCTGGAGCTACAAGCACTCCCGCGCGCGCGCGGCCGCCGTGCCGGGATACGGCAGCGACGAGCTTGTGTGACCGCCAGCAATTTCCCGCCAGCGCAACGCGTCGCCAGCAGAGCGGCAACCGCCAGCCAGGGGTCTGCCGCTCACCTCTTTGAAAATGGCAAATACACCCAAATTCAGCATTTCGACTGGCAGAGCACCATTTTAACCCCAAATTCTGAGTCGCAAATTCTAGTCAGGATTTGACGCCTGATTTTGATAAACCATACCCAGAAACCAGCCGCTTGCCAGAAAATGGTCGCCACTTGAAATGGCCGCCGCACCCGCAGAAGGAGCCCAATGGCCCCGCGAGGACCAGCATGACCGCTCTGAGGATCTAGAGCAGGCTCTTCGCCAACTCTTCGACGATCTGGCTGTCTTGGCTGTCGAAGGAGACGCAGAGGCTTTTACGTCCCCACTTGACCGCGCGCTCCTGACCGCTGTCCATCAGCAAGCCTCGCTGCTCGTCGCCCAGCATGACCGGAAAATGTCTATGGAGTTTTTCCTGGAGCAAGAGTGGGGGGCGTTCGCAAGGAGCGTCATTATCAGAGCGCTTGCCAGTGTCGGCCACAAGGACGCCTTCGCCTCAGAGTTCAGGAAGGCGGCAGCTCAAGCTCAGCGTGTCCATTCCCTGAAGGAAAATGCCACCTTCCGTTCTGTTGGTCTCCTCGTCCAGGCGCGCCGTTTTTCGGCAGAAATCTTCAAGGACATGTTTGGCCTCAGCGAGCCTGCCGTTGAGCTGCTCGTGCAGCTCTCTGAAGCGCGCCTGCAACGAGGGCGGACTGCAAACTCCTTGGCACTAAGCGCACGAGAGCGTCTTCTCATCGCGCTGCTTCATCTGCACAACGGTGAGCCAGTGCAAACTCGGAGCACCTCCGTTCGCGCCGCTCTTCCTCCGGCGACCCCCCTCGCCGCTGCCTGCGCCCCCTGTGCCCCTGTGCAGGAGGGCGGTACCGTCTGTTGGGAATGGCGTGTGGCGTTAGCCCGGACACTGTGCGCCGCTGCTTGCGGGATGCTGAGGTCCTGCTTTTCTCGCATCCGGTCATGCCATTTGACTACGTCCCTCCCGGTGGCGAGGACTGGAGGACACTCGCAGCGTTTGGCTTCGCGAAGTATGTGGGGGTGAAGTGCATTATTCTTGCCGTCGACGGCCACAAGGTGGGTTGCAAAGCACCTGTGGCGCCAAGCGAGCGCAGTGCCTACTACTGTGGTACCAAGGGCCCGTTCATTACAATGGGATATGCTGTCGACGACGCCCAAACGCCGAGGTTTGTCATGGGCGGCTTTCCAGGCAGCACGAACGATGTGACGGCCCTTCGCTCAAGCACTCTGTGGAAGGCCATGGAGGACCCGGAGTCCTACAACCATGAGTCTCCCAAAGTACCCAAGGACAGGGTGGTCATTGCCGACTCCGCGTACATGATTCGGGACTGGCTTATGACTCCATTTTTGGAGCACTCCGTGGAGCGTGAGCTCTGCCCTCTGGAGATGCTTGCATTCAACTTCTTTCTCAGCGCTGCTCGCCAAAAGGTTGAGCACTTCAACGGCAGGCTGACACAGATGTGCGCGCCGATTCGGGACCGCGGCCAGCAGCGTGGACCCGACATGGCTGTGAGGCTGGCTCGGACATGCGTTGGTCTCATGAGCTTTGGCATCCAACATGACACCATAAACCGAACTGGCCGCCTGGGCAGGAGCGTGCACGCGTGCAGGTCTTCTGGAAGATTTGCTCCGGAAGGACCTCGTCTGGTTCGCCTAGACCGCTCTCAGGGTCCAGTTGGCGACCTTGAGGCCAAAGAGGCAGGCAAGACCAACCGCCGCCGTCTGGCCACGGCGTGGGTTGCTGCCAAAGGCAGGTCTGTCGTTGTCCGGATGGGCCCTGACAGAAAGTTTCACCTGTTTTGGTTCAACATGGTGCTTGCACAGCCAACAGACGGCTTCTTGATTGACGCTGTTGTGGCGCAGCGGGCTGCAATGGGCTTGCCGCCCAAATACGCCAGCTTCTCTGGCCTGGCATCGTCTGCTGGGAACCTTTCCCACGTGCCGGCGCGAGGGAGCAGCCCCAGTGCGGTCGTGGCGGCCACCTCTTTGGCGGCCGAGCAAGCTGCCACCGCAGCCGGGTTCGTGCTTGCCACGTGCCCGGATGATAGCCCTGTCGAGAACAGTGTGCCGACAGCATCGGAAGCGTCAGCCCCGGCTGCAGCGTCTGCCCCCGTCGTCGCCGTATTGGACGTGGACCTGCCAGGGTCCGAGGTGGGCACCGAGGAGGCTCAGCACACAGCTGCGGCTGAGTCCACAGAAGGAGTCGCTGCTTGCGATCTCCACTTCGCGGCAGCCCGCACAAGCACCCCTCCTGGCGTCGCGCCTTCTCGGTCGAGCCGAACGAGAGCACGCCCAAGGCGCTATGCCGAGTTTGAAGTGCACTGAGCCCCGAACGACAGTGTTTGCACCAGCCGTAAGCGTTTGAGCTGCGAAGGGATTGCTTGGAGCGAAAGTACCCCAAATACAAGCAATGCCAGAGAGCTTAGGGCTAGCCAACACAAGTGCACCCACGCATGGCTTTACACGTCGAGGGAATGCCACACTCAACCTTTAAGCAACCGAGGTTGGCTGCGGGCTCTCAAAGCCGCAGGCGACAGGCAGGACTTGGACCAAAGCGCCCGCAAACGCGTCCAGCCGCCACGAACGTGCACTTGGGTCGCAGATCGCGTTCGCTTGCTCTGACTCAGTTGGTTCTGGGATCGGCGCCGTCTAGGCGAGACTGCCAACCTGCGGAAGAGGAAGGCAATGAGGTGGCTGTTCCAGGCCCCGATGAAGCCGCAGCGGCAGCGGCTTCCGATCCAGCTCCCACGGCCGTGCCGAAGCTCTGTCCCGAGGTGTGGGGAGACATACTTGTCAGGGTGGAACGTTCTGCCATCCGTTCCAGGACAACTCTGGCTGCGGGGCTGAGAGATGCAAACAACTCCAAGCTTGTGCGATACTGGTCAAGCACTGCATGTGCGTCCGTTGGACAGAGAGGCCGTCTGGTCACTACGGCTTTCTGGGCGTCCGGGTGGGGTATGAGAAAAAATCCCAGCCGCGTGCGGTCGTCCGCGGACAGATGGAACAGGAGAGCCTTGGCGATGGCGGAGAGCGCCACGCCATGCAGCGCGCACCCGTCGGGGTGAAGGGCCTGGAACATTTCAAGCACAGTGATAGCCTGGAAAACGTCCGCTTTGAGAGCCATTTCGACTGCCATTTGCCGCGGGTCTGTGTCCCGCGGCTCGTGGTCGCCTCCGATCATCGAAGCCAGCAGCGCAGTGTTCGGCCGTTTTGAGCGTAATCCTTCCAGCTGCCGGAGGCGCTCCTCTTCACGAGCACGCTTCTTCTCCCGCTGTCTGGCCAAGCGAGCTGCTTCAATGGCAGATTGTCCAGCCGCCGCATGCGCAGCACGATCACTGCCCACCCAGGAGCCGCTGGTCTGGCTTGGCCGTCCAGCCGAAGCCCCAGTGGACGAGCGTGGCGGCACAAGTTCGCCGTCGTCGGAATCAGCACTCGAGTCGAGCGAAGAGTCGGTTGCGGCTTCGGGCAATGACCAGGGCCCGGAACCTGAAGCAGCGGCCACCAAGTCCTGCTGATGAGATGCTGGGCCCCGAAGCGGAGGCTGCGCGGTGGCTTCAACCCGCTTCCGGATAGATTCGGATAGTTCCAGGTGGCAAACGACACCGAACTCCGTCGCGTAGAAAATCAGCAGCTCTTCGTTCACGGTCATGATCACGTCAGGCTTGCCAGCAGCGCGGCGAGCCTGAGTCGCCGTTGAAGTTTCGGAGGCTTGCTGCTGCGCGACCTTCCATGTAGCATTTGCAGCATTGAAGTGACGCTTGAATCGCAGATCAAGGTACTCCGCAGTCACGTGAGGAAGCTTGACATGGTCTGCCACGTACGACCAAACCTGATGCCTGAGATGAGACGTCACCCTGAGCCGCATGGTAGACTCTTTCACCTTGCCTGGCCGTCGCACGTGAGTGCCCTTTCTCAGGGTGTGGTTGGCTGTGGCAATCAGCCCGGGAAGGCGGTCCTTGAACGAGCGCAAAATGTCAAAGAACTGTTCCGCGTCCATAAAGGCCGTCCGGGCGCCCCCTGCGCGCCGGGTCAAACGAAAAGCACAACGCACAACCCCTGCGTAAGCCATGGCGCCTGATTCCTTCGCCTTGGCAGGCGTGCCGCCGCGACGAATGCTGACCTGCGTGAGATGCCTCGGCGCCATGCGCCATGGAGTGTGACTCAGACTGTGCTACAGCCATGGAGACTGGGGATCACTTGCTTCAGTCGGGCAGCGTTGTTCCTGGGGGTCAAGCCGCACCCGGTGGCCCGCTTGGGGCGGTTGAGTGCTGCAGCGAACCCGCGGCCGCCAGCTCTGCTGAGTCAATATTCGGACGCAAGCATGTGCTGAATATGAAAGGAGCGTTTCGAATTCATATTTAAAAAGCATATTCGAAGACCATTCTGGCAGAGGTGAGCGGCAGACCCCAGAGGCGAACCATCCGGTTGCAGAGCACCAAATGGTTGCGGAATGCAAATCGCGACTTTGACGGCCCCATGCTCGCCACCAAGGCAACGGATCGGCGACGGTCCTTGCCCAGAACCAAGACGCACATTGCTCACGTTGGGTGGGGGAGGAGGAAGCTCCAAGAAGTCGGGGAATACCTCGCAAAGTTGGTCGAAAGTTCAGCACATTTCTCTTGGCCGTCCATATGCGAGGCCACAGGGGTTCCCGAGTCCACCATCCGGTCGAAAAATGGCAGCATGCGGAATTGGACGGCGCCTGGGCTGCGGGCGCGGGCGGCCGAGCTGTCATTCCGGCCTGACTCGACGGTGGATCACGAGTTCGTTGTAGTGAGTCCCCTCGCTGCCCGCCTTGCAGACTTGCCCATGAGACGCCGCCCATGGACATTGTGTATTTTGTGTGTGTTCATGTTGCAGGCGTCGCTGTACGGCGATATCACTCTGCTGCGGAGCGTGATGCCCGGAGACAGCTTGGCCGTCATTCGCACTGCATGCGCCTGCGCGCGCAGCAACTGCTTGCAGCTGCTCTTGACGGAAGGAGATGATCAGCCAGTCAAAGCGGGTCTCAGCCCACCGGCGCTGGACGCCCTGGTCAGGCGCTACACCGAGGAAGAGACGACCGACCCTTTTGGCAAGAGGCTGTGGCGGCGAATGTCACGGCGTATGGAGTTCGCCCGCTTGCAGCTTTTGCACACGACGGCGAAGGCCGGGTCGCGCAGCGACGCGGAGCAGCTTTCAGCTGCGGAATCCTACACTGAGGTGTTGAGTTCTGAGCTTGCTCGTCTCGGGAGGTGCAGGGATGTGTACCAACTGGACGAAGTGTGCCTGCAGTGGCTTCGCATGGACGAGAGGTTCTTGTCACTCGCAGAGACACGTCGTCGCATGGACCAGGTCAAGCTGGGCGGCACGCGGGAGTCGATTACCATGCTTCCGATCAGCAACTGCGAGTCCACCCGCTGCGTCATTAGGGTTGCCAAGAGCGCCAAGGCCGCGGACGACGCACGCATGCAACTAACCGCTGGGACACTGCTGGCACCGACGGTCGAAGCAGCGGAGGGCATCAGCAGAGCATCGCAGGGCTCCGTTCGCGTGCTCTCTGCCTGCACGAACTCTCCCGTACCCCCGCCAGGCAGCCCCTCAGGTCCCCTGGGCACTTGTGGACAGACGTCAGAGATTCATCTCACAGCCGAAGACCATGCCGAGACCATTGAAGAGCCGGCTGATCATGCCGACGACGGTGACGACGACGACTGTGACGCTGACTCAAGTGCCGCCGACGACACGATTGATGATGACAACGGCGACGGAGCGCCTCCCCCGCCCGCCATGACAGCAGCAGCAGCATCTGCCGCTGTGGCAGGGGCGACTCCGGCGCGGTGCTCGCGTAGCTCGACAGGAACGAGGCGCCGGAAATCGGTCGAGCCTCAGCGCAGTGCCGCCGCCATGTCGGTGAAGCACGTGCCCAGTCTGGCTACCGTCTCCCAAATGCACACGGATGGCACCCTACACCTGTTCTCCGTCTCCTGCGGCGGCTGGGTGACTCGGTCCATCTTCAAGGAGGCCATGGATCGCTGGACGGCGTGGGAGCAGATTCAAGACTCGGACTGGGAGAAACGGCCCAAACTCTTGCTGATGGACGGCCACGCGGCACACACCGACGTTGCGTCTATCAAGCATCTTCAGGACGTAGGCATGCGGTGTGCCGTGCCTCCTGGCGCCTCCTCGCACATGTGGCAAGTTTTGGACAACGGGCCGATGGGCGTCTTTCGCAAGGAGTTCGCGCGAATCCGCTTGGGGGCCGCGGCTGCTACTCTTACGGGTGCTGTGCCTTGCCCTGCGACCATTATTGGGCTCCGCAAGGGCGTTACCAGCCCCAAAGTGTTCGCCGAGCTGGAGGTCGATTCGGGCGAGGGCAAACCTAGCGGCATTTTTGTTCGACTCAAGGACGCTCGCAAGACGAAAGTGCACCCCTCTGACACGCTGTGTGCAGGGTACCACGCCTGGGTCGCGGCGGCGACTCCGGCCGTGCGTGCTGGCGGCTTCGTTCGGACTGGGACTTTCGCCAAGGGCTTCACGCCCGACTCAAAGCCCACCTGCGACCCTGAAAAGATCCTCGAACGCATGGAGGCTCACCGTGGCGGCTATGACCGCGATGCCATCGCCGCTGCGGTGGTAGAGCGGGCTATGAAGTCGATCTCGGACAAGTCTGTTTTGACTCCCGAATTCACCAGTCGCATGAAGAAGGAGCTGGACATCATTCGGGTGGCGACGAACTACGGTTTCGTCGACGACGTCGACGGGCCAAATCGAGCCAAACGCATGGCTTTAGACCTAGATAATCGCCAATTAGTCGCCCGGACGACAGACGACTTTTTGAGGGGCAACGAGCGCTACGAGCGGCACCAAAGACAGCTCGACGTCACCGACGCGCATTTCAATCAGATTGGGGCCCAGGCCCGTGCTGACCATGTCCTGAAGTCGCTCAGGGGGTTGCTGGAGCAGGCCAAGCGGGCCAATGCGAAGGCTCGAACCACTTTGAAGACGATTTCTGGCACGGATGTGGCCCAGCAGGCATCCACGTCCCTGGCGATGATCGATTCTGTGCTTAACACCCAGGCAACACCGACCAAGGCGGTGTTGAAGCGAGACCTGCTTCTCGACTCTCCAGCGGCGAGCCTGGTGATGGACAAGCTCCGTCTCGTCAAGCAGCTGGTGTTCGTGGGTCTTCAGGTTGCCTCCGTGTCAGGAGCGCTCGCTCCTACCCCTCCTTCACCAGGTGGGGCGCCTGCACCGGCGGAAACGCGCGCGCAAAGTCCACAAGCCGCCAGCGCGCCGTCTCCTTCCCCCGCGCCCACTGTTAGGGCGAGTGAGCTAGCCAGAAGCCCGTCAGCACGGGCACTGGCCGCACAAATGCGTCTCTGACATGTTGTTGAGGTTTTTGTGCTTGAATGTTGTGCTGTTGTTCCTGGCCGGTACTCGCCAACCGAAGGCTTGACGGCCTGGCTGCCACCGCAATCCCACGCACATTACGCTCGGCCCAAATGTCCGCTGCCTAGCTAGACCGAGGGGAGGGTCTCACGCGCAGCGGCGGGCATTTTTTCAAACTGCCTGTGACGAGCGCCACGGAAACGGATCGCCACATCCGGTGGACGCTGCCCCGGCCATGCGCTCGAGCCTTGCCGCCACCTACACTGCAAAGGGCACCCGTGGGTACCAAAAGAAGCGACCGGGGCCTTGAGCTGGGCGCGAGAAATGCAAACTGTAACCATTTGGTCACGTGCTCTGCCGGGGCATTTTATGTTTCCCCTCGTAGCTGGTGGGGACCGCATTCAAACCGGCAGCCCTTGCGGCTACGCGCCTGAAATACGATGGACTGCGAATTGGTGACGTTTACGGGGTAGTCGAACAGCTCGGTCAGTACTTTTTCAAAAAAACCGCAACCGGATGGTAAAGCTCTGGCTGCCGGAACGCCTTGCCGCGCTGCGCGCGGGCGCCCCGCACTCTGGCGGCCGAGGCGCTGTCGCGAGCAGCCCACGTGCATCCCCGCCAACGCAAAAAGACCGGGACCCATGCTCTCGCGCCGCGCACCGACGCGCGCCGCTGCTGCCTTGTGGAGCCGGCATGTGCACTCGACCGCATCTGCGCTCAACCGCGTCCAGCTCGCGATCAACATCGACCCGTTTGCGCCGCTGATGCGCGACCGCAAGACGAAGATCGTGGCCACGCTCGGCCCCAAGACACTGAGCGTGACGGAGGACCTGATCCGCGCGGGCGTTGCAGTTGCCAGGATCAACTGTTCGCACGGCGACCCAGCGTACTACGAAAAGGTCGTCAGCACCGTGCGGGCGGCTGTGGACTCGATCAACGCTGCAGGTAGCGTTGACTTCAGCGACGGGGCCCGGGAGGACGTGTGTGCCATCGCCTTCGACACCAAGGGGCCGGAAATCCGTACCGGCATCAACAAGGACGACGCGGAACTGGAGCTCGCCCCAGGCGACGAGATCGTGCTGACTACCAACGCTTCGGCGCGCGAATCCGGCAGCGCGGAGCGCGTCTTCGTCGACTGGGCGCGGCTCGCGGAGCGCGTGAAGCCCAAGCAGCGAGTGGTGCTGGACGACGGCGTGATTGCCCTCGACGTGGTCAGCGTGGCCCGCTCGCAGGGTGAGGTGCGATGCAAGGTGGTCGCGGGCGGCATCCTCGGCTCGCGCAAGGGCGTCCACCTCCCTGGCGTGCCCGTTGACCTGCCTGCCGTGTCAGACAAGGACTTGGAGGACATCGCCTGTGCCAAGCGACTCGGCGCAGACTTCATCTTCGCGTCTTTCATTCGGGAGGCCGGACAGGTGGAGGCCATCCGGGCGCTGGCGGGGCCGAACATCCAGATCATCTCAAAGATCGAGAACAAGCAAGGCGTGGACAACTTCGACGCCATCCTCAGCGCTTCGGACGGCATCATGGTGGCCAGGTGAGAGGCCGCCAAGCAAGGGCACGCAGCGAGGGTGCCGCTGCCGGAGCGCATATAGCGGGCGCTCTCCGCCGCAGCTGCGGCACCGGCAGCCGGGGCCTTTGGTGGCTTGCCCCCCGCCCTGAAGCCCCCCGTCGGGCAAACGGCCGCCGCTTTGCCCGGGCGCTTGCGACACAGACTCATCCCCAGCCAGACTCCCCGATCCCGCTTCCCGGTCCGCAGGGGCGACCTTGGCATCGAAGTGCCGCTGGAGCGCGTCTTCCTGATCCAGAAGCAGCTGATTGCCAAGTGCAACCGGTGAGCCGCCCCGCTTGCAACCCCTGCAGCGCTCGGCGCCGTAATTCGCGCCGTAATTCGCGCACGCCGCAGCGACCGCTCGACCTGTCGGGCGGCGAGCCCTCCGCGCCGCTGACCGCCGCCGTTTCGCTCGCTGCCGCTGGGGGTGGTCCTCGCTTGAGCGACGCGCAGGGCCGGCAAGCCCGCCATCTGCGCCACGCAAATGCTCGAGTCCATGACGTACGCGCCCCTTCCCACTCGCGCCGAGTGCGTCGACGTCGGCAACGCGTGCATGGACGGGGCTGACGCCGTGATGCTCTCGGGCGAAACCGCCAAGGGCAAGTTCCCCGTCAAGACAGTCGCGACAATGGCTCAGCTTTGCAAGGTGGCGGAGGCCTCTGAGGACTCCCGAGCGGCCACGCTTGACATCCACGGCGCCATCAGGAACCACCACGCGTTTTCCCCCGAGGAGGCGCTGGCTGCCGCGGCTGTCCACGCGTCTGTGGACCACGACGCCAAGGCCATCCTTGCCATCACAACGCAGGGCACGACCGCCCGCCAGATCAGCAAGTTCCGGCCCCGCTGCCCCATCGTGTGCCTGACGTTTTCGGCAAAAACCGCTCGTGCGCTGCAGCTGTGCAAGGGCGTTCACGTGAGCAGCAGCTGCCGCGAGAGCGGAGCCACGCGCGAGTTGAGCGCGCCGCTCACCGCGCCGATGCGGCCGGCCCGCCTTGGGCGCGACCCGCTCAAGCTTCCCCTTCCCCCCCTTGTTGGCTCGGTTCCTTCACTGATGCGCCCGCCCCGCACATTTCCACCGCCCTCCGGTCCTCCTCGCAGCCGCTGGTTGTGCCGTCGTCCTTCAACACCGAGCAGCTGCTGGCCGAGGGAGAGCGCGCCATTGAGGCGATGGGCCTCGCTCGCCCCGGCGAGAAGTACCTCGCGGTGCACAGCGTGTCGGGGGAGCCGCGCCACGGCGATCCAAAGACTCTGCTGTTCGCGTCGATTCGTGCCAAAGACGAGGAGGATGCCGACCGCGCGTGACTCCCGCGCGGTGCGGCTGGAACGGCTCCGTCCCCTTCGTCGAGTTGTGGCTTCGCCGCCGGCTCCGTGCTGCTGCCGAGGGCGCAACGCCTGATCGAGTGTCGCACGGGCGCATGCCACCCGCAGCAACTTGCATTTGTTTGGCCGGGGCGCTGCGACACGCGCGATCACAGCGGCAAAAATGGCGCCGCAGGGCCGCGATCACGCAGTTGGTGGGACAGTGAATGTGCGTTGCAGGGAGTGCGACATGCGCCGCGCCGCATGGCCTGCCTTGAAGTCGACCCGCCGCTGGGCTGTCCAGCAAGGGCGAAGGGGCAAGCCCGCGCGCAGGCGCTGCGGAGAGGTGCGCCAGGCTGACCAACTAGGTCTGGGGAGTGAGGCGGAACATTGCGGTGTCGTAGGGTCCCACGGTCGCGGTGACGGCGGCACGCACAGTGCCAACTGCAGAGTTGTTCCACAGATCCACGGCGGTGGCGTAGCCCTTGGGGATGCCGACCAGGTGCAGCGGGGCGGTGATCAGGACGGTGTCGGAGGTCGAAGGGTTGCGGAGGCCAACGGCGACGTCGCCGTTGGCAAGGGGCTTGAACCACGCCTCGCCCACGGAGAGGGCAACTCGCGTGCCCTGCTTGACGAGGGGGTCCTGGTTCACTGCGATGACGCCGGTGTTGAGGAGGATCTCCTTCTGCCAGTGGGTCATGTTGCGCAGGTCGTTGGACATGAGGAGGGGTGCTGAGAGGATGGACCAGATGGCCAGCTGGGTGCGGGCGGCGGCTGGGGTCGCCAGCGCGGTGTCGCCGACCAGGATCATGTCGGGGTCGTTCTGGTGCCCCGGGCCCGCGGCCGGGGCGAGCTCCTCCTGGTGCTGCCCCCAGAAGTTGATGATGCCCTCCACGCTTCCCCAGTTGTCCTGGATGTCGTCGTACAGGCGCCACCCGTTGCAGATTTCCGCCGCGTAGGTGTAGTTGATGAACGTGTTTCCCTGCAGGTACGCCGGGTAGGAGCAGGAGAAGAGGATAGGGCGCTCGGTGGCGTTGAGCAGACCCGACACCATGCCGTAGTAAGCCGGGTAGTCGGTCCGGTTGTTGAAGTAGCAGCCGTCCAGCTTGAGCGAGTCGATCTCCCACGACGCGAACGTCTCAAGATCCACTTTCTCGTGGCCCTCGATACCGGGGTACCCGCCGCACGTCTCGGTACCCGCGTCGCTGTACAGCCCAAGCTTGAGGCCGCGGCTGTGCATGTAGTCGGCCAAGAACTTGATCCCCCGGGGAAAGCGCACCGGGTCGGGCACCTGCTTCCCGTTGACGCGCTGCTTGGCCGGCCAGCAGTCGTCGATGTTGACGTACTCGTACCCGACGTCGCGGTATCCGTCAGCAACCATCTGGTCCGCCATGTCCATGTACAGCTGCTCGCTGATGCAGTTCTCGGGGTCGTTTGTGCAGTCTGTGAGGAGCGCGACCGCAACCAGCACAACAGGTATCGCGGGAGCTCTCTGGCCACGCGCGAAAACGTGGCCCGTCGCGGCCACCTTCTCCCAACATGCATGAATTGGGGGGCGCACTTGGCGCTGTGCGCGGCCCGGGGAGGCGCATGCCCGAGCTGAGGGCGAGCCGTGACGCGGGCGCGTTGTCGCCAGTCGCCACCGCGCGCGAGCCCCGTCCCGGGCCGGGGCGCCTGCGCCTCGCTGCCCTTCCTGGCCCTTCGAGCTGATCTCTTGCCCGCGCTGTCTTTGCCGCGCCTCGCGGGGAAAGCCAGTCTCACCAGTGTTGCACCGGAAGCGCTCCCACGAGAGCCACCCCATCGGCGGCGTTAGCGCAACCCCATTGTCCAGGGCCGACGCGGGGCTGAGGCACACAGCAGCGACCGCAGCTAGAGCAGCAGTGGTGACCCGCATCTGCTAGCGACTCCCTCTTCGGGAATCAGAGTGCGACCACGTCGAGAGGGGCTGCGTGTTGGCCGCGGCTGCCGTCGCCTGCTCTGCTGCAATTGCAAGAGCAGCACGCAAGGGTTCGGTCCCGGCCGGGGCCCTTGCGGCGAGTGCTCGTGCAGGCCAGCGAGGAAGCGTGCAATGGACGAGGGACGCATGATTGCATCCGACGCGTCGACTGGCCGCGGTCGGTGCAAGTGCGCTGTTCTCTCACTCCAAACCGTCGGCGTTCCGCCTCAGCCATCGACCGTGACTCGCGCAGCACAGAGCCAGTCATTCTCGCGAGGGGAACTGGGCCGGTGCATGCGGCTACTGCCTCGGGCTAGACGTGCAGCGCACCTGATCGTGTCGACGGGCACGCACGTGCGAGCATCACGAAACTGGCGGAGAAACACGCCTCATCTGCCAGCGCCGCGTGAACCCAACCGTGCAAGTCTGTTGCCGGCGATGTCCGTCCCCGGCGCAGCTACCCGGCGGCCCTTCCCCGCCCCCCTCGTGCGCGCCAACCTGCATGCTGGCTGGAGCAAGCCCGGTGCCTGCTCAGCAGGTGGCGGGAACTCTCAGTCAGCGTCGTGTCGTGCATGCACGGCTCGGATTGCCACGCAGCTGCCACTCTGTCGCCTCCAGCCTTCCGGAAAAGCCGATTGAAGCGCGCGCTGCTGGTGCACGAAGCGGCTCGGTGCGCCTGGAGGGGCTGCAGTGCGCGCTGTGTGCGGGCCGCAGCTGCGCGGCGCGGCTTCCCGAGTCGACACTTGAACCTCGCGGAATTGGAAATTGAACTTGCAGGCACCATCTCGGGCACTTCGCCCGGCATCTGCCAGCACTCTCCACCGAGGGTCGGACCCCAAGCGCCCGTGCACGTTGGAGCCACTCTGTTGCAGCCCCGGGCGCTCGGGAAAGAGATGCACCGCATGAGGGCCTGCGCAGCGATGGCCGGCGCTCCCAAAGAGTGCCGGCGCTGGGATTCGGCCGTGGACAGCGCCCACGCGCGCAGCCCGAAGCTCCACCGCTTTCCCCGAGTCCCAAGTACGCGCCAAGGCCGCCCCATTTCGAAGGAGGATGCGGGAGCCGGACACCCCTCGGCGCCGGGAGGGGGGGACGACGCTCCGCCGCAATCCTTGGCTCCGTGTTTGACGAAGCTTCTGCAGAGCGATGTGTTCCTGGCGCGACGAAGCGCTGCATGGCTCGAAGCACACCAAGGTCCACGAAGGCGCGGGCCCCCAAGCCATGCGCTCCCTCTTCGCCGTCATCGCGGCTGCCGCCTTGGCCTCGGTCAGGGCCCAGATCGACCCCTCGGCCTGCAGCGTTCAGACAGCGCTCGAGTTCACGTTTGACCTGACGGCAGCCGCCGCCTGCGCCAAGGGCACCGTAGGTGAGGCGAAGGCCCTCGCACACCGGGCGCTCCCGGCCAGCCTGGAACCTCGCGTGCTCGCGCGGGGTGCGGCGGAGGGCGGGGTCCACGCCCAGGGCGGGGCGCACCCGGGAATGCAGGAAGATGGCGGTTGAGGTCTCTCTTTGGCAGATCCGCTGCCACGGCGTTTTCTCGTCGCGTTCTGCCCCCGGCCTGCGCTCGCCGGCCCTCAGCTCCGCTTTCCCTGCTTCGTACTTTGACCTTTTCCGAACCGCAGCCCACCAGGCCTCCGGAGGCGGGTCGAACACCCTCACCGTGAACGTGGACTTCCCGACCGTGAACCCCGCCGGGAACCCCGCGTTCTACGCCTTCAAGCGCGTCCAGTACGGCGTGTACGTGTTCGACTCCACCCAGGGCAGTGACACGGACGCGGACTGGACCTTCGGCACGAATCCGAACATCGCACAGCTGGGCAAGACCTCCAGCACTCTCGGTGAGTCCTCCGCGCTCCGTTCCCGAGGCGAGGCGGCAGCTTCGACGCCTGCGGCAGAGCCGGCGGCGGTCACGCCGCTCCCATGACCGGTGTCCCCCCGCACCTCGGCTCGCCTTCCCCCTCTCCCGCGCAGCCTCCACCCAGCTTCTGACCCGCTCCAGCTCTGGCTTCACCGGCACCCTTGGAGCCTACCTTTATTCGACCACGCTCACCAACCCGTCGGGGCGCTACGTGGTCAAATTCACGACCGACTCGAGCAAGACCACCAACGTCAAGTACGTCGTCGCAATCAAGATGCTTGACGAGACTGCGGGCCACTTGGCAGCGAACGCGGACACCCCCATCGGGTACAACTTCGGCCAAACAAGCGCCGACAAGTTCGTCTCCCTCGCTGGCTTCGGCGGCAGCGTGTTCGGCACTGCCATGGGCTACAGCCCGGGCGTCGACGCCCGTCTGGTGCAGGACTTGGTCGTGACGGCCAAGGGACCGGACGGCATCCGGCTCAACTCTGTCTCGGCGGGTACCAAGTCGAACCTCAAGAGCTCTGACTACTCCAGCCTCAGCTCCAACGTCATGAAGGGCCACATCGGCCTCCCTGCCGTCGTCTACCCGACCAACGCCGGCCGCACCGCCGCCGGGCTCCTCTACACCCAGTTCAGCGTCACGCTGTACGACACCACCGGCAGCACCAACGTCGGTGTTGACATCACCCGGTCCCCCGGCCCCTTCCTCGCCGTGAACATGGGCAGCTCTGCCGACACCTTCACCGAGGCCATGACGCTGTCCCCTGGCGCAACCGCTGACATCACCTTCGATGCTGAGAAGGTCTCCACGGACGACAACCGCGCCAAGCTGTCCCACAAGCTGCTCAAGCTGACCATGCCGTCCAAGTGGTGGGCAGCCCGCTTCACGATGACGGGCATGACCAGCGACGGCGTCGACGCCAACAAGGACCGTGACCTGGCCACGCTGCTGAGCGAGATCCGGGCAGCTGGCGTGAACGAGATCCCCGCCAACAGCGGTGCGCTCGGCACCGCCTTCCTGGACGACAACACGGTCCCGGGCGCTGTGGTCCTCATGAACAACGCCCTGGGCACCGTCTCCGGGGGCGACCCCATGGGCTCGGGCTCGACGGCCTCGCTGACCGGCTTCAAGCTCTTCGACGCCCGCCTGGCCACCCGCAGCGTCTACATCCTCCTCTGCCGCTCGTCGTCGTGCGCCACCACGTCGTCCACCACCGCCCCGCTTCGCGTGGCGGCCAAGGTCAAGTGGGCCAGCATCTCCGGCTTCGAGGGCGAGTGCGACTCCAACGCGGACTGCGTGTCGGGCGACAAGGGCCACCCGGCGCAGACCCGCGCGTCGGCCTTCTCGGCCAACGGCGACGTTAACCGGTTCGCCAACTGCCTCCTGATGACGGACGCCACCGGGCGCCTGCCCAACTCGCGCTGCGTGGAGTGCCTCAGCGACTGTGACTGCGGCCCGGGTCAGTTCTGCTACGACGTCACCGGCGTGGCGGGCAACGTGGTGGTCGACGAGCTGAGCCGCCTTCGTAGCGGCATCTGCATGAAGAAGGATATGAACGGCACCATCCTGGGCAAGCAGTGCCGCCGCCCCAACAGCTACAACACCCCCTCGGCTGTGACCGGCATCGCCACAACCTTCACTGCCGCCACCGTGCCATACTTGGTGGACCAGCCGGGACCCAACCCGTGCGGCGAGTTCGTTTCCCTCAACAGCTCGCTGTCTGTCGGGCCCGATGGTGCCGTCTCGACCAACATTTCCGGCCAGGTGTATGCCGCGCTGTGGTCCGGCAGCTGCGACGGTGACGGCATCTGCCGCGAGTGCGCTGGCGGCGTCGACGGCTCCGTGGCCACCGCGTGCAGCAACTCCAGGGTGTGCCTGGACGGCGCGTACTTTGCCGCCCGCTCGCTCGACGGCACTGTGCGCACGCTGACGAACGACACCAAGGCCGGCATGCTTATGTTCCTGCTCTTCCTCGTCATGTTCGCCACCGCCATCATCCTCTTCATGTGCATCTGCCAGACCTTCTGCCAGGGCAAGCGCGAGAAGCGGGAGGCCAGCGAGACTGCCAACCCCGTCGTGTCTAGCAAGTCCGGCGCCGCGGCTGGGCACGTCTGAGCCGCCAAGCGCGAGCCCCACGGAGAATGCTAGCAGGACAGACTCCTTGTCACCGGCTACCAGCACCACTCTTGCCACCCGCATTGTTTGCCAGTTAGCTTCGCAACTTGAGTTGCGCGCAGCGGTGGGAATATGGCCGGTCTCTCTGTGTGCGTGCTCTGTGTTGCAGCGCCGCGCGCTTCCGGAGGCGCACGCAAGGATCCCCAACCCACTCGCAATCGCGCTGCCGCTCGCTCGCTCACCAAGCCACGCACGTGCGCCACTGACTGGCGCTGCGGCAGCCGGCGCAAGGAAGCAGAGCCGAGACGACATGCCAAGCACATGAATGCGACCTGGACATCCCCGCCCACTCACGCTCGCGCTCCCCCAGCGACGACACCGTCGCCAACCGGCTGGACCAGCGTGCGCTGGTGGCACTGTTCCGCGTCGCGAGCTGGCGAGCGGTGGCCGACAGCGGCGCCGGCCGCGGCAATTTTAAATCGTGCAGCCCGCGCAGCGCAAGCGATTGGGCTTGCCCTCTCGTGGCAGGCCGCAGGGACAGACCGCGCGCGATCGCCCTAGCATGTCCTTGAGCCAGGTGCGGGCCCGCTCCGGGAGCGAGGACTCGATAGGCAGCTCCGAAGGTGCCGTCGGTCGACCAGCCTCCCCGCAGCGCAGCACTCCACGCCAGAGGAGGCTGAGGGTGAAGGGCGTGAGCGCCGGCAACCGAGCAAACGCCGCGCTGCGGATGGCTCTGGCGGGTGGACGCAAAGCGCTCGGCTCCTCTGCTGCGACGAGCGCAGCGGCGGATGGCTGGATCGACACGGCCAAGCCAAGCGGAAGTGGAGCCGTGGGAGGGCCGCCACCGATCGCCACGCATCGTGGTTCAGCTCAGGCTGGGCCCGCTGGGCCCTCTCGTGGCGCGTCAGGCCGCTCGCCCTCGCAGCGGTCGCTGTCAGTGCCAGGCGCTGACGATGTCCGCCCCGACTCGTCAGTGGACCCTGGGCCCGAAACGGAGGGGCCCCAGCCCGGATCTGCGCTGGCCGAGCGCGTTCGCAGCACGCTTGCTCGCCTCGAGTCCGCGGCGTCTGAGCGCTCCGCCAGACTGGCGAACCAGCACCAGCACCAGCACCAGCACCAGCACCAGCAGCAGGACGGTGGAGATGTGCCCTCGTCGGGGCCCACAGATCCGCCCTCGCCTACGGGCGTGGCTGCGCTCCTTGCGGCGGGGGTCGGCCTGCTGCCCAGCGAGGCAGCGGAGGCTGAGGCCCGGACCATGGTCGGCAGCGCCGTCCAGCTCAAGCTCGCGGCCTGGGTGCCTGGGTCCAAACGCTGCCACATCTCTGGCGGTTTCACGGCGCCCGAGGGCATGGAACCTGCTGTCGCCGCCTTGGAGCGGGCGGTTGGCTGGGCGGTGCTGGCGGGCGCGCTGCTCCCCACGGCGCGGGCTCTGCGCGCTTGGACTCAGCAGGCTGTCACCCGCGGGTCGGATCCTACCGACCCGCACCTGCGACGCCGGCTCCGCCGCGCGCTCGACCACGCCGTGGCTTGGAGCGAGGGAGCCGGTGCCACCTCCGCATTCGACCAAGCGACGTCGGCCGCCTCCGCCTCCGCCGGCAGGCCCGCCTCTGACGGAAGCACTCCCGCCGGCGCAGCGCTGGCAAGCCGTCGGGAGGCTGAGTTCGACGCAACGGCGGCCCGGCGGCGCGCCACCGACGCCGCAGGGGCACACAAACGGGCCATCGCGACGCTCGGCTCGGGGAGCCCTGACCCGGTGCTGGCGCGGACGCTGGGGGGGGTGGCCTGCCTGTTGTCGGCGGAGGGACTCAGGGCGGCCCGCGAGTGGCTTCGGTGCGAGCGCGCCGTGCTGGAGGCTGGCTCTGCTGGGGGAAAGAGTGACCGTGGCGGAGCCGGGACGCCGGCAGGCGAGGCCGAGCCTGGGGCCGAGTCACCAGTTGACAACGACAAGCCGGCCGCGGGCTTGAGTCGGGATTCGTGTTCCAGCCAGGACTCGGACGCAGAGTCCGCATCTGACTCTGGCCAATCGGATGCAGAGTCCGCGCCTGCTGCCGCCGGGCGCCCGCGCCCCAAAACCAGTTCACCAGCCAGGCCCGCCCAGCCAGCGGCAAGCCTTCCGCGCAAGGCGGCTCCGGCCGGACCGCGCACCCCAGCGCACGGCGGGGCCAGCGGCCGCGCGGCCACGTCATCTGGCAAGCGCCCTGCCAGCAGCTCTGCCGCAGGGACCCCCGGGAGCGCGTCCCGGCAGCTCAGCCTGGCCCAGAGCTTCGGCGCGGGCGGAGCGGCCGCAAGCGGCGCCGTGGTCGCCTCCTTTACTGAGCGGGCTCTGCAGGCGAGGACCGACATCGAGTGGGTGGGGGAGCTCTGGAACGATCTCCTGGCCGCGGCGGGGAAGAGAGAGCGGGAGAATGCGCTGGAGGCGCTCGGCAGAGCCGCAAAGGACAACGTGCTGGCTCTCCCGGAGAGCGAGAGAGCCGGCGCGGCGGAGCGCGAGCTTCGGGCTCTGCTTGGACGGCCATCGGCCCTGCCAGACCACATGCGGGTTTCGTGGACTGTCGGGCGGGCGCTGTTCGCACCCGATTCCCCCATGCCATCGAGCGGCCGGCTGAGCCTTGGGTTTCGGTGGGGAGCGAGCGAGCCGTCGGACGTGGCCCCGCAGGGCTCCAATGGTAGTGTCGACGTCTCTGAAGATCGTGATGCAGAGCCTGAGAGCAGACGTCGGTCTGGAGAGGGTCAGCCCGCAGGCGGCGACGGCGACAGTGCCCTCGCAGGGGAGAGTGGTTGCCCTCCAGGGAACCCGGCCGGGGCGGAGTGGCTGCCCCGGGCCGCAGTCGCCGAGGCGCTGGAATCGCGCAGCGTGGGGCTGGAGCTGCTGCGGGCCCTGGGGGTCAGGAACGCAGGCATGCCCCTCGTGCTCGCCGGCCCGGCTGCTCTGCCGGCAGACCTGATTCTCGATCGTGCCAGCAGGGGAGATTCCAGCGGCGCCGGCGACTCCAGCACCAGCAGCGGTGGCGGCGGCGATGGCGGCGGCGGTGGCGGCGACGGCGGCGGCGGCGCTAGTGCTAGAGATTGCAGGGCTGATGCTGGGTGCGACACCTCCAAGGAGCGATCCGGCAAAGCCAGCAAGCGGCCGCACTCCGCGTCGCCTGGGCCCGAGAGCGCCGGTAGGCCGATCCCTTCTACCGCCGGCGGGATTTCCAGGGCAGCGAACGTGCTTCGGCCCTCAGAGGCAAACAGGTGGGCTGCCCTGCACGCTGTGGCAGCCCGATCGGCCAGAGGGCTGGTGTGCGGAGCCAATTCCGCCCAAGCGCGGCTGCTTGATCACGGGGCGGCACGGGCGGAGCCAGCTCGCGCCGTCGCCCCCGCGGCCGCTCCCTCTGCCGCTCCCGCTGCCGGGGCGGCGCAGCAGCAGGCTGGCGCCGACAAGCCCTGCGGAGCCGAGGCCGCCACCCGCTCATCGTCGCACCATGCCGACGCCATTGTGGCTCTGCCGGCAGAGCCACAACACCCGCTCTTCCCCTCGCCCGGGGCTTCTCCAAGAGCCACGTTGCAGCCGCCCGCAGCCCCGTCAGGTGGCCCCTCCGACGGCACCATGGGCCCGTGGCTCCCGGCCCCGCTGCCGCCCGCGCCCGCGGGCCTGACCGCGTCCTCCGCCTGCCACGACGCTGTGAGAGCTCTGCGCCTGCTTCGTCGATCGCACTACGGCTCTGCCGACGCGGCCGACGCCCTGGCCAACGCGGACGAGCTCGCCGTGGCTGGGCGCACGCTCGCCGCGGCCACTGCCGGCACGGTGCGGGTCTCGACGACGGGGGCCACGCCTGCCGGCAGAGCCCTTGCCTGTGCTCCAGCGGTTTCGCAACACGGAGCAGAGTCGCTGGCGCTGTGGGCGGCGACGGCCCTGGCCCCGCGCCAGCGTCGTCACGAGGCGCCGTTCGCGGCTGCGGAGGCTGCGGCCGCTGCCGCGCTATGCCGGGTCTACGGAGCCAAGGCTGGCAGAGCTGCCGCAGCAGCGCTCCTGCTCACGCATGTAGACCCACAGCTGACGCAGCCGTTCGATGGTGCCTTCGGCGGCGACTCGTCGGGGCTGCCTTGTGCTGAAGCCTCGGGCGGCATTTCTGCTGCTGACGCTTGGATCCAGGAGCTTGCCAACTGCTGGCCAGACTCCGAAACGGTGGCAGAGCCGAGCATGCTCTCCAAATCTGTCGGACCATGCAGCAACGTCTCCGGCAGAGCCGCAAAAAGACAGCGTGCTCTGTCAGTTGGTGGGTCCGACGGTGGCGGCGGCGGCGGCTCTGCTGGGAGGAACGTGCGCCACAGTCAGCTCTCCATCACGGACCTTCTTACCAGCTCTGCCAGCTCTGCCGGCTCTGCAAGCCTGGGCAAGAGCGCTGGTCGGACTGGAGGAAGAGGGGAGGTGCCAGCAGCGGTTGGCGGGCTTGCTGGTGCTGGTGCTAGGGGCCGTGACAGTGACAGTGACAGTGACAGCGACGGCGTCGGGAGCGACGGTGCGGCGAGTGATGCTGGCGATTCGAGTGCCGGAGACAGCGACTCTTCGGCAGAGCGGCAGCGGCGGCGGCGGTCCAAGCGGGCACGTCTGGCCGGGCGGAACGGCGGGCGCGTCCAGGGTGCTGATGCTGGCGCAGCAACGGCGACGAGCACGGCAGCGGGTGGCGATGGGGAGGAGGCCAGGGCCCGCCAGTCCCCCGATGGCAGGAGCGACCCCGAATCGAGCGACCCCGACTCGAGCGACCCCGAATCGAGCGACTCTGACTCGTCGGCAGAGAGCAGCGGGTCCGAATCCAGCCGCCAACGCGGCCTGGCGCGGGCCAAGCGACACGCTGCCGCGACCGAAGTGACTTCCGCGGAGGTCCTCGCCGACCAGGCAGCGGCCAACAAGCGGAGGCTGCACAGGGCTTGGAGCGCGAACTCCAGCGCAGTGGGCCGGGCGTGGGAGTCCTTCCTCGGGCCCAGAGAGGCCGCAACTGCGCCGTCCAATCACACAGGCGGCCCCTGCGCGGCTCAGACTGGCGGCAAGCCTCGCAGCTCGGTGCGTGATTCCGCCGCTGGATCAGCCGCCTCCGCGGACCCCTCACAGCCGCCCGAGGAGGCCGACCCTTCCGCGTTCGCGTCGCTCCGCGGCGCAGAAATTGACGCCTGCGGGCAGGCCACGACCGCGGCTCTGCTGGACGTGACGTCGCACCTGGCCTCCACGGGCGCGCCGCCCTCCAGCCGGCTCGTGGCAGAGCTGATGGTCACTGCCCTTGCCGCCTCCACCCTTGAAGCGAGCGAGGCTGCAGACAGGGCCCTCCGAGCAGCGTCGGGAGGCGGCGTCACACCTGCTCCCGCCACGTCCGTGATACCCTGGTCCAACGGCTGGCGGCCCCGCGGCTGGGCCCAGGTCCTCGCCGCCCTCGCGGATACGGCAGAGCCAGTGGCACGTATCACTTCGTTCCAAGGCGCGGCAGACAATGCGTGCGCATCGTCTGGGGCAGTGCTGGCTGGCAGCGGGGCCGCCGCGGCGTCCGCGGCCTCTGCCGGCTCAGCTCCAGCTGAACCAGCCTCCCCCACTGCGTCCGCTGCGGCTGGCTCGGTCGCTGCGGGTTCCGTGGCCGACGTTGCATCGCCGGGCGCTGGCCCGTTCCGCACGCCTCGCACGCAGCGCGGCTCTGCCAGCAGAGCTGCTGCTGCTCGCGGCAGCGCAGCTCCGTCCGGTGGGGGCGGCGGGCTGCGACGATGGCTGGGCGGCTCTGGCTCCGCCGTCCGGTCGCCGGCCTATCAGTCGTCCATCTGCACGTCGGTGTCAGCGACTCCGCAGTCATCGCGGCTTCCCTCCGCCCGCAACGGGCCGGCGCCCAGCGAGGGACCCGATTGGCCCGGCGGCGGCGATGCAAGGGGAGGTTTTGCTGGAGGGATCGCCAGGGGGGGTCGCTGGTGTGGCGGGCTCTCTCGCCTCCCCAGTGGGGCTGTGGGTGGCCCGGTGTCCGTTCAGCCGCGGTTTCGCGCGTCCGTTGGGCTGCCCTCGTCGCTCGGCCCTCTCCCGCACGCCGACCCCACCCGGCGCCTCGCGCCTGTGCTGGCGTCAGCTGAAGCGGCCGCAGACGCATCCGCCCGGACGAAGGCGGCGGTGGCCTGGTTCGACCTCGCAGCGCCGGTGGCAGAGCCGAGAGCGGGGACGGGGCCGCGCCAAGCCGACGGCGAGGACGGCTGCGCCGCAACCGACCACGACAGGCGCGCTCGGAGTCGCGCGGCGGCAGCGGTTCGCGCACTGCTGATGCGGTGGGGGGGCGCTGCCGGGGGCTTTGCAGCCAACGGGGGGCACTGCCTCCCGCCCCTCCCGCTGTCCTCCGTGCCTCCCAGCTCTGTCTCGAAGCTTCGCCCCAGCGCCGATGCCGCCGCTCGCGGAGTGAGCGGGGAGGTGTGGTCGCGGGTGCTGCGTGCTCGGGGGCGGGCCATCGCTCTCCGCTTCATAGTCGATGTGTTTGAGGGTGATGCCGCATTGATGGCCTCGAGATGGGCGTCAGAACGGCCGGAAGAAGCGGCCTTCTGGCGTGGGTCTGCAGTTTCCGTTGCGCCGGCCATTGTCAAGGCCGCGGCGGCTGCCCTCGGGACGGATACCGGGGCGGCAGTGACAGCGCCAGCAGCGCCAGCAGCAGCGGCGAGTGGCCGAGTTGGGAGGCGCGCCCTGCTGGCCGAGGAGGTGAGCGACGAGGAACAGAAGCCAGGCCGGGCACTCCACGAGCCCCTCGCGCGAGAGGACCTGGGCCCCGCTTTCCCCGTGGCGGCCCCCCGACTGGCCCCGCCTCCGCACGCCGTCGCGTCGGCCGCCTTCGCCGCCCTCGCGTCCTGGACTCCTCGCAGCGCCATCCAACCGCCTCCAGTCAGGGAGGCGAGTGCAACCCCTGCGCTTGCAGCAGCAGCAGCACCAGCAGCACCAGCAGCACCAGCAGCACCAGCAGCACCTGTAACAGCACCAGCACCAGCAGCACCAGTAACAGCAGGCGCGGCTGGCGCTCCCGCGGCTGTGCCGTCCCTCGTTGTGCCGTTTAGCGCGCCGAGCGGCTCTGCCCGCCAGTGGGCGGCCTGCCGCCCGGGCCAAATCCGGGACGTGGTCCTCACGGCGGCAAGGAGCGTTGGTCGCGGTTTCACGGGGGCTGTAAGGGCTCGTGCTGCCGCTCGGCTGGCGGTGTCGGCTGACCCGGCCGCTGGCCCAGCAGCAGCGGGTGGCTCTGCCGGCGACTCCCAAGCGCTGCGGCGTCCAGTGCCAGCAGCAGCATCAGGCCCAGCCCTGGAAGCGGCGCTGCTCGTCGCGGCCGCCAGAGCGACAGCGCGCGCCCGGGCCGCAACCACTGACGTGGCGGCGATGTGGGGACGAGCGTGGCGAAACCGTGGCGCTGATCCGCGCGATGGCAGCATGGCGAGGCCGAGAGGCACGGCCGCAAGCACCTGCGGCGGATGCAGGCGCAGCAGCGCTGACAGCGAATCTGCTGCCGGCGGTGCAGGCGCGCGGGCCGTGAGGCTGGCTGTGGACACAGGCGCCGCGGAGCCACGACGCGGCTCTGCCAGCGCAGTGTGGCACAGCGAGGCGAGGGGCTGGTGGGCGGCGGCAGCGGGAGGGGCAGGCCGTCGGGCGGTCTGGAGCCTCGCCGCAGAGATGCGCACATGGGACTGCGAGGCGCTCAAGACCGCTGGCCGGCTGCTCGCCATCTCGTTCCGGGAGGCGGGCCCGTGCGCAGAGACGTTGCTCGCCGCCGCAAGGGAGGTCCGGGCGGTTTCGCGTGTCTGTCCAGACCTTGCGCGGAGAATGGTGGTGTCGCTGCCGCAGGGGTCGGCTCTGCGCGCGATGCTGGGACAGCTTCCATCCGCGACCCTGTTTCCGGCAGCGGAGATCCAGAGTGACTGAGTGGTTGAGTGTTGTGATCGAACTTGTCGCAAGTGTGGGCCGCAGTGGAGGGCTTTGCATGCCGATCGGGGGGGGCTCGGTTCGCGAGGCGGCCGGCGCGTCCGCGATCGGGCAGCGTTTGGCAAGCGCGAGAACAACACGACACCACACGACACGCCCAGGTGTGGGCAGTGGCGAGCCCCCCCTCTCTCTCTCTCGCCATCAGAAGCCGCGGCTCTTTGCCCAAACGCCCGTCCGACCGCTCCGGCGGCCCTCACGCGAAGAATGCGGCCATGGGGTCCGCCTCGTCGGCTGTCACTTCCACGTCATCGGCAAAGTCCACCAGGTTCCCGCGGTCCGCTGAGCACCACGGGTCCCAGTCCAGCTGCTCCCGGATGACTTCGGGCGCAGCCAGCAGCGCGTCGCGGAGCACGCACTGCACCCCGATGAGCTGGTGCACGACAGAATCGGCGTCCGGCCGCTTTTTCGGATCCGGGTCCAAGCAGGCATCGTACACCTTCTTGAACGCCGCTCCCACCTCGTTTTCGGCGAATAGCAAGGCCGGCCGCTGCTGCCGCATCACAAAGCGCAGGATTTGCACCCGGATGTTTTCGCTCGACGGCGATCCGTCGCGCTCGCGCTGCTCCTCCTCCCGCTCCTTGTGCCAGGGCAGCTGCAGGTTCCACAGGTGCCCCAGCACGTGGCCGAACGTGTAAATGTCCGTTGCGGTGCTGGAGGACGTGACGCGATTCCCTGCGCGGAGTTGCTCTGGTGCCATCCACAGCGGCGTTCCGCGCTGCCGCTTGGCCTCCGTGTCGCCCGCTAGCAAGCGCGCTGTGCTGACAGCCTCCCCAAAGTCGCCCAGCAACGCCCTGCTGTCCTCCACGCCCGCGGAGGACCTTCCCGTGGACTTGAGCAAGATGTTGTCGGACTTGATGTCACCGTGGATCGTTGCGGGCTCCGTGCTGTGCACGTGACGAATCGCCTTGGCGATCTGCACAGCGTACCGCAGCCGGCGCGCGACGGTCATGTCCTGCTCCTTGATTGCCGAGGTAAGCGTGCCTTTGTTGCAGTACTCGAACAGGACGCCCACCTCGCCCCAGTCGGACGCCGCTCCATGGCACGTGACGATGTACGGGCTGGCGCTCAGGCGCGCGCAGATGAGCACCTCGGAGAGGATGTTGTGCATGCGGCGCAGGGCGAGCATCCTGCCCGTGTCCGCCATCGCGGCGTGCGAGTCCTGCTCGACCAGCAGCTCGAAAGCGGCCTGGAGCGCCTCGTTGGGCGCGACGGCCGCCTGCTGCGTTGAGGCGAGGTCGACGTTGTGGAACTTTTTGATGGCAAACACTGACGTCTGCACGCTGCACTTGTACACGGCGGCGAAGCTGCCCGACCCGAGCAAATCCGTCACCCGCACATTCTCCATCAGCTCCCAGCGCAGGCCCTGCACCGCTGCGGCGGAGGAGCGCCGATGGCGGTCCCACGCGCCGGGGGACGGGTCGCTGCCGACGTGGGACGCAGTGGCCGGCCCAGAGTGCGCGGCTGACGCCAAGGACGCGCCCCACGAGCCAGCCGCCGCGGCCTCTGCCGCTCTGCTCGGTCGGGACACCGTCTGGCTCGCCCGCCTCCCTGCCGATGCGGCCCGCGCACCCGCCACCGTGGCCGCCTCACCAGAAGGCAAGGTCATGGCCGTTGCGCCGTACCCGCCGCCCCCGCCTGAGTGTGGCCGTGCTGGCAGTGGCTGGTGGTGGAGCCGGGACATCGGGGCTCCGCCGACTGTCCGGGACGCCGAGGAGATGCCAACAGCGCCTCTGCCGCCAAAGTCATGCACGAACTCCTCCGCCGTGAGCCGCCTCGCTGCGCCCGCCTTGCTAACGCTCGCCGCCCTGCCGCGCGTGCCGTCGCCCGGGTCCGCCGCCGCCATCAGCGCGCGTCGCATAGACGTCAGCTTCACGAGGTCGGCGCGGTCGCTGGCGGTGACCGCCACTCGGCTGTTGATGGCCTCAATCGCACGGTTCACGCGAGCAATCATCGCGTCGCGCTCCGCGGACGAAGCCGCCCGCATCGTGACGGCGCTCACTGACATGGCAGATATGGAGCCAGAAGCCGAGCGCTGGCTTCGGGCGTCGCTGGACCGTCGCTCGTGGCGCCGGCCGGCCGCCGCAGGCTGGCAGAGCGCGAGCACGCCGCTGGCGCCCCCCCCGCCACTGTCCCTCCCCACCGCCCCAGCGGCCGCGTGGGCACGGCCAGCCCCGTCGCGCGGGCGGTCCAGCGCGTCGAGCGAAGCGTCGACGTCGAGGTCAACGGCAACTTCACTGTCGTCGTCACCGTCGTCGTCGTCGTCGTCGCTTCCGCCTGTGCCAGGGAGTGGCTGCCGAGCTGACTGTCGCAGCGACGCGCTAAACGCGTTGGAGAGCGAGTTGGCCGGCGCAGAGATGGTTCGCATCAGCTTGGGCCCCGACCCAGGCGCCGGCCCGTCAGGTGCCGGCTCTGCCGGCCCAGCCGCGTGGTCGCGAGTGTCGGCCGGCCCGAGAGCGGCGGTCTCATCGTCGGCTAGGCCTGATAGGGGGGCGGCTCCAGCTGGAGCAGGTCCGTCGGGGGACTTGAGGGGGCCCCACTGCGCCGACGGGCTGGCTGGAAGGATCGCAGACGGCGACAGCGGGGCCATGGGCGGCGTTCCTGGAAGCGGGCTGGCACGCTCGCAGCACCGGCGGGCGTCTGGCGAGAGCGGCGTCACGAGGCTGGGAGGCGCTCTGCCGTGGCGGCGCCCGGCGTGGTGTCGGGAAGGGCTGAGCGGTTTCGCGCCGGCAGCTGCACGGGAGCCTCCGGGGGATAGGCCAGCACCGTGGACGGCGCCGGTGACTCCGGCGGCGGGCGTGCCCGCAGCTGCCAGCCTCGCTGCCTGCATGGCGGCGGTGCTGGTGGGCGACGTGGGGGGCTCCCGTGGCCGGACCAGAGGGGCCCCTGGGGCCTCACTGGGGGGCCTTGACCGGTAGAGCCCGTCATCGAAGCCGGAGCTGCGCCGCGCTGCGTGGTGCCCGCCGCCGCGGCGCCCATCCCGCCTGACGGCTGCACCTGGGCCCGATGCACCCCGCGCTGCGGAGGGGTCTCCCGCGGCGGCTCTGTCGCCAAGCAACGGCTCTACCACGTCGGGGGGCGCAGGTTGCTCGAAACCGCCGCTCCTCGTGGAATCAACAGCCTGTCTGTTGACGTCCTGTGTCGTCACGAGCCAGCCCTCACGCCAGAAGCGCGTGTCGGCAGCCAGGGCCCCGATGAAGAGCGATGGCAGAGCCAGCGTCTTGAGAGACACCACCGCGACGCCGATGACGGAGCCATAGACGTTGGCCGCGAGGGCCGCTGCGTAGGCAAGCCGCCAGACGGCGCTGACGACGAAGTAGGGGCTGAACGCCGACCGCACGGTCCAGCCGAGGCCGCTGCCGGTGACGGCCACAGCGTATACGGTGCCCGTGACGGAGAACATGACGACGTCCATGACTCGCTGCAGTCGAAGGCTGCCTGCCAGGGCGTCGGGGTCTGGGGAGCTGGCAGCCACCACAGCCGCGATGAAGGCCGTCCAGGTTAGGGCTGTGCCCCCGATGGCGAAGACGGTGCCGACGATGGAGGAGCGCACCACGGCGGAGGAGGAGGGCACGGGGAGGCACGGCAGGACGAGGAGCGAGTGGGCTGCGACCTCGTCGGCGATCCAGTACAGTGCGTACCAGAGCGGCGAGACGAAGGCCAGCAGCGCGTACTTGGGCGTTCCGGCGTACACGGCGCCGCGGAACCAGCCGGGGGGCGAGGGGAAGTCTATGGAGAGCAGGACGACGCGCACGGCCAGCGCGAATGCCAGAACCCACACGAAGAACTGGTAGCGAGGCAGGATGCTTGTTTCAACGATCGGCGGCTGGCGACGTCTGCTGGCCCCGGAGCTGTGCTCGCCACGGCCTGGGGGCGTGCCGTCGCCCCCTGAGCCGGAGAAGGGCCGCACGGCCTTGCCGCCCCCCGACCACTTGCGGTCGCCGCTGCCCGGGGCGAGGAGCAATCGGCTCTCGGGCGTTTCGGCAGCCGGCTTGAAGGCGCCCGCTGACAGGCCACAGCCGCCGCAGCAACAGCCACAGCAGCTGCTGCCCCTGCGGCCGGCGCAGCAGAGGCCAAGCATGCACACGACCAGCTGCTGGTCGCGATGCGCGGGGCAGATGCCCGCCTGCTTGTCGTCGTCGCTGTCCAGCTCCTGTCGCCACTCGCTGATGCACCTGGACCGGCACACGCCCAGCAGGAACCCCAGCGTGATGGCCAGCGCGACGAGGTTGGCTACCCACACCATGAGGAACACCTGCTCGAACGTGAGGCTCAGCTCAGGAACGCGCATGGCGTTCCCAAAGGTCAACGTGGGGTGCCCGGCTCGCCGAGGCGCCGCGCGCGCGCCGGCCGCTGCCCCCGCGACGCAAGCGCCAGAGGGAGGCAGTCGCTAGCGGCAATTCCCCGGGGCTCCGCGGGGTGCGGCGGGCCAGAGGCAGTTGCTGCAAGTTCGCCCGAGTGTTGTAGGTGCGCCCGGCACGCGGCTTTGGCGCGGAATATTGACCCTGCCCGCAAAGACGCTGCTGTCGGGCGCTGCGTCGCCCACGCTCGGACACACCTCCGCCACGAGGGCGTGCTTGCAGAGGCTGTCACCATGGCGATGAAGCGCATCCTGAAGTTCTTCAGGTGAGCCCGTCGCGGCGCTGCCTGGCCTCTCGGGACCGGTGCGGGGGATGGAGGTGCCGACTTTTTGCGGCCCCCGGCAGTACCTTCGGGACTTGCGAGCGGCTTTGGTCCCCAGTGCGCCGCGGCAGGCGACTCCCCCCGCCCCTCGCGCCCCCGAGTGCTTCGCAGGAGGGGACCTGGTGACCAGTGCCGTGAGGAGTACGAGTTCGGAGACCTCTTGGGCAGGTGAGCGCGCAACCTGGCACGCGCCAGCGATGCCGAAGCCAGCCTGGGCCAAGCTGCGTGCCGTTGCCGGCGGCGGGAGCACGAGCCCCGTGCCATGGGAGAGCGACCGAGTCATCGCGGCTCCGCATGGGAGTGATCCCCCCTGGGCCTGGGGCAGCTGCGCCGCCAGCTCAGCCGGAGACACACGTGCGCCTTGGTTTGCGCTGCTTGGCGTTTCTGGCCACCCCGCATGCCCTCCGCGAGCGCCACGTGCCGCCCCGCAGCGGGTCCTTCGCGCACGTCTACCGCGCAACCTTCAAGGCCGACGGGAGCGAGTGGGCCATCAAGCAGATCGAAAAGTCGCGCCTCAGCGATGCCGACCGAGAGGCGCTTGGTGTGGAGGTTGAAATTCTGGAGAAGCTGAACCACGAAAACGTCGTGACGCTGCGCCAGGTGTTCGACACGAGCAAGTACTTTTACATGGTCATGGAGATTCTGCGTGGCCAGGACCTGTTTGACCGGTGAGCAAGGCGGGCGCTGCCCATGTCGCTGAAGGGTAGCTGTTGTTTGCACCCCGACGTGGTAGTCGTTGCGAAGCCGCGCCGCCGCTGCCGAGCGCGCCCGAGCCCACCCGCCACCCCGCCGCACTGCCCCCGCAGGGTGGTGACCAAGGAAAAGTACACCGAGAAGGAGGCTGCCGACGCAGTGCGCCAGATTGCGGCCGGGATGCACCACGCCCACTTGCTGGGCATTGCGCACCGCGACCTCAAGCCCGAGAACCTCATGTACACCTCCCAAGACCCGGACTCGCCGATCAAGATTGTCGACTTTGGGCTCGGCAAGGTCATTGGGGAGGCCAACGTGATGTTCACGGCCTGCGGGACGCCCGGATACGTTGCCCCCGAGATCTTGCGAGGCGAGTCGTACACCACCAAGGTGGACATCTGGTCATTGGGCGTCATCCTCTACATCCTGCTCTGCGGCTTCCCGCCCTTTTACAGCGAGAACAACGCCGTGGTGAGTACCGCGGCCTGCCAACTGGCCCCTCCGCCCCTGCCTCACAGTCGGTGCTCTCGCTGCCGCTGCTGCCTGCGCTGTCGCGAGCGGCGCCCTCACCGGCCCCCGCCGCGGCCACACCCGTCGCCCCCGAATCCCGCACGCAACCCCCTTCCCACCGCGCCCGCCTCCGCTGCGCGCAGCTCTTCGACCAAATCAAGCGCGCGGCCTACGACTTCCCCTCCCCCTGGTGGGATGGCATCACCGAGAGCGCCAAGGACCTCATCCGCCGCATGCTCGTGGTCGACCCCACCGCCAGGTACTCCGCCGAGGACGTTATGGAGCACCCGTGGGTCAAGTCCGAGGCCGCGGGCGCGGGCGACACCTCGCTCGCCGCAGCCCAGGCCAGCATCCGCAAGCTCAGGCTGAAGGAGCGTCTCCGCGCAGGGGTGCGCGCCATCGGCGCCATGGCGGCCCTCCGCAAGCTCGTTTCGTCGGGGGGCGGGTCTTCCCGCGCCGAGATGGTGTTCAAGGGAGCGGCTGCCGCGACCGCAGCAGCAGAGGCTGCCGACGGCGGCGCTGACGAGACCTCTGCCACGGAGGCCGCCGAGGCCGCCGCAGCGTCGGCAGCCCTCCCCGAGGAGAGCAGCGGGGCCGCAGAGGTCGCCCCTGGATCGGCCGCGGCTGCGGCGGCTGCGGCGGCTTCGGCGCCTTGATGCCTGGCGCCCTCGCTCCCAGCAGGCGCTAGCTTCGCACCTTCGTCGAGCCGAGTGTTCTCGCGCAGCTGGCGCGCTCCCCGGTGCGCCAGCTTGAATGGCGGGTATTGGCCCGCTCGCTGCTCGGCTGTCCCATGTGTTTTATCCTGTGTCCGCGAGAACTCAGCAAAAGCATTCGCTCAAGCGTGGCAATCTCCCCACTTGCTTGACCGCGCAAGGCGCGCGGCGCAACCTCCCGGTGGTCTATGTATGCATTGCCTTGGCCGCTGCGCGCGCTCTCCCTCCCGCGGCCCAAGCGCCCCGGCCAATCACGGCGGCTCGGCGTCGGCGTTTCGGCTGCAGAGCCGAGCCTCAGCCACTCGCATCGCACCCTCGGCCGACCATGCTGTCCCGCGCCCCGAGAGCGATCCGGCTGGCTGCGCGTGCGCGCACGGCGGCTGTGGCCTCCATCCCCGTCCCGTGAGCCTGTGTTGACAGCGGCAGGTGGCAGCAGCGACTGCGCCGGCCGCCCCTTGCCTGACGAGTGCTGGCCCTCAGCGCCGGCGCCTCGCCCTGCGGCTGACGCGGCCCTGACGCTCCGCTGGATTGGCTTGCTGTTGGGCCGCAGGGATGCCAGCTCGGACGCCCGTCGGGGGCGCTTCGTCGCCGCCGCTGCCGTGTCGACTGCGGCGGCCGCGGCATTTGCTGCAGCCAACGTTGCCGCCGCGGAGGAGGCTCCAGCTGGCACGGACGTGACCACGCCGGAGTTTGCGAAGCGGCCCAACGTACTGTTTGTCCTCGGCGGCCCCGGTGCCGGCAAGGGCACGCAATGCGAGCGCCTGGTGAAGGAATGCGGCTTCGTCCACTTGTCCGCCGGCGACCTTCTGCGCGCGGAGCGCAAGAGCGGCTCAGCGCACGGCGACCTCATCGCCAAGTACATTCTCGACGGCCGCATCGTGCCCGTTGAGATCACCGTTTCGCTCCTCGCCAAGGCGATGGCCGAGTCCGGCCGGACCCGCTTCCTCATCGACGGATTCCCCCGCAACGAGAACAACTTCGAGGGGTGGAAGGCCGTCATGGGCGACAGCGTCGACGTCGAGGGCGTCCTCTTCTACGACGTCGACGACGAGACCCGCCTCGACCGCCTGCTGGAACGCGGCAAGACTTCCGGCCGCACGGACGACAACGCCGGTAAGCCTTGCGAACAGCACAGCCCCCCCTTGCGCCCTGCGCCCACTGGCATGCCTTCCTGCGCCTTGTGCCCCTGCCTCTGCCCCAGACGCCCCCCAACGCTCCCCCCCACACTCCCCGTGCCCCCCGCGCCTGCACCCGCGCCCACCACCGCCCCACACTGCGCAGACACCATTCAGAAGCGGTTCCGCGTGTTCAAGGAGGAGACCATGCCGGTGGTCTCGCACTACGACAAGCTCGGCCGCGTGTTCCGCATCGACGGCGCGCCCGAGGTCGACCAGGTGTTCAAGGCCACCCTTCGCGCGGTCGCGCCGGTGGTGAAGAAGGAGGCTGTCGCCGCTGCGCAGGCCATGCTGGACGCCGCCGACTCGCTGGACTGGGAGGCGTATGCGGCGCTGTGCGAGCCCGACATGACGGCCGTGGAGGATGAGACGCACGGCGCCACCGTGTGCGGCCTTGAGTTCCACAAGTTCTACTTCGACGAGGGCAAGCGGGCGGCGGAGGCAGCCAAGGCCGCTGGGAAGCCCCTCCCGGCTCGCCGGTCCGCGATGCTCTCACCCACCGTCAGCCTGCAGACCCCCAACGTCGCCGTGGTGAGCTACACCCGCGCTGTGCAGTCCCTTGCTGGCACGGCAAACTTTGCCGAAACGCGCGTGTTCATGGCCCACGATGGCGTCTGGCGCTGCGCGCACCTCCACCGGAGCCGCGCCGGCGAGATGCCCGCGGCATCCGTTGCCCCCGCCGGCTCCTCGGACGCGCTCCACACCCCTGCTCCCATCTCAAAGGACGCTCTCGACAAGATCTACGAGGCGGCGCTCCGCCCTGCCGCCGAGTGAGCGCCCGCGCCTCGCTGCGTGGGCGCGACTCTCCAGAGCGCCCTGCTTGCAATGGAAGCACTGCGCACAGCCGCTCGCCAAACGGGCTGCGCGTGGCGGTGTTACGCGGCGCGCGCGCGCGTGGCGGTCTCTTTGGGCAGCGGGTGCCCGAACCTCGCCCCCCGACACCGGCCCGGACAGCAGGCGCTCTCGTTGGCCAACGCCGGGCAACCGCGCCTCGCCCCCACTCACAGCACGCAGCACACTGCAAACCAACAACCGCACGCAACGCCTGCGCGCCACGCGCGTGTTCGCCTGTCGCTTGCAACCGGGTCCCAGCCTCCTCGCGAGAGCCCGCCCATTCGACGGCGGCAAGAGCGCTCTGCGCTGCAGCCACGCCACACAACCTCGCGCGCACCAGGTGCTCCGACAGCGAGCGCCAAGCCTCACTGAGGGTGAAAGCCTCCACCCCCGCCCCCCGGCGAATCAGGCATGGCCGTGCCCAGGGCATCTAGGGCCGCGCCCCCATCCGACGAGGAGTCCTCTCCGGCGCCGTCGGCGCGGCCGTCGACCCCCAGCGGCACAACCCCCTGTGCAGGGGGCAGGTCGGCAAGCCGGGCAGCCACGGACCCCGGCTCCACAGCGCGCACATAGCAAGGGCAGACGAGGCGCTCCTCCCGCGTGCCCGCCGTGGCGGTGACGACCACGTGGCCGATCGCCTCGAGCGGCTGCCCCGCCTGAAGCTGCATGTCCAGAAGGATGGTCATGCCCGCTGCGGCCGGCCGCGCCCTGTAGCGCAGCTTCAGCCCCGGCAACCCTCGCTTCGCAGCGTGCACCCGCAGAGTGTCGCCCGATACGTTGCGCACCTCGATGCGAAACCCGTACCGCTTGCCCACCAGCACACGCCCAAAGTCCATAAACGTCTCGCCAACAGCAGGGGCGTAGTATGTCCACCGCTTCGCGTTGGGGTCCTGCGAAACCGCCGTCAGCAGCCCCAGCAGGCGCGCGTCGTAGCTGAGACGGGAGGCGTGCTCGGGTCCGAGGGGCAGCGCCCCAGTCAGCGCGGAGACGCTGGGAGGCGCGGACGCACGCGACGCCTTGGACTGGCCCAGCCTGGCAGAGCTGCCCATTCCCGCGCCCGTGCCGCTCTGGGCGTCCACGCCCCGCCCGCCGCGGTGCCCGCTCGTGCCGCGGCCGCCTCCGCCGCCGCCGCCGCCTCTGCCGCCGCCCAGGAGCCTTCCCGCCGCCTGCTCCCTCCACGCCCTGGTCATCACCGTGTCGCTGGCTGCGTCGCTTGAGAGCAGGACGCGCTGCCAGCCTCCTGACGCCGCGCCCCTGACCGTGTCAGCCTCTGTTCCAGCGAAAGCCCCCGCGCCCGTCGACCCGGCCGTAGCCCCCAGCGCGCCCCCGGACCGCCTCCGCTGCCGAGACCTGGCCCGGAGGACCGCGGCCTCCTCCTCCGTGGGCACCCTTGGCCCGCTGCGCGCCAGCGCCGCGACCTCCCCCTCCCTGGCGGCGAGCTCGCCGTCCGGCAGCTGCGCAACGGACGCGCGGTCCGACCCGTCAACGTCGCAGCTGCTCACGCTGTCTGCCGCAAAGCCCTCTGCGACGACCTGCGACGACGGCGAGGCCACCCTCACCCCCATAGACCGCATCGCGCGCGTCCGCTGCCGTCTGGCCTCCGTCTCCGCAGCGGCGACAGCGCCGTCCAGCGCCGACGACCGCCACTCACCCAGCCGTGGCACGGAGGCCTTGTTCCCAAGACCGTCGCCCACAGGCGCATCGTGCGTCCGCGAAACCGCGGCGACGTCCCACAGGCCGCACAGCACCAAGGCGTTCTCCGCTTGCCCTGCCGTCAGGGTCACCGCCGTTTCGGCCGAGGCCGCCCCGGCAAGCGGCGCCGCCACAAGCGTCGACCCCACGTGGAACGCTGACTGCACGGCCTGGCGCCCGCTCCTGCTGCCCGGGACGGCGGAGTGGGCGCCCACTGCCCCGGGCGACCGCCCGCCGGAATCCACCGACGCCCCGGCCGAAATGAGCGACGCAACGCTGCCCACCGCACCGGTGCCCAGCCGCGTCCCGAGAGCGGCTTCCGTGTACCCGGCCGACGTCAGCCCAGCAGTGGTCATCTTGGGCGGAGAGTTGCGCCGGCTGCGCTGGAAGGAGTGGCCGCCGCGTCGCTCCGACCCGGGCGAAGACGGTCTGCTGGCCGCACCCACGCGCTCCCACGCCGCATGGCCCCGGGCTGCGCCCATGCCACCGGTGGGACCGCCAGGGAGCGTGGCGAGGCTCCGGCTGCCGCGCATGCCGCCAGCGCCTGCGCCGGCACGCCCGCGGGCGCCAGCGGGACCACCGGCAGCCGCGGCGGCTGATCCGGCCGCCGTCCGGCGCCCGAGGGGGGGAAGCGTGCTGGCGCTGGCAGTGGTGCCCGCGCCCCCGCCGCGGCCAGGCCCCTTCCGCCTTCCAGATGTGCTCACCCGCACGGGGGAGGCAGCGACCGACCCCGCCACCCCGCCGCCTCCCGTGACCGGCATCGCCTTGAACACACGCGAAACGGCGCCCGTGGCCATCAGCGCCTCCTCCGCGGCCGCCCGCGCCGCAGCCGGCGTGCCGGACGCCGTCTCGCCGCCGCCGCCCCCGCCCACTCTGTCGGCGCCCACCCTGGACACGGCACCCAACAGCCCCCCCCCGTCTCGCCCCGCAACGCCCCCAGCCAAGGCCGCCGACCCAACATCGTCTCCAGAGTCGTCGTCTGCGCCCTCCAGAGGCGTTGACCCCGGCATGGCTGGACGCACGGCGCCCCGGACCCGCCCGCGCGTCGCCCGCCGCATGCTGCGGCCCACGCCCTCGCCCTGAGCGGCGAAACCGCGGGTGGCGACTGCGCTCCGCACGACACCCATCTCCGCCCCCGCGACCAGAGCCTCGGCCGCCGCGGTGATGGGGTCGGGCGGAGGGCCAGCCACTCCCACCCCGCCCCCCTGCGGCCCGAAGGCGCCCGCCGATGCCCCGCCTGCCCCAGCGAAGCTCACCCCGCGGGATCCGGTGTCGGCCCGCCGGCCCGACGACCGTCGCTTGCTCGAGGCGCCAGCTGCACCGCTCGCGCGCCCAGACTGCCTGTGCCCTGCCACCTCCTCCGCCGCCGCCTCCGCCTCCTCCTCCTCGGCGTCAAAGTGGTCCGAGTCGAGCCGCCCACCGCCCCGTCCCCGTCGCCGCCGCCGCCGCTCCGGGTACGGGCCGCCCAGCCCCCCCCAGGCCCGATGCGACGCGCTTCCGCTCATGCTAACCTGGCCGTCGAACCGCTGCTCCGGGTCGACGTCCGCGAAACCGTCGTCGTCATCGCTCGATGACGTGTCAGCCTCCACCTGCGGGTGGCAGAGCGCCGCGGCTCTGCCGGGCCGGTCGCGATCGACGACCTCCGCCAACACGCCCGCCTCAGCCGCCGCACCCAGCGGAGCGGACCCGCGCGCGCCGGCCAGGCCTGGCAGGGTCCTGTGGCCAGCGGGGAGGGAGGCCAGCGACGGGCCAGGCGCCGACGCCCCTGTGCCCGAGGTGGGGGGCGGCACCTGCCTCGAGAGCGTGACTGCGATGGCACCCACCGACGACGCCGACGCGCCGCCCCTCCACTGCGAGTCGACCAGGCGGCCCTCGCCGTCGGGGAGCAAGGCCCCTCGCGCGTTGGCCAGCCGGGTGCGCCGGGCGTGCAGGGCCGCGACGGCTCGCTTTGCATCTACGACCGCGCCCGACTGCTGCGGCAGGTATGACGCCCGGTCCATGTCCGAGGGGGGCGGGCCGGGGGCGTTGAGCAGGTCGTCCGTCTCACGGGCGACGGTGTTGAGGATGTTGCTGACGTGGGAGGGCGAGACGAGGCGCGTGTGCCGCAGGAACCTTCGCAGCTTCGCAGCGGGCGAGGCGGTGGCCCGTCGCGCGGCCAGCGCCGGCGTCAGGCCCAAGGCGGCGAGGGCCTGCCGCGCCTGAGGCGCCGCCCGCGTCGTCACCGGGTCTATGGGGTCGCTGGGCTGGGGCAGCAGGACCAGGTCGTCCTCCTCTCTCGGCAGCGGAATCGCGTCGTCGCCCGGGGGCCGCGCCAGCCTGGCTCTGCCAGAGGGGAGCCTCGCGTGGGAGGGCATGCCCAGGCCCGACAGGGCGATGCTTGGCTTGGACATTGCGAAGAGCGCCACCCGCACTAGGATGCGACAGAACCGCCGAAAGTCCAAGTCGCCCTGCCGCAGCTGCGTCTCGACCGTCGCGTCGTCCAGTGTCCACCCCAGCTCCTCCACGATGGGGTCGCGGGACACCGCGGCGTCGATCGCGGCAGCCGCGGCGGACGGGTCCATCCCGGCAATGGGCCCGTGCGAGGACGTCGCCCCGCCCCCCGCAGCGTCAACGTCGTCCTCCTCGGCCTCGCCTGCGGCCGGCTTGCCGGCCGCCAGCTCCGCCACCGCCCGCAGCCCCGCCCCCGGCCTCGCCCTGATGCTGGTGTGGGGCATCTTGACCGGGTGCGTGCGCCGGTCGAACACCCACTCAACCTCTGTGCGAGACGCCAGCTGCGGCACCACCTCGATGTCCCGGAGCAGAAACAGGAGCTCGCCCCGGGACATGGTCTTGCGGGCGTATGCGCGCATGTCGTAGGTCAGGGCGTCCTTGCCCATGCTCGCCAGCTGCGCCCCGGCGCTGAACAGCCGCGCGTACGTGTCGAAGAGACGCCGGAGCGGGCCCACGGCCGGGTTCGGCTCGCGGCCGCGCAGGGACTTGTACCGCGCGGCGTCGTACATTGCAACAGGGTGCACGAGCCTGGGCCGGCGGGAGGAGGGCAGGCCCGCCACCATTTGCGCCAATGCCGCCTCCTGCGCCCGCGCCGCGACCCCCACATCGCCGCCCAGGGACGCCGTCTCGGCCACAGCCTGCGCCTCCCGCAGCACAGACGCCGCGTCGCTCACGGGCGGCAACCGGCCAAGCTGGATCGCCCGCTTGAACAGGGCGAAGAGGGGTGTCTCGCCGGCCAGGTTGGACCGCGGATCCGGCCGGCGCAGAATCATCACCTGTCGGTCCTGGCGGGCAATCGTTCCGCCGCCTCCGGCGCCGCCGGTCATAGACCCGAGCCTTCCGGCGCCAGGCCCGCCGCCGCCACCCCGGCCTCCCGCGGGGGCACCGCTGGCAGCGCCCGCGCCGCCGCGGACTCCCGTGTCCGGCGTCTGCACGCGCAGGGCCCCCGGCCCGCTGCCCCTCCGACGGCCGCCGCCCGGCTTAGCCCCCCCCCGGGCTGCCCTGGCGGCCTCCTCCGGCCCGGGGGACTGCCGCCCCGAGCCCCGCCGCCCTGCGTCCTTCCGCTCCTGCCGCCCCGACGGCCCCGCGCCCTCCTGGCCCGCCTGCGACTCCCTGCGCCTGCGCACAGCGTTCTTGGCGAACTTCCGCAGCCGCACTGCCACCACCGCCGTCATAGCCCCGCTGGTGATGGACCGCAGGGCCGACGAGGTCTGCCGCTGCCGCTGGATGCGCATGCGCGTGGGGCTCATCGGCATGCCGGCGTGGCGGGCGTCGGAGCTGCCGGCAGCCGCCATGGCGAAGGCCGCAGCCGCTGACGCCGCCGGGGAGGGAGGGGGCAGCGGGGAGCCGCTCCTTCCGGATCCTTCCCAGCGGACCCCGCTCGCGCTCTGCGGCGAGCCAGTTGCGCCGGATCCAGCCGCTCCGAGGGGCCCCCCCACGATCATGGGGGAGGCGGACCTGGACCTGGAAGGATCGGCCGGGAAGGCGAACCCCGGCGAGCCCGGGGAGCGCGGAGTCTGAGCGGACCCCACCGAGGGCGAGGCCGACCCTCGCATGGGAGACGCCGCCGGCACGCCCCTCTGCTTGATGAAGGAGCTGAGCCGACGGCTGTGGGTGCTGGAGGGCGGGGCGTGCGAGGCCCGCCAGGCGCCCTCGCCCCCGGCGCTGTCCCTCCGGCCGCGGGCACCCTTGGGCGCGCCCCCGGTCGGGCCGTCTGCACCGTGGCCTGAAGTGGGGCCCGGGCGCCCGGGAACGGGCTTGGCCACCTCTGCTCGCGCGATAATGCGGGCAAGCACCGGCCCCGGCGGGACGCCGTCGCCGCCCGCTGCGCCCCCGAGGAGCTCCTCCACGGTGGGGGGCAGCGTGAACGACGGAGCACGCTGCACAGACGAGGGGCTGCCGAGACCGGCACCCGACGCCGGGCTGCGGGCGGCCGCGCCCTTGGGCTGGGGCACCTTGCGCTCGGCGTCATCGTCGGACGAGCTGGAGTCCAGCTCCACGCGGCGCCACTCGGGCACCTCAGGCATGCCAACGGTCGCCGCGAGCTCCGGGGAGGGGGGCTTGCGGCGCCGCTGTGGCGGCGAGGGGGCGGGGCGACGGTCCGTTGCTCGTTGACCGGACATGCCAGCCGATTTCGACTGGCAGCGAGGGCCGACAGGGACAGAGAGACTGGTCCGGCGCCCGTTTGGTTGCGCACAGGTGCCCGCGGGTTGGTGCCGCGAAACTGGCCTGCCCGCACCGTGCGGCGGGCCTTTGGCGCGCTCGGCTGGCGCTCCGACAGAGTTGCGCGTTGCAAATATTGGGCGACTCAAATATTCCCCATTTTCAGAACTGGCTGCTTAGCTTTGTTTTGATTGGTTTGTTCGCTCCGGCACGCCTCAACTCGGTTGCTGGTCGCTGACTGCGAGGCTCAACTGACTCCGCTGGTGGGCCCCAAATACATAACCTTGCGCGGCACGCCGTGGTGAGGGGCAGGGGTGATGCCGAGCGCACAGGACGAGGTCAGCACGTCCTGCGCTGCACGGTGGCTTCGGCACGCACGCCTGGCGATGCTCGGGCTGCTGGCCTGACCTCGAAAGCAAAGGCGCCGGCAGCCTCCCTCAGCAAAAGAGGTGGACTGCCGCAGATCCGGCGCCAAGTGCCCCTCTGCTTGAGCCAAAGGGGCATCACACAACCGCTCCTGCTCGGCTGAGCATGTCCACGAACGGTGATGTTGCCAGAGCCGTTGATGCGTAGAGCGCGATGCCGAGCACGATGGCCACAGGCAGCGCAGGCAGGACACGGGCCGTGAGCAGCGTGACTGCAACCGTTATCACAACCCCCCCCGCAACGCCTAGGGCCACAAACAGGCCAACCACCGCTCCCGAGTTCACCGCGCGGCCAAGGACCGCGGCGTACAGCATGAGGTCGCCCGTCCCTAGCAGAAACGTGCCCCCGTCGTAAATGAGCGACGGGGGCAGGCCGGAGGGCAAGCCCGCCCTCGTGCGCTCCGTTTCGTGCTTCATAATGAACCCCAAGGGACCCCCCGGCCCCAGAACAGCGTAAATGTCCCAAAGCGTGATTGCTGCAATGCCAGCCCAGAAGGTGAGCTCCGGAAACGAGAGAAACGGCCAAGCCATCACTGCGCTGCCGGCCACCATGCTGAAGTTGCGGCACTGCCGAAAGCGGCGCGCTGCGCCGGGTGACAGCGCGTCGACAGCCAGGTGGTCCGGGGCCAGCGCCGGTGCCGGTTCCAAACCCGCAGCAGCCGCCGCGCGGGCGGGCGGCGCAGCCGTCGACCCGGCCTCGGCCCGCGCCTCGTCCGCTGCCAGCGCACTGTTGCGTAAGCCCCCTCTCCCCGCGGGTGCCTGCAAGCCGCCGCTGCCTGCCCTGCGTCCTCTGCAGCTGCTGCTGATGCAGCAGCTGCAGCAGGAGCAGCAGCAGCTTGAGCCCTGGCAGCCGGGCCCGTCGCAAGGGCAACCCAACGCGTCACAGAGACCCGCCCACCGTGCAGGCTGCGCGTCCGCCGCCCCCTCCGCTGCTGTGGCCGGCAGCGCGAACACCAACGCAGTCCCGAGCCCCCCCAGCGAGCCAGCCAGGAACAGAGCAGTTGGCCAGGACAGCGCCAGCCCCAGCCGCAGCGCCACAGCCCTCAGCAACACAAAGGCAAAGCCGCTGTACCACTGCAGGTGGGACCCTATGAGGAGCCTCCTCATGATCCGGCGCGCCCGGGCGGCGTACAGCCCCGCGAAACCGTACGTGACCGCCACGATGACGAGCAGGAGGGCCCCCGCGTTCACCGCGGCGTCCACGGCCAGCTGGCCGGCTGTGGGGGCGCCGTCGGCGCCCACGCCCCCCGGCAGCGCTGCGGGAATCCACCCGCCGCCGCCCTCCGTCCACGCGCGCGGCGGCAGAGCTGGAACTATTCTGCTGGACGCGGCGTCGCTCTCGCTGCCGAAGAGGCGAACCGGGCACGCGGCCGCGGCAGCCGCTGCAGCGGACGCGTTGGGGGAAGGGGCGCACGGCTGCGTGACGACGTAGAGGCCGGGGCGGGGGAGGAGGAGGCGCAGAGGCAGAGCCCCCTGCGGCCCGATGCGGAGCGCGTGCACGTAGAGGCCGACGAGGAAAAAGGTCCACAGGACCGGCGAGACGATGCCCCCGGGGGCGGAGGCCAGCAGCTCCATGCCGTCCTCGCACTCGTCCGGGTCAAAGTGCTTATTCCAGCAGGCGGGGCAGCACGCTCGAGCACAAGGCCGAGCGCTCCACCAAGGGCAGCACGGAATCACCGCAAGCCTCCGCCGCCGCCGCAGCAGGGCACGCCGGCGCGCCGCGATGGGGTCGATGTCCTCGGCGGGGCCCATGGTGCTGGCTGCAGGGCCGGTGGCCGCTCCCGCGCGGGCGCTGCTGCCGCGAGCTGGATATTTCAGCCCCCGGCGCTCAGCCTGGAAGGGACGCCCCAACTCAGCCTTCGCCCAGACGCAGTTCCCCGCCCCTGCGTGCTGGGCCCAAGCCTGGTGTGCGCCGCGCGGCCGGCGCAGCGGGACTGCAGACCGGGCTGGAGCTCTGCCGCGGCTGGCTGTCCCGCGTACCCCACATTCGGCCACCCGAAGCGAAGGGAGAAGAGGCTTTCGCCCCCGGTCCTTCGAGCAAGGGCTTCCCGAACGCCGGGGCCGGCTGGCTCGCGGCTCTAGGCTGTGGGGCGGATGTCAGGCTCGCCGCCGCCGCTTGCAGCCGCAAGCGTGGTGCCGCCGTTTGAGAACGAGGTGGCGATCGTGCTGACGGCGCTCATCCCCATCATCGCCGCGGTCGTGGGGTATGGCACGAACGTGCTGGCCATCCAGATGACGTTCTGGCCCCTCGAGTACTGGGGCCTCAAGCCTTGCGGTGTAGAGTTGCCAGGCATTTGCGGCTGGCAGGTGAGCAGCCGGCTCCCCGACCCGCCCCCGCTCGACCTGCCCCTGCTCACCGCCGGACCGCTCTCACTCCGCGCATGCCTCCCGTCTGCGCGTGTGCGCCTTGCGAACCTGGCCTGCTGGCTTGTGTGCGCGCGCTGCTCGCCGCCCCGAATCCGTCGCAGGGGATCGTGCCGCAACGCGCCGAGGCCATGGCCGTCAAGGCCGTCCGGCTCCTCACCGCCGAGCTCATCACCGTGGAGGAGGTGTTTGAGCGGCTGGACCCTGCCGAGTTTGCGGCGGATGCGAGGGCCTCGCTATGGAACGTGAGCTCTCGAATCACCAGCCGGCTCATTGCGAAAACGCTGGGGACCACCGTGAGGGACGCGATTCCGATCGACGCCAGGCGCGAGATCGTGGCAACGGTCATGGAGACGTCGGAGCGAATGACGATCGAGCTGCTGACGGTGCTGAAAGCGAACATTAAGCGGGTGTTCGACCTGGAGGCCACGGTGGTGCGGGTGTTCACGCGGGAGCCGGAGCTGCTAGTGCTGACCTTTAAGCAGTGCGGGGACGCGGAGTTCCGCTTCCTGGAGCGCTCCGGCGCGTACTTTGGGCTTCTGTTCGGGCTGGTGCAGATGGCGGTGTGGGTGTTTTACCGAGAGTGGTGGATCCTGCCGGTGTTTGGGGGGGTGGTCGGCTGGGCCACAAACTACGTGGCGCTCAAGCTCATCTTTCAGCCGGTCAACCCCATCGAGAGCTGCTGTGGGCTCAGGCACTGCTGCGGCAGGCCCGTGACCCGGTGCTGCTGCGGCCGCCCGATGCAGGGGCTGTTCCTCCAGCGGCAGAAGGAGGTGTCGGAGGTGTTCGCGTCCATCGTCTCGAACAAGGTGGTGCGCGCCAAGCACATCGTGGAGGACCTGCAGGAGGGCGACGGCGGCAAGGTGCTCGAGGGGCTGGCGCGCGCTTGCGTCGAGCACGAGTTTGAGGCCATGCTCTCAGGGGTGCTCGGCACCGCGACATCGCTCGCCCTGGGCCCGCGCGCGATCGAAGAGTGCCGCGACCTGGTGGCCAGGGAGGTGTACGACGGGCTGCCCGCCATGATGCTCGAGAACGAGGACATCATGCGCCGCGCTTTCGACATCGAGCCAACCGTGCGGGAGCGGCTGCAGGCCTTGCCCCCCGACAAGTTCGAGCAAGTGCTGCACCCGGTGTTTGAAGAGGATGAGTGGAAGCTCATTGCCGTGGGCGCGGTGATAGGGCTCATTGTGGGGTTCGCGCAAGCGGGGCTCAGCATCCTCACCGACATGGCGGCCGCAGGGACCCTCTAGGTCGCGCCGGTTGCTTTGCTGCGCGCCTTTAGTTCATGTTGGCGCGGGTGCGAATGCAGCCTTGTGTGCTCCGCTGCCAGCCGTGCGGGCGATTGCTGCGGCGGCAAACTGGCCTGCTCTGCACCATGGCCACACGTCTCGGGCGGAGCACCAGCCGGCGCTCGCCCCTCACTCGCGGAGGCGCGGTCGGGAACCATGCCCGAGTCCAAGGCCTCTGGCACTGCCTATACCATGACGCGCACCCAGCGCGAGGACGGAGACGGGAGCCCCGGCTCCGACGCCTTCGGGATGATCGGAATGCTGCTCACCGTCGTCACCATGTTCACGCGGGTGAGCGAGGCGCCCCCCCAGCGGCACCGGCAGCCGCCGCGCGCTTCCGTGTGGTGGCTTCCGTTGCAAGGGCGCGGTCTCTGCTGCAGCGAGCGTCTCGTTCCTCCCCGCTTGGCGAGTCGCGCGCTGGCGCCCTTCCGCAGAGCAAGCTCATGGCGTGGGTCTCGCTGGTGCTGGTGCTGTCGTCCATCTTCAACTCCCGCTCCTCGCAAATGGACTGCAGCCGCATTATGACTGCGCTCATGTGAGGGGCGGCATGCCTGGCCTCGCGCGTCCCCGGAGCAAGCCGCCACGTTGGCTGCCGCTGCGCTCCCCACCCAGCTGCGCACTCCCCGTCCACCCCTGCCCCTGTGCCCCGCGCGCCCGCGTGTTTTCTCGCTCGCAGGTTTGTGGTCATGTCGCTGGTAACGGTGTACTTGACCCCCGAGTCGGCCCCGGGCCCAGTGGAGCAGTTCACAAAGTACTTTGCTTCCTTCACCGGCGCCACGAGCAACTAGCCCCACCCCGGCGGCTGCCCGCACGGCGCTGTCTTGCAGCCCGCGGCCCTTCTTCGCGTGCGTGCGTGTGAGTGAGTGAGAGAGTGAGTGAGCGTGTGTGGCCACATCAGTGGCGCCACCCGGACCTTCAATTTGGCCAACTCAGCCACTGCGCGGGCCGAGCTTGTGGTGTCAATCAAGCACTTGCAGCTGCATCTGCGTCCCCAACAGCTACAACAGCATGCAGCCGGCCTTTTCCCGTGCCCCATGGGGATCATGTATGCGGCCGCGGCTAGCGACGGCCGGGCGTCTCGAGCAGCCGCCGCAAGGCAAGCAGCTCTTCGTCGTCCTCGTCGTCCCCAGCCGCGCGCTTCGCACCGCTGCCGCCAGCTGCCGCGGCGGCACCGCCCCGCTGCACCCCCGTCCCGGCATCGGCCACCGCTTCCTCCTCGCTCTGCGCCTTGTCCTCCTCGTCGTCCTCGTCGTCCTCGTCCTCGTCTTCGCCGGCCTGTCCGAGCGATTCCTGCGCCGTCTGGTCCATCTGCTGCCAGCACCCCGCCACTCCGTCGCGCCACCTGCCGTCCAGCGTCGCCAAGTCGCACTTGAACGCAGGCTTGCCCAGGGACTCGTTCACGATGTTGTGTTGCTCGCACACCCACCCCGCGAACTCCTCCCGCGACCCCAGCCTGCGTGTGCGCGGCGATGGGGGGAGGCGAGATGAAGCTCACAAGCAAAGGCGTCGGGGCGGTGCGGGGCGGGGCGGGGCGGGGCGGTGCGGGGCGGGGCGGGGCGGGGCGGGGCGGGGCGGTGCGGGGCGGGGCCCGAGCATGTCGCGGACAGCGGCAGTGCGCAGCGAGCACAGGCGCGCCAGAGCAGCGGGAAAGCGATCTTCGCGCCGCTCAGCCCCCGGACAGGTGCCTCACCTGGGCGGGACAGCCTCGACGTCAGCTCGGAGGGCCTCTGCGCAGTGCGAGCAGGGGTAGAACCTGGCAAGCCCGCGGATGAAGCCGGCCATTGCCGCCTTGTCTTCCGCGGACGGGCGCTCGGGGTAGTAGGCGGCCATGCTGTGAAGCTGCGGCCCAAGAGGCAAGGAAAGGAAGAGCCGGGCGGCACGAGATGGCATGGATGAGGCGCGCGACCATTCCGAGCGAACACGACGCTGGCCGGCTGCATTCGGGCTCACCAGGTCCCAACTCGACCGGCCAAGCTCCTCGCGGTCGGGAGGGCACTCTGGCGATGCCGCTTTGCTCGCTGCACTCGCCGGCAGCGCTCCCGCCACTCCGCTTGCTGCGCGCAGCGAGGCCAAGACCTCGTCCTTGGAGGCGCAGCTGGAGCGCTCGCAGCTTTCGAAGCGGTCCTTCCCGCACTTGGCGGCGCCGGTCGCCAAGGAGGCCACAAGGAGAGGAGGCGCAACCATGACGGCTGCGCGCGATGCGGCGCGACCAGCGCGGAACCAGGCCATTGCTCCGAGTGCACACGTGGTCGCGCCCAGCCTGCCGGCTCTGCCGGAAACCGGCTGCAAAGTTTGTGCGCGCCCCGCAGCAGCACTCGCCACCCCAGCCGCCGCGATGGACGACTACGTTGACGAGGGCGCCCCGCGCTCGGATGACTTTGCGCCCGCTGCTGAGGAGGAGCCCTCCCGGCTGCGCGACGTGATCGCGTGGGTGCGCGCCACTGAAGGTGAGTGACCCGCGAGCCAAGCTCTCCGGCCGGCTTGCAGCGCAAAAGGGGGCACCGCCGCGCCGACATGCGCTGCAAAGGCAGGGCCGGGCTGCCCACCGCGTCTCTGGTCGGGGGGGGGAGGTCTAGGACCCCCACTGTCGAGTGGGTTGCCACGTTGGGAAGCCAGCGAGTGCACGCACGAGGCCTTGGTCCGATGGGCCATGGCGCCAGGCTGCCAAGCACGGCGCGCGCTCGCGCCGCTCTCGCCGCTCAGATGCGGCAGTCGGACCGGGCGCACTCCGTGCAGCCACCGTGGATGGTTGCCAGCGCAGCTGGCTTGAGGGGGCGCTCCGGCGCGATCTCGGTGCCTGAAACGAAATGTTCCATCGCCTCCGTGCGCTGCCCAGCCTCCCCGTGGCGACGGGAGGACCCAACTTCGCAGCTGTCAGCATGCTCGCTTGGTCCGTGCTCGGTTGCTGCTCCCCGCAGTGTACCGCATCTGCTCCCTGCAGAAGCCTGCGGCGGTTGCGCCTGTGCACGCCGTAGTGGCCCTTCTCGTGCTGCTCACTCAGCTCTTCGGCTACACCGTTCCCGGCTCAGCCCTGGTGATGCTCGTCCTCCTCGCGCTTGCCAACGCGGCCAAGGTGGTCGTCAACGCCGCCGGCCTTCTGGAGGGCACGCTGCCGCTGTCCACGCCGCTGGACATCGACAACGCAACCATCGACCGGGCCTTCGAGAGCGCCAAGCTCCAGGTGGTCAAGCACCTGGGCACGCTGCGCAAGGTGCTTCGCATGGATGACATCGTCCTCTCCGTGCGCACGGTGGCCGTCATCCTCGTCGCCGCCTCCGCCGACTGGGTGCTTTGCGTGCCCGTGCTGGCCTTCTTCTGGATCGTGGCCACTGGGCTGTGCGTGGCAGACACGCAGGCCCGCGACATGGTGAGGTGGCTTCGGCTGCTGCGCTTTGCATGCTTGCGCGCGGGGGGGGGGGGCGATGCGATGCAGCGGCGCGGAAAGGCTCAAGTCAGCCGTTTCCCCGAGCCGGTGCGCAGTCTGAGAGCCTTGAGTGCTGCGGCCCCCCGGTTCGCTGCTGGGGTGGCCGCGGCCTCCTCGTGGCTGCGATGCGTGTGCTGCTCCCCATTGCAAGCTGGCGGTCCGCTCTGGTGTCGCGCATGGTTCCCGCAGGTGGACAAGCTTTGCGCGGAGGCAGCCGAGCCCGCCATCGCCAAGGGCGTCGAGGCGCTGCGTGAGCCGCTGGCCAAGGCCCGCGAGACTGTGCTCTCCACGCCGCCCACGGCCCTTGCCGGCGGCGTGGCCATGCTCATGGCGATCGGTTGGTTCGCGAACGGCTTCCTTGGCATCTCCTGGGCGGTGTGGGTTCTGGCGGTAGCCATCACGGCGGAGGGCGCCGTCGAGGGCCTGATGGCTCGCGCCGTGGGTCACGCTCACGACGAGTGAAAGCCCATCGCCAGAGTCTGCGTGCTCGAGCGGACTGCGTGCGTGTCGTGGATTCTGCACGACCCAACTGCCCGACGTTGATTTGGCGAGGCCACGCGAACTTCACACGCTTTCACAAAGCGCGTGCAGCTTCAGCTGTCGAAGCGCAGCTCCCTTTGTGGTGATGCCGGCCTGACCTGGATCGGGATGGTGTGACGCTGGATGCCACGCACGCCGCGGCCACCGGCCATAACCATCCAAACGCGCGCGCGCAACGAGTCAACGGCTTCCAGCGCAGCCGCTGCGCGCCTTTGGGCACCTCGCGACGCGGGGGCGCGGCGAGAAGGGCACCCAGCTGACCCTGCAGAGCGGGTGTTGCGGGGGAGTGCTTCGCCCGACCCGCGACCCTGGACTCACACTTGCGCGCCAAGGCGGGGACGACGGCCGGCAGTGGGTCCTCTCGAGCCTTGGCGGGCCATTGCTGATGATTCGAACCTCGCCTGGTGAGCGGCTGCCTTTCTGCCAGTCCACGCCAGTTGTTCCAGGCGGGCACAGTACTTCCGCGGCGCCTTGAGGTGGACAGTCGCACGGCTCGCAGGGCGCCCCGGCCGAGCCATGGGCCGGCAGGCTGCCCGCCCTCGCATGATTTGCCTGGCGATCCACGACCGGCACCGGCCCCCCCGGGGCGCTCGAGCCCAAGTTGCCAGTGGAAGCCTCGGCAGTTGTTCCTTTGATTCCTTCGTGATCAAGGCTCGCGACAGGTTGAGCCCTGCGATGCAGCGTTGCTGACCCGCACCATGCGCCGCGATCCCGCATCTACCGGCTGTGCCTGGCGCTCGAATCGCAGGGCTGGGAACCCGAATCGATGGCGAGGTGCTTCTTCCGGTCGTCGTTGACGTGGAGGTGCACGCCGATGGCGGCCTCCCTCCCGATGCGATCGAGTCAGGCACCGCAAGCCTCTGGGCCGCCCCGGGCCTGATCCACGCCGGCACGGATGAATCTGCGGGCCTGCCGTGGTATGACCGCCAGCGTGCCGGCGGCTACCGCGTGATGAGCGATGTCGACACCGGACGTGTGCCTGGCAGCTGGAGCGCTGTCCAAGCTGCGAGGCTGACTGGCTCGACCTTCCGCGCGCTCCTGCTTCCCCTTCGAGAAGGTGAGCCTTGCGCGACGGCCTCTGGCATGCAGCCCGGGCAGCACGCAGCCTGGGCCACGCTTCGGCACGCGCCCGCCGGGCCCTTCGCCAATGCCTGTGCCAGCAGCGTGACCCCCCGCACGATTTGCTGCCGCGGCCGGATGCGCGCCCGGCCCTCGCCCCCGGCGCCCCAACGGAGTGCGAGGGGCTTGAGCTGGGCGCCTCGTCCTTGGCTGGAAGGGGCCGAGCTGCGCTCCCCCGGGCTGGGCCGAGAAGGTTCGAGCGGCAGGCGGCAAGCGGTTGTTCGCGACACTCGGACTCTCTGGTGTCGACGTGGCTGCGCCAAGCAGCACGTGTCCCGCTGTCTCAGCGGTGCGGCCGGCCCCAGGGGGGCGAGCAGCGCCGCTCTGCCTCCATTTAGGTGCCGATGCATCGCGCAACCGCCCCTGGGAGGCGCGGGGGGCCGTGCTTGAGGCGGGTGGGTCACTCCGGATTGCCCCCTCTCTCGTGTCCGCTGCCAGACTCGCGCCGGCTGCACTTCCCGCCCCGTCAGCGTCGCGGCGCACGCGCCAACGACCGTCGGGATGATCGCGAGGTTGCCTCCTGCCCCGCCCCCCAAAAAATTAAAGGGCGCTCCGCCGGTTGCCTCCGCCCGTGCCGTTGTTATTCCGCAGGCGCCATCGAGATGACAGCAAAATTCACCCGCGCAGACGGCTCCGAAGTCTGGGCGGGAGGCTTCGGCCAGAACCTGAAACTCGAGGCCGCACCCCTCCGGGCGCCGGGCATTAGCTTGTACAGGCGCCGAAGGAGGCGGCACCAGGGCCAGGATGAGCGCGGCTCGCCAGGCATGCGGCACGTCTCGTCCGATGGCGGCTCGTCAGGATGGTTTCGCGCCGACGCCTCCTCGGGCATCGAGTCCGATACCACGTGCTGGACCCCGACGGGCTCCGATGCAGGCAGCGACGCGCCGAACCGGCGGCCTGCCCGCGCGCGGCCGCTCTCGCGCCTCGGGTCGAGGTTTCTGGCGAGATTCCGGTACTTGTTTGAGTCCGTCTCGCGGTCCCTCGCGATGCGCTCGCTCGCCGCGGCGAACCGGGCCAGCTCGGACAGCCGCCACTCTAGGCACGGCGCAGCAGCTGCTGCGCCGTCAACCCCGGCCACCCGCGTCGGTCGGCACGCTCGGGCGCCAACGATTGACTTTTCCCCGCGGGCGGCAATGGCCAAGGCCGGACCCGTCACGGACTCCGCGCTCGCCTACGCGCTGGCTCTGCTGGGCGCCGAGCTGGAGATGAACCAGACCCCCGCAGCGGTCACCAGGGCGGTGCTCAGCGCCTGCGTCGGCTTTCCCTTGTTTGCCGAGGACTTGCACTGCGAAGGCAAGCACGGCGCGCACAGCCCCGGGGCCTCCGCCGCCTTCGCGACGACTTCCGGAGGGACAGTGCCCTTCCTGGCCTCGCGATCCAACGTGGCCCGGATCCTCCGGGTGTGGCTCACGCCGGCACAGGAGGCCCGTGCGATGCAAGCGCTGCTTGCCGCTCCCGTCCCGTTGCCGCCCGGTGCCCGCGCGCTGGCCGACTCCTCCTCCTCGACGTCATCCTCCTCCTCCTCTCACGCGCTGTCGGGCGCCTCTCGGACCCCATGCCCGAGCTCTCACGACGGGCGAGCGGCGTCCGCCTCCTCGGCAACGGGGCAGCGCCAGTCGCTCCCGTGGACCCCCACCAACGCCAACGAGGCCGCCGGGTCCGGCCGACGCCAGCTCTCCCTCGCAGCGGCAGCCGACTATGCCCTGCTCGCTCTGCTCGCGCTGGCGATGGGGCAGCCCTACGGCGCGATCGCAGGCGACGATGAGGCCGGCGCGGCCGATGCAGGCGGCGGAGGGGACTCCCTAGGGCGGGCAGCGGCGGCCCGCCGCTCTTCCGCCATCCTGATGCTCCGCCGCGCCGCCCGCAGGGGGGGCATTCCGCTCAAGTGCGAGGCATCGGACTCGGACGACCAGGCCCAGGACAGGCCGGGCCGGAGCCCCGCCGGCCGCGCCGGGCACGTGGACCCCTTCGGGGTGCCCACCTCGAGGGGCCACGCCACCAGCGCAAGCTACGCCTCGCTCGCCTCCTTGGGTGGCGCGGCGTCCAGCGACCCCGCCGAGGCGCACGCCGGCGCGCTGCTCGACCTTGCCCTCAGCCTTGTGAGGCACGGCGGGCCAGCCCTCGTGTCCGCGCCGTCCCTCGCAGGCTTCGTCACTGCCGCCCAGACCTGTTCTGACTCGGCCGTGACTGCCCACCTCCTCGGCCTCCTCGACAGCATTGCTCGCCCGGCCCCTCGCTCCCTCGCTCACATCGCGCTCTGGATGCGGTGGCGAGAGGCGAGCGACGCCGATTCGCTCGCGGGCCTCCACGCCGCCGCCCTGAGACTCACGCGCCACGTCAGCGCCGCACAGATCCACGCTGCAATGTCGGACGCCGCCGCTGCTGCGGCCGGCTCTCTGGCATTGGGAGAAGGCCGCAGCAGCAGCAACCACAGCGGCGGTGGCGCCCAGCATGACGGCGCCCCTCCGCCGTCCCCGTCCTCGACCACCTCCTCCTCCTCGGGACCGGCCGCGCAGCCCGCGCGAGCGCTGGACGCCACCGACGCTCTCGTCGCCTCGCCCGGGGCCCGCCGCAAGGGGGTCGGAGAGGCCGTCGACCCCCCCGCCGCCCCCACTGGCGCCTACATCCACCCTCTCTCGAGGGGCGTGGCCTACGGAAGGATCGGCTTCTCTCCCAGCTCGCCAGCGAGGCTGGCCTTCGCCGCCCTCTGGCCCGGCATCACGCAGACCTCCCGCGCGTCCGCAGTGCCCGCCTCCCCTCGCCTCGCAAGCGTCGCCGGCTCCATCGCGCCCTCGCCTTCCGCCGCGGGGGGGGTTGTGCCCCCCTCCCCCTCCCTCCGGCCCTCGGCCTCGGCTGCTTCCCTCGTGGCTCTGCCGTCGCTTCGATCGGAGCCTTCCACTCTGGCCAAGGCGGTGGCAGCGCGGCTCGCCCCCAACCCCGACTCGGCGGCACCGCCATCGGCGAGCTGCTCCTCGGGGCAGCCGCCGGCCGCTGAGGCCGCTGCGCCGACCACGCCCTCCCCGAGCCTCGCCGCGGAGCCGGCCCCGCGGGCTGCCACCCCGCCGTCCCCGACTCTGCAGACGGCGTCTTTCGTCGCGGCGGCGGCTGCCCGCCGCGGCATCGCCCGATCCGCCAGCGCCTCCGGCCTCGCAGCCGCGGCCACCGACGTGCAGCTGGCCTCCACTGCTCTCGGCTGCACGAGCTACGACTCGGCTCAGCTGGGCCTTGACGCTGACCACGACGCGGGCCGCAGCCACCTCCTCGGCGGCCTGCCTCGCTCGGTGGCGCCGGCTTCAGAGGGCGGCCCTGCGGCCAGCGACTCCGTCTCCGGCCTCCTCCCCAGCTTCCACCTGCCGCCGCCCAGCTCTGAACCGACGGCCGGCTCCGAGTACGCCCACCGCGGCCTGGGCCACCGCCCTCGCCGCCCCTCATGGCGCCACGCCTCGCAGATGCCCGGCCTCAGCGGAGAGGATGCGGACCCCCCTGCGCCCCCGTCGTCCGACTCCTCCACCCGCCCCCCCTTCCAGCTCTCGACTGACTCCCGAGACGGCCAGGCAGGATTCGCGTCCAGCACCGGACCGCACGCATCCGCGCCCCGCATGACGGTAAGTGGCGCGGGGAGCGCCGCGGAGAGCTCAGGCGGCCGCAGCGCCGCGACCGATGACGCCGGCTGCCACGCGCCGACGCCGGCCGACCAAGGCTGCACCGGCGGCGGAGGCGGCGGCGGCGGCGGCGGCGGAAGCGGCAGTGTACCGGGCTCCGTGTCGTCCCTCTCCGGCCCCGCCGCGGCCTCCGCCCTCGACGGCCTCTGCGGAACCTCGCTCTTGGCCCGAGACGGCTCCCTCGCCTCCCTGACGGCGGCAGTCCCGGCCTCGTCGGGCTCCCAGCCTCCCCCGCCCCAGGGCGTGGCGGCCGGGAGCACCGGCTCGGCGGACACGCCCACCGCCCACCCCACCGCTGCCCCGGTGCGGCAACGCTCCGGCGCCTCCCACGACGCGCCCTCAGGGGGGCACGCCCTCCCTGCGGCCGTCTCCCTCGCCGCCGTGGCCAAGCTTCTCCCACGCCGGGACGCCGTCGCCGACCGCGCAGCCACATTTGTGGACGACTGCCGGGCCCGCATGGTCGCCAACGTCGCCAACGCCCTGGTCAAGAGGGTGCGGGTGACCTCCCTCTCCGTCTCGTACGCCATCTCCGCAGAGGCCCGCATCCCGCTGCAGCTCCTCCGCTCGGAAGGCGCGCCCTCCTCGCTGGAGCTGGAGGACGTGGACGCGGCAGAGGCCGAGGACTCCATCGACGACGCCCTGGCGGTGGCCGCGCACGCCAACGTCCTGGGCAGCGCGGCGGCGCAGCTGGCGAACCGCGCCGGAGCGGGCCGCATCGCCGGCGGGGCCGCCGTGGACGACGAGGAGAGCGTGTCCCGCACCCCGTTCTCGGGGGCTGGCGGCGCCGCCGCTGCTGCCCCCTCTCCCGCGTCGCCGGTGGGCCTCCCCTCCCCCGGCGCCGACACTGGCGGCGCCAGGGACGAAGACGAGGACCCGCATGGGCTGCTCGCGATGGCCCTGGCGCCCCCCAAGAGCGCGCGTGCCGTTCCCTTCAGCGCGCAACCAGCCCGCGCAGCAACCGTCACCGCCCTTGACCCAGCGATGCGCGTTCGCCTCGGGGCCAACAGCCGCGGGCCGAACTCCCCGGAAGGGGAGGTCACCCTCGACTCGCCCAAGCTCTCTCCGCCCTCGCCCGCCGCCCGCCGCCTGGTTCGCGCTGCGTCCGACGTCTCAGCCGCGGGCTCTCAGACCCGGTCCTCTCCTCCCTTTGACACCGTGTCGACGGCCCACACGGGCTCCTTCGACGCCCTCTCGTCCATGGCGTCAGGGGGCGCTCGCCCCAGCCGCTGGGGCGCTGCCGCAGCGTCCACTGGCGCCATGGCTGCGCCAGCCACGCCTGGCCGCGCTGGACCGCCCTCGGGCCTGCAGCACGCTCACTCAGACCACCACCCCGTGGTGTCGACGGGAGGCAGCGGCAGCGCGCTGGCATTCAGCCCCAGCGACTCGGGGGACTCTGACTGCGACGCAGCGGACGACGACGACGACGGCGGCGACGTCGATGGCGGCAGCGGCGGAGGCGGGGGTAGCAGCCGCCCCGACTCGCGAAGGCGACGCTGGCGCCACCCTCTCACAGCCAACGAAGTTGCCGCTGCCGCGGCGGCCGCCACCCAGGCCGCACGTGCCGGCGGTTGGCAGAGCCCCTACCGCCGCTCCCGCCTCGAGACCTGCGCCCTCTCCGCTGTGGGGGGCAGGGGCGGCACCATCGACGAGGAGACTGGCGTCATGGTGAAGCCGTTCAGCGGCGCCGCCAGCGGCTCCCTCAAGACCCTCCTGGACGTCGCCGAGCGTGCGGTGACGCGCTTCAGCGGAGTGAGCGACGCGGACCCCGCGGCCAGGGCCCTCCGCTCAGTCAGGGGCGCGCGCGGGGCATCGTCGCGTCGCGGGATGCCCGGCCCCGCGTCCTCGCGCGGGTCCGAAGGTACCTCGGCCACCTCCTCCTCGGCCTCTGCTTCGGCCGCAACCGGGGGGGCGGGCGCCTCAGTGTCCACCTCCAGCGTGGTCTCCTTCACCTCCCCCTACGCCCCCTCCCTCCCCGCCTCGGCTGCAAGGGCGGCAGAGCTTGCCCACTCCGTCCGGGCATCTGCCCGCGTCCCGGCCGGCCGCGTGCTCCACATGCCCTCCCCGATGGCGCTGGCCTCGGCGCCGGACCACCATGCGGCCGGCTCGCCTGCTCCCGCCCGCGGCTCGATGGCCGCCGCAGAGCCGGCACGGTCCGCCCGGAACCTGTCCGGCGGCATGCCCGGCCGCGCCGCCAAGACGGACGCGCGTCGCTCCGTGTCCCAGTCGCGCGCGCATCACCATGGCTCGCCCGACGGCCACGGCTACGCCATCACCCCCGCCCGAGGGCCCAGCGCCAGCCGCCTCCGCGACCGCCGCCTTCGCCGCCAGCGCCTGGCAGCGGCCGACGGGGGCGGCTCCTCCAGCCCCCCCCAGGAGGGATCGGAGCCGTCGCCCGACCAAGACCGCGCGGTGCCCGGATCGAGCCTGGTCGAGCCCTCCAACCCATCCGCAGACGACGGCAGCCAGGGGGGGCCGTCGGACGCCGACGACGAGGCTTCGCCGGGTCGCCGCAACCGCGTCAAGCGGGGACTGTCCGCCGAGCTGCGCCACGGCAGCTCTCCCCTCAGGCAGGGAGCGACGACGGGCGTCTTGCCTCCCCCGCTGCCGCCTCCGTCTGCCGCCCCGGCCACCTCGCCGGCCGGCTGGCAGACTGGCTCGCCCGCCCACGGCATCTCCGTCGGCCACGCCCCCTCTGGCCAGCAGCGCCCCGGGGCCGCTGGCGCGCTCCCCGCGCGGGGCGTGCTGCTTCAGAGCGCTGTCGAGGCCGCCCCGTCCCCCTCGCATGGCGTCGCCCGCTCGCTCTCCGCCACCGCGACGGTGTCTCCGCAGCACACGCCCACCAGCGCCGGACAGCAGCGCGCTGCCAACGGAGGCGGAACACCGGCCAGCGAGGCGCCCGCCGACGCTGCCTGGGTCGGAACCGCGCCCGCCCGGCTCACCCCGCACCCGGGGCACCAGCGTGCCCCATCCGGCTTCGGCCAGACCCCCTCCCCAGTCTCGGCCGCTGCAGCAGACGCCGCGCCCCCCTCGCCGCGCCCGGACTCGCAAGCTCGCGCCCCGCCCTCGGCGTACGCCCTGGCCGCAGCCGCCGGCCCTGCCGCCCTCGTCGCTGCCCGCGATGCCCCCGCAAGCGGCGACGCGGCCGTGGCCTCGGTGCCAGGCAGCCCGCCCAAGGGCGGGGCTGCACCCCCAGCACCTACAGCGGCAGCGCCGGCGGCTTCCGCTGCGCGCCCTCCCGCAGGCCGCTCGCACCGCAAGTCCGGCTCCGGGGCCAACCAGCGCGGAGGCGGGCCACACCCCTACATGACGCTCATCCCCCCTCCCAGCCCCAGCATCTGCACCAGCTCTGCCGGAACCGACGCGCACAGCGTCCTGGACGGGCGGAGGGAGGCCACCGCCGCCATGGCAGCCACCCTCGCCCCGGCCCAGGCGGCCATGCACGCCTCGGCCTCAGCAAGGGCCCTCCTCGCCCGCAGCTTCGCGCCGCTCGGCCCTGCAAAGCTCGTGGAGAGTGTTGGTCACTTGCTGGTGCGTCTCTCGCCCGCGGTGTGCGGGGAGTACGGCCAGATCTTGCGCTGTGCCGCAACCATGGCGCAGAGCGACGCGTCCTGCGCCCGGTACTTCGTGGACCTGGTGCTGCGCCGGTGGCCCCGCATGGACTCTGCGCGTGCTGTTCTCCTGCTCAAGTTCGTGGTGGCGGCCACTGCGGCGTGGCAGCCGCACTCGGGCGACGAGGTCACCCCCGCCTCCATCGTCGCTGCGGGGCCCCAGCCCGCTCGCCCCGCCTCTGCGGAGGACGCCGCGATGGAAGCCCTTTTGCGCCGGGGCCACCTCAGCAGCCACGACTCCGCTCTCGCCCGCCGCGCCGCCGCTGCCGCCGCTGCCGCGTCCCTGGCCGCTCGCCGGCGCCGTCCCCGCGAGTTCCTCGCCATGGGCCGCCAAGCCGCCGGCATGCCTCAGGCTGGCGACCTCGACTCCGCCCCCGCCACACCATCCATTCGGGTGCCGGAGGCGGCCCTCGCGACGGAGCCAAGCCGCCCCAGCGACGAGATCGACGAGGGCGTGTTCTCGGCAGCCCGCCTCGCGCTCATGGGCTCCCGGGACGAGCTGCGCGCCGCCCTGGTGCGCCGCGTGTGCGCCTGTCTGCGCTCCCCGCACGGCCAGCTCTCCACCACTGCGGCAGGGCTCTGCCACCCCTTCCCTGCCGCGTCGGCACCGCCCTCGCCCTTCGTTTCCGTGCTGATCACCAGCCGGCCCTGCGCCCTGGCCATCATCGAGGCGCTCTCCTCCCCCAGCGTTGCCCAGCACTGGAACTCGACTGTTACCAAGAACGCCAAAACTGTGTCCCGAGGCATCGCCGCGCTGGCCCTCCGCTCCGGGCTGGCCGCGCGGCATGACATTGCGGCGGCCGTCCGCCGCGCAAGCAGCGCGCCTGGTGCCGCCTCGCTCGGCCCCCTTCAGCACGTGGGGAGCCCCACCGTGGTGACCAGCGAGCCTCCCCGTGGCGTGCCCGCGGCCTCAACCAGCTCCGTGACCCCGACCTCGTCGGACCACCTCACGCGCGGGAGCACCATGTCAGTCCATGGCCCGGCCTCGAGCCCGCAGTCGCGCGCCGAGCGGGCCGCCGAACCGGCCGACGCCTAGGTGCATCCCTGCCCTTCAGCCCCCTCCCCCGCCCCAACTTGGCCGGGGGCGCTGAAACCCGTCCCCCTATGAACCTGTCACACCCGTGCGTCTTTCTTGCACGATGCCTGCTTGTTTTGAGCTTTGAGTTGTTCGTCTTGCGTCCTTCGCGTTTCGCGTTGATGAATTCGACTTCACGTCTTGGTTTCTCGGCAAATATTCGCAGCAGGCAGACAACGAACTCGCGGCACTCTCAGCTGCGAACGCGCGCGCGTCCGGCAGCAGCGCGTCGGGCTTGTTGCGAGCTTCGTCACCAGTTCGCTGATGGCGTCAGCCCCGAGCACGTCGGCCCCGGGCGCCGAGGCGCCTGTCACTGGTGGTGGTGACCAGCCGCTGCCCACAATGACGCGCGCGGCTGTTGCCAGCTCGGAGCGCGTCCTCATCATCATTGCCAACAAGGTTTACGACGTGACAGACTACGCGGAGGACCACCCTGGCGGTGAGGACGTGATGCTGGAGCACCAGGGCGCGGACGCGACCACGGAGTTTCAAGACGTGGGGCACAGCCGCGCGGCGCAGCAGGAGCTGGCGCGCTACCTTGTTGCCAAGCTGGAGGCTGGGGACTGTGCGTGACGACGCGCCTGGCCTGTGAGCGAGCTGCTTTGCCGCCCCTCCGGCTGGTGGCCGGCCAGGCTGCCGCCGGCTGCGCCTGACGGGCCGTCGCTGCGCGCCGCGCTCGAGCTTCCGTCATCGTCGCTGTCGACGTCACCATCGTCGTCGGCGTCGGCGTCACTCGGGGCCGACTCCCCGGGCAAGGCGGCCGCTTGCTCTGGGCCTTGTGTGGCATGCGCTGGCGGTGTGGCGCACTGGGGCCGGGCCGCCTCGAGATCCTCAACCTCCTTGCGTGCAGTGCAACCGGCGAATGCAACCGCCAGCACGAACTCGGCTGCTCTATCCAAACCCAGCCCACCACTGAGCGCCGCACCGTCACTGTCGGCGGCTCGTGCGATAGCACTCAGCGCTGCCTGAAGGGCCAGTGCGTCTCGGGGGTGGCCGAAAGGCATCGTCAGGATGGCAAGCACGGAACTGCCTATCCGTGCGCCCGCCTCGGCAAGGCGCGTCGCGTGGATGCGTGCTGCTGCCGGCGCCCCACCGGGTGTAGCCTCTGAGCGGGAAGGGTCGGCCACCAGGCGGGGCCCGACGGCAGCAACGAGCCACCGGCAGTGCTGGAACAAGAGCGGTGCGAGCTGCGTGGCATCCACCAGCGGGGGGCTCGTCGCGGTGAGGTCGTGCGCTGAGAGCGCGTAGATGGTCGCCCAAATCGCCTCGGTCGCGCAGGGCAGCACAGCGGGGTTGCCCTTGACAGAGCGCTCCGCAGAGCGACGAAGCATGATGGCGAGAGCTTTGCTTCCCAGCCGCAACGGCTCCGCGGCCACGGCGTGGCTCAAAGCTGCCCATGCTGCCCGCTGGGTGTCCCCACGCCCGGGCAAGCCACATGCAGCGGCATACAGCGCCCCGGCCGCCGTCAGACCCTCGGCCGCGCCCTCGGGCGACTCCGGCACGTCTCCGAGGGCTGCATTGACGGCATCTGCTGGCCGCAGCGCACGAGCCTGGTTGCCCTCGCTCGCCTCGGCGGTAGCTCCGGCCTCGGCCAGCAAGTTGGAGTGCAGAATGCCGAGCAAAGCCGCAGTCCCGACTTGTCGTCCGCAGGGGGCTCCGCCTGCCACCACGCACACCCGCGCGGCTGCGCTGACCAGGTGAACACAGCCGCGGAGCAGCGCTTGTGCCGTGGACTCCCAACCCCTCTGGGCGCCGATGGCCGCTGCGGCTTGGTTCCCTTGCCCCGCATGGCTGCGCGCCTGCAGCCGCATCTCTGCTCGCCATCGGTGGGCAAGGCCTCTCGTCACCTCGACGGCGGCGGCGAGAGGGACTGCCCACCGAGCCGCAAGCGGGGAGTTGCCAGACAACGCCATGCGCTCCGAGCACTTCGCGATGTTGCCCACGGCGTCGGCTGCCAATGATGCGCTGGCGAGGGCTCCGGAGTTCTCCCACACGACGCTGCTCAGAGTCTCCGCCACTGCCGCTGCAGCTTCGACGCAGCAGGCTGGCGGGTGTCCTGCGCCCAGGCCCTCGCCCAGGACGGCGGCAAAGACGGCAGGCAGGGCGTCCACCGCTGCCTGCGCTAGGTGACTCGCAAGCCGCACAGGCAACAGGCCGCGATGAGCGGCGCGGACTGCCGCGACGCTGCGCTCGGCCAGGACCGCCCAGTCGCCTTTGGCTGCCGCCGTCGGGCAAACCCCGACGACAGTGCTCCAGTGGTAGTCCTCCTCAGCGCGCGCGGCGCTCATCCGAGCGATGAGGGCACAGGCTGCGGCGCACGCGGCAGACATGACTTGTGGTGGGCAACTGCCCGGCGCCTGGGCCTGCTCTGCCGGGCAATTGCCCTTGCCGTGCTGGGGCCACCCCGCGACTCCAGCCTCAGCCGGCCGGAATGGACGCAGCAGCGGCAATCGAGGCGCTTGTCGTACAATTTGTTCGCGCGCTCGCAGCCGGCCGGCTCAGCTCGGTGGGGGAGGCGGCGGCCGACCACGGCATTGCCGCAGTTTCGGCCAGACGCAAACGGGCTCGAGACGGCGCCCCCGCTGAGTCCCAGCTGGACACCACGCCCGAAGCAGCTGAGCGCAGGGTGCGGCGCATCGTCGCGGAGTGGTCTGTCCTCGGGCTCGCTCACCAGTTGCTGCGGTCCGGTCGGACGTGCACAATACGCGATCTGTACTACTGCGGCGCGGGCACCGCGTTTCGCTCACAGGAGGACGCTGGGCGGGCAATCCAGGCGGTCTGTAACATCCTGGGAACTCACAGGCACCGGCTCGGCCTCCATGCATCCGTGAGGCCTGCAGTTCCGATAGCTTGGACGGCGAGTCGGCTGGCGTGCAGCCACGCCCCCGCTCGCGTTGGTTTGTGTGCTGTCCCCGCAGGCCAGAGGACTCGTTGTTCTGCCCCCAAGCGTCAGCGTTGGCAGGGATGCGCAGGGGTCCATTGCGGCGCACCGCGAAGGAGGCAGCGCGGAGCCAGTCGCGCAGACCACGCCCGGCGGGAAGACGGACTTCATTCCCTCTTGGGTTGTGTCAATGGCTCCCCTGGTGTGAGGCATGGAGCCGCGTGCAGGCCTGATGTCCGGAGCTCGGGCGCCGTGGAAACTCAAGTGGCAGCGCCGGCCAAACCTTGCGAATGACGCGCTCCAACTGCGCTGCTACTGCTGCCATCGCAGTTCCGGGCGCGTGGCGTTTGTCCTGGTCGTCGAGAAGGACTGCATATTTCACCGGCTCGCGCAGGACGGCCTGCCGCAAAAGTCGCGGTGCGCAATGGTCACGGGAAAAGGCATGCCAGACCTGGCGGCACGGGCGATGACGTGGCGGTTGGCAACTCGCTTCAAGTGTCCCGTGGTTGCTCTCACTGACTGCAACCCGTCGGGCATGAATGTTGCGCTTGCGTACAAGCTTGCCTGCAAGTCATCCACGCTGCCCTCCGCAGACGAAGAGCAGTTCAGTGAGCCAAGCCGCGACGAGCAGTCCATGCGTGCCGGCCCGCCGACGCGCAAGAGCCGTCTGCGTCGTGGCGACCCTCCGCCTGATCGTCCCGTGGTTGCGCAGAGGTTTCTCAACTGGCGTGGCTCGGACTCTCCCCGTTCGACTTGGACGTCGTGGACCCGTCGGCCATGCTGCCGCTGAGCTCGCGGGATCGGACGCTGGCGGCAAACCTCGCCGCCCGCGACTCCCTGCCGCCCAGCTGGGCCGACTGCGCGAGGGAAATGCTTGATGCTGACCGCAAAGCCGAGCTTGAATCCCTCTACACGTCCGGCGGAGGCGTAGGAGGCGTGATGGCCTACGTGCTCCGCAAGCTCCGGGACCAAGAGTGGCTGCTTTGAGTGATCCACGAGCGGCTCACTTTGGCCAAGGGGGGCTGACTCGTCACGCATTCGCAGCAACAAGCAGTCACAGGGTCACTCGTGGCGGGCGCGTAGCTGCGCTTTGGTCCGCAGCCCAAGCTAGATGTCGGCATGGCGGGAAGAAGACGCCTGGACTCCCAGGCTCTCCGCCAGCTCTTGCCACCCGCGCTGCTCGACCTTCTCGCCAAAGGCGTGGTTTTGCGCTGCGACCTCGCTCAGCCGCTTCAAGTGCTCCAGGTTCGTAGCCATCGCCGGCGGGCCCTTGGTCAAGCAGGTGGTGCTCCAAGGCTGGCCCGGGCCTGGCTTTGCCCCGGACCAACGGACCTTGTCTGCCGCGGTGGCGTTGCCTCGGATGGCCTCCACTTCAGCGTACATGGTCTCCGCCTGCTCGAGCATGCGCTCCCACTGCTGCCTCCTGGTCGCTGCGCCCTTGTCTGCCTGGGCAGGCGCCTCAAGCTTTGCCTGCAGCTCGTCCACCGAGCCGTGAAGCATCGATGCCAGGTGCTTTGAGACCGAAGAGACGCGCGAGGATGTCATCTTGACGGCCATTGTGTAGCGAATTCCAGGGTACGGCCCGTACGGGGGCCTGGCAGAGTGCGGCACGTTGCCGTTGAAGATGGCGATCCTCCCGAACACTGGCCGCACAACGGCAATCACGTCCGAGAAGGGCGAAGTCTGCGAGTACCCGTCGGCCGGCTTCTTCGCGGAGGCATCGCCAGCCTCGCTGTCATCGGCTTCGTCCTCGTCGGCATCGCCCTCGGCTGGATCGGCAGCCTGCTCCTCGTCCTCGCTGTCGTGAACCTCCGCGCTGGCCCACTCCATGTCCTCCTCGTCTTCGGAGTCGGCCTCGGGATCGTCCGGATCCACCGTCACCTCCTCGCCCCCTCCACCGGCTCGGTGGAGCAGCCTGGCTCCCACCCTCGGACCCTTGCTGGGCGTTGCCGGCGCGTCGTCGAAGAAGACTGTTTCGGCGCCATCGTCGATACCCAGGTCGTCGTTGAGGTACAGCAGCAGAGTGTACTCCAGCTCGTCCCCGCCGCAGTCGGCATGCACAAGCGTGTGGTCCCACGGGCGAATGACATTCACGCTCACGTCGTACGGCCAAAATCCAGCCCAGGGCGTGACATGGTCGGCGATGGCGCGGAACACCGGCCACAGCTTTGTCCGCACAATGAAGTTCTGGTCCAGGCCAACGATCCATTGCACTGCGAGCAAGCGAGGGGGGGGGAGGGGGAGACCAGAGAGACAGAGAGAGAGAGAGAGAGAGAGAGAGTACCAATGGACCAATGGGGATTGCGGGCTGGCCAGCCAAGCACGACAGAACCGCGCGCAGCAGTGGTGCCGCGGGGGCTCACCGTTGTCCGTGTCGTCGGCGATCTCGTCGTTGGTTGTGTCGTCGAAGCTGTAGCTCGCGTTGGCTACCACGTGGTCTCGCAGCTGGCGCAGCATTGTCTGGGACTCCTCGTCGGCAAACAAGCCATCGAACAGGTGGACGCGCCGCTTCCCAGTTGTCTCAAACACTCGGGCCTCGTGCGCCGTCAGGTTGATCTTTCTTGAGAGTGGCAGAGCCCAGTCGTCACCCTCATCGATGGTGGCTTGAGCCGCAGCCTTGGCAGCCTTGGTGCGCTGGACAGCCGCCTCGAGCGCCGCCTCCGCCGCCCGCTGCGCTGCCACGTCCACACCGGTAGCGCCAGCTGAGTGCCCCTTGGCAGCAGGGCCGCGCCGTCCCGCCATGTCTGCAGCCGACGAAGCCGCTTCCTCCGCCTCCATCGCGGCGATGACTTCCTCTTGCGGCCGCACCACGTCGGAGTCGAACAGGACGACTGGGAACCCGAGGCGCTCGGGAAGGCTGTTGCCCTGCAGCACGCGCACGCTGTCCGCGTCCCTCTGGGCCACGGCTGCACGCTGAGCATCCTGAGTCAAGACGACTCGCAGCAGCAAGATCGCCTTGGGGGTGGCGACGGCCGGCGGCGCCGTTCGGAACGGCGTCTCGCAGCCAAACACGAGGGCACGCCCCGCACGCAGCCGCGCGCCCGCAAACGAGTCGACTCCGTCTGCAGGACCGGGCGCCCCTGGGGGTAGACGTTCGAAGAGCGTGACCTCGCCGTAGTCGTCTTGCTTTGTCTGGGCAGTTGCCGTCGTGAGCATCAGCAGGGCCACAACGTCTCCGGGGCACGCGCGCGTGCCGTTCCCGCCGCCAGGAGAAGGCTCTCCGCACCCCGCGGGGGCGGATCGGCCGTGGGCAACAGGTGGGCACGCAGCCGCGACTCGCACGGCGTCGCCGCGGCGAATGTTCACCACGGCAGCGTGAAGCACATGCCAGCCCTTGCCCGAGCCCCCGACTGTGGTTGCATCCCCGGCAGCATCCACCGTGGCCGATGTTTCCAGCTGTGTGCTGGCGCTCGCCGCGCTTGCGGCCCGGATTCGGTCTGCCGCAGAGGCGAACGCGCGCGCGATGGCGGTCTGACCGAACCACGGCCGGTGCAGGTCAGTGGCGAAGCGGAAGCCCTCCAGCCCCAGCGGCCGCCGGCGCTCGTAAGCCTCGTCCGCGGCGATGACGTCTGGCCGCCTGTACGCCGCCGACAGCGGTCCCACGAAGCGCCAGTCTCCGAATTGGCTGGCGAATGATCGCAGCGCGCTGGTTGCCGATGGCTCCACAAGCGTGTCAGAAACCAGCACCACCCGCCCGCTGCCATCGCGCCACGTCTGGTCGATCGGGGCAGGCTGCTTGCTCGACTTGGTCTGAGGGGATGCCAGCACCACGGCAACGACCAGCCACGCGGCGACGGCGGCGGAGATGCGGAACATGCCCGGCGCGCCGCTGCACAGATTGACCCGACCTGGCACGCAAGGGCACCCGCCGCTTGCTCGTCTGGCTGGGTGCGCCGACTGGGGATGTGCCACTGGCGGCTGTCCTCGCGGCAGCCGCACGCGGCAGCGATTCTGCGGGCGCACCGGCCGTCCGCCGCAGCTCTGCTCCACGGTCAAGCCTGCCGCCCTGAGCGCAGAGCACACCTTCGTCTGGCCATCCCAGCAGGCTCACAATTCCCAGCTCGGCTCTGGCCAGGGATCCTGCCGCCGGAGGGCCGGCGGCTGGCCGCTATGGCGGAGCAAGCTCCTGCGCCAGTGCTTCTGCAGTACTGCTCATCCAGCTCGGACAGCGACGCGGACTCACGAGACGACGCTTGCTCAGTCGATTGCGACAGGGCGCCGCCTAGTGTGCGAGCGAAGCGGGGGCGGTCCCCGTCGGCGGCGGCGGCGGCGGCGGCGCCCGATGCAAAGCGCCACTCTCTCGGGCCTGAGCTGCCGCCAGCGCCCAAAACCGCCACGTCACGCGCACCTTCGTGCGCCAACCGCATGGATGACGCGCGCAGTACGGCATCCACAGCGGGGGGGGCTGCGCCGGTGCTCCCTGCAAGCGCAAGGGCGTACGAGCACGTCGCGGGCAATTGGCCCACGGTGGTTTGGCTTGACTGCGGGTCGGCAGAGCCCAGAGTGCGGCAGGCATGGCCGCGCATCGTGGGCTCTCGCAGCCAGGAGGCATCCTCTCGAGGGACTGCGGCTGGCTCCGACGGGGAGACGCCCCGCCCCGCGCCCGAGCCCGCCCTCTCGCCTGCCAAGAGGCCGGACCCTGCCTGGACCCCCGTTTGGGACGGAGGCACTTCGCTGCCCCTGCACGTGACCCTGACGCGCCCCTTTGCCCTCCAGCAGTACCAGATCGACCCCTTCGTGAGAGCGGTGCAGGCAGCCGTCGCCAGGCCGCGGACAGCCACACCATCGGCAGCTGCTCCAGCTGCTGCTGGAGCAGCTGCCGGCGGCTGCGCGGCCCCCGTGCCCCGCCCTTTCACGGCAGAGCTGGGCGCCCTGCCCGACGTCCTCCCCAGCAGCACGGGAGCGAGGGAGTTCCTCGTCCTGCCGCTGGTGGGCCGTGGCCGCGCCGCCGCCGTGGCTTGCACGCTGGCGGTCGACCGGGTCGTCAGGGCCTTCGGCGGGCCACCCTTTTTCGACCACCCGAAGCCGCACGTGTCAGTTGCATGGAGGCTCAGAGCCGCCGGTGGGGCCGCTCTGACGTCGGCAGAAGGAAGCACCGACTGTACCAAGGCGGCTCTGCCCGGTGATGCTGATGGCTCTGCCAGTGACGACAGCGAGGACGGCTTTGGGGTGGTTTTGGCGCGTGTTCGCGTGAGCCAAGTGCACGTGCGGTGCGGAGACAGGCGCTTCTCCGTACCGATTGGCTAGACGTCGCTCGGTGTCGCTCAATATGCACACGGCCACAGCGCGACGCCAAGCGGGTGCGCGAACCGCACTCCACACGCAGCCGCCCCGCGCAGCCGCTGCCTCGCGCTTCCGCGCCCGCAGCCGAGGCGCCCGGGCCAGCCAGCCAGGCGCGGGCTCGCCGGCTGTGGTGGGCCATGACGGGACGACGCGGCGGCGGTTGGCGATGCCCCGCCAGGCTCCGGGCTGTCAAGCGGTGTCGGAGGGGTCCCGCCAGACCTTCACCGTGCGATCCCAGCCACAGGACACAACGCTGCGCCCGTCCGCGGCGGCGTCGATGCCCATGACGCGCCCGCTGTGGCCCTCGAGCACCGAGAGGAGAGTGAAGGTCCTCGTCTCCCACGTCTTGATCGTGCCGTCGAAGGAGGCGGTTGAGAGGACGGCGCCGCCCGCGGGGCAGAAGCGCACCCCCGAGACGAGGCTTCGATGCGCCGGCAGGGTGGCGAGGGGGCGGCGGGCGCGCAAGTCCCAAGCGATGGCGGAGTGGTCCTCCGACCCCGACGCCAGGGTGATGCCGTCGGGCGAAAAATCAAGCGACAGCAGCTGGCGCGCGTGCCCCCGGAGCGTGGTCACTGCCCGGCCCGTCCGGAGGTCCCACACCCTCCCGATGCCCCCCAGGTCCCCCGTGGCCACGAGCGAGCCGTCCGGGTGGAAGGCGATGGGGAATGTCTCCGTCGCGTGCCCGTCCTGGAGAAGCAGCTCTGCCTGCGTCTCCGCGTCCCACAGACGCCACGTGGTGTCGTAGCTGGTGCTCCCCACGTGGCGGCCGTGGGGGTGCCAAGCGACGCGGCTGACGCGGTGGGCGTGGCCACGAAGCACTGCGGCGGGGGTGTCAGACCGGCATCCCCAGAGCATCACGAGCGAGTCACAGCCGCCCGTGGCGAGGAAGGCTTCGCCTGCGCCGGTGTCTGGCAGGGACGGCTCTGTCGACGCGCCCGCAGATGAGGGCGACGAGGACGAGGACGACGACGACGACGAGGACGAGGACGAGGACGAGGACGAGGAGGTGTCGCCTCCCTGCTCGCCGGCGTCAGCCGGAAGTGGAAACAGCTCTGCCGGCTGGCCAGTCGCCGCGCCCCGCATCGCGGTGCCTGTGACGCGCTCCGTGTGTCCCCTGAGCGTCCTGAGGTGGTTGAGGGAGCCGAGCGAGAAAAGACGCACGGAGCCAGAGAAGGAGGCTGTGGCCACCACGCCCGAGCCGCCGCCACTCACGTCTGCAGACGAGGACGAGGGGGCGCTGCTGCTGGAGCTGCTGCCGCTCGCGTCGTCTGCGGCGGGGCTCGGGCCGCCATCGTGGCTGCGCGCGAACGAGGATCCCACCCCCGCTCCGGCCGCCTTGCCGGCTGCAGCGTCGGCCTCGCCGTGGCGAAGCAGCGCGTCCACCGCCACCGCGGCCAGGGGCCGAGCGTCGGCGACCTGGCTCTGCTGGACCAACATCGAGCGAGCCCGTGCAACGGACCTGGCGTCGTCGATGTCCCGCCGGCGGCGCGCTTCAGGGGTGGCGGACGCCTCCCGCGCGCGTGTGAGGCGCGCGCGGGCCCTGCGGAGGGACTCGTCGCCGATGCGCAGGCGTGCCTCGACGAGGGGCCCCGATGCGTGCGAGTAGACGGTGGCCGGCTCCTTCTCGGACGCAGCGCCCGCCGCCGTGCCCGTGCCCGTGCCCGGACCCCCCGCGTCAGCACCCCCGTCGCGGCGGGCTGCGCGCACCGCGGCTCGGAGGCTCTCTTCCCCGGACTCGAGAGCTGTCGAGAGAGCGGCGTGCTGGCTGGCGGTGATTGCAGCGCCCTCCTCAACGCTCAGGAGCAGCTCGCCCAGGCGCAGCGTGAGGCGGCGCCTGCGGTCAGCAGGGCGCTCCCCGAAAAAGCAGATTGGCTCCCCGATCTCGCGCAGCACAAGCTGCACCCGCCGCGGGTCGGTCGGCACGGCCATGTCTTTGCCTCGCTTGCCCGCCTCCGCGTCCCGGACGGCAGCGTTGGCCTTGGATATGGACATCTTCGAAGTAGCGCTGAGCTCCAGCCGGTCTGCGCGGGAGAAGAGACAAAGGCCGGAGCAGGGCGCAACCCGCAGCCGTGGCAGCAGGCTGCGCGAAGGCGGGGCGCCTGCGCGTGTGCGCACGCCCTCGGCAGCTGCGTCTCACCCTGAGTCTGCCCGCTGGACGCCTGGTCTTGCTTGGCGGCCTCGTCGTTGTTCTCGCGGGCCGCCGCTGCGTCCTGCACTGCCTTGGTGACGGCCATGTCGTGCTCGGCGGCTGCGGCGTCCCTGGAAGAGGACATGGCGCCAAGTCCCTCAGCGATCGAGGCGGCCCAGCCCTCCTCTGCACCCACGCGTTCCGCACCAAGGGGGAGCTTGGCCACAGCCCTGCGTGGTTGTGCCCGCCCGTGGGGCGGCCGGAACGGGAGGGACACTCTTGGCAGAGCCCTTGCATGGATGCTCGAGCCGACGCTGGCCAACGACGCGCGTCTCTAAGTCCCCCGCCGGGGCCACAAGCGAGGGCGAGACGGTCCCTCTCGCCGCCCGGTGGCCATGGCCGCCTTGCGGAAAACGCAGAGTGAGCTGCAGCCGCCAACGGTGCCCTGGCGCGGGCAGCAGCGCAGCCCCGCTTCGGCCAATCGGAATTCGCCCGTGCTCCGTCCCCAGCCCGCCAGCCAGCTGCTTTGGGCCCGCCGGCGCCTGATCCTTGCCTGCGCAGTAGAAATCGAAAAGACCCTCAAACTTGTGAAGCAGGGCATCATCGGCGTCGAGGAGCTGTGGGTCAAGGTGAGACCCAAGGCCGTGTCTCGGCTCCCGAGCTTGTTCGCGCCGCCGGCAACAAGACTCCGACTCCCGAGCCGGGGTGAATGCCTGCGGGGGCAAGCGCGCGCTTGCGGGGCCTGCTCTCGGGGTCTGGCGCCACGCCGCTGCGGGAGCCCGAGCCAGTCCTGTCGAGCACCCGAGTTGCCCCTCTGCTGCCTCCGGCGCTGCTGCCCCCCAACGCGAGCAGGTGGACGAGGCGGACACGCATGAGCTCCGCGTCAAGCATGAGGGTGACCTGAAGCGCGCGATCAAGAAGCTGCAGCGGCACAGGGACAACCTCAAAATGTGGGCAAGCAGCTCCGAGATCAAGCAGAAGGACCCGCTGGTCAACTGCCGGCGCGCGATTGAGGAGAAGATGGAGGCGTTCAAGACTCTCGAGTACGAGACCAAGCACAAGACCTACTCCAGGGCCGGCATGACGGCTTCGGGCGAGCTTGACGAGGAGGGGCTGGCGCGCAAGGACGCGAGAGACTTCTTGTCCGCCACCATCGCGGACCTGAGCGCGCAGATCGACGAGCTGGAGGCCGATATGGAAACCGAGAGGAGCAAGCGCAGGCCGGACACGAAGCTCCTCGCGAGCCTGGTGAGACTCGGCGACGTGCCGGCGGGCGAGCCACGCAGCGCCGACGTCGCCGCTTGCAGCGAGCCACGCAGCGCCGACGTCGCCGCTTGCAGCGAGCCACGCAGCGCCGACGTCGCCGCTTGCAGCGAGCCACGCAGCGCCGACGTCGCCGCTTGCAGCGAGCCACGCAGCGCCGACGTCGCCGCTTGCAGCGAGCCACGCAGCGCCGACGTCGCCGCTTGCAGCGAGCCACGCAGCGCCGACGTCGCCGCTTGCAGCAACCCGCTTCTTCCTCTGGCCGATGCACCGGCAAAAGCGGTGGCCATTGAAGCCCGGCCGCCGCCACGAGCAGTAGGTGCTCCCCTCTAGCCCGTCGGGGGATCGGCTCCGCTGCCCCCACCCCCGCCTCCCCCCCATCTGTTTGCCCCCCCTCCCATTCCCTTCACGCGACCTCGTCCGCAGGAGGAGACGCTCGGCAACCACCACACCCACATCCACCGCATCGAGCAGCTCACGCGCCTCCTCGACAACCTCGTCATCCCCCACGAGGACATCACCTCGATTCGCGATGACCTAACCTACTACGTGGAGAGCAACCGCGAACCCGACTTCGCCCCGGACATGGAGCTCTACGACCGCTTCGACGTGCTCATGGACGCCGGCACGCCCACCCCTGGAGGGTCGGGGGTGGGTCCCTCCTCCGGCTCCGACGTGGCCTCTCGGAGCGGCGCCTCGGACACTGGCAGGAGCCGCGCCTCGTCTAAGAAGAGCGCGCCCGCGGCCTCCGCGCCAGCTCCGGCGGCGGCGGCGGCAGCGGCGTCTGCGGCATCGGCGGCGCCGTCCTCGACGGCTGGCAAGTCCCGCCGCAGCGCCGGGGCGGCAAGCGGAGCCAGCGACGTCAGGAGCACGGCTGCGCCAGGCGCCGCCTCGGCCACAAGCGGCGCGGGAGGCAGCGTGGCCGCCTCCGCGTCCTCTGCAGCGCCGGCCGCTGCGGCGGCCGCCTCTTCCCGGCCCCTCCGCCAGCTGGCCACGAGCGGGGGCGCCTCCCTCGCCGCCATCGTCCGTGCGTCGTCGGCCGCCGGAGCTGCTGGCCCAGCGTCCCGCGCCGCCGCTGGCCTGAGCCTTCCCCGCCCCGTTGGCGCCCGCCCCGCCCCCGGCTCCGCCAAGGACGCCCATGCGTCGGTGCCCCCTGCCATGGCATCGGTGCCCCCTCCCGCCGGGTCCTCCACCACCGCCACGCCCCTCTCTGCCGCGGCCGCTGCCGGCGCCGGAGCCGGCGCCGCTTCGTCCGCCGATGGCGCCGCGAGCGCTGCTGCGCACGCTGGGCACCGCGGCGCCCTTGCCTTCACGCTGGCGCGTGGCGAAGGCGCCCCGGAGCCAGACGCCGACGGCGTGGTGCGCTGCCTCGGCTCTGTCGGAGGGCTCCTCTTCGGCGGCGGAGGCGGCGACGACGCCCCCATCGGCCTCGGCATCACTTTTGACCCCGACGAGGACGACTTGCAGGCAATGTGTGCCCCGGGCGCCATCACCCAGGAGGTGGAGCGAGCATTCGCCCACGTCCCAGAGGTCTCCGACATTGAGCGCAGCCGGGCCCACGTGCCCAGGCACCCCGTTCCCCCCGAGTGCCAGCATCCCGCGTTCCAGATGCCACCCCCGGCGTGCCTCGACGAGCCTGCCACCTTTGACCGGCTCAAGGCCGACACGCTGTTCTTCGCCTTCTACTTCATGCAAGGAACGCACCAGCAGAGCCTGGCCGCGCGCCAGCTGCTCCAGCGCAGCTGGCGCTTGCACTCGGACTACGGCGCGTGGTTCCAGCGCTTCTCCGGGGAGCGCACCAAGACGGACACGGCGGAAATCGGCGCTTGCAAGTACTTCGACTTTGAGTCCACCTGGGCCGAGCGCGTGGCCGAGAACTTTGAGTTCCGCTACGACGCGCTGCGCAGCACCATCCAATGACCGGCGGGAGCGCGGGGAGGGGCCGCGCGACGGTTCCCGGCATGCTGGGGGGTCGTTGTGAGGCGGGAGGGGGCTGCGCTGCAGCCTCTCGTGGAGCAGCGGCGCGCCCTCCTCCCCCCCTGACGGACTGGCCGGCAGGTCTGGCAGCAGGCAGCACCGTGGGGTGCATGCCTTTGTGTCTTGTGCAGTGCAGGGCTCCACGCTCGCGTCCGCCCAGGGTGGGCAGCGCGTTCTGGGGCAGTGCGCGCGCCAGACGGGGCGCCGTAATGTGCCGCGTCCAGCTAGCTGCGCAACGCCGCTCAGAGGCTCAGACTGCGAGTGCGTGAGTGAATGGCTGTGAGTGCATCTGCCTCTCTCGGTGTGTGGCAGTGCCATGCGCGCCCCCAACTGCGCTATCGTGCCGGCGCTAGGGACTCCAGCAACACTCGGGCAATATTGGCCGTCGAAACGCGAGTGATTCTTTGCGTGCCGCCACAGCGCACTCTCCCCTGCTCGCCACTGCGCGCGGCGGCCCGGGGGCCATGGCCGGCGCCATTGCGCAGTACGCTGCGCTGTTCGAGCTGGACTACCTCAGCACGGGCGACGGGCAGTGTGAGACGCCTTGCGCCTGGTCCTCGAGCTAGGTTGAAGATCGGCGCAACCCCACCCAGCACCCGCTCCCCGCCCCCTTCGGCCCGTGACCGCGCAGCTGTGCCCAAGGTGTGGGCGCAAGCTGCCCCCATGCGGCCGTCTGTTTTGTCGCCGTGTCCTCACACGGCGGACCCCTGCGTCAAGCCGCCGGAAGCCCCGCAACCGGGTTCCGCGGAGCCGAACTGGGCAGCGCAAGGCACCCGCGCGTTCGGGCTGGTCGACAGCGGGTCAATCGAGTCGATGGCACGCGACGGTGTGGACAAGCGTGGTCGCAGCGCGGCTCTGTGGGAGTCTGCGGTGGAACGAGCAATGTACACGGTACCCGTCGGCGCCTTCGTGGGACAGTCGCCGCCCGTCCCCCCGCTGGTTCCGCAGTACCACGCGTCCTCCACGACGGCAATGCACGCCGAGCGCGGCGGAAAGGTGTTCATGCCGCGCGAGTACATCGTGTGCGCGATCAAGTGGCGGCCGATTCGCGACGCGGACCGCCGCTCGCGGTTGCGGGCGGAGGCGTACGGCTCGCTGCTGCTGGGCAACGGCGCCACCGCCCCTGACCCGGACGCCGTCGCCCGGCTCATGGCGGTCCCCACATGGGAGCCCCGAGTGCTCGCCGTGGTGTTGGCTCTGCCGGTGCTCGAGCTGGGCCGGGCTCTGCTGTCGGCGTACACGGAGCGGTGCTGTCCCGGGGACTGGGCGCCTGCGCACGTCGCAGGCGCGCTGGCTTTCCTGCGGGCGGGGATCGGGGCGGCGCTGACGCCCCTCCACAGCCCGAACGACACGGCCGCCGCCGCGGCCTCCACGGAGGCGCTCGTGCCGCTGTGGAACGACCAGTGGGAGATTCCCGACGCGCCGGGGGGCGCGTCTGGCGGCCGCGACGCCGCAGAGGACGAGCAGGACGCAGCAGAGGCCGGGCCGAGGGTCCGCCTGGAGCTAAACCCGGTGCCCGAGGCGTCCGAGCCGGACGCCACTCTGGGCCCGTTGGGGTCCTCGGGCTCCGCCCCGCAGGTGGAAACAGCGGCGGGTGGGTCCGAGGCCGGGGGCGCTGCCGCCCCGCCCGGGCCCGGGGACGCCTCGTCTGCAGCCGCGCCAGGGTCGGTTGCGGGCGCCGCCTCCTGGCGTCTCGAGAGCGCGGCCAGACCCGGCCACGCCGTGGTGCCTTCCACAGTGAGCGACATGGGCGACTCGAATCTCGACATCGACGACCTCTCCTCCTTGGGCAGGGACGCGCAGTCGATGACGTCGGCAGCGCGCAACCCTGCCGTGTACGCGGACGCCCTAGCGGATGCCAGGCAAACGCGCGCCGCGCGGTGGGGCGTGGACCTGGCAGCATGGCCGCGTGTAGCGGCCATGCTGAGGTGGGTTCCGGGGGACGAGGCGGCAGAGCCGCTGGGGCACGGCGCCTGGGTGGGCAGGGTACAGGACATTCTCAGCAGGGCGAGAGCTGGAAAGGCCGGCCCCGGCGCCGAGGCGGCTCTGGAGGAGGACGGCCCTTCGTGCGACGGCGCTGCGTTTGACGACGATGCTCGTGGCGCCGCGCCGGGCCTGGCCCCGCTGGTGTCGCGCCCGTCCGAGACGGCGGCTGCGGCCGCGGCGGCGGCAACGGCAGCGTCTCCAGCCAAGGGAATCGCCCGGCCCCAGCTGGCGCCCATCAGCGCGACATCAGCAGCGTCGGGGGCGCATCTCCCGCCCTGCGCGGCCGGCGCTGGGCTGCTCTCTCCCATGGCGTCGGCGAGCAGCGTGGGCGCCGCCGTGGCCTCCGTCGCCGCGTCGGCCAGCGACGCCGACCAGCACAGCGTGACGCCCCTGGTGAAGGCCCTCCCCCACGTGGACGCGGACTGGAGCGCGCTGCTGGGGCGGCTGCCGGCGCACGCCATCACCGCCTGCCTCCAAGCCCTGCTGCACGAGCGGCAGCTGCTCCTGGTGTGCCGCGACGCGTCCGCGCCGCTGGACGTGTCCGTGTGCCTTCAGGCCCTGCTCGCCCCGCTTCGATGGCACCCCCACCGCACCAGCGGGTGCTTCCCTGCCACAGCGTCGGCCCGGCTGCTCGGGGTGGCAACTGCGTCCATCATCGGCGTGACCCCGCACCACATCCTCTGCGGTCGCTCTGGGGGCAGCTTCTTCCCTGGGCCGGGCCCGGCTGTGGGCAGCGCGGCGTCGCTCCACCCGCCTGCGCGGCTCGCGTTCGAGGCCTTTGTCGCTTCGGCGGAGCAGCGGGCGGACGAGCTGGTGCGCCGCCTGGGGCGCCTGCAGCAGGCGGCGCGGCGGGCAGCTAAAGCACGCGCGGCCGGGCCCAGCGGTGGTGCCGCTGCTGCTGATTCTGCTGCTGATTCTGCTGCTGATTCTGCTGCTGATTCTGCTGCTGATTCTGCTGCCAGCGATGCTGCTGAAGGGGTTGCTGCCTCTGCCTGTGCCTCGGGCGCTGAGGCCGCGGCTTCGGGTGGCGGTTGCGATGGCGCGAGCAGCGCCCTGCTGGACGAGGACGAGGCAGTGTTGCTCCCGCCCGCGCTGCGTGCCGGCCTCCTGCGTGCCTGTGGCATGTCCCCGCTGCCCCCATGGGCCAGGCCGGGAGGCGGGCAGGTCGCGGCGGCGGATGCCCTGCTGCCCTCCGACGCGCAGATGGGCGTGACCGAGACGGTGGTGTCGTCGTGCGTGCTGAGCGTATCCACGGCAGCGCTGCTGGCGCGGACGACGGCGCCGGAAGCCGACGGCGACGGCGACGGCGACGGTGATGCTGCCAGCGGTGCGCATGCGAGTGGTCTCGGTGGTGCTGCTGCTGCGGCGGCGGCGGCGGCGGCAGACTCAGCCGCGGGCAGCGAGGCGGACGGCGTGGCAACAGCGGCGGCGGCGGCGGCGGCGGCCGGCGCTCCGCAAGCCAGCTCGGGCGGCGACGCGTCAAGCGACGTCGTCCGTGAGGTGACTCCCAGCGGCGACCGCATCGAGCACGCCCCGGCTAGCAGCGCCCGAGGGCCGGCGTCGGGGCGCGCGGAGCACTTCATGGACGACTGGCACGAGCGCATGCACGACGAGCCGCTGTCGGGCAGGCCAGGAGTTGACTTTTTCCCAGGGGTCACCGCGCCCCCGCCCGAGCTGCCCGTCGGGAGCGAGCTGCTCAAGGCGATCCGCGAGAAGCTCTTCTCCGACCCCAACTACCCCGGAGACAACTGCTTTCTCGTGGATCTCGACAGCGGCGAGGTCAACGGCAGCTCATGCCCCAGCGACGGCCGGCTGCCCGCTCGGCTCCTTGCGCGGCTCTACCAGGCGCTGACAGCCTTTGGCCCGCTGTGGGTGGGCCGCACGAACGAGGAGCGGGCTGGAGCCCAGGCGCCGCCGCTTGCCTCTTACGTGTCGCAGAGCGAGCGCAGCGCCGTGGACGCCACGATCAAGCGTTGGACGCGATCCTTGGCCCTCGTGACCAAGGCCTCGCACGTGGCCCACTGGCACGCGGCCACGGCGGCGAAGCAGCGGTGGACGCATCTGCAGCAGCGCATCGCCGCAGCAGAGGCGGAGGCCGGGCTCGCCAGGGCGGGGGACGAGGCGGAGTGGGACGCGGCGGACAGCCCGGCGGGGGACGAGGCGGAGTGGGACGCGGCAGACAGCCCGGCGCGGCTCCAAGACGTTGCCGAGGCGGACCCCGTGGCAGCCTGGGAACGGCTGTGCGAGGCAGGACCTGAGGAGCTGTGGGGGGACGCTGAGAGCGACGACGACGACGACGACGACGGCAGCGGCGGAAGGGACGCCGCTGGCAGTGCTGCCGCTGGCGGCAGTGCCTCCCGTCTGGCAGAGCCGGGGCTGGTGGCGGGATGCGCGACGGTCACAGAGGTCGATGACGAGGGCACTGGCGGGATCGCGAACGAAGCCGATCCCAGCGGTGGCAGCGGCAGCGGCAGCAGCGCTGAGGCTGCGGCCGGTGCTGCTGCCGGGCTGAGTGGGGCGCCTTGGGTCGCGGCGACCGATGCCAGCGCAGCTGCTCCTGCCTCCATGGCTGCTTCTGCCGCGGCTGCGGCTGCCTCCGGATACGGTGGCGATCCGCCGTCCGTGGCTCGCCTGGCCAGCGGGGCCGACACCATGGCGTCGCTGCACGCGAGGCGGAATCAGATCCTCTCCAGGCGGCGGCTCGCAAGGGCGGCGCACTCTGCCGGCTCGCTCGGATGGGCTCCCCTCCCCTCCGCGGCCCCGCCCCGGCACCCAGGCCGCCGGGTTCGGGGCTCCCCGAGCCGGGGGCCCGATGGGGCCCCTGCCCCGTTCCTCACCCGGCTCGACCGTTGGAAGAGGGCGATGCGCGCCACGGCACCTGGCAGGGAGCGGAGATTGTCGCAGCCGTCGCACCGCGCCGGCGCACTGTCGGGCTTCGCGCCTGCTGGCTCCGACCTCCACCTGGACGACTGGGGGAGCGAGGAGTCGAGCGACGGACTGGACGACGACGACGACGACGCCGACGCCGCGGTCGACCGCCTCGAGCTCGAGCATCGCCGTGATGCCGGGAGAGCCGCCCAGGGCTCCGAGGACGTCGACCTCCTCGCGAGGTTCTGGAAGGGTACCACAGGAAGGATCCAGACCTCGACGGCCAGCGACCCCGACGACCTCTCCCTGCCTCGGGAGGCCAACTTCACAATCGGCCTGCACGCCGCAATCGTTGGGGACACTGACGACAACGTGATTGACCGCATCAAGGAGCGCGGGGGCAGGCTTCCGCTCTTCGCAGGCGAGGGCCCCGCGAGCGAGCGCAGTCGCGACTGGGCCGAGGAGACTCAGAGCCTGCCCATCACGGTGGAGGCGCCGGCAGCCCCGTGGGCGGACTGGCGCCAGGCGCGCGACTTTCAGCGCGAGATGGCCGCCAAGCGGGCGCTTCGCAGAGGGCGGCGGGACTGGGCTCGCCGGCAATCCATCGCCGGCGCCGAAGGGGCGGGAGGGGCTGCGGCGGCCGCGGCAGAGGCGCCGCTCGCGGCTGGTCTTGAGGGCGAGGGGCCCCGTTCGAGCTGTGGAGACCCCATTTCGGTGTGGGCCAGAACGCCGTCGCGGGCCGGCGCAGGGCAGGCTGGGGCGCTGCCCGGGGAGCCTGTGCCTGGCACATGGGTGTCCCCCGGGGCGGACGCGCGGCGGGAGCTGCCTCAGCCGGAGGGGGGTCCCTTCTGGGCAGAGGCGCCCCTGCGGCGCCGGCAGCGAGCGATTGACGAGGCCGGCCTTGGCGACGAGGAAGACGAGTCTGGCAACGGAACTGGGGCCAACGCCGAGATCCTGGAGGAGCAAAACACCGCGTGGGCGTCGCTCCACGAGGCCGTTGACGTCGCGCCGCCGCCGGGCGGGCCTCCGCCGGAAGCCAGCCCGCCAGTGACCCTGGTGGGAAGCCCTGTGCAGCGAGCGAGCCAGCCTGCGGCGCTTCGTCGCGAGCTCATCCGGCAGGCGATGGCCATGCCCTTGACGGGTTCAGGCTCTGCGCAGGTGTTCGCTCTTGAGCGGCGCCTGCTCGCCGTAAGCCACCTCCGCATCGCCGTTGCGTCGGTGTTCGTGTCCATGTTCAAGTCCTTCAGAATGTACATCGACAGCGACAGGGACGCCGCCAGGGAGCGCCCGGCCGAGACAGGGGCGGCAGTCGGTGACGCGGGCGGCTTCGTGCCTGCCACGGCCGACCCGGCCGCCGCTGATTCGTCCGCAGCGTCTGGAGCGGGCGAGGGCCCCGCTGCGGTTGCCCCTGCTGGCGCCGGCGCGGGGGGGCGTGCTGGAGCGGGCGTCAGCGCAAGCCGGTGGCAAGCAGGCGCGACCGACATCTCTTCGTCTGTGGGGACGGGCAGCGACGAGGCCTTCCTGTCAGCATTCGACTCGCGAATGTTCGTGGCCGAGGCTGACTCTGTTGACGACCGCATGGCAGCTTCCAGCATCTCCTGCAAGAAGCCGTTTCGCGGCTTCGTGGCCGAGCGAGCGCTGCTTGCTGCCGCAGGAGCGCGTGCCGTGGCTGCGCGTCGCGCGGCTGTCGAAGCAAGCGTGCTGCGGACGCCGTCGCTGTCGTCTCGCTCGCTCGAAGGCGCCGGGTCGCGGGCAGCCCTCCGCGCGGAGCTGCTGGGCGTGGACTTTTTCGATGCGTGGGCGTTTGCACGCATGACGGAGGCTGCCTTTGCTCAGAAGCGTCTGCGCGGCAAGCGGCTGCAAGCCCAGGCCTGCGTGGCGACCCCCGGGACGGCGCAAACGGGGATGTTCCGCCCGCGACTGTTTGGATCCCTGTTCGGTGCGACAAGGCAGCCCAACTGGCGGGCGCTTGTGCTGAAGCAGAACGTCATCGCATGGTTCAACGACGTGGAGAAGCGGTCGGCGCTGACAAAGGAGCTGAGTGACGTGCAGGACGAGCTGTCGACGGCGACCTTCGAAGCCAAGCCTGCGGTCAAGGCAAAACTGGCCGACGTGACCGCCAGGCTTGACGCGCTGGATAGCGACCCCGCTGGGACCTTTACCATTGTCCCTGGGTCGACTCGGCTGAGCATCCCGCAGAGACAAGCCTTCCCCACGGACTTTGCCCTCGAGGTCACGCGCGACCCCCCGCCGCCGGGCACTCCTGGCTTTGAGCTGGCCAACCGCCCAGAGTCCGGGCCTGGCACCCGCAAGCTCACGGTGTGCTTCGTGACGGCTGCCACGCGGCGCGAGTGGATCATGGGCCTCCGAGCCAGGCTGCAGGGCGGTCGGCGGCTCGCCATCGTGAGGGCTACCTACTTGGAAAAGCAGCGGCTGTCCACGTCGGCCGCCCGCGCGCTCGAGGACATGCACCGCCGCATGATGCTCGACGCAAGGAACGAGGCGCACCGCACAGAGTCCAGCCCCGCCAGCGCGGAGGCCGCTGCCGGCCCAGGCGGCGTGCCGTGAGGCGCGTGCATCGATTTGAATGCGCACTTGCCACGCCACCGAACCAGACTTTTCTCACTCACTCACTCGCTCACTCCCTCGGCATTCGAGCTCTGAGACGCAACCACGAGATGAGCCGCCGCTGGCCTGCGCGTTGGCCCGACAGGCCAGCCAAAGCCCGGCCGGCCGCAGCCCACGAGCTCCGCGGCTCTGCGGACAGCTCGTCCGTCTTGATGCCCAGGCTCTGCCGCGCTCGAGCAGTCGGCCGAAGCCGCTGCGCTCACCCCACACCACAAGGATCGTCTGATCACAAGCCACCCCGCGATTGGCGCAGCAAGCCGCAATGCTCCCTCGGGCTGCCGACTCCCTCCGGCCGCCAGGGCTGGTGATTCCTGCTCCGGAGGACTTCGGCGATTTCGAGCTGGCTCCTCGAGCGCCTCGCCAGGACGCGTGCCCTGCTGCGAAGGCTTCCACGCCTCGCTCCCCAGACGCGAGCAGCGTGCGACCTGCCAAGGTCGCCGTGATTGGATGCCGCTCTGGGCCTGGAAGCGCGGCGTCGCCGGGGCTCCAGGTTGCCGCAAGCCTGGCGAGCACTGCACGAACGGTGCCTTCGGCCAGCTCGGGGAACAGCCGCTCACTGGACCTGACCGACGACCCGGAATCGCCGCTAGCCTCGCTCTCACGGTGGTGTCGTGCTACCGAGAAGGATGACAAGGCTTGCTGCGAACTGGGCGGGCACCCCAGGGATTTGAAAGAAATTCCTCGTGGTTGAAGTCAGCTGCCGTCGAGCTGGCCTCCCGGCAGTTGTGGCGGCGTTACCGCTCCCGCAAAGGCGGCCCCGAAATGGCAGCCCTACATGCTCATATTTTCTTCGCTATCAAGTTCTTGGCAGCCCCTGCTGCTTCGTTTGAGGAGGAAGGCAGCTTGAGCGCAGGCTCGCGCCCCTCCCTCAGAGGTTCAATTTCTCGATGCTTGTCAGATCCAGCTCCGTGTGTTCCGCGGCGCGCTCGCTCGGCCAAAGAGCAGCGCGCCATCGTTTGTGTGCGTCTTGTTGTTGTGGGTGCATTGCCGTGAGTTTTTTGCGCGGTTTCTAGTCAGAATCTAAGACCGTGTGCGGCCAACGCAGAGCTTGCTACTGCTGTCAGGTCTTGCTGCTTGCACGCCCTCGCGTTTTCAGAGCCCGCCGTGATGCTTGCAAGTATGACAGTGATTGCGCGAAGCAAATGGGCGCACTCGGGGCAGTAGATTTCGCGAGGGCCGGCTTCACATCGCAGGGCAGACATGCAGACCGCCGCCGCTTGCACGCCGTCGCGATGGTTCAGCGCCGCAGCGGTAGCTGGCCAAAAGGCTCGCGGTTGCGCGCCCTGGAGCCGCCGGGCGCCCGTGACTTGAATGGGTAGAACCCGCTGCTGTTGGGTCCCCGCCTGCTCCTCGTGGGAGCGACAGCTGCACCGCCGGCCGCAGCGGAGCCAGGCTGCAGCCCGCGAACGCCCAAGGTTGCAGCTTCTGGCTGCTTCCAACCGCACAATCTGTTTTCGCCTCGGCGGCCCGCAGCAACCCCGGCCGTGCCCCGAGCGCTCACGATCGCCATGGCTCGAGTGTGCGGCAGCTCCAGACCACCGGCGCTGACCATTCCGGCCCCAGAGGACTTTGGGGACTTCGAGCTTGCGCCAAGGTCCAGTCCCGAACGCGCTAGGCCGGCCATGCAGGCCCTGGCTCCCCGCTCGCCGGCGAGTGGAGGCTCTCTCCCAGCAAATGCTTCTGTGGTGGGCTTCCGGTCGGGGCCCGCCAGTGCGGCCTCGCCTGGCCTGCGTGTGAGTTCGAAGCAGGCCGTAAAGTCCACAGGTTCCTCGGGCACACGCTCCGTCGACCTGACCGACGACCCAGACTCTCAAACCGAGTCGCCGTTCCAGCGAGCTGGCGACACTGGCTAGCGCGTGCACTCGCCAACCTGTCCTGACTCCTCGGCGGCCGCCGCCCCACGCCGGAGTCCTCCGGCGCCACAAATGGCGGGCTTCGATGTCATCGCGACGGCGCGAGATTCTTCGCAGCGCTTGGAGCGCTGCTCGCAACGGCTGGCGAATCCCTCGCCTCCACGACTGGGGCGGCACCGGACTCGAGGCGCCACCGCTGGGGACGAGCCCCGCTGCTTGGTGCTCGCGAGCAGGTCTGGTGGAGCATCTGCAGCGTGGGGGTCCCGGCGTGGAGGTCTCTGGTGACGCCCGTTGGGCACAGCACTTCTCGGCGGGGGGGGGGGGGGTACTCCCCCGCCTCCTATTCGCGCTTCTTTGCCGCCGCTGTGTGCGGGCCGTGCTTGACCATGCAGCCATCAGACTTTGGTTTGAGGGTCACGCGTTTCCTGGCACATGATTCTGAGCACGCCTGAGTGATTTGTCCAGCAAAGGAACCTGCAGCCGCGCCGACTCCCCCGCCTTCGGCCAGCAGGCCTTGCCACACAGCCTACGCCGCACACTGCGTGGCAGCCCTTCCCAGAGCAGATCTGGCGCTGCCTGCTGGGCGCAGGCAGCTTGCTGGGCCCATGCGCGGGCCACTGACTGCGCTCCCCTCTCGATGCTTGGCCCGCGAGACCGACAAGCGCCGGCGCTCTGCGTCCGGAACGCGTCGCACTGCATCACACCGCGCTTGCGCGTCAGCAAGCCCGGCCAAGAGGCGCCTGAGCTCAATAAATGGATGGCATCTGCAGGCCGCCGGCGCTGGTTGTGCCGCCGGTGCGAGATTTTGGGACGTTCGAGCTCCGGCAGCAGCAGCCATCAGAAGCAGCCGCAGCCTCGTTGCAAGGAACGCCGACATCGTTCGGCTCGAAAGACAGCGGCGCAGCATCGGGCGGGTGGGTTGTGAGGCGCGGAGCAAGGCCAGCGCCGCCCTTACGCGTAGGCCCGGCCACGACGCCTGCGGCCCGGACGCCAGGCGAGCTGAGCACGCTGGGGAGTTCGCGACAGACGCTTGATCTTACGGATGAGGGCGAGGCGACCCCCCTGGGTGGCTTGTCCACGAGTGTCCTGGACCGAGAGGAATGACCCAGCCGAACAGCGGCGCTCTGAAGCCTCGTGCCAAGAAACGAAGGCCCAAGCTGGCTACACTTGGACACAGAAGGACGAATGCTGACGAGGTCTCCGCCGGCTCGAGGCGGACTTCGTCTCACGTCCCGAAGTCCCCCCGCAAGTCCATCACGATGGAAGCGCCGTGCGCCGCTCGACGTATGGAGAGCGCCTGCACATCCAGGGCCTGCTCACGGCCTGAAGTCGCCTCTGAGGGGATTCGCTCAGTCATCCTTGCCTGGCGAGCGTCAGTGGTTGCTGGGGCGGGGGGCTGCCTCGTTGAAGGCCAGTCGCGCTGGACGCTCCGCGCTCCGAGTGTGGGCGTCGCTGCTCAGACGCCAACCGAATGCTTTGTTGCGTGATGATAGATGCACCCGCAAAAATGCGTCTTGTGTTTCGTGATCGGATGCGCAGGAGACCACATGCTTGCTCAGCGCGCTGCCAGGAGCCGCCCAGACGCGATCGCCAAACGCTCGCGGTGCACTCAGCTTCGCACGGCGCCTGGTGGGGGCCTGCAGGCGTCACCAAGAGCGTGTCACCGCGCTTGTCACGTAACTGCCGGCACGCTGCGGCCCAGAGGCGACCATCTCCGCCCCCTGGCTCCGCCCCGCGCTCCAAACCGCGGCAGCCTGCCATTGGCGCGGCGGCGTACCCAAGGCGCAGACGTGCCACGTCGCCGTGGCATTGTGCCAGCACAAGGCGCGCTTGGGATAGCTCGATTGGCGCTTTAGCAAGGGTGCGCACGTCGTTCATGACCAGCGGCGGCCCTGGACAGCAGGTTCAGGGGTGCATTGCGACGCGGTGCGAACGCTTGCTCGCTACTCAGTTCACCAAAACCAACCGACTCCACGACAAACTTTCGCCCACTGCCGAACGATGTTCATTCCGAAAGTCAAGGCTCCAGTTACTCTTGGTCTGCATCACTCGCGACTGGGCAAGGAGCATTGGCTCAACATGCGACCTTGCTGGGAGCCCACTTGTCCGCGAGTGCTGCTGGCGCTGCACGCTTGTGGCGGCAGCTGACAGGGCACGCGTCAAGACCCGTGCGACAGGCGATTGAATGACAGCTTGGCAAGCCGCCCCGTCGTTTCTCCCTCCGAGACACCACTTGCCGGGCGTCCGATTTTGCGACTGTACCTCACGGGCGCCAGCCATGGAGGGCATATCCAGGCCCCCGGCACTCGTCATGCCACCGTCGCGAACGCTCAGCACGTTCGAGACGACTCAGCGAGGAGGGGCAGACTGCGCCAGCACCCCGACTGCCGTCGGTCCCGAGTCACGTGGGTCAGCAACTCTTGGGCTGCGTATGAAGCGGGTTGACGGCGCTTCCCAAGCCCTTCGCAACAAGAGCCAGCTTTCGCGCTGGGTTGCGGTGTCACAGGCCGAGGGCCTGCTGCCCGCGGCCGGATCTCGGCGCATTTGTGATCTCACAGATGATGGCGAGTCGACTCCTTTGAGCGGGCTATCCACGGGCTCGTCGCAAGCATGGCACACCCCTCGCCCGGACCCGGATGGCCGAAGCTGCACGCTTGCTTGCTGCGCGCGTCCAGCCCCCAAGACTGCGGCTCAGCCGCGCCACTTGGTCGCAAGGATTGCCTTCCGGGCAGTATTGCCAAAAAAGAAGCCCGTGCTTTTCGCCGTTTGCCGTATCACGTGACTGTCACGACGGCCGCGATTCGCCGAGACTTCAGCCTGCATGCGCGGCCGCTTGGCTGCACGAAGCAGCTCGCGAAGATCGCACGGACAGTGGGCTACTTGCAGCCACCGCACGATTGGAGGTGCACGGCTCCGTTAGCTGCAGCTGCCGGCACTGGCGCGCGCATGTGCGAGCGTGTGCCGAGTCAGGTTTGCGTGTTCCACAGCTACCAAGACTGCTCGGAGTGCAGTGGACAGCTGCGGCAGCAAACGTGGGCTCGCACGCCAATTGTCGCGAAGCGCGATGCGCTCAAAGCGGCCTAAGCCTTGCCAAGCGTCGTGGCGCTGCGCTGCGTTAGCATGCCAGGCTCGGCTGGGCAGTCGGTGCCACATCCAGCAAGCGCGAGGCTCTGCGCGTTATTCCACCGCGCCTGCCGGACCACGCCAGGAAGGCCTCCCGAAAATTGCGAGGTTTCTGACTACCCCAAATGGATGGGATTCGCAGGCCCCCAAGGTTGGCCATGCCCCCTGCTCCGGCCCTTGGGGCGTTCGAGCTGAACCTTTTGGACTTGACTCCGAGGGCAGACAAGCCTGGAGCGCTTGGAGGACAAGCGAAACGCTTTGCGGTGCATGGAGGGATTATGAGGCCCTCCGTTGGCAAATTCGGGTCGGTACACACGAAACCGCCTCAAGAGCTCGTAGGCGGAGCGCCGTGGGCCAAGGTCAGGCTGCCCAGCGAAAACGTGTGCAAGGCCCGCGATCTCACGGATGATTGTGAGTTGACGCCATCTGGAGGACTGTCAACATGCTCCTTGCGGCAATGACACAGCCCCTGCCTCCCCCAGCAAGCTTGGAATCGAGCACATCGCTCAGGGATGGCGCAGTGCCCGCGGCCTGGGCCACAAGCGCGTTTTTCTTGGCGCCTCTGAGAGCTGCTACGTCAACCGGCTGCAGGCGTCGCGTCTCACGGCAGCTCGCCGGTTTGCTTTTTCTGGCATCCGCCACGGGTTGTCACGATAGCACTCAGCGACGGGCACTTGTGTACGCGATTCCAGAGACGGACTGGTGCTGTCTATTTTGTGAAACTACGCCCAGGTGCGGGCGATCGCAGCGGCACCCGCTGACACAGCGGTGCGGGCAGTCTTGTGGACGCAGCGCACGCCCAATTGCTGCCTCGGAGCCCGATGTCTCCTGCGCGCGATGGCTGCATTTCCAAGGCTGGGTGCATTTCGCGGGGAATCAAGCTGCGGGAGGAAGCTGCTGCATCATCGAGCGCTCAGGCCACACACGACCTTGCAGTCGACGCCCGTCGCATCAAATAGCAGACGCGCCGCGCTGCAGAGCGCATGGCTGTCGCGAGCGTGCGCGCTGGGTGCGCCCTTGTGCGCCCGGGTCCAGCGGAGCGGCCGTTCGCGCGGCGGCGCGGGCACCCCCTGTGCCAGCCTAGGGGCATGCCCCTCAGGTCGCCGCCCCCCACCCTCGCCTCCGAACCGCAAGTGCTCCGATACAAAGCCGCGGAGGAACGCTGCCAAGCTGGGGCTGCTTGCCGCGGCAGCTGCGGCCAGCTGCAACACGGCTCCAAGGATGGCCCGCCCCGCAATCTGCAGCCATGGCCGCCCTTCTGCCACGGAGGCACGCGCGCGGGGGGAACTGCCAGTCTCCGAGAGCGCTTGCTGGACAGTCGGAGCCCGGCCGGAGCTTGTTGCGACGGCGCCTGCTGCTGCGAAGCGCACGGATCCCACCACCGCAGCGACTGCTGCAAAGCACGCCACGGAGGCATCTTCGATGCACAAGCACGCCACCGGCATGTCCTCCCCTGCGAGGCTGCCCTCCTGTGCGAGGCTGACGAGCAGCAAGTCCGTGCAGCCGGGAAGCGCGCTAGCCGAGGCGGCCACAGTCAGGCTCCTCCACGCACCGGGAGCTCCGACCCCTGCCGGGGCAGTCTCCTGCAATGGAAGGCCCGAGACAGACGGATGCTCCCCGGGGCAAGGGCCTGAAGGCTCAAGCAGCAGCTCGCCGCCGCGCAGGCGCAGGCGAGTGGTGCGGTTGACCTCAACGCCTCCGCCGGCTAGGGCCTCAAGCCAGGGCCGCGCCGCGAGGCCAAAGGCTGCGGCGGCGGCTGGTCCAGACGCGTGTCCGCCAAGCAAGGCCATGCGGTCGCACACGCCAGACAGCGCCTCATCGTCGAGCGCATCGTCTCGCTGGAACGCAACGCGGCCTCGGTCCGCCCGCGCCGGCCGCCCCCCCGCGGCTGCCACGGCTGCAGCGATCGCCAGCAAGTGCGAAACTGGCGCGGGCCGCAGGCGGGCGCCGGCTCGCGCGGAACGGGTGTGCCCTGGCCCGGTGTCGCTTTGGTCAGAACTCCACCCCCACCCTGCGTCAGCTGCAACCAACTCCGCCAGCGCGCCGCCTCGCCGACCGTGCCGGCGTCCTCTGCCGCGAAGAGGCCACGTTTCTGCGCCCCGGCCTACGCTGTGCGATAGACGGCATTCGGTCTGGGGCAGTTTTCGTGCTGTGCCGGGCGACTTTGTGGTGTCTCCCTTGCTCGTGCGCTGCGAGCGACTGTGACTCGAAGGTGACCGCAGCTGATTCGCCCGCGACGCGGCAGACGCTCGGGCTAGAGCAGCACGCCACCTGGAACAAGCACTTCTGTTCCCGCAAGAGGAGCACCAATGGCCTCAACGTCCCCCCGTGCCCCGGCAATGCCGGCCGTCCACTCTGCGCCCCGCGCGGTGATCGCGGCCGCGGCCGCTCGGTCCTTCATCCAGAAGCACGACCCGTACGCCATCGCCGCTTCGCCCGCACCCGCCTCCATGTCCCTCATCGAGGAGCTCATGGACTCGCCTCTCGACAACTACGGCACCTCGTCCTTCAGCCCGTCGCGCAAGGGCTCCAGCGCTTCGGCCGTGTCGGCGTCCACCGTGGACCTGACGGAATGAGCGCCGCCGAAGGCGCCATTTTTTGCGCGACGCGCGCGTCTCCCCATGGGCCGGCCAGGCCGCCACAGCGCCGCGCCGTCCGACATCGCAACACCCCAGCGACGAGCACCTGAGCTCGGGAGGGCCGGACTCCACCCCTTCGCGGAGGAGCTGCGCACAGCTCCGGGTCAGCTGAATTCTCTCTGACCCGAGGCCCGCGGAATCCTCCGCTCTTCTCTCTCTCCCGCATTGGGTCCGACGGCTGCTCGATCGACGTCGTTCAACCCGGGTGTGGCGCTTGTTGCTGCCGGCGTGGTTTGCCCTCTGCTTGATCTTTCGCGTTGCTGTGTTCGCGCCCAAACCGAGCCCCATGGGCGCAACGCGCGGCGATGCCGAGGCCTTTCCGCCCGCCCACCGTCTCTTTCGTCTCGACTGAGTGTGCCTTCTTATCGCTGTTCAAAGACTGACTGTAATGCACACATCGCCCTGGGCCATAGCGAGCTGCCGCCTGCCCTGGCCCCTGCCAAACACTCTCAGCACATGCGGCAATGCCCGGGCACCAGCAGGCAGCGGTGCCCCCCGATCACTCGTCCATGGCTGCGTCGGCCGACCCGTTGTCGTCCACGGATCCGTTCGCGCCCGTGTCCGCGAACCCAGCGGCTGCCAGCTCGCGCACCAGCGAGGCGCACGACAGCATGGAGAGGTACGCCGTCTCGGCGAGGTTCCAGGCCGTGAGGGGGTCCGCGCACGCTGCGTCGGCCAGGAGCGCAAACTGGGCCACTTGCTCCAGCGGAAACTCCGGCAGCTCGGCCTCGACTTCCGCCTCAGGGGCAGGGCAAGAAGCAACACAGCTGCCGACCGCATCGGCCTCTGTGCTGGCCAGGTCGAACGAGGGGCAAGGGAGACCAGCGGCCGCCGCGGCGTCAGCGGCCACCTTGCGCGCTGGTTCGGGCACCGTCTCCTCGGTTGTGAACTTGGCCTCGGCTTCTTCCCGCTCCGCAAGCTCGTCCAGGTCCACCTTGGTGCTGCTTTGCATTGTTCGAATGCCCGCCGACGACGACGTCAGCGCCACGGCCCGGCTCGCCGCCTCAGCGCCCGCCGGCACAAGCAGGGCGGCCATCGCTTCGCGCTGGCTGGCCGGCTCGCCGGACGACAGAGCACTGTCACCAGCGGCAAGAGCCTGCCTCGCCTTCCCGAGACGGTCCACCGCAGCGAGGAGCTCCGACGGCATGCGCTCCGCGTCTGCCTGCGGGCGCCCAAGCTCTGCCAGCGCCGCGTTTCGCAGCTCCGCCACTCCCGGGTGCGACATCCCCGGCAGGGCTGCCTCTGCCACGTGCCCCAGGGCCGCCACGACGGCCACTGCCCCGTCACGCATTGCCTTCGCGTCGCGGGGGTCCGTCATGGCGTCGGCGAAGTTGATCATCGCGTCGCTAGCGCCGTCCAGGGCGGCCGCCAGCCCATCCATCCACGCGAAGCGCAGCTCCAGCTCGCGCTGCGCGACGTCGGGCATGCGGCGAAGCCACCACTCCGCGGTAGGCTTGCTCGAGGGCGGTTTTGCGGGCTTGGCCGCGGCAGAGCCAGAGCCGCCGGCGGCCGCAGCGGCTGCTGTGCCCGTGCCGCCGAGGATGACTGCTCCTGCGCCGCTGGCCTGGGCACGCGCGCGCCTCGCCGCCGCCGCCGACAGCTTCTTCGTCTTGGGTGCCAGGTCCGGGCGCCACGGCGCGAGGTCCGTGCGAAGCGTCTTGGAGGAGCGCAGGATGACGGCGTCCAGACACAGAATCAGCTTCTTCATTCTGCGGAAACTGCGGTGGGCGCGCCACCAGCGCTCGCACGAGAGCGGGTCCTTGCGCCACCCTCCCGTCCGCCTCGCGCCCGCAGCTTGGGCGGCGCCAGCCTCTCTGTGTGCGCCCGCCGCCTCGTCCTCGTCTCCATCCTCGTCCTCGTCCTCGTCCTCGTCCTCGTCTTCCTCGTCCCAGTTGTCAAAGTCCTGGTCGGTAAACTCCGGCGTTGGGCCGTCGCCTTCCTCGTCGGCACCGGCCTCAGCGCCGGGATCTTCTCCCGCGAACACGTCACCTGCCGCCGCCAGCGCTGCCGCCGTCGGCCGCTCGGGCGGGTCGTCCGTGCCCCCCCACAGCTCCTCCATCCCCTCCCGCGACAGGTTCACGAACCGCATCAGACGCCGCATTGTGGCCGCAGAGTCGTGCTTCGGGAGGTCGTTGAAGGCCGCTGCGTGCCTGCTGGCCATGGCTGCGCTCTGCACGAGGCGGCGGGTCGCGGCGGGTTCGCTCGCGGGCGCCGGCCCGATGACCGCGCCAGCTCCGGCGGAGGCAGCGCCGCCTGCGCCGCTGGCCGCCGCGGCAGGGGGCGCGCCAGCATCGCCGGGGCCGTAGATGCGGAGAGAGTCGGGCACCGCGGCCAGCATCGCGCAGCCGCAGCTGTCGATGAGCCGGCGAGCGGCGAGCCTGACGTCCTCCGCGAACGTGGCCGAGTGGCCCCTCACGTACTGCTGCACGCCCGCCGCCAGCGCCGTGGCGGCCTTTTCAAACCCCGAAAGGACCACGTCGAGCTCCGCCTCAACGCCGGTTAGCTTGCTCTTGCTCGCCGCCTTGGAGCGCTTGCTGGGCTTGCCGGGCTTGCGAGGCTTCTTCGCGGCCTTGCGCGCCGACGCTGACCCCGCCGCTGCGGACCGCGGCATCGTGGCGTTGGTCTCCTCCATGACACGCCGCTGCAAGGCCAGCGCCTCGGGCGTGGGGTGGCGCGCGCAGATGTCCGGCAGCGCCAAAGCCACGCGGTTGGCCTCGTGCGCCAACGACGCCGCGGCAGCCACCACATACGGCCGCAGCTGCTCGTCTTCGTGGCGCGGCTCGCTCTCCTCCACGTCGACCGCGAGGCACGCCAGCGCCTCGTGAAGGCTGATGAAGCATGTTTGCAGGCGCTCCAGCCGAAACAGCTTGTCCGCCCGAGCAAACGCGACTGGCACAAACGCGGGCACCACGCCCGCGGGCACAGCGGCCATGCTGCACAAGGGACGCCCGGGCCCGCGTGCGCGCAGCTGCGGGCAAGTCGTCGAAGCGCTGGCGGCAGAGCCGCGGTTTGCCGCTCGGCAACTCTGCTGCTGCCGGCGCCGGCGTTGTGGAGGGTCGTCGCCCCGCGGCCTGCGCGCTGCCCAGGTGTGCGAGGGCGGGAGGGAGGCCCCACTGGGCTCCCCGCACTGCCGCCAAGCCCTGGCCATTTGGCATCGTCCCGGGCCGTCGCAGCAGCGTCGGCCCACGACCTTTGCCTGCAATTGTTCGCAAAATTGAATACGGCAAGCCCGCCCCCAACTCTGCCTTCGGTTTCTGCCAAGCAGCGCGCGCGGGATCCGGTGGCGCCGGCGCCCACTCGTCCTGCTCGGCTGCTTGGCGGGCGAGCGGCGCCCCAGGCTCGCGCGACCTGCCTCGCCGCCCTCGCCCAGGAATCGCACGCCAAACCAGGCCAGCGATAGCGACGAAAATGTCGTCCTCGCGATTCGGCGCCGGAGGCATGCCGCCTCAGCAGCGGCCGGCAGCGGTGGGCGGGCCCGGCCAAGCGCTCCCCGCCCGCCGGATGTCCTCGACCGACGCTATCACGGGGCGCCCTGCGCCCCTGGAGGGCCTGAACGGCAGCCCCGCCACGACCAGCCGCCGTCGCTCCCAGCCAACCGCTCCGGTGTCGCCCGCAGCCCGCGCCCGCGCCGCCGCCGAGTACAGCCCTCCCGGCAGCGACTGGATCTCCCCTGGGCGGTTCCCGCGCGCGTTCTCGGGCGCTGAGGAGGAGGACGTGCCCCTTGGCGGCACCCGCCCGCTCTCGCGCGCGGGCCGCAGCAGCAAGCCCGGCCGCCCCTCGCTTTCGGCATCCTTGCTCGACAGCGACTCCCTGAGCGACCAGGGCGACCAAAAGAGCTTTGACTCTCCCACGCGCTCCTCCGCGGCCCGCAACCGCGCCAAGGCGGCCCATCGCGCTTCCCGCGCCTGGGTGCCACCCCCGCCCGCTGACCAGGCCGCTCGCCTTGCCACGACCAGCGCGTCCCGATCCTTCGGCGCGCTGGCCTCCCCCCGCTCGCGGGAGGCGGCCCGCGCCACCCTCTCCCTGGCCGGCCTCGACGACGCTGTGCTGGGCAGCGCCGCGGGGGGCGGTCTCGGCGCCTCCGCGTCAGCTGCTGCCGGCGCTGACGCGAGAGGCCGGCCCGTGTCTCGCGGCACAGCCATCCTGGCCGCGCCGTCGCCCTCCAGGCAGCTCGAGGTCTGGGGCCTCCGCTCCGGCAGCGACGTCGGCGCCGCCCACCTCCCGTTTCCGGGTCGGGACCACATCGCAGCGCTGGCCTCCACCTCCCGCAGCAGCTACACGCGCGCCGCGCTGCGCGTCGGGTCGCCGGCGCGCCGCTCGGCGGTGCAGGCAGCTGGCATCCTCCCGGGGTTCCTGGAGCGCTCCTCGGCAGGCCGGGACGCCGAGTGGCAGCGCAGGGGCTCTGCCGTTGACCTAACCTCGCCCCGGGGCGCCGATGGCGGGTTCGGGCAGCTCCACGGAGGGTCCGGGCAGTCCCCTCGCTCGTCCGCCGGTGGCGACTCCGCGGGCGGCTGGGGGGACGAGGCCGGCGCCGATTCCGCCGCCGCTGCTGCTGCCGGCGCCGCCCCGCTGTCTCCAGCCCAGCAACGGGCCGTGGTTCGTCGCATGAGCCAGCTTGTGGCGGAGAACTTTGCGGCCCGAGTGGCTGCGGAATCCAGCAAGGGTCCTGGCGCCCCAGGCGAGAGCTCGCCGACTGCTGCGGAGGCCGCCGACCGCCGCCGCGGCGTGCCTCGCCCGGGCCCCGGAGGGCGCGCGAGGCATGCCGTTCCTGCAAAATCGCTCCCCCGTTCCGCGGTTGGAACGCCATCGCCTCTGTCCCCGAGGCGATTCGAGAGCAGCGCCCAAAGGGCCGGGGCGGGAGGAGGCGGCGGAGTCCCCGCTGCCGCTGTGGAGGCCGCTGCCGCCGCCGCTGATGCTGCCGCTGATGCTGATGCTGATGCTAATGCTACTGCCGCTGCCTCGGGCGCTGGGTCCGGAGTTGCCACTGCCGGCGGCAGCGGAGGGTCCCTGCCTCCGCGCAGCCCCGTGGAGTGCAGCGCGAGCAACGCGCTCTGGGACGGGCCCCTGCGAGCCCTCCCCGGCGACCAACAGGGCCCCGACGCCCTGGCCCAGCGGCGGGCGCTGGAGGCGACGCGCCGGGCCAACGCGCTGCGAAGGGCGAGAGGGCTGGCTTCGCCGTCCCGGCAACGAGCCGACCGCTGTGAGGGAGCCGGCCCGGCCCAAGAACAAAAACGCGACGAGGGACAGGAGTCAGACCTCCGGAGCGGCCCGGCCGCAGCTGCTCTTGCCGCTTCGCCCGGGTCGACTGCAGCGCCGCGGGAGTCGTCGGCGGTTCAGCGCACCCAGGCCAGGGCTCGTCTGGCCGCGGCCGCCGCCTCCCGCGCCGAGGCCACGGGCCTCAGCCACTGGAAGGATCCGCGCCCGGTTTCCTCGCACAGCGGAGGGGCTGAGTCTCGCTCCGCTCCCCGCCTCGGATCGACGCCGGGCCGCCTTGGAAGCAGCGGCATCATTGACGCCGCGCTCGGCCAGCAGCACCAGCACCAGCACCAGCACCAGCAGCACCAGCACCAGCACCAGCAGCACCAGCACCAGCCCGAGGCTCCAACGGCGGGAAAGTCCGCAGCGTCGCCCCCTGGCACGTCGTCCCCGCCCAGCCACCCGTCTAGGCCGCCTCCGCCTCCGCCTGCCGAGGCGTCCGCTCCGCTCTCGGCATCGCCCCGAGGGCACCACCCCGCTAGGGAACCCGCCCGTGGCGCCTCAGCTGCTGGCGCTGGTGGCCGCCAGCCAGCTCCCCACGCGGTGCGGTGGTCGGCTGACGTGACTGGCGGGCGCACGGAGCCGCGCGCCGGCGCCAGCAGCTCGGCAACTGCCCGTCGGCTGTTCGACGCCGACGACGGCTCCGTCAGCCGGGCCACCCACGAAGTGGGTCGATCTCCGGCGGGAACCCCCTTGTTGAGCGGCCCGGGGCGCACGGGTGCGCCGGCGTCGTCGCGCAGCCACGACTCTGACACCATCCTCGGCGACACGCTGCCAGTCGATGGGCGCTCCCCGCAGGCGCGGACCCCGACCCGGGGGGCTTCTTCCCGCCCCGAGGCATCGCCGGCTCCTCGGCTGGGGAGCAGTGGCGGCGGGGGCGGCCGCGCGGAGGCCCCATCGCCTGCGGCGGCGGCCGCAGCGGCGGCTCGGCTGAGCGCCCAGCGAGTGAGCGCCGCAACGGCATCGCGCGCCGCTGGGCCCGGGAGGGCACCGCTGTCGGTCCTGCAGGCGGGCGCGCAGGTCGCATCGCCGCGCGGCGCCTCGCTGCAGCTCCGGCCCCGCACGCAAACCGGGTCGGCGCTCCTGGCCCGCTCCATTGCTGGCGGAACCACACCTCGGGCCGCGCACCGCCCCGGGGCGCACCGCGCGGGGCTGAGCGGCGGGGCGCAAGGCCCCGGGCGCGTCGGTCCGATCACAGTGCAGCCCCCGGCGGACGAGCCGCGGCCCGCGCTGTCGTTCGGCTCGCCGGTGTCATCGCCCCGCTGAGCCGCTTAGCCCCGGCCTTGGGGGCGGTCACGAAGCGCCGGTGCGATTCTTTTGCGGCATGCTCGCGCTTCCCGCCCGGCTGCGTGTCCTTTGAGCGTGCGTCCCCGGCGTGTGTGTGCAGCGCGTGCAAGCGAATTCACTGCGACCCCGAACCGGGTCTTGCCACGGCGGCGGCTGCGTTGCACTCGAGCTTGACTTGCCGTCGCTAATGCCTGGCGGGGAGCGCGTGCTCGGGGCGCCGCCCTGAGGAGAAGCCGTGCGTCCGCTGCCGAGTTGCACGCGAGGCTCAAGCGACTCCCTCGCCGAATTGCGGCTGGCAGAGCCGCCGAGCTGCCGCCCCGCACTTTGAGAGGCTTGTCATGGCGGCCTCGGGCCTGCTGAAGCCGGTGAAGACCGAGATCGGGCGTTCCGGGACTTCGTTGGTGCGTCCCGCCGGCGGCCAGGCCGCCTGCGGCCCCGCCGGAGCGCATGAGCTGGACTTTCGCCGCGCCCCTTCTCGCCGCGACCTGTTGCCTCCCCCCTCCGCTTCGCGCCCGCCCCGCAACGAGCGCCGCAGGTCTACGAGCCGGGAGCCCCCGATGGTGACTTCCTCGGTCAGCTCGACGAGAAGCTCGACATCCAGGTGACGACCCTGACGGACGAGGAGTGCGAGTTCGAGCTCAAGGGGGTGTCGGCTGCCATTGCCAACGCCATCCGGCGCATCCTCATCTCCGAGGTCCCCAGCATGGCCATCGAGACCGTTTTCATGCACAACAACACGTCCATCATCCAGGACGAGGTGCTCTCCCACCGGTGAGGCCGCGCGCGAGCGCTCGGCAAGAGGCTGCTCCGGGGCCGCCAGCGCCTGGCCGCGCTGCTGCCCCGCGCGCACTACGCTGCCCGCGTGTCGCGCCTGCTGCGCATGGTACCAGCGGGAGCGTGCGGGCCTTGCGCACCGCGCCGCTCCTCTCGCCTGCCCCGTACCCATCCCCCGCCACCACTGCCACTGCGTCACTCCGCCGAGCCGCCGCGCAGCCTGGGCCTCATCCCTATTCGCGCCGACCCGCGCGAGTTCGACTGGCCCTCCGAGGCAGCGGGCGCCACCGACCTCAACACCCTCGTCTTCGGTCTCGACGTGACCGGCGTGGAGGCCCCCCCCTCCAAGCGCGACGGCGGAGCGGGCGACCGCCTCACCCACGTCTACAGCCGCGACATCACCTGGGGCCCGCAGGGCGGCCAGGAAGAGCGCTTCGCCGATCGCCCGGTAGAGCCGGTGGAGGGCGACATCGTGCTCGCCAAGCTGCTGCCGGGCCAGACCATCTGCCTCGAGGCCCATGCCGTCAAGGGAACCGGCGCCGACCACGCCAAGTTCAGCCCCGTGGCCACCGCCAGCTACCGCCTCGCCCCCGAGGTGGAGCTCCCTGGGGAGGGCTTCGTCGGCGACGACGCCCGCAGCCTCGTCGCCACCTGCCCCATGGGCGTGTTCGACATCGAGGACGTCGGCTCCTCGACGGGCCCCAGGGCCGTTGTGGCCCAGCCCCGCGCCTGCACCATGTGCCGCGAGTGCCTCCGCCCCGCCGGCTGGGCGCAGCGCGTGCGCCTGCGGAAGGTGAACGACCACTTCCTCTTCAGGGTGGAGTCCACCGGCGCCCTCCCCGCCGCCACCCTCGTCGAGATGGCGCTCGAGGTGAGACCGCGCGACTCGTTCTGGCCGGCGCGCGCGTGCCAGCGACGGCCGCGCCGGCGACCGCGCCAGCCCACAGCACGCGGCACACGGCACACGGCATCGCTGCAGCGCCTCGCGCTTCGGTGCTTCGGTCCGTCAATCCTCCCACCCCGTGCCCCGTGCCCCCCTTGCCCCGTCTTGCCCCGTCTTGCGGTCCGCAGATCTTCGCTGAGAAGGCCCGGAACGCCAAGGAGGCGCTCGAGGCAGCCGTTGCAGCCGCATCGGGCGTGCCGGCAGGAATTGAGGTTGCAGCCGGGGGCATCGGCGCCGCAGCGGCCTCGGCTGGCGGCGTCTTTGCCGTGGGCGCTGGCGATGACGCCGACATTGACGACGACGGAGGCGCCATCGCGGCGGGCACAGGCGCCGATGATGCTGACGCCGCCGCCGCTGGCTCCTCGTCGTCGTCCTCCTCCTCCTCCAGCTCCGCGAAGCAGCCCAAGAAGCGCAAGGGTGGCAGGAGGAAGGGTAAGGCCGACGCCGACGAGTGAGCGCCCACGCCCACCGCTCGGCGCCACACTCCGGACGGGGGACAGGGGCGGGCTCCCAGCGGCCCGCTTCGGCGCCGCCTCCCGCCCGCATCCCACCGGCAGCCGCTCCTCGGCTGTCTGCTGCGCCCTCGACCGGGCTGCCGCCCCGCGCGCCGCTTGATGAGGCTCTGCTTCTGCCCTGCGCGGCACGACTGCGTGTGTTTTCTGTCTCGTTCCGCTGCCATGTTCGCCCGGCCGTGCTCGCAATCGTGCGCGGATCTGGCTGGCGCTTGGCGCCGCAAGCAAGGCGGCGCGCCCCGACGCGGCATCGTCGCGTCGCACACGCACACACGGCCAGCGCTTGACCATACCGAACCCGCTCAGCTCAGTCTGGGCCACACTAATTCGTTGGAAAGACCAGTTGAAGCTCGTGCTCACGTCCACGCAGAGAGCGCGGGCCGCGCGCGCGGTTGCTGTGCGGCAGAGCGCGCGGCGGCTGCTCGCAGCAGGATGCCGGCACTGCGGCGGCAAGAACAGCAATGGCCGACCAGCTGGGCCACCACACGGGGTCTAAGGTAGGCATGGGCGCACTGGAACGCGCCGGGGCGCGCGCGCGCGCCTTGGTGGTTGCCGCCGCGGCGGCTGGCCGAGTGGTTGCGCCACCCGACCGCCCCTGCCTTTCTCTCGCCCTTTGTGCTCCGCCGACGCGCAGTACACCGGGGGGCTCTCTGAGGGTCGGTTCGAGGGGGAGGGGGAGTTCACGTTCCCCGACGGGGTGGTGTACCGGGGCGGGTTCCGCAACGGGCAATTCCACGGCAGCGGGACCATGCATTTCCCGGACGGGAGCAAGTACGAGGCGGTTTGGGACAATGGCACGGAGATCACGGGTGCGTACTCCTTCAAGGACGGGCTCGCCTATGACCCGGACGAGGGGGTGGAGCAAGCAGCGCCCGCCGAGGGCGCAGACGGCGGCGCGTCCGGAACGACCAAGGGCTGGGGCTACCTCGTCCCGTCGGACAGGAGGTTCCACAGCGAGCGGCAGCGCGGCCACATCGAGCCCGCCGGGCAGGGCTGGCTCGGGGACGGCGGCACGGCGGACGTGCCGGAGGGCTGCTACGACATGGCGGGCGGCTTGCACTACGACCCGAGCGACGAGACGGTGAAGCAGAACGACACGGGCAAGGTGGTGCGGCGCCCGGACGCCAAGGAGAAGGAGTGGGTGCTGAGCTCGTGCCGCCACGCGGTGTCGAGCGGGGCGGGGGACAGCGCGCAGATGAAGGAGCCGAGTGCCAAGGCCGAGGTCTCGCCGCGCGCGCCGGGGGAGGGCACGCCGCGGCCCGCGGCGGTCTCCAGCTAGTGTGCGCGCGGCTGCCGCTTGCGTGTCCCGTTGCAAAGGTTCCGTCGCTGCACGTGCGTTCCCGCTTCAACGAAACTTGCTTCAGAATTCCGTGAGTGAGGCGAGGATTCTGCATGATGGCTTCGGGCACACGCGAAGCGCGCGATACAGCACAGCATGAACGACACGGTGTTGATCTGCACAGGTCAGGCTGCTTCGCCAAACACACAGACCCACACAGACCGGCGCTCAGGGGCGGCGTCCGTTGCGGGGGCGGGCGCCCTCGCGCTTCACGCCCTTGACGCGCATCACTGCGCCGCGCATGCCTTCGCCGTCCAGCGAGGTTACGCCGCCAAGGCGTGCCTCCTTGCGCCGGCGCGCGACGAGGTCGTCTGCCTTGGTGCGGCGGGCGCCGTGGATGAGCTTGGCGGTGGACTTGCCGTGCACAACTCCCGACTCGCGCTCCTTCTCCTGGCGCCGCTTCTCCAGGTGCCGCTGCTTGGACCGCAGGCCAAGGAGCATCTTGAGGGGCATCTTGTGGTTGGGGGCTTCCACTTTGGCGCCCAGCGAGGCCAGGCGCTTGGCCTCCCAGACCCGCTTGTCGCGGCCTTCGAACGCCGAGGCGCCCATGTCGAGCACCTCCTGGCGGGCCTTGACAAAGTCCTTGCGCCGAATGCGCTCTTCGGACTGCTCGGCGAGGCGGCTGGCCTTGGCGGACAACTCCTGCAGGGGGGGGGGTGGAGGGGAAAGGGGCGAGCCAGCAAAGGGAGCAAAGGTTGGCTTCGCGCCTTGCCGCACCGCGAGCGCGGGCGCCCCGCGGATCAGGTCAGTATCTTCAACGAAAGTTTCATTTCATACACCGCTTAAACGTTGTGAGTGGCGGTGTCCAAATGTGTAGAATAAGATTTCATGGTGTCATCATTCCCGATCGGGTGGCAGGATCAGTGGGCGAGGTCAAGCAGGGTTCTCACCGAGCTCGCTCCCTCGCGGGGGCGCTTGCGCCGCTTGGCCGCCGCCTTCTCGGCGGCAGCCACGCTGGGGTCCACGAAGGTCACCTCCTCGACCTTCTTCTTGCGGCTGCTAGAGCCTGCTGATGCCATGGCTGGCAGGAAGGCCCGAGAGCACTTCCGGTTCGGTCAACGGCGAACCGCCGGCTTGCCGAGCTGCGCTGCCGCCGCCCGAGCACGAAGCGTGAAGCTTGCGTGTAAGGTGGGGACAACTGTTTCAGTGCATCAGCCGAATCTGGCGACCGGCCGCACCTGGCTCCCCTCAGCGCTGAGGAGGGCGTAGTGTGCCGCCCCTCGCCGACCCTTCCCCGCGGCAGAGGCGGGCGCGCCGCGAGTGACGCGGCTCTGCCGGCAGCGCCAAGTGCAAGGTGCGCAGCGCGGGCGGGCGCCCTGGCGGCCCTGGCACCGACCCGGCCGAGGGCGCCGCGCGCCCGGTCGCGAGCAGAATGGAAGAGGCAGGTGGCGCCGCGCGCGCGGCCCTGGTGTCCGTCGAGGCCTCCGCTCCCGGCAAACTCATCCTCTTTGGCGAGCACTCGGTCGTGTACGGCGCCCAGGCTGTCGCGGGGGCTGTGTCCGACTTGCGAATCTACGTCAGGGTCGTGAGTCTGCTGGTGCTGGTCGCTGCGCGGCAGTCGGGGGCGGCCTGCGGGGCCGCTGCACACGGGTTGCGATTGGCGAACCTCTGGACCGCGAACCGCCGCTGGCACTGGCGCCGGCTCTCGCGGGCGCCGTCTGGGGAGCCAGGCGCAGCACGCACGCGCAGTTGGCACGCGCCACGGGCTCCCGCAGCGCTGGGGCTCGCGCGCGTGGTCCTGAACTGGGGAGGCGCCGCAGAGTGCAGCAGCAGCAGCAGCAGCAGCAGCAGCCAGGCGCGCTTCTCGTGCTTGCGTGGTTCGACGCGCTCCTTCGCGCCTTTGCAGACACTGAGGCCTGCCGCGGACCCGAGGCGGCCGGCCCTTGTGATCGGCCTGCCCGTACTGGACTCGGGCCGCCCCTCCAGCGGCCCGGCCCCCGGCCTGGAGAGCCCCTCCTCGCTCGCCAGCGCCTCCACGGGCGGCCGCCACCTGCACTCCATGCCGCTCAGGGCGCTGCTGGCGGCGGTGCACCGCGGGCAGGCCCTGGCTACCGCAGCCGGCACGCCCGCCGCGACGGCCAAGCCCACGTTTGCGCAGCTGCCACGGGGCGAGGAGCGCCTTCACAGCGCTGCTGCCGTGGCTGGCGCTGGCCTCGCGCTCGCAGGTTCCTCGCTCCTGCTCGCGCCCGCGCTGCCGGCCTCCGTCCGCGGCTTCGTCCTCGCGAGCGCCGCCGCGGCCGGCGCCTGGGCGGCCAACGCCGCATCGCGCGCAGCAGTGACAGCAGCCTCCCACGGCCGCCCCCGACCGCGGAGCGGCAGCACAGCGGCCGCAGACGCTCACACTTCGCCTGCCTGGCAAGCGCCTCCCGCCCCCTTCGCCTGTGAGAGCGTCGGAGAGAGCGTCGCCTCAGCCTGCCGCTTCGACGGGCCCCCGGCCGGCAAGCGCCTCCGCCGCCTGGCGTCCCAGTCCTCCTCTTCCTTCCTGCGCGGGGCGGCAGCCGCCGCCGCCGACGCCGCCTCCCAGACCGACAAGGCGGCCGCCGCCCGCGCAGAAGCGGACCGCGCCGCCGACGCCGCCGCCGCCGCCTCCTCCTCGCTGCCCCCCCTGGTGCGCCAGGCAGTGGTCCCGCTCGCCTTCCTCGTCGTGACGGCACTGGGGGACGTCGTGGGCCTGCCCTCTGCCGACCCTGCCGTGGCTGCCGCCGCCAAGACTGTCCCCGGGACGGCGCAGGACGACGAGGACTTTGACGAGGAGGACGACGTCGATGCCGACCCCGACGCCGACGTGGAGGGGGGACCCCAACCCACCGGCGCAGCATCGCGCACTCTCGGCGCCGCTGCCGCTGCGCCGGCACCCGGCAGCGCCGGTCGCACCGCCGGACCCGCTGCGCCCTGCTTCCAGCCGCTGGACGTGGAGCTGGAGCTCACCCGCTCCACGCTGCCCGTGGGGTCTGGGCTCGGGTCCTCTGCCGCCCTCGCCGTGGCCGCGGCAGGCGCCCTCCTCACCGCGCGGGCGCACCTCGAGTGCGTGCGTAGGGGTGCCTCTCCCGGCCAGCTGGCGGCCCTGCGAGCGCGTTCTGGCGCCGCCGCCACCGCCGCCGCCCCCTGCGGCGACAGCGACAGCGGGTCCGCGGCTGAGGAGTGCGGGCCGGCCGCCCTCCCGCCCGTGCCCGGTCCCTGGCTTCCCGGCAGCGGCTGCACCGTCTCGCTGCACGCTGTCAACGCCTGGGCCCTGGCCGCTGAGACGCTGTTCCACGGCACGCCATCCGGCCTTGACAACACCGTGGCCACGTTCGGCGGGCTGCTGCGCTTCCGCAAGTTCCCTGCCGAGATGAAGCCAGTCGTCCTCGGCGGCCCTGAAGCGGCGGCCAGGGGGGAGGCTCTGCCGCCCGAGCTGGACGTCGTCATCATCAACACGCACGCCCCGAAGAACACCAAGGCCCTGGTGGCTGGCGTCAGGACGCTCAAGGATGCCCAGCCGGACGTTGTGGGGCCCATCCTCACGGCCATGGATGGCATCGCAAAGGCGGCCGTCGAGTCCCTGGAGGCGGGCAGCCAGGGCGGGGGCAGCCGGGACTTTGGCCTCGGCCGCCTGGCGTCCGCGAACCATAACCTGTTGTGCGCCATCGGCGTGGGGCACCCCGCCCTGGACGCCGTGGTGTCGGACGCGCGGGACCATGGCCTCAGCGCGAAGCTCACGGGGGCAGGAGGAGGAGGCTGTGCGTTCGCGCTCGTGCCGCCGACAGGCCACGACGGCAGCGACGTGGACTCCTTCGAGGCCACCTCGGCAAGGCGCGGCTTCAGTTGGTTCCGGACGCGCGTCGGGGGCGCAGGCGGGGGGGCGAGGGTGGAAGAGTAGTGCGCGCGGGCTTGCCTTGTGTGAGTGCGACCGCGACCCCCGCGCGCGCCGTCGCGTGTTCCAATGCGATGTCAGCGCATGTTGGTCGGTGCGTGCGGCTCGGTGGCGTCGCTCATTGCGACGCTGGCAAGGACTTTTGTTGGACACGCAACAAGCCGTCGTAGGCGGCAGGCGCGCGCGGGAGGCGGCCAGGCTGCAGCGAGCCAGTGGTTGGCCGTGCACAAGCCGCCAGGCGGCATCGCTCGGCGGAGCTGCGCGAGGCTTTGCGAAGCTCCGTCGGGGTGCTGACTGCACGCAGCACTTCAGGGAGCGCTCGCGTCGGTCAACGAGAAGAATCGGGCTTCGGCTCTGTCCTTAGTCTTCATGACGACCTTTGCGGGGAGCTGGCTTTGGTGGAAGTCGGACAAGTGTACCTCCGAACGAACTGGCTTGGCTTTAGCATCGCCGCCGAGATTCAACCACATGTCGATCTTGAGGGAGTTGCCATCGAGCTTTTCGGCCTTCTCATCAACCTTCTCTCTGCCCGTCATGATCTCGCGCGCAAGAAAGGCGGCCGTACATTTGAATTTGGGAAGCGACACCTGGAATGACTCGTTGCTGCCTTCCCGGACATCCACGTTAAAGTAGTCGTCTTCTTTTTTTCCAGCACTAGCTGTACTAGCCATCGGAGCGGGTTGAGGAGTGCGGCTTTCTGCTTTTGTGCGGACGTCGCACCATCGATTCCGCGTCGTGATTCCGCGTAAAGATACCTTGTCGCAACGATGACACAGGCCCAGCATGACTGCCCGGCGGGCACAACGTAGCGCTTCAAAGCCCGTGTGCACCAATGCAGGCGCACCAACATCGCCCGAGCGAGCGGGAGTGGGTGAGGTGGGGCGGGGCGGGGGAAACCGAACGACGAAGACTGCACCCACTGAGTCCTGCAGTTGAGCGTGTGGCAGCACTCCCGATTCAGATCAGAAACAGCCAGCTCCACGAGGCGCTGGGGAGGGGAGTATCATGGTGAAACGCGGGATACATGTCGAAGTCTGAACCAAGTCGCGCTGGATACGGGAGCGCCTTGTCGCACGGTTGCGCCGAACCGCAGAGCAATCGCGCCGATGTGGTCTCAGCACAGCCTGGAGCACGTCGTCGTGGGGAAACGGCCATCGCACGGGAAGCACTCGGAAGCAAAAAGAGCAAAAATAGAAGAGAGCGACTGATAGACTCGAACTACCGACTTCCTGGTTATGAGCCAGGCGCGCTACCGGCTGCGCCAAGTCGCTGATGACATGAGTGTTGAATTTTGTTCTTCCGTATAATAACGACTCTGCGGCAAAAAAACTTTCGCGCTTCCGACTGCGCTTCGCGGGTGCACCGGCGTATGAATGCCGCGCAGTCGTCCAAAGCTGCATGCGCTTGCCGTAGCACCAGACCCGACACTCTGTTTTACGCACGTGCGGCATGTCGGGCGCGGCGCAACTAGGGTCACTCATCGGTCTTGCTTGGCGGGGCCTCGCCCATCGGGCGGCGCAGGGGAACCGTTTGCTTGAGGTTGCGGGCGGCCTTGGCGCGCTTGGCCCTAATTTCCACCTCCACAGCTGCGGCAGCGGCCCCGCCCTTGGTCCCGGCGTCCTCCGCCGAGGCACGCTTCCGCTTGCGGCGCTCGACTCCCGCAATGCGCTCGGCCGCCTCGGCGCGCTTCAGGTACGCCTCGTTGTCCCGGCGGGCGGCGGCCAGGCCGGCGCGGAGGCGGGCCGCACGCAGCTTCTGCTCGTACTGGAGCTTCTCCTGGAGGTGGTGCCAGCCAAAGTGTTTCAGGTACTTGAGCGACCACAGGTCGGACCCGTGGAAGCCCCTGCCACTGCTGATAACGGGGCGGTTGTGGAGCATCTCAGCGGCGCGCTTGGCGTCTGCCCGCCTGAGGAACTCCACCCAGCCCTCCACGAAGCGCACCTTCTTGTTGCCGCCCGCCTTCACTCGGCGGCGGCGCTTCTCGTCGTCTGCAAGGCGGTGGGACACAAGGTGGGGATCCCGCAGCAGGTGGTGCCGTGGTGGTGGGGAGGGCAGGGCCAAGTGTCGGCGCGTGCGGCACCAGCGCTGGGGCTTCTTCACTTGCGACGCGATCCGCAGACCAGCCCACGCTGGCCCTGCTGGAGGATTGCGAGGAGCAGCTGCGTCTCACCCTCTGGCACGAGGTAGATGCGGTCCGTTGGGCCCACGGCCTCCAAGAGGTGCCGAACTTTCGCGGGCTTCATGAAAGGGGGCACCCGTGCGATGTACACGACTCCGCGCTTGCTCTCCTCAGAGCCCGCAAACGGGAGCGCAGAAGCAGCTGCCGCTGCCGGCACGGCCGCGGCTGCCTCAGTGTCGTCCATCGTGAGCGCGCGCGCGCAGGAGGACCAGACAGGCCCGGACAAGGCAAGCGCAAGCGCTTGAGGCTGAGACTGCGCGAGGAGACACCGCACTGCACAGGGACAGCCGATGGGGTGCTGGCTGCTCCTGCGGCGCAGGGAGTGCGCGCCGGGCCCAAGCTTCCCGGGGGGCGCGCTGCGCGCCGCCGGCGAATGAAGGCGGCAACCGCGAAGCAGAGCCGCACCAGCGGCATTCTCGTTGAGGGCGAAGCCGCCGTCCGCCACCACTGGCCCCCGCCGCCGGGCGAAACATGCAGCCAGGTACCACGGGTGCGCCTGGCACTGTGTGCGCGAGCGGGTGAGGAGCTTGGTTTGGGCGCGCACACACGCACGCAGTCAGGCCGCACACGCTCAGCAAAGGGGTCGCGCGGCGACTGGGCGGCAGTCCGGACGGACAGACTGCCCAGGGGAGAGAGGAAGAGAGAGAGGGGGGGGGGGGGGGGGGGGGCGTAACCGAAGGGTCGGTTCAGTGGCTGGCCGCGCCATGCGCTTATTCGTCGTGGTGGCCGATGGTGGGCTCGGGGCGCTCCTCCATGAGGCGCGCCTTGTCCATGCGCTTGCGCAGCGTGGCCGTGAAGGCCTCCTCCTGCCACGCCTCGAGGGGCTCGGAGCCGGCGGGGACGAAGCGGTCGATGCACATGTCGTCAAGGGCGACGCCGCCGGCGCCGAGGGGGCCGACCTTGGCGAGGGCGGGGTCCCTGGGGAAGAGGCCCTTGTCCGTGGAGCCGAGGAACGAGTGGTCGTTGAGGCGCTGCGAGGCAGAGCCGAACAGGTCCCTGCTGCTCTCGTTGGCGCTGAGGGAGGCCAGGGCCGCGGCGGCGGCCACGGGGCTGGGCTCGGTGAGCGTGCGGGGGTGCCAGCCGCCCTCGGCCGGGTGGGGGGGCGTGTTCGCCCCCGGCAGAGCCAGGGAGAGGATGGCGTCCATGCCGGTGGCGGGGGACTCGTCCTGGGTGAAGAAGGGCCGGGCGACGGCGTGGCGCCACCAGGCGGCGCGGTGGGCGAAGACGAGGGCCTGGGCGACGGCGGCGCCGAAGACGAGGGGGCGGCCGTTGGGGCCGCGGACCACCGTGCAGGGGGGCACGTGGTCGAGGCCCAGGGTGCAAGACTCGAGCCACTGGGAGAGGGCCTCGACGCGGGCCTGCAGGAGGAGGCGGTCGGTGCGGCGGGTGGCGGCGGTGGCGGCGGCGTGGGCGGCGGCCTCCGCGGCGGAGGCGGAGCCCTCCTCGGCGGCCTGCTCAGCGGCGGCGGCGGCGGCCTCGGCGGCGGCCTCGGCGTCGCGGGGGACCCAGGAGGGCGCGGCGGAGCCGCCGACCACCTCCTGAGGGTCGTAGAGGGAGGCCAGGTCATGGGCGCCGGACTCGAGGTCGGCCAGGAGGACGTCGCGAATGGCGGCGCCATTGTCGTCGTTGAGGAGCTCGTCGGCGGTGGCCTGGGAGCCGAGGCCGGAGCGCTTGACGGCCTTGGCGTCGAGGTCGGCGGAGGAGGACCCGTTCTCGAAGGCGGGGAGGCCGGCGCCGAGAATGACCCAGTCCAGGGTGAGGGTGGGCAGCTGGTCGGCGGGGCGGCCCATCTCGCGGCCGGCGAAGGTGTCGGCGCCGGCGGGCCAGCTCTCAAGGGGGTTGCGCGGCGCGGGGGCGTCCCCGTTGAGCAGGGGGCACGGGGTGGCGCGCAGGACGGCGACGGCCCCGAGCACGGCCAGCTCGCGGACGGTGCCTGGCTCCGAGGCGGCCATGCCGAGGTCCAGCATGGTGAGGGGCCCCCCGGTAGAGCCCATGCGGCCTCCGCCCCACCTCCAGGCCTCGGCGGTGCCGTAGGCGCCGGCCTCGATTATGTCCTCGCCGCGCTCCTCGAAGGCGCCGCCCATGCCCGCGGCCTCCTCCACGGCGCGCGTGGCGCCCTGGACCCGCTGGCGCGCCACCGCCACGGCCGCGGCCTCTGCGCGGCGCGCTGCGAGGCGGTCGGCCGTCGCCTGGTCGAGCCCCTTGAGCACCGCCTCGTCGTGCGCCGACGCCCTGGCTGGCCAGTCCTCCGCGATCTTGGCCGCGTCCAGGGCCACCTCGTGGCCGTACTGGCGGGCGTAGCCGGGGTACGCGGCGGAGGCGGCGGGCTCCGAGGACACGGCATCCTCGTCCTTCTCCCAGGCCTCGCGCACTGCCTCGGCAGCGTCGTCCAGGGCGGCCGCGGCCTCGTAGGCGCCGCCTGCGTAGCCCTTGATCGTGGCGAAGGCGTCCAGCTCTGCCTCGCCAAAGGCGCGAGCCGAGGACTGCCAGAGCGTGGGCTGCATGGTCTGGCCGATGGCGAGGCAGTCGGCCTCGCACGGCACGGTCAGGCGGTCGGGGTTGCCCATGGGCGCCAGGGTGCGGCGGATGGGGTTGCCCTCCTTCTCCACATCGACCTGGAGCAGCGAATCGCTCCTGCGGGGACAAACACGGTGAGGCAGGGACAAGCGGCAGCGCAGATTGCCTTGATGGGGGCGATGCGGCCAAAGCAGGGGCACTGCTGCTGCTGCTGCTGCTGCTGGTAGTGGTGGCGTGTGTGGGGGAGGGGGGGGGGGGTTGGCGGCGGCGGTCAAGGCCGAAGCCAAGGCGGCTGCGCAGCAGCGGCAGCTGCGTCGGACGAGCAAACGCTGGCGTGGTCGGCTTGGGTGCGCGGGCCTGGCGGTGCTCACTTGCGCTGCCCGATGGTGGTAGCGTTGACGATCATGGGGCGCCGGCCGCCGGCGAACATGGTGGGGAAGCGGTGGCGGATGGCGCGGAAGCGCGCAAACGTGGGCACGTCGTGCAGCGGGGACACGCGGGCGCCCTTGCCGTCCTCGATGACGAGCTCGTCGTCGAGGCAGCCGGTGGTGGGCACCCAATCGGCAACCTGCGGGCGGCGGGGCGGGAAGCGGGCAGCGTCGGTGGCGCGCGTCGAGGGGCATCGCTGCGCAAGCCAGTGGCTGCAGGCGAGGCTGCGGCCTTGCACAAGCAGCGCCTCGCAGGGCGCCAGGGCGGCTGGGCCGCGTGGCGCGCTGCGCCAAGCCAGCCACACGAGCCAGGCCTCGCTGGGGCAGCGGCGTGGCGCGCCCCAGAGCGTGGGAAGGCGGGCGCGGGACGGCGGGCCGGCCAGCCTCACAAGCGCCTCGCTAATCACGCCCCTTCGGGCGCTGCCGGGCGCGGCGAGCACGTGCGTGCGTGCCATGACGCGGCTGAGGCCAGCGCCCCGCGTGGAGGCCATGGCCATGGGGAAGGCGCCGGGCTGCTGGCGGGGTGGATGCCCGGGCGCGCAGGCGTCCGGGGCGCGGGGCAGCGGCGACGACAAGCTTGATTGGGCGGCCGCCTGCTCTGCCAGCGCTGCACGACGGCGCCCGCCTCGAGCGGCCGCGGCGCCTGCTGCGCGCAGAGAGCACGCGCCGAAGCCTCGCCCCTACGGGCGGCGCTGCCCTCTCATGCGCGGGCGGGCAAGCGCGGCAGACCTGGAGCTCCGTCCGATGCACCCCTTGCAACGTGATTGCGATGCAACCCGCTTGCGCTCCCCGGTGCTGCTGCGTGCAATGGCACCGGCATTCCGGCCCGCAGGAGCTTGGCGCCGCCTGGCAACTCAAAAAAGCAAGCGATTCGACGCACACAACGCGGCAAAGAATGCGCACGCAAGCCGCAGGGCAGCTCAGTGGCCGCCGCCAGGGCGAGCCGAGCCCCTGCCAGACGCTGCGGCCGCCGCTGCAGCCGCGGCGTCTGCCTTGGGCTCGTCCGGCAGGTCAATGAGGGAGCGCGCCTGCCCCGTGAGCAGGTCAAAGTCGGCGCCCCTCGCCTTCTGTTGCAAGAACTGCGCGCGCATCGCGGCGCGGTACCGGATGACATCGTCCTGGTGCTTGAGCCTCGCGCCCGCCGGGTCGTCCGAGTAGGCCTGCGTGACGAGGTCGTAGGGCTCGGACCCCTTGTTCCTGCGGGCCTTGGAGCCCAGCTGGCGCATCCTCTCAACGCGCTCCTGCTCGCGAGCCTTGTCCTCCGCCATGGCCCGCCAGCGATCGTCCTCGCGCTTGGCCTCGCGCTCCCTGCGGCGGAGGAGCTCTGCCGCGCGGCGGGCGTGGACCTCCTCGCGGCGGGACTTGTCGGCCGCCGCCGCGTCCGTGACAAAGCGCTGCTGCTCATCGACGAAGGCGGCGCTCTCTGGGCCAGGGGCCGCGATGAGGTGGCCGGGGTCCGAGTACCGCTGGTGGCCGCCGGTCCTCTGCTCGCGGTGGTGGCAGCGGCGGGCGGGCGGTGGTGGCAGCGGCGGGCGGGCGGTGGTGGCAGCGGCGGGCGGGCGGGGGAGGAGGGGTGAGAGGGGCGAGGGGGGGGTGAGAGGGGCGAGGGGAGGCAAGGAGGCGTGCCGGCGAGGAGGGCGAGCGCGCAGTGCTGCCCTCCTGCCCTGCGCGGCGCCGACTGGAAAGCTGACTTGCCAAGGCGCGAAACGCCTTGCCGAGGCCAGGAGCGGATCGCCAAAGAATGAGACCGCCGAGCGCAAGCAAGTGCAGGTGCCTCACCTCCCGCAAGCGGCTCTTCTCCAGGGCTTCCTTGTCCGTCAGGCTGCGCCGCTCGGCGCGCGTGCGCGGAGCGAGGTTGCGCTGCAGCAGCGACGGGGACGCACGGCGGAGCAGGCGCAAGGTGAGGGCCAGGCAGCGCAGTCCACAGCTACGACAAGCCTGGTTGCTCCGCCTGGAGGTGGGGGGGGGGGAGAAGAAGGGCTTCGCGGAGAGCGCGGGCGCGGGCAAGGCCCGCATTGCTGTTGCGGTCAGTTGAGCCTGCTCGGGCGAGCCGCTGCCCGCACCAAGCAGCGCCAGGCACGCTACCTCGGACTCACGAAGCGCACGAAGCCGCTGGTCGCTCCCGGCGGGGCAGCATAGCCCCCGGGGGGCAGCTCGGGGACATCCTGAACCGGCAGGTTGGGAACCTGCCGAGTTGCTGCCGACGCGGCAGGAGCGCCGCCCCAGCCGTAGCCGCCGTGCACCGCGGGGTCCCACCCGCTCGTCACGGCGAGGGCCCGTCGCTGGGCGCCGCGGTCCAGGTCCATTCGGACCAGCCGCCAGCGGTGGGGCCGGCCATGCCCGCGATGCTTGCCGCCTCTGCTCTGTCCAATGAGGCCAGCTCAACTCTGCCCACTACCAGCGCGCTGCGCCACCCCGTCCCGCCTGCGGCTCGAGGCGCGCAGCCTGGAGCTATGGGAAACAGCCTGTCGGCGACTGATGTCATCATGGCGGCCGGGCGCATCGACAGGGAGCACGTGCCCGCGGACGACCGCGAATGGCGCGTGTTTTGGGAGGCGCCCTGCACGATGGAGGTGCGTTCACGGGGCAGTGGCCGGGATCGCCCGTCGCCACGCGCAAAGCGTCCCGCGGTCCCAGGCCATTGGTGCACAAGGCGCACACTGGGCCAGGAGCGCCGCGCGAGGCGAGCGCAGCTGCTTTGGAATGCTCGCCGAAATAGCCTGGCATCCCCGCGCTGGTTTGCCGCTCGCTCGCAGACCATTTGCTCGACGATTCACCCAGCAGACGTCCGCCAGATGCGCTACCGCCAGCCTCGCAACCTGGCCAACCTCTTGAACAAGGTGAGCCAGCGGCTCGAACTTGGCGGGCTGCCTCAGCGGCCGACAAAGCTGCAATCCCGCAACTCTGCTCTCTTGCCGCCCGCCTCCACCGCGCACCGCAGGCCATCGACGTGATTGAGGACGCCGCGTCGAGCCTTGACGCGACCAAGTACGCCAAGGCAATGAACGCCGTGAGGGCGGTTCTTGCTCGCGCGCGCCGAGGAGTCAGCGTGGCGCTGCTGGCTGCCGTTGCCGCCGCGCCGTCCTGCACCACTCTCTCTCTCTCTCTCCCTGCTGGCGTGGCGCGTGTGCGCAGGCTCGCATCCTCACTCGCGTGATGCCGGCAGTTGTGTCAGCTGATCCGGAGACGGACGATTTCGCGCGTCGCGTCCTGTGGGAAGGCGCGAGGCCCCTCGGGTGGGAGTCAGCTGCCGAGGCGGAGCGCGTCGGGATTGATCCCGCTGGCGCAGAGCCGTATGGGCCGTCGGACGTTGATGACCGGGACGAAGTTCCGGCGGAGGAGCTGGAACAACGCATGGCAGAGCTCGAGCGGGCCAGGGAGGAGGCCGGGTGGAAGGGGCGGGGCTCTGCCGCCGCGCCACCCTCGGCGGGAGCGACCGAGGCCCAAGGTGCTGCGGCCACGGAAGGCGGTGGCGCTGCTGGGAAGGATGCCCCGGCTGGTCCAGCCGGAGAAGCGGACGGCGGTGACGAGGACGACGGTGGCACTGCCTCCGCCGCCGCTGCTGGCATCGGCGGCGGAGACAGCGACGGCGAAGATGGCGCCGATGGCGACGACGATGGCGAGGACGACGGCGACGAGCCGGAGGAGGAGATGTCGGTGGTTCCCGGCCACCCAGCCGAGGCCGTGGGCAAGGCTCTGCAGCAGGTGGCCCGGGGCGTCCTGCCACCGGGCTTCCGGCGGGCACAGCGAAAGGCCAACGTCACCGTGCCGCCCCCCCGGCTGCGCTGGGAGGAGGACCCCTCCCGCGACGGCGCAGCCGGCGCCGGCGAGACTGGTGGCGTGGCCGCCGCCCGGGCCGGCGCTGGCTCTGGCAAGGGCGATGCTGCCACTGGCTCTGCCGCCACGTCCGCAGCGGGCGCGCCGGCCGACGCGTCCACCAAGGGGCCTTGGCGCTCCCCGGGTCAGCGGCTCTGCCACGCGGTGATGCGGCTGCTGTTCGCGCCCGGCCTCTGCATCGACGCCAAGTCTCACGCGTTCTACCAGAACAAGCGCCGGGTGCTGCGTGAACGGGCCTCGGCTGTGAGGGACGCTGCCCCCGCCATGGGCGCTGCGGCCGGCGCGACGGACGCTGGAGCGAGCCTCCTTGACGAGAGCAACGCGGTGTGGCCCACGTTGCTCTGGGCAGGAGGGGTGGGCTACACCAAGCAGGCCGCCGCCCCCTCCTCGGCCATGGTGGAGGCCCGCGTGGAGCTGCTCCGCCTCGTGGTGGCGCTCGTGTCCGAGCCCCTGTTCCGCCCGACAGACGGCGACTGCCCGGTGAGCTCGCAGGCGCTGAGCCGCAGGAGGCGGCGGAACCCGCTCGGGACCGCTGCCGCTGCCGCTGCCGCTGCCGCTGCCGCTGCCGCTGCCGCTGCCGCTGCCGCTGCCGCTGCCGCTGCCGCTGCCACCTCGCCGTTGCAACGACGCCCCCCTCAACCCCGCCCCCCTCAACCCCTCCCTCCCTCCCTCCCTCCCTGCCCGCAGCCTTCAAACGCGTTTGCCGACGAGCTTACCTCGCGCCACTGCCCCTTCGCGCCCACCCTGACCCTCAGCCTGCTCAACACCGTGCTCGCGTTCGACCCCGTCGGCCTCAACGCCTACGTCCCATACGCGTCCACCATCCTCGCCGACGGCATGCCGGGCCTCGTGGACTCGTCGCTCCACGTCCTCCTGCTATTCATGCACCACAGCCCGCACGGCATGCCCCGCCTCGACCTCGAGACCGCGCCATCAGACATCCATCACAGACCGCTCAGCGCCCCCGCGGACCCTGTTGGCTTTCTGACGGGCATCGAGGCGGCCAAGGCCGCGGCGGCCGAGGCCGCAGCCGCTGACAAGGCCGCTGCGGACGCAGCTCGCACCGAGCCGCGCATGGCTCTGCCGGAAGAGCCAGCGTCGCCAACCGGAGACGCGGAGGACGGTCCCAGCGGCGGCGCAAGCCCCGCGGCGTCAGAGGGCGCCCCCACAGCGGACCGCGTTGGCGTGCAGCGCGCGATGCTGGCGTGCGTGCGCCACTCCGCGGACCTCACGCTCATGACCACGCGGCTCTCTGCGCTCCTCAACGCCGTGTGGCAGTCGGACGCAGCCTACTTCCCGGGGGCGACCTCCTCCCCCGTGCTGTGCCACCAGGAGCTCGTGGCCCTGCTGTGGTACCTGCTCTGCGACAACGCGGCCTTCCTCGAGCACCTGGTGCGGGACGCCGACGCCAACCAGATCGTCGTCCCCATCTGCTACTTCCTCTGGACAGGCAGGCTCACGGCGGCGCGCGCGCAGTTCCTCCACCTCTGCACCTTCGTCCTCTTCCTCCTCTCCAGCTACCGTGACTTTGCCGTGAACCTCAACCGGCCCGTCGAAGCGGCCCTCCCGGGCGGGATTCCAGTCGTGCCGGGCTCCGCGACCCACGCGGACCTGCTGGTGGTGACGCTGCACCGGCTGGTGGTGAACGCCACGCGCCGGCTCAGACCCCTCTACGGCCACTTCCTGGCGGTGAGCGAGGCGGGCTTGCCCCCGGCGTGCGGCGGCTTTGCTGGTGCTGGCTGTGCCTGCGCTGGGGCTTGTGCCTCTCTCCCTGCTCCCGCCACCGCCGCTGCTGCTCGTAGTTCGCCCGTTGCAATCCCAGAGTCGCCCTTTCCAGGCTCGAACCGGCTCCGCGCGGCCGCCCCCCCCCCCGTTCCACTGTCATGCTGCGTGTCCCTCGCAGACGCTGAGCAACGTGTCCCCGTACGTGAAGAAGCTGTCCCTGGACGGCTCCGTTAAGCTGGGGGCGCTGCTGGACATCCTGGCCTCGCCCCGGTTCCTCTTCGCGCGACCGGACAACTTCGGGCTGCTCGCCCACCTCATCACCGCCCTCGCCAATATGATGCAGTACCAGTACACGGGGAACGAGGAGACCATGTACGCGCTCGTGCAGGCCTCCTCGCGCCTCGAGTGGCTCGCGTCGCTCTCGCTGGAGGCGGCTGTGGACGGGCACTCCAGGGCCGCGAGGCTTGTTGGCAAGGGCAGGCGCGCGGACACGGCTGGAATCGACCCCGATGTGGCCGCTTCCGCCGCAGCAACCACGGCAGAGGCGGGCGCCAGCACCGCTGCTGACGCAGGGAGCCCTGCTGGGGCGGACAGCAAGGCGGCGGCTGGCGCAGGGGCGCCGGGCAGCGCAGCGAGCGCGGCACAAGTTGTCGCCGCGCCATCCGCGCCCGCCCCGCAGGCCCCAGCGTCCTCCGCGGGAGCCAGTGTCGACGGGCGAGCGGACGGGCGGGAGGACGCCACACAGTCGGGCCCAACTGCGGGAGAGCTCGCGCAGTCGCACGATGCCGGCCCCGAGGACGTTGTCTGGGAGTCGTGGCGGCCGACGAAGGAGTGGCTGGACGAGCAGATGGCGACCATCCCGCTTCTGAGGACGCTGCTCGCGGGCACGCGGCACATGTCAGCGCTGCTTCGCCGGCACGCCGCCAAGGCGAGCGAGCAGGGCGTCACATTGGACGACGAGGCCTTCCTCGCTGAGCTTCGCAGCACCACGCTCGTGGGCACCATCCCGCGCCCGCACGTCATTTACGCGCGCCGCACTGACCACGGCCCTGCCACATGGCATTGGCTGTCCTCCTTCGTGTGGGGCGTGATCTACCTGCGCGGCGTCAGCGACCTGCACCTCTTCGACGACCGCGCGATTCGCCTGTTCAAGTTGCGAATGGTGTGAGCGGCAGCCGGCCAGGAGTTCCGGAGAGCTAGCTCGGCAGCTTGCTTTTTCTGTCGTCGCCCCCCACACGCGCACTGGACACCATACTTGTTGCTCCACACTCGGTGCGGTTGAACTTTCAGCACGCCATCGCCCAGAATTCAAAGGCAGAGCCAGTTTTTCACGCCGCCGAGCGCATTGCATTGTAAACGTCTCCCTGGCGCGCGCACGAAGCGAGGCTGCGGCACTTGCGGCGCGGAAGGGACCGCCTCACACAGCCATCCCCACTATGGCGTCGCGCATGAAGCGCTCCAGGCATGGTGAGGCGACGCAAGCCCAAGCGTTCGTTTGAAATTTGCGGTCTCGGCGCTTGGGTGCCGGGGCTGCCCCGCAGGAAGGCGGCGCCCCGAGCGTCCCTCTGACCACGTCCTCCAGTGGCCAGTTGCGCATGTGTTCGCGTGGCGCAGTGGTCGATAGCGATGACGAGGACGAGCCGGAGGCCATCCCGCAGCCGGCAACGCAGTCGTCGAGCTCCGCCACGACCGGGGCCGCCGCCGCTACCTTTGACGATGAGACCGCCGAGGATGACGACAAGGCCGCCGAAGACCCAGAGACCCAGCCGGCGCCTGCGAAGCGGCCCAAGCCGGCCATCGCCGCGTTCTTCCAGCCCCGCAAGAAGCTCGCAGCCAAGCCAGCGACAAAGAGCTCTGGGTCCGTCGCCTCCTTCTTCACCCGTGTCTCCAAGCCGGCGGCAGCAACCAAAGATGATTCTTCGTCTGCTGCTGCAGTCGCCTCCCCCGCCAAGGACGCTCCGGCCGCAGCTGCGGCGCAGCCGGATGCCGGCACCGAGCACATTGCAAGGGCGGCCAGCATTCGCGCAGGGCAGTACGACCCCGTCCTGTCGGTGGCGGACCAGTGGCGCAAGGGCGAGGCTGTGCCGTACAGCGCGCTGTGCGCGGTGCTCCGCCGCGTGGAGGGCATCTCCTCTCGGCTCGAGATGCAGACGGTGAGCAGCGTCGCGAGCCGTTTTGCGCCCCTGCTGGCGGTGCGTTCTGGCCCGGCTGCGCCCCCTCGCGCTTTCTCGCGTCTCAGCAGCGCGCCGCGTCTTAGCAGCGCACGGCAGGCGACCGTTGGCGCTGCATGACCCGCCATGGCCAGGCCTGCGCTCCGGTCCGCAGTCACGCTCCTGGCCCCCCGTCCTGCTCCCCCTCTGCCCGCCCTGCCCCGCTCACAGGTGCTTTGCGACTTCCTCCGGTCCATCATCGCGCTGACGCCGGAGGACCTGGTCCGGACTGTGTACCTGTGCTGCAACCGGCTTGCGCCCGCCTACGCCAACCTCGAGCTGGGAATCGGGGACAGCATTCTCATCAAGGCGGTCAGTGCCGCCACCGGTCGCACGGCTGCCGACGTCAAGGCTGCGGCGAGGAAGTCTGGGGACCTGGGCCTCGTCGCGGAGGCCTCGCGGGGAAAGCAGTCCACGCTCATGAAGCCCAAGCCCCTGACTGTTCGCGGCGTCTTCCGTGAGCCAGGGCCGGCGGTGCCTCTCCCGCCGCCCCCCGCGCACACTCGTGCTGTTAGACCACGTGCCCGCTGCCTCTGGGCCGACTCGGCCCTGTAATCTTTCCCGCGGTTCCGTTCCAGCCTGGCACCGCGGCCGGCCGGCGGGCTGCGTGACCCCAATCGGCACTCGGGCCAGCATGCAGTCCGCCTCTGCTCCCCCCCCCCCCCCCCCTCTCTTTCCTTCCTTTCCCTTTCACACCCGTGTCGCCTCTGCTGTTGTCATCCTTCCCGCTAGTGCTCACAGGCGCGTTCAAGGACATTGCGGAAATGTCCGGGAACAAGTCCCAGGACCGCAAGGTATCGCGGATCCGCACCCTCCTCACCGCGGCCGGCACAGACACGCCCGAGGCACGCTACATCGTGCGAGGACTGCAAGGGAAGCTTCGAATCGGGATGGCAGAGAGCACCGTGGTCGTGTCTCTGGCCCATGCGGTGACCATCACACCCCCCTTCCATGCCGAAGGGGCGCTTGCTGCTGTGGAGGGGGAGGAAGAGGCCCGCGCCGCCATCAAAGCCCCAGTCGCAGCTGCCAAACCGAAGAAGGCCAGGGCGAAGCGGCCAGCGGCGGCAGCAAAAGGGTCCGACGACGAGAATGCTGCCAGCGGGGACGACGACGACGACGATGACGATGACGATGACGATGACGATGACGATGACGACGATGACGGAGAGGAGGGCGGTTGCGCTGCCGGTGCAGTGGTGGCCGAAGCGGCCGCAGTCGCCGCCGAGGCCGTTGTCGGCTCCGACTGGGCGGGGCCCGTGTCCCGGAGCACGACGGAGCCCATGCCTGACGTCGTGGCCCCCACGGACGGCGGCGAGGCGGGAACCTTCGCAGCGGTCCTCGACGCCCGGAGTCCCACTGGCAGATACCGCGGCGACGAGGCTGTGTCGGCGGAGCTGGCACGTGCGGTTGTGATGCTCAAGGCGGTGTACTCGGAGCTGCCGACGTACGACGCTATCATCCCGCGCCTGCTCGAGGGGGGCGTGCCGCGCGCGCGCGCGTGCTGCTCGCTGACTCCCGGCATCCCCGTGGCGCCGATGCTGGCCAAGCCGACCAAGGGCGTGGCCGAGGTGCTGGACCGATTTGAGAGCGCAGTGTTCACCTGCGAGTTCAAGTACGACGGCGAGCGCGCGCAGGTCCATGCCTTGCCGCGTGGCAAGGGCGTGCGGGTCTTTTCGCGCAACTCGGAGGAGACGTCGGCCAAGTATCCCGACCTAGCGGCTGCAATTCCGGAGGCTGCCAAGGAGGGCACGGTGTCGTACATTCTGGACGGCGAAGTCGTCGCCTACGACAGGGACACGGGGAAGCTCCTTCCTTTCCAGCGGTTGAGCACCCGGGCCCGCAAGGTGAGAACTCGCGCCCTCCGACTGCAGAAACAGCGTCGCCGCCAAATTGCCCGCCGTATCCGACTGCGTACCCGCAAAGGCACTCCGTTGCGTCTTCCGCGCGCCATCCGCAGGACGTGGACGTGGCCTCTGTCAAGGTCCAGGTGATCTTTCAGGCGTTCGACCTGCTCTACCTGAATGGCCGGCCGCTGATTCGGGAGTCCCTGCAGGAGCGCCGGCGGCTGCTTCGCGAGTCGTTCGTGGCAGTGGAGCACAAGTTTGCCTTTGCCGAGGGCATTGACGCAGGGGGCGAGGGGAGCGACGGGCTCGAGCGCATCCAAGAGGAGCTCGAGCGGGCCGTGGCGGAGAAGTGCGAGGGGCTCATGGTGAAGACGCTGGTGGAGAACGCGTCTTACGAGCCGAGCAGGCGGTCGTTCAAGTGGCTCAAGCTGAAGAAGGACTACATGGATGGCCTCACAGACACTTTCGACCTCGTTCCGATCGGAGCGTGGCACGGCAAGGGCAAGCGCACAGGACGCTTCGGGGCGTTCCTTCTGGCCTGCTTCAACCCGGACACCGAGGAGTTCGAGTCGATCACCAAGATCGGCACAGGGTTCAGTGACGAGGATCTAGAGGCGATGGCCACGTTCTTCCGCGCCGAGGAGCGGATTCTGGACTGCAAGCCGCCCATGGTGCGGTGCAACGACGACCCCCGCATTCGGCCAGAGGTGTGGTTCAAGCCGTGCACGGTCTGGGAGGTGCGCGCGGCCGATTTATCCGTGTCCCCCGTGCACGTTGCTGCGGCTGGGCTCGTTGACGCCACCAAGGGCATCGCCCTTCGCTTCCCGCGCTTCCAGCGTGTGCGCGACGACAAGGGACCCGAGCAAGCCACAAACTCCGAGCAAATCGCCGAGTTCTACAGCAAGCAGCCGGTGGTGGGCGGCGGGGCCGGCGCGGGCGCGATGGATGACGACTTTTGCTTCTGAGTGTCGCTGCCGGGCGAAAGCGCGCGCAAGCTCTGGCTGGCGCGAGCGGTGATAGCGCGCAGCGAAAAACGAATTTGGCAGCAATCGGCTGGTGTGTCAATCGCCTCTGTCTGCTCTGCTCTGGCGCGACCGCTTGCCCTTGGCCCGCCGCCCCCCTTGGAGAGCACTCCTGCTTGCAGCCCTCCCGAGGAACCTGCTAGTTCAGCTGCGAGACCCGGGCCGTGTCCTCGACAAGCCTGTTCCTCCTCTAAGCACTGCTTGCGGTTCGCCATGGCGGACGAATCAAAGTCGCGGCGCTCGTCGCCGCTGGCGACGGCATGGAACTTCCTGCCCCGCATCGAGCTCGCCCGAGTCTTGGCCAACTACCGGGTCGACTTCACGGACAAGCTCGCGGGCGATATCGCGGCCGGCATCGTGGTGGCTGGTGAGCCCGCGCGACCGCGGGTCCGCTGCCTGTCAGCTGTTTCTGCTCTGCCCATCAGCTGACTGCCGGCAAGCTGCGGTTCCGGGCCAGCCGGCCCGCGCCGCGCGCCGCGCCCCCGCCCCCCGCCCCGCGCTCTCTTGGCGCACGCAATACCTGGCGAGCGCCCTCGGCACGGGGGCGATCGGGGCCGGGCTCGAGCGAGCAGCTGCGCGCCGAGGAGGCGCAGATGCCGCTTGGCTTTGGCGGCGCTGGCTCTCCTTGCACCACACAGCCTGCGACTTGCCTTCTGACCCAGCGCCCCTGCATCCGAAGCCCCGCGCCCTGTGACAGGCCCTCCCGTCCAACGCGCTGCGACGCTCTGGCCGCGCTGGCTCTACGAGTTCGCGCACCTCGTCCCCTTCCCACTCCGTTCCGCGACCGCAGTGATGCTCATTCCCCAGGGCATGGCGTACTCGACGCTCGCCGGCCTGCCGCCCATGTACGGCCTGTACTCCTCCATCTTCGCGCTGCTGCTGTACTCCCCCTTCTCAACTTCGCCCCAGCTTGCCGTCGGGCCCGTTGCGATGATGTCGCTGCTCTCCAACGCCGCCGTGTCGGAGTTCGAGGGCGCCACTTGTTCTGGCGGGCTGAGTGCCGAGGACCCATCGTGTGCGCGCTTCATCGACCTGAGCCAGAAGCTCGCCTTCCTCACCGGCTGCGTCTCGCTGGTTCTCGGACTCTTCAAGGCCGGCTACCTGGTGAACTTCCTGTCCCACCCGGTCCTCAAGGGCTTCACCTTCGCAGCTGCGCTCATCATCGGCTCAAGCCAGCTCAGCAAGGTCCTCGGCTTCAAGATCAAGCGCCACGAGTACGTGTACGACACCTGGGGCGACGTTGTCATGGGCATCGCTGACGGTAAGGTGCATGGCCTAACCTTCGGCCTCTTCGTTGAGAACATGGCGCTCTTCTACCTTCTCAAGTACATTCGCACGTACCTGCGTACTGTGCCGTCCGTCAAGGCCAACAAGGTGGCGATGCAGATCATCAACGCGTTCCCCAACGCTCTCGTTGTGGTGGTGGTCAACATCGCGATCGTTGCCGGCGCCGGCCTGGACAAGGAGGGAGTTGGCATCGTCGGCAAGATCGACTCCGGCATCCCCACGCCCCGCAATCTCTTCGACGAAAACTTCGGCAGCGACGCCGGTCGTCTCTTTGCCTCTGCCCTCATCATGTGCATCGTCGGTTTCATGGAGTCCATCAGTGTGGCCAAGGCCATGGCGCTCCGCTTTGGCAACGAGGTCGATTCCAACCAGGAGCTGGTGGGCCTTGGCGTCGGCAACTTCGTTGGCGCCTTCTTCAACTCCTTCTCCACCACGGGCGGCTTCAGCCGAACCTCGGTCAACGCAGATGCTGGAGCCAAGACCCCGCTTGCGGGGATGATCTCGTCTCTCATTCTCATCATTGTCGTGGTGTTCCTCACCGGGCTCTTCGAGTACCTCCCCGACGTGACCCTCGGCAGCATGATCATCTTCGCCGTGATCAAGCTGGTGGAGTTCACCACTCCGCGCATGCTCTGGGCCGTGGACAAGGGCGACTTCGTGGTGTACATTGTGTCGCTCATCGCAACCATCGTGCTTGGCATCGAGCTCGGCATCGCTGTCGGCGCGGCAATTTCGCTGGTCCGCGTCATCAAGGAGGCCGCGCTCCCCCACGTTGCCGTCCTCGGCCGCATGCCCGGGAGCTCGGGCACGTGGCGCAACGTCAAGCGCTTCCCCGGGGTCGCCAAGCCCGTGGCTGATGTGCACGTGCTCCGCTTCGACTCGTCCATCTTCTTCGCCAACGCCGCCTTCTTCCGGTCCCTCATCCTTCGAGCCAGCTCTCCCAAGCACGCCGAGTGCGTGCCGCGCGCCATCGTCGTCGACTGCTCTGCCATCGCGAACCTCGACTCCAGCGCCATCCATATGCTCGAGGGCCTGCCGGCCGAGCTGCGCAAGCAGGCCAAGACCCTCAAGGAGGACCGCCTGAAGGAGCTCAAGCGGCGTCTCGAGAAGTGCGCCCCCAAGGCCATGGTCGACGAGGTGCGCTCCCTCCGCACTCCCGCTGGCGCCACAGTCGACGCCTTCAACCCGTATGCGCCGTCGGACCTGCCGTGCCACGATACCGACGTGGCGGACGAGCCCGACGCCCTGAACGAGCGCATCCACCACGTGCTCGAGTCCCCGCCCCGCATCCCCGTCCTGTACCTGTCGTGCATGCGCGGCCCCGTCCGCGACATGATCAAGCGCAACGACCACTTCGAGGACTGCGACGAGGCCCGCGCGCGTTACGTCGACGGCAACTTCTGGCGGTGCGAGTACCCCTGCCGCATGGTTGCGCCGCACAAGCTCCTCTTCGTGGGCTGCCGCACCGTGCCAGGCATGCCCGGCACCGCGGAGGCAAAGGCAGAGTCTGCGCCCCCAGCGCGCGCAGGCGCCGGTGGGGACTCCAGCCTGGCATCTGCGTCCGTGTCGCTCGAGGACAGGGTGGCTGCTGCCAGCGTCCCGCCGTCGGAGCAGCAGGCCCGCAGGGCGTCCTCCCGCGCAGACTCTAGCCTCGGCGGGGAGCAGGACGAGGGGCCGGTCGGCAGCCCTTCGCACGGCGAGAAGTACCCGCTGCTCCAGCTGGTGCTGCAGGAGCAGGACATCGAAGAGGCCGTGGCCAAGGTGGAGGGGTTCCTGCGCGACATGGATGACGTGGCAGAGAAGGAGCGCGCAAGCTCGGCAGAGGCCGGCGCTTCCAAGCGCAGCGGCGCCATCGCGACCGCCGCCGCCGCCTCCTCCGCAGAGGCCACGGCCTGAGGCAGTGCTTCGCGCCTCGGCAGCCCCAGGCCTCGCTCCTCTCTGCCCCCCTTGGCCTTCTGCAGCAATGGGTCCCCTGGTGCACGTCTCGCGGCCTGTGTGGGGGGGTGCCGCGGCGCGCTCTTGGCTGCAGCATGCGTGGGATTGTTGCGCCCTTGAATCAACTCCGGCTGGGAGCTTGCGAGCGTGCGCCCCCCTCCCACATTGCCAGAAGACAAGCGACGCGCGAGTGTGCTGCCGCGCGTGGTCGGGGAGCAGACCAGGGCCAGAGTTGCTTGCCGCTTCCCGCCGCAGCTGCCAGGTTTGGGCACATGCGCGCCCTAGGTGAAGTAGGGCGCCGCAGCGCTGCACAGCCGCCCCGACACGATGCCCCTCTCCCCCATTGCTCACGCCAGCGTTCGCACGCATCGGCGTCGGCGCTGGGGAGAAGGCCCAGAGCTGCCTTTGCCGTTGGCGTCAAAGTAGGGAGGGGAGACTTGCCGCAAGTCACGCAGTGTCCGATTGGAACGGGCAGAAACCGACAGCAGCGCGGAGACTTGGGGCAGCCTAGCGCCCAGCCAGCTCGCCGGCAAACGCGCAGCTGCGCCTTTCCGCGGCCGCGGCTGGCTGCCAGGCTCCTCTGCGCCCCGCTCCGGGCGGAGATGCGACCGGCGAAGTTTGGGCGGTTTTTGGCAACAGAGGCGTCGTTCCTCTTGCAGGCGCTACTTTCGCGAAGCGACCCAGCTTCCGAACTTGTCAGACAGCCTGCCGCGTCCCCACTCGCGAACGTCGCTCCAGGGGCGACCTCGCGCCCTGCGACGCACCGCAGCCCGAACCCGGTGTGGGCCTGGCTGCACGGCGCGGCGCACGCTCGGGCCGCCCCGAGCGCCCCTCTGGTGCGCCTTGCCAGCGGGCGAGGAGCCACGTCGACTTCGGCGGCGGCCGCCGCTGCGCATCCCAGCCGCGCTGCGTCTCCGGGATCTCGGCCGCCACGATTGCGTTGGTGTTTGTGTCTGCTGCTGGGAGCATCTGGGCGTTGGCCGCCGGGTGCGGCTGCCAGGGCGGGCAGTGGCCACTTGCAATGTCGCTTGCTGCGTCAGCTTGCGCCGCTGGAGCTGCGGCGGTGACTTTCGCGCTCCTTGCGCGCGCACCTGTCGGCAATGCGTACAAGGTGGGCCAGCAGGCCCGCGAGCCACGAGGAAGGGCGCTGTTCGCGGCCCGTGAGCTTTCGCCGTTTGACGAGAGACACCTCGCTGCAGCCGCGGCTGCCGCCTACTCCAACTTGCGGGAGGCGCTCGCGCAGCGCGAGACGGCGACCGATCAGCTACAACCTCCTCTCCCGGAGCCCAAGGCCGGTTCGCCGAGAGCCAGCAACTCGAGCACGCGTGGTGCCGGCAAGCCAGCTGATGCTTTCGCGCCGCGCGAGAAGCCGTCGCTTGCCAAGCCGACTCCGGCTGTCAGAGCCCCTGCGGGCAGCTCAGAAGTGCCGCGTGTCTCCAGCCCAGCTTCCCAGGGCCCACCCGAGGCAGGAGAGCGCCCGGCAGGGGCGTCGCGGAGCGGGTCGGCGCTTGCCCAGGACGCAACCGGCAAGTTCAGCTTTGGCATGTCTCAAACGCCCCAGGTGATCTTGTCGCTTCTGCCCTCGGCAGGGGAGGCAGACTTGTCCCGCGACCCTGTCCCGGCCTCAACCAGCGCTCTACACAGCGACTCGGCCTGGCTTTGCGTGGCTCAGGCGGCAGCGGAGCTCCACGGCGTGGTGGGAGCGACCTGGGTGCAAGCCGTCCCGGACCCTGCCGCCTCGCGCGACGCAAACGCCGGGCAAGTCAAGGCCGCGCTGGCTCTTGCCCAGCTGAACCCGGCACTGAGAGGCCTTGTTGGGATGACCGAACTCGGGACGCCGCCCAGCGCGGCAGGAAGCGGCAAGGGGCCACCGCGTGCTGATGTCGCTTCTCATATGACAGCGGAACCATCACGAGAAGAGCCGCTCGCAGGCTTTCGCGCAGCACCCGCACGGTCGTGGGGGACGCCGACGACTCTCAGCCCTCCCTGCGGGCCATTGGGCATGTGGCACGCGGTGGACGACGTTGTTCTAAGTTTCGCAGCGTGGATCGGACAGGTGGGCACAGTGCAACTTGCTGGCAAGCGTGCGTCTCCGCGCCGTTCCAGCCCACGAGACGAGCGCGTCGCTGGCAGGCGCACGAAGCCGGCACGGCGCATCCAGCGTGTGCGACCGGCGATGCTGCAGCTGCCCGACGGCCCAATCGTCCAGCTACGGACCGGCCACGGCGGGGCGCTTGCCAGCGGCGGCCTGGTTTGCAGTCTGATCGAGCGGCGAAGCAGCCGGGGCCGGTCTGGCACTGCGCGGTCACGCCACTGCTGCCCTGGGTGGGCCAGCAGGCCGGGGAGCAGCGGCGACTGCGACTTCGTGCTGGGATGGGCTGCCGGCGATCTGGAGCTCGACGCTTCGACAGGGTTTTGGGTAGGCCTCTCTGTCCAGTGCACCGCAGAAGCGCGCAAGGACATCGAGCAGGCTAGGGTGGAGGCGTGCTTTGCCAGGCTCCTGGCCGCCGGCTGGCTGGCTGTGGGCAAGCAGTCGGGGCGAACCTTGGAGGTTGAGCTGCTCGCCCGGTCGAGGCCCCAGTTGGCGGCGCGGTTGCACGCCATGGAGGCCGGTTCAACCGCCACCCTGATGACAAGTCGGGCCTTCGGCACGCACGTGGCTTCGACCGCGGGGCGGTCTCATCCCGACTTGTTGTCGGTCAACGCCGACACTTGGGCCCAGCCAACTGCCAGGCCAGACGACGCTCACAGGCGCTGGCCTGCGGCCCACGCCGCCTCGGCGCACGCACAGCAGCAGCAACAGCATCAACAGCAGCGGCGGAGGCACAAGCCGCAGAGACAGCAGCAACACCGGCAGCGGGACGGCGGTGACAGCGTAGCGTCAGAAGGGCCTCCGCGGAGCGTGCGGTCGCGGACAGAGCGAGAGCAGCGGCGCCTGGCGAAGCGGCAGGCTTCCGGGGCGAGCTCGGTGGCCTCGCGACACCCCGATTTCAAGCCCGGGTCGGTGTGGTGCGTCGATGACGTGCCGTCGATGCAGCGATCGTCCGCTCGCATCCTGGCAAAACTGCTTGGGATTCCAACCTCGGATATCGTGTGCCTGCACGACGGCATTGACATCGTGGATCGCGTCAAGCAGGTGATGGAGCGGTTGGCGAGGCACAGAGCTGGGGGAGCCCTGCCTCCGGAACTGTCCTCCCGGCAAATGCCCCCTGTCGGGGCCGTGGGCGGCATCTCGCCCAGCATCGGCGACCCGAGCGTACGACAGCAGTCGCAGCCAGCGTGGGCGGCCAGCGGCAAGCCGAGCGGCCTTGTGGTGGACACGGCCCAGGAGGCGATCGGGATCGTTGGCGGGGGGGCCTTCGCCGCGCAAGGGGTGAGCTCGCACGCCTCCCCCATGAACCAGGTTGTGGGCCCGGGGTCTGCGAGCACCGGGTCGCGGCCACGGAGAGCCCTCGCCACTGACTCTCCCGCCCGCATGCGGGCCTCGCCGCAGGGCTGGAGCCAGGGCTTCGGCAGCGTGGGCGCGCGTTCTGGCTCTCCAGCCAAGCGAAGGCTGGGACAGCCGGACTCGTCTTTCCTTGAGCCCTCACGGGCAGTCCCGACAAAGCGAACGACGACAAGGCTGTCGGCGCTGGAGGAGGACGTGGGGGGACCTCTCTCCTCAGACCGGGCGGCGCCTGCCGACGCCGACGCCCCGCCAGCGGGTTTGGCGGCCCCTGCGACCGCAGCGGGCGGCGAGGCGGCCGGCGGGGGGCAGGAGGCGTCGCTCTCCTCGGCGGCTGCCAGCTCGCCCGGCACACTGGAGCACCCGGGGCAGAGCGAGTCGATCCTCGCCCTGGACGACGACGCAATGGATCAGCTTCCCGGCGCCCACGAGTCGGACGCCAACGTGTCTGACGGGAGCCTTGCCGCAACCTACGGGGGGCTGGGGAGGGCCCGCGCGCCATTCGCCGAGCGGGAGGCCGGGGCCGGTGTGCGCAGCATCGGCTCCCCATCCCGGGCCCAGTCCGGCGTGGCGGAGCTCACCGGCTCTGGCGAGAAGAAGCCACTTCACCCCAAGGGCTCGCTTCAGCGCGTTGCGTCCACCAAGAGCCTCGGGCACGCGCCGCTGAGCGACGGACGGATGAGCGTGGCCACTGGCATCGGGCTCGTCGCCCACGGCACGCGCCCGCGGTCGCCTTCCGACACCAGGCCCCCGCGGCGGAAAGTCGCGCCCCAAGGGCCCGCAGCCGCCGCAACAGAGCGGAGGGTGCCGCGGCGCCTGGGCGGCGGGGTTCTCGCCGACCCATCCGCGGCGGCGCTGCCGCTGGTGCTTCCTCGGCTCGTGCTGACGGACCTCCAAATGCCCACCATGACTGGCCCAGCGGCCATCGCGGAGATGCTGCGCTTGTGGCCTGCGGACGAGCCGCGGCCCTACATCGTGTGCCTCACCGGCGAGCCCGCTCGGTCGGCCCTGCTCGAGCAGGCCAGCAGGCTTGTGCCAGCTGCCTGCATCGTGGAGAAGGCGTCGGCTGGCGCATCTCAGGCGCGGTCGCTCCAGGCTGCGCTGGAGGCGGCCGGCGTCGAGTGCGCCCCGCCAGCACAGGGAGCCCCGTCGCGCGCCCTGGCCGTGTCCGCACGCTCAAGCCCCCTCGCCCAGGGCCCTGTCTGACCGCTCGCTTCTCAATTGTGCGGTGGAACGTGTCTTAGTCGGGCTGCAGGGGTCCCGGGCCCATCGCGCAGCGGGCCGTGGCAGTGCTGCCTCGCGCTTGCGGAGGTCGCGAGCAGCTGACCTGACGTCATTGTCGAACAGCCTGGCTGGCGTTGCGCGCCTCGATGGCGGCAACCGAGTGCACGATACGCGGATGAGGTGCTCCTGATATCGCGTTCGAGGCCTGTGGCCTTTGTTGTGGTCCAGTATCAAAGGAATGTGGCTTCCGGCTGCGGCCTTGGCGACGCGCTCACCACGCACTCCTCGCAAGCGGGCAGCCGTCCCCACTGAGGCACACGAGTCAGACCTCGCACACAATGCAAGAGACATGCAAGCGATGGCCTCGCCTTCCGTCTCAGCTGGCCATGGAACATCGGTTGGCGGGCACGCGCTGCTCGAGCTGTCGCTGGGGCTCTGCCGGCACACGCAAGCGCGAGCCTCGGCAATGCCAGCGCACAGCGCGGCGGCGGAGTGCCACCTGCCGGCCTTGCGCGCAAGCGGTATGGCGTCAGGCGCAACATCACGAGCGGCCGGGCTGGCAGGCCTGCCGGTCAAGGCCATTTCGGCGGCAGGGCGAAAGCCACAGACTTTTGCCCGGCTTGCTTGCTCTACGACCGCTCCCGGCTGCGCATCTCGGCGCACTGGCAATGATGAGGCCACGGCATGGCGCGAGTCGGTTGCTCCCGGGTTCGCGGCGTTGGTGGCGGCGCTGTGCGATGCGAGCCGCGCCGCTGCGCGAGGCGGGGCTGCTGCATCGCCCGCCCATCACTGCTCCAAGGCTGCCACGGCCTCGGGACCAGATGCCAGCTTCATGCTCACCGAGCGGTTCTGGCTTGCAGCAGCATCCGGGGACATCCGGTTCGGCCGCTGGGTCTCAGCTGCACGTGCGACCGCGCTGGCCGTTGGACGCCAGGCAGCTGCTGGCAGCCGCGTGGGAGAGCCGTATGGGCTGGTGGGGGGGACGGAGACCGCCGCCAGCGTGCTCACTACGCTTGCGGCCCATGTTTGTGCAATTGCGGATTCCGTGCCCCCGACTTCCGGGGACGAGCGGGCTGCGGCGCTGCATTTGCGCGCGCTCTGTTCAGCTGCCGCAAGCCCGGCTTCGCCGCTTGCGATTGCCGCCCTGGCTCGCGCTCGCGGCACGGCGCATGATCCCTCCACTGGCGAGGCCCTCAAACTCGAGGCCGACGCCCTTGCAGCGGCGCTCCGCGCAGAGCTTGCCGACCGCGCAGCCCAGCTGCTGGTGGCCCCCGGCCCGACCTTTCTCCGCATGCTCGCCGACACGCTCGTCCTCGAGGCCGCCACTGCTGGTTTTGCGGGCCCAGCAGCGCGCTGTGCCAGGCCGGAGCTGCTCGGGCGCGGGGAGTGTGGCGCCACATGGCGAGACGCATCGCTGTCGCCTCAGCAATCTGCAGCGCTGCTCCTGCAGGCCGGATACGTGTCGCCAGAGGCCATGAAGGTGTGCTTGTCCCTCGGGATGATGGCCCACACGACAGCTCCGGCCGAGCCAGAAGGCCTGCAAGCCGTGGCGCTTCGCACCGCAGTGCGCCTGGCGGACGAGGCGCTTCAGGCCGTCGGCGGAGCAGGCGCCGTTGCTCGCGCTTTGGTTGGGCCCACGGACCAGGAGATGACACCTGCAGCCAAGGCAACAGCCGTGGCGGAGGCCAAGGCCGCTGCGGAGGCCCAAGCTGCGGCGGAGGCCAAGGCCGCTGCGGAGGCCCAAGCTGCGGCGGAGGCCAAGGCCGCTGCGGAGGCCCACGCTGCGGCGGAGGCCAAGGCCGCTGCGGAGGCCCACGCTGCGGCGGAGGCCAAGGCCGCTGCGGAGGCCCAAGCTGCGGCGGAGGCCAAGGCCGCTGCGGAGGCCCAAGCTGCGGCGGAGGCCAAGGCCGCTGCGGAGGCCCAAGCTGCGGCGGAGGCCAAGGCCGCTGCGGAGGCCCAAGCTGCGGCGGGTGCTGCGCCAACCGCCTCTGCTCCAGCCGAGCCGGCCGTAGCAAAGAGTGCCGAGTCCGCTCCCGCCATGGCGTCCACGCCCCCACCAGCCCCCAAGCCCAGGCCGGCCCACCATCCAGCTCAGCAAGCCTTCAACGAGGCCAGCCTGCCCTCAGCACGGACCGCCTCGCTGCTTGAGGAGCTGCGCACAGACCTGGCGCCGCCTCGCTCCACGCCGTCTCTTCCTGGGAGCCAGCCGCGCGCATCAGTCAGCAGCGAGCCGGCTCCCGCTCCGACAACCACCCCTCCGCCCGCGAAGCGGCCTGCCGCCACTCCCAAGCCAGCAGCAGAGCCCGAGGCAGAGCCATTTGTGCCCTCCAAGAAGCGCATCCGCAAAGCCAGGGCGCAGCAGCTCAGGCACGAGTGGCGAAGGGTTGCGGAGCGGAGGCAAGCCAACGACCCCTCCAAGGGACAGCAAGCGCCGGGTGCCACGAAACCGCAGCACGCTCCTTCCGAGCCAAGCCCTCGCTCCCCCAAGCCCCGGGCCAAGGCAGCGGCCGCATCCGAGCCCGACGCGGGGGAGTTCCTGGCCGTACCGCCGCCGCCCATCATCGACGCCGCGCTGTGGGGCGTCGACATTGCGCCGCAGCCGCACCACATGCCCCTGGAGCTTCCGCCCGAGCCGCCCGTCTCCGTGTCCTTCCCGGGTGCGAAGGCAGGGGCAGACGCCCCACCGCGGCGCCACGGCCGCCGCTCTCGCAAGGACTCAGCCGCGACTGGCCTGCTGCGGGACGGCGCGCCCTCTTCTCTGGCCCCGGCAAGCGTGCCCCCAGCGCTTCCGCTCGACCTCGGACCACCGTCGCAGCCGAGGCCACAGAGGCAGCGCTCCGCCTCGGCCCCCTCGTCCGACCCCGCGAGCGTGGGCCGCCCGCGGCAAAAGCAGCAAGGGCCCCACCACACAGAACAGCAGCAGCAGCAGCAGCAGCAGCAGCAGCAGCAGCAGCAGCAGGTCCCCCCCCCGCCTCCGTCATACCCGCATCCTTCGGACGCTGACCCAACTCTGACTGCCGCCTCGGCCGGCGAGCAGGACCCCCACGATGAGTCTTCTGTCGATGGGGCCGAGCGGCGCGGCGTGCTCGGCGCTGTGCGGGCGGCCACCAAGTGGCTGCGCCGGAGCGTGGGCGCAGGGGCTAGAGAGCTGGAGCCAGACCCGCTGGCTGAGGCGCTTGCTGGCGTGGCCGCCGCCATTGGCCGCGCAGGTGACGGGGCAGATCCAGACGACCCCCCCTGCTCCTCCCACTGGGCAGGCACCTGCCTGCGGGCCTCGCTCCGCCTCCCGCCGCCAGATGCCCCCGGCCACGGCAGCTGGGCCGACCACGGGCTGCAGGCCTGCCAAGACCTGGCCGACGCCGGCGTTGAACCCGGCGCCGCGCACGAGCCAACAGCTCCCGTTCCCGCGGCCGCAAAGCCCTCCTCCAGCGCTTGGGGCATCCTGGCGTGCGCTGACGTCGCTCCAATCACCTCGCCGGCCCATGCAGCTGCTCTCTCCGTTCAGCACGCATGGGAGGCCGCCTGCCTTCCAAGCGACGCCCCGTTGCCCGGCGCCGCCCCTGCCCGCCCGAGCCCCGACCAGCTTGCGGCGGCAGGTCTCGCAGCGCTGCGCGCGCCACCCGCAGGCTCGGGCTCCGCAGCTTCCCTGGCCGAGGCTGCGGGCGCGCTCCGTGCCGCCCTGTCAGCAGCCCCTGGCGTGGCTGCTACCGACGCCGTGGTCCAGCTTGCCGAGGCCCTGCTTGAGGCCACTGGGACGCTGGCTGGCGACGGCGCGAGCCCCGCGGCTGCGGACGTGCTAGCTGCCGCGCCGCCTTCCAGCCACTGGCCGCAGCAGCTGCGCGACCTCGCCCTGCCCTCTCTGGCTGCATCATGGCGCATGGAGGGGCCTTCCTCCGACGCCGCTGCAGCCTCGGGCTGCCCTCAGCCGGAGCAGGCAGCTGCCGCAGCCAATGTGGTTGCTATGGCCGCTGCCGCCGCAAGCGTCGCCGAAGCCCTCCTCGCCGCCCGGCTCCTCCCGCCGTCGCCGCCCGCCCGCCGCCTAGCAAGGGCGTGCGCCGGCACGTTTGCGTGTTCGGCCTCCTTCTCCGCAGCGGGCCTCGGCGCCCTCGCCGCCCACGACTGTGCTGGCGAGCCGGCCGTCGCCGCCCTTGACTGCGGGCTGTTGCCCCTCGCCTGGGGCCCAGCGGCGGCCGTGGCAGAGCTCGTCTCGTCCTTCCCAATGGCTGCTGCGGCGGCCCGCGCCGTACGGGCGGAGGCGCGCAGGGCAGTGCTGTCGGCCAGCCAGCCGTCACCCCTGGCTCGCGCAGTTGCCGCCACGCTGGCGCCGACTGCGCCCGCCTCTGCCACGCGTCACACAGCCTCCGGGACGAGGACACCCTCGCACTGCGCCGGGGCGGCCGGCGCCTCGTGCGAGCCGTCGCCTTGGACTGAGCGGGCATAGCCGGCAGCAGCGCTTGCAGCCGCGCCTTGAGGGCAATTCATGCAACGCCCCCTTGCAACACCTGCGGTCCATGCGCCGCGCGGCCTCTCGCGCCCCTCTGCACCCGGTTCACGCACGGAACGACGCTCAGCAGCACGCGCACAAGTCCGAACAAAATTTGCCGGCAGAGCCGGTCCGAGCTGTTGAGCGCACTCGCAACGGCTGGCGGCGAGGGTCTGCGTCATGGCGGCCCCGGCGTTGACGCGAGGGGCGAAGGGCACTGTTCGCCCGGCAGGCGTGAAGAACTATGGCGCGGACGATTCGGCTGCGGCGGCCCTGGACTTTGGCGGAAGGCCGTCGACGCCGGAGCGCCTGCGCCGATTCCGTGTCCCGGCGGAGCCCGGCGTCAGGGTCCGGCCAGCTGGGCCCATGCGCGACGACAAGGTCGACGACACCCGGTTCTTTGGCCAGGTGAAGCCCAAGGACGTGCCGGCTGCGCAGGCCATGGACAATAGCATGACTCCGCTGCAGGAGTACGAGGCCGTGAGCTCATTCCGTCGCTCGGGGCGTCCCAGCAGCAGCAGCAGCAGCAGCACGGGCGCCGCACTGCTCGCCGCGCAAGTCCTTCGCCAATGGGTCGGGACGGTGTGGTCGGAGGGGGTTACCTCGTGCTCGCGTGCGCTCGAGTGCTGAGCACGCCTGCCGCCGCAATCGCTGCGCTTGCGCCGCGCGACTGCCCTTGGTTGTGCCTGCTGCAGTCCAAGGCCGAGGCCGTTTACCGCACCGCGGCCAGGGAACGCCTGGGCCAGTCCTATTCGTACCAGTCACGGCCCGCCAAGACGGCGGACCCGGGCTTCGCGTTCGGGAAGCCCTCGGGCCGCAGCGGCATCACCACGAAGGAGCTCACCTGCCCCGTGGACCACCCCGAGTACGAGGAGGCCGAGAAGGTCTACAAGAAGAGCCACGGCGCCTTTGCCCCCGGCGAGCAGCGCACGCGCATGGTCGACTGGTCTCGGGCCCGGGTCGACCCGTCGTCCCACAGGTTCGGTGTCGTTGCCAGGCATGCCGATGCTGGAGGGGTGTCGAAGTGTCTGGATCCGGACACCGACGCGCTCGCCCCGGCGGCAAAGGTCATCCCTCGCCGCGTGGCTGCGGCGCGGATGTTCTCCACGGACCAGGTGGGCAAGCCGCGAGCCCTCGGGCTGGCGGCTTACAAGCGAGCGCCCCCCGACAGCTTCGGGAGGCCCCCCGCATCGGGGGACACGTGGGGCGCGGCGGAGTGCCTTCGAGGCGACTTTACGGAGGAGGAAATGATGCCCGACGCCGACCTGGGCAAGGCCACCCGCCCTGGCTTCCGCAACACGACCACGGACCCGGACAGGGTGTTTGGAATCCCCTCCCTGCGCACGGACGTGCCACCGCGCAACTTTTCAATCGCAGAGCCGCAGAACTTTGGCCAGGACGCTCCCCTCAAGTCGCTGGTCAACCCGTCCAGGTTCATGACCCGCGGCGTGGACCACTCCGACTTTGCAAAGAAGCGCGAAGTGGCGGAGCTCCGGGAGCTCTTCGACAGCATCGGGTACTCGTACCTGAGCGCGGGGGCGTTTGCCGCAATCTACCAGCGGGCGGCAGAGCGGTACGACGTCACGGAGCCTGGGTCCGTCAGCGCGGAGGAGTTCAAGCGCGCGCTTGCAGACTACCTGGAGGTAGTGGAGGACACGGGCGAGGAGCCCGAGTGGTGCCGCGCTGGGGCTGGCGCGGCCGCCGCGGAGGCCGAGTGAGCGCGGTCCGGCTGCGCAGCTCTGCCGGCCGACGGGGCTGTGAGGCTGCTCGTTCCGGCCCGAGGGCGGACCGGGCGTTCGTCAGGATGTCGTACATTGTGTGTGCGCTTGGGGAGTCGCATGGGGCCGCCTATGCGCGGTCCCTGCTTCGCGTTCCCGCTCCCCTTCCCCCCCGCTCCCTCGCGTGCCCGTGTCTGCGTGGGCGCTGCTGCTGAGGGAAGCCCGGGCGGGCGTGATGGAGGGCGCAGTTGCGTTATTGCGTGTGTTTTGGCAGTACGGGGCTCCAGCTGGCCTGCGACGAACTCAGGAGGCTGGGAGCGGGCGAGAGGTGTTGAGGGCCCGGTCGCTGCCAACATGCACGCCCACACCCACAGGCACATTGACACAGGGATACATGGACACATCCAGTGCGCGAAGGGGGGCTTTGCCCACCCTATGCCTCGGCGAGGCCGGTGAGGCGCGGGTCGCCGCCCTCCACTTCCCAGTCCGCGTTGGAAGAGTTGTCGGTGGTCACGCTCTCAGCGCCGTCACGCAGGCGCAGCGAACCGTCGATCGCGCGCTCCAGAGCGGCCATGGCAGTGTCGGCCTCGCCCGAAGCTGCGGCCGCAGCGGCGCCCGCCCCGCTCGAGGCATGGGCCTTCCGAGCCGCCTCCTGGTCGATGAGCATGTCCAGGTCAGGAAGCGGGGCCCGCAGCATGCCGGCAACGCCGCCGATCTCCATGAGGGCCTGTCCGGAGGCGTGCAGGGAGCTGAAGACGAGGAGTTCGCCGCCGTTCTCCTCCACGTCCTCCGTCATGCGCACATAGAACCGGCGCTCGGCAGGGTCGGACGAGCGCAGCAGCTCGTCGCAAATGAGCAGCTTGCCCACGGAGCCGCAGTTGGCGGTGTAGGCCACGTGCTGCGAGGGACGGGAGCAGAGGGAGGGAGGCAGGGGCATGGCGGGGCGGCAGGGGGTGAGCCAGGGTTGGCCAGCGGCAGGACGCGCATCGGCGAGCCGCACAGCACCACGCCTCTGGCTGCGAGGGGCTGTGTGCACCCGTGAAGGGGCACCAGGTCGAGGGGAGGGGGCGATCGGCAGCGGGAGTAGCGAGCAAAGCGCTCACGCGCGGCCCGTAGACTGCCCGGTCAGAGTCCTCCCGCATCATGTTCCAGAAGTCAGCCAGGGCCTTGACCTCTCCGGCAGCTTTGGTGTCCTCCAGCATTGGTGCAATGACCTGCGCAGCCAAGGGGGACGAAGGCCAGCGATTGCAGCACAATTGGCAGCAGGACGAGGCCAGCACGATGTGCCGATCGGGTCTGGGAGGGGGTGGTGCCTCCGCGCAGGAGCTGGCCAAGACGGTTGCGGCCGGGCAGCAGGCCCATCGTCGAGACTTGGTTGCACAGCGGACCAAGCGAGGACTATGGAGCCAGCGCGGCGGGCTGTCTCACTGGATCGCGCATGGCCTCCTCGAGCGAGCGCTTGTGCCCGCCCGTGGCGTCAACCACGGCAAACTTGCCCTTGATAGAAAGGATGTCCTTGTTGCCGTCTCGAGCAGCCTGCGGGGGCGGACAAAGCGGGGACGGGGTGCGAGAGTCGCGGCGGGGGGTAGGCGCCGGAGCGGCGGCAGGCGCACGCGCGGAGCCCTCGCGGCGTCCACGGCACTGACCCCCACTCCCTCGAAGCCGCGCCGTTTTCACTGGCTCTGACCTGGCTGCAACGGGCGCCTGCCTCACCTTGGCCATGGCGAAGTCGAAGAATGCGGACTTCATGAACCCCGGGCCCGCAACGATGACCAGCTTCAGGTCAGCGAATCTGCCCTCCGCCGTGGAGAGCAGAGCCTCGTAGATGGTGCCGTAGAGAGCCTCGACGGCCTTCTTCTGGCCGCTGCCGTCGCCGCGAGCGCGGGGTATGTGCGGCTCGAAGCTCGCCCGGACAATGGTCATGTGCTCCGATACGAGACACACAACGGCCTGTGTCGAGGAGATGGCAATGCCTATGATGTCAGAGTTTGCGCCAGGCTTGCTCGCCTCCCGCAGCCGGCGGAGGGACTCCGCGTCCCAAGACGACTTGTACAGCGTGAAGATATGCGCGGCAGACCGAGAGGCACCGGCCGCCCCCAGCTCCAGGGTATGGTAGGACCCCTTCTTGACGTGCGGGTTCTCGTTCACGACTTTCCCGCTGACCCGCAGCTCGCCGAGGTCCGTGTCGAAGACGATGTTTTCCACCGCCACGCTCAAGTTGATCCGCACGCGGTCCGACCCGCCTGGGCCGCCCCCGATGTCCCTGGCAATCTGCGAGTACCCGAGTTACACACAGGCCGCGCGACGTGCGGCTGGAGCCGGCGACGCTCGGCTCGGAGAGGCGCCTGGCTGCTCACCGTCTCAGCAGTCGCACGGCCCTTTGCCGCGCGACCTCCAGGGGGCGCGCGCGGGGGAGGAGGGAGGCCTCCTCCGCCTCAAATGCCATGTTGGGCAGCTCACCTTCCTCGTGGTCCCGGCGGTCACCACGTCGGTGGCCTGCAGCATGTTGTAGACGTGCCACACGTCCTCGGGCACCTCAGCCGTGATCTTCACCGACCCCTCGCCGTCCTTGGCGCTAATCTCGCGCTTAGTGACCCGCATCTTCGATCCGCCAGCACTGACGCGGTCTGGACGAGTCCCAGCCGGTCTGGGCCTGGCGTGCGCGGGCGCGGGGCCAAGGCCTGTATTTGGGGGGCGGCTCTGCAGGCGAACTCCCCCGCGAGGTTCCACACTCGTGCTGGTCGCTGGGCGGCCAGTCTCCCCGCGCCCCAGCTTCGCAGCGTCGATGGTCAGGCTACTCGTGGGCGCCCTGGGCGTGGCGGCCGCAGCGGCGTGCTCCCTGCCGACTGCGGATGTGATGGTTGTGCTTGGAGCTCAACTTGTGTCCAACTCCAGCGGCGCCATCGTGCCTGGGCTGTCGGGCGACTGTCGCTCCTCGGGGGCAGCAATGCTTTACAACTATCTCGACGGGAAGACGCCCATCGTGACGTCTGGAGGCTACCTCATTGGTGAGAGCTTCTCCGTCGCCGCCTACGGCAATCGCGGGCCAGATCGGAGCGCAATCGCCCAGGCTCGCCGGGCTGGGCCAACCCAGGCCGGTCCTCTTGACCGTAACGATTCTGCGGGCAGCGACTGAACTCGTGTCTCGCAGGTGTTCGGTACGAGATTGTGAACAACTCGATTCTTGTTCCGCCCAACTCCACGTTTGCATCCTACGCAACGGCCCGAAACTACGCGTCTGAGGCATTCGTGCTGAAGCAGAACATGGTGCAAGGTGTCGGGCCGGGGGTGTCCGTGCCGCCGTCAGCCGTGATCGTGGAGGAGGACGCGGCGAGCACTGCGGAGAACGCACTTGCAGCGGGCGCCATGCTCGGGCAGCGGCTGGCTCAGTACACTTTCCACAAGCCTTCCCTCTGCCAAGCGGTGGTCACCTCGCTGTACCACATGCCTCGTGCTATGGACGACTTTGAGCAAGCCGACAGCACCAACTCTCAGGTGGCGGCGTACGCGGAGGACTGGGTTGCTCTCATTCCGCCCACTCCTCAGCGGGACTGGATCCCGATCTTGCGGAGCTACTACAGCAGCCCGATCGGTGGCCACCAGTACAACGTCACGTTGCTGGGCGAAATCCTGGAAGCTCGCCGGGGTGGCGACCTCTCGCGCAGCGTGGCCGAGCTGGTTCCCTCCGCGCAGCTGGACACGAGCCTGGGCACCCCGGCGCACGAGACACGCTTGCTGTGATCCCAAGGGGAGGGGAGCCATGCAGCCCAAGGCTGCCATTCGAATGCGCGACGTGCGATTGCCCGACGGCACGAACTGCAGCTCTGCCGCGCTGCTCGCACAGCGGCGCCGCCCACGCACATACGCCTGGCAGCTCTGGCAAGCGGCCCAACAGCATGGTGAGGAACCAGCGCGTGCAATCGATTCAGCGAGCTGCGAGCGCAGGGGGCTCCGCACGGCGGGTGAAAACCCGGCGAGACGGCAAGTGCGCTGCTCGCATTTCTGGCAACTGGCAACTGCCCGCGCTCGCAGGCCGCGCTCGCCCAGGCCACGAAGCCCGCGACCGAGGCCAAGACGGCCACGTCCACGGACATCACGCAAGCATCAAGCACAAAGATGGTCCGGAACTTGTGCCGCGCCACCGTGGGGGAGCTGCTCTGGCTTCGCGGCGTCTTGCCGCCCGCTGACTTTGACGAGACCGCCTTTGGCGGCGTCACGACACACCTCCCGCGTCCCGGCACACCCATCGCCGACTGGCTCGAAGACGGCGTGTTTGTTGCGTTGGAGGGAGGTGAGTCCTGTCCCCGTGCCAGGCGTTCGTGTCTCACCCGCGCTTGCACCCCTCGTCAAGTGCAACTGCCCGCTCCGCGCGCGCTGCGTTGCTGCGCGGACCGCAGGGTTCTTGCGAGCCGTCGTCCTGAGCCTGTGGCAGCTGCCGGAGAGCACCCCGGCGTCCTCAGATACGTCTGACTCCGCCGGCCCGGAAGGCGCGTCCCTGCTTGAGTCGTACATCATTCGGGTCACGTACTCGGAGGACAGCCAGGTCCACCTCAGCGTCGAAGCGCGCAGCGGCTCCAAGTTCACGCGCGCAGGGGCTTCGCGGCAGGCGATTGCGCTCGTGCGCACGCTCATCTCCCTGGTCAACACCCTGCCGCAGCTGCCTGAGGCAGACTTGCTTCTGTCGATGCGGCTCTACTACTACGACGACCTCGTGCCGCACGATGACAAGTGGGCCCCAAAGCACTTCTCAGACGCGCGCGACATCATGCCTGAGCGATTCACAGGCGAGAGCCCCGTCAAGCTGCTTGCAGGCTCCGCGGAGACCAGCTTCCACAAGATGGCCATGTCCGTTGCGTTCAGGAGGGACTACGTGACCGCAGCGCCTGCCGAAACGAGCGCAGCCGAGACGCCAGTTCCGGAGACGTCGGCACGCGGGTGCGGCGTCGCGGCCGCTGATCCCAGCAGCGCAGCGTCACGTGGAGACACAGGCGAGACTGCTTCGTCGAGGCGCCCCGCCGCCGCTGCCCCAGAGGCCGCAGCCGACCCAGCAGCGGCGCGCGAGGCGAAGTTCCAGCTTTGGGTGGACCGCGTCAAGGCGCACGTGCTGGCAACCAGGACCGCGTCGCTCGCGACCCTTCGGCAGGAGTTCGGCAACGAGATTCCGCCGCTCATGCTGAGCCGCGTTCTCGAGACGCTGGTGGCACGGAACGTGCTGCGGCGCTCAGGCAAGCGCGCCGGAAACGCCGCGCAGTTTCGCGTCATGGCTCTCGACCTCCCGACGGCCATTGACGGGAAGGCTGCCGCTGCCGCCAGCTCTGGCTCGCCGAAGGCCAAGGACGACGGTGACATGCCACGGATGCTGTTCAGCCTGGCGACGCTGGTTGCATGGGAGAAGCGGGGCGACTTTTTGACCCAGACGGCACTGGCCAAGCAGATTGGCCTTGGCAGGAAGGAGCGGGACGTCTCCAGAGCGCTCATCCGGAAGCTGGTTGACAGGGACCTGCTCGCCTCGTCAACGCGCGGGAACCAGGGCCGAGAGGTGCACGACTCCCACAAGCTTCGGCTGGCAGCGCAGGAAGCCTCGCAGTGGCTGCAGGAGAAGCGTATGCAGGGCGAGGCAAGCAAGCGGTCCCTGAAGCTGCTCTTGGCCCCAGGACCTGCGGCCGAGGGCGAGTCTCGTGCCCGTCACAGTGGCGCCTCGGACGCAGGCGCAAAGCGCGCAGCCAAGCGAGGCCGGCGAGGATCTGCGCCAAGCCGGCAGGCATCCGACTCTGGCAGCGACGACGAGTACGAGAGCGCCGATGGCTCCGACAGCGACTCCCACGGAGCCAGGCCGCGATGCCGGCAGCGCAGAAGCGCGTCTGAGAGCAGCGGCAGCGACGACTGCTCTCCCAGGCGCGGTGCCAGCGCCAGGGCAGACTCTTCGGACGACGAAGCCGGCGCAACCGACGAGGGCTGCGACGACGACTCCAACGACGACGAAGACTACTCCGCGAGCTCTGCTCGGAGCCCAGCGGCACGTGGGCGCAAGGCTCGACGCGGAAGGTCGGCGGTGGCGCCAAGCCAGGCGTCTGTGGGGTCTGTAGAGCTGCGGCACCGTGGCGGGGCGCGGGCCCGCAGCGTGCTTGGGGCTGCTGCAGCGCGCGCTCGCCAGCGAGCCCTCGACTGACGCAGCGGCCCGAACGACTTCATGCCACGCAAATCGTCATGCCAGTGGGTGAACGGTTGTGGCTTGTGCCTTGCGTGCGTGATGGGGACTGGTGACGAGCCAACTGCGTGAACGCATACAAATTCCCTTGGCGCACATGCCAGCACGCAAAGATCCCAATGTGCAGGCGACCGTCCCCGCCGAGCCAGAGGGAATGCTCTCAGCACCCCCCCCGGCTGCCCCTCCCGTGTCCAAGCGAGTCCCACGCTTGGGCGCGCAACGACGCACTCCCGCGGCGCGCAAACATGCCAGCCCTCTACTCCGCCGCCTCCTGGCGTGGAGCCTGCTTCGAGCGCGCGGACCCGCGAAGCTGCACGAAGGCCTGGCCCTGCACCGGCGAAAATGGCCCGCCATTGATGTCGCGCTGGCTGTAAAACTGCCTCGCGTTGGCGGCTCCCGGGCCGAGCAGCTGCTCGATGGGGTTGTCCAAGCCACCCTGGGCCAAGCCGTAGCGCTCCGAAAAGAGCTTGAACTCGGCCTTGGTCACGTCGGGACTGTAAGGGCTGTCCTCGAGGCGCGGCAGGGGGAAGCCTTCGACTGGCAGCGGATCGGACACTCGCTTGACACCTGACTTGTCCACCGCGTTGGCCATCACGGCCTCCGCCGCCTCCATGCGAATAGGCGCCGGCGGCGGCACAGCAAGCGGCACCTCGCCCTCGACGTCCCCGCTGAAGAGCTCCAGCGCCCCGTGCGCGAGGTGCCGGGTCAGGTCCGGGGAGCGGCCCGCGCTCCCGGGCGGGTCTTCCACCCCCGCGAACACCATCTTGGCGTAGTCTTCCCGACGCGAGTCCTTCGCCGGCGTGGCTGGGTTGGCGTTGAACAGCAGGTGCGCGGAGAGGCGCCCGGTGTCGGTCATGGCCTTGAGCCCGAGCCGGTCGAGAGTGCGCAGCTGCGGCGGCTGGGATGGCACCGGCTCCTTGGGCTGGCCCTTGACGGGACCCTTGGGCTCGGTGGGGCTGCCCTGGCGCTGCACGGACAGTCCGAGCATGAGGTCCGTCTCAGCCTGCTGGATGATGGCCACGTCGCCTGGCTGCTCCGAGGCCGTCCCCAAGCGGCTCCTTGCCGCCTGGATGTCCGCCTGGCTGGTGGTGGACCGGAGGCCCGACGGGCGGGTGTGGCGGGAGACGTGCGCCGCTGCGGCGTGCGTGAGCCTTTCGGCGGCCTTGGCCAGGCCGCGGAAGCGGGGCATGGGCGTCGCGGCAGAGGCGGCGGAGTGCACCGCGGCGGCGGTGCGCCCGCGAGCCTCAGCGGCGATGGCCGCAGCCTTGTTCCGGGAGGGGACCGCCGCGGCCGGAGAGGCTGCCGCTTGGGCGGCAGGGAGGGCGGCAGGGGACGGCTTGGGCGCCCTCTGGGACGGGGCAGCGGGGAGAGACGACGCAGCGGCGAGCGGCTTGGCGGGGCTTGAAGCCTGTGCAAGCGCCTTGGCAGATGCCTGGGCCTTGGTGGGCGCGGGCGCAGCGGACGCAGCCGCCACGTGACCTGCCCCGGCCCCGGACCCAGCGCCCGTCTGCAGGAAGAGGTCAGGCGGGGCCTGCACGTGGGCCTTGGCCTGGTGACGCAGCGCGCGCAAGACGGGGTCATCGGCTCGGTGGGCTGCCTTGAGCTGGTCGGCCACCGGCTCGCCGAGGGAAGAGCCCTTCCGCTTGGCCAGGAACCGAGCAACGCGGGCCTTCAGGGCGTCGTTGAGGTGCGAGCCGTCGTCGTCGCCCTCCAGGCGACCAGAGATGCGCGCGCGGATGGAGCGAAGACCCGACTCGGCAGAGGAAGGGCGATGGCCGGCGGGCTCGACGTCCGTGCCGCGCATGCCAAAGGGGCTGTCCTCCGAGGCGGCGATCGTCGCAGCAGTGTGGGGGTCGTCGAACAGGGGGTTTGCCAGCGTGGATCCGGCGCGGCGCAGGGCTGCGTGGCGGCTGCTCACCCCCGCAGCTGCCCCGGCGTGCGTCTTGGAGGCGGCCCCGGCGTGCGCCTTGGCTTGCGCGAAGCGAGCGTTGCGGGCGTCATTGTGGGCCTTGAGCATCGCGCGCTTCGTCTCGTCCGGGAGCTCGTCCACGTGCGCGTCCAGCACCAGCGAGTCCTGTGGGTCCGACAATGGCTGAGGCGCGGCCGCATGCAGCGCAGCGGCTGACTCGGCGTCGCCGCCTCCCACCGAGTGTGGCAGGGTGTTCGCCACGCCTGGGTGGAAGCCTGCCGTGCCCGCAGAGACGCCGTGCCCTGGGAGGGCGTGCGAGTGGTGCACCGAGCTCACGGGCATGCCAGCGTTGGGCCCCAGGCGAGGGATGCCGCTGGTGGCGTGCGGCATGAGGGGCTGCCCGTTGTGCACCCCCGAGCGGCCCGCCGCCGAGGCAGTCCGGGCTGCGTGCTCCCTGGCAGCGGGAGAGAGCCAGGACAGGGCCGCGTGGTGGCCGGTGGCGCCCACGTGGCGCTGGTGCGCCGGGACTGAGCCGTGCGGGAAGTGGTGCATGCCCAGGGCATGGGCGCCGTCGAAGGCTGCCCCTGGCCCTCCGTGGGGCCCGTGCGGATGGAAGTGCCCGACAGCGGGGTGGCGGTAGCCGCTGTGGCGATGCATGCCCGAGTGGCCGAAGGGGGCATGGGTGTGGTCGACGAAGTGCCCGGCGGGACCAGCGTGGGCGCGGTACATGGAGCCGTGCGCGGGGTGCGAGCTCCAAGCGGACCCCGCCTTGGAGCGGAATCGCTGCGCGTCCTCGTCCACGCTGGCCGTGTCGCGGTAGCGCGTGACGTGTCCCCCGTGGGAGCGCCCGCCCTGCTGCTCCCCCTCCTGCTCGCCCTCGGACTGCGACCTGCGAAGGCGCCAGCTGGTCCGCGGCGCGCCGTCCCGCGGTGTGCTGCCCACATCGCCCCCCCGCGTGCCGAAGCCCTCCTCGTCCTGGCCGTATTCCTCGCCGTCATCGTCCCCGTCCTCGCCCTCGCCCTCGTCCTCGCCCTTGGAATGCCCTGCCCAGTCCAGACCCACCTCGTCGCCAAGGTGCCCTGCCCCGCGCGGCACCCCGCTGCCAAGGGTGCTGCTGCCGCCACCGCGCCCGCCCGCGAGGCCTGCCTGCACCCCCTGCGCCGCGGCGCGGGCCACAGTGCTCTCCATGTCGCTCGCGCGCACGTGCGACCACATGCTGGACTGGGACTGGGCCAGGGCCGCCACGGCGTTGGAGAGGACCTGCAGGGTCTGGCCGAGGTCCTGCCCGCTGCCGCTGGTGCCGCCTGCCAGGGACCCGTCGTGGGCGGAGTCGGAGAGGCTGCCTTCCGAGGAAGAGTCCTCTTCGGTGTACCCGTCGTCGTCTGAGGCCCCCTCGGCGTCAGCTTCGTCATGGCGCGAGGGCGCAGCGTCCACGCGCGCCGGGTGGCCGCCGCCCAGACCCACGCCGCCGTTGGCGCGGGGGTCCACGCTCGAGCCCGCGGGGTAGCCGCTGTGATGCGGCTCCATGCCGTACGAGGTGGCGAGGCGGTCCTCCTCCGGGGCGTACTTGGACGCCTCTGCCGGGGTGGGGCGCTTGCCCGTGGTGGCGGTGACGAGGTCGGTGTACGACGCGTGACGGCCGACGGTGTTGTAGGGGTAGCCGCCGCTGGCGGAGTTGTGGTACGAGTGGCCGGTGATCCCGCCCTGGCTCTCGTACGTGTGCGAGGAGGAGTGGCCGTCGCTGGGCACGCCGTAGAGCGCATGGCCGTCGGCGTGGGAGCCGTAGGTGCCAGCGGTGTGCGGCAGCAGGGCCGAGGAGGTGGGAGGCGCCGCGCCGAAGAGGCGGTCCGAGCCGGTGTGGTCAGGGGAGCGCGCGGGGTAGAGCTGGGGGGAGAGGAGCTGGGGGGGCGGCGGGTCGAGCTTCCCGCCGGTGGCCTTGGCATGCGCGGCGATGGCGGACGCGGTGTCGCCGTGGTAGATGCTGAGCGGGGGCGCGCCGACCACGACGTCCTGGGGGGCGTGGAGGCCCGACGTTGCCGCGAGGACGAAGGGGGAGCTGGCGTCGGGCGGGTAGATGGGCACGCCCTGCGGATGCACGCCCGAGGGGTTCCAGTTCCCAAACGTGGCTGTCATGCCGTCTCCCGGGCCGTTGGAGGGCGGGATCATGAAGTTGGTCTTCGGGTCCGCGAACATGTCCGCCTGCGGCGTGGGCAGGCCGGAGGGAAGGTTCCCGGTCTGGAAGGGCATGAGCGTGGTAGGGGTGTGGCCGGGAAAGCCCGCAGTCGTGGTCAGCACGCTCGTGCCGGCGGGCACGCCAGACCCCGGGGGCACGCCGTACTGGTGGATCACCACCGGGGCCGGCGGGCCGTCCTTCGTGGTGGTGGTGGTGTCGTCCTGGGCGCCGGCCTTGGCGAGGAGGCGCCTTGCCGCGGTGGAGTGGAGACGGCGGTGGCCGGCGTGGGCGTGGGCCTTGGCCTCTGCAGCGGCGCCCAGGCCGGCTCCCAGGCCGGCAGACGCCTTGGACTGGGAGTGCACCTCTGCGAAGCGGGCAGGCGAGCCAGAGCCGCCCGAGGCCGCCTTGCGAGCGGGCGATGGCGGCAGCCCCATTGCCGAGTCCAGAGACGAAGGCGCCGCCGCCGCCGCTGCCGTCGCCTCAGCCGCGCGAGGGTTGCGACGAGCTCCCTTTCCCGCCTGCTGCAGGAGGATGGTGGCCCCGTTCGCGTCCACGTGGGGCGTGGGCTGGTCTGACCTGGGGGCGGCTGGCGACCACGGGTGGATGGACGCCATGCGCCCGGAGAAGGGGTCCGCCTGGGAGTAGGCTGGCGCCTGCATGTCGAACTGGCGGTACGACGCCGGCGTGGGGAGACCGTCGGCGACGGCCGTGGTTGTGGCCAGCGCCACCTTGTTCCGCAGGCCCTGCGCTGCCGGTCCCCACCCCGAGGGGAGGTATGCCGACGTCTGGAAGTGGTACGGGTCCAGCGCCTCAGCGCCAGCGCCCACTGCCGACGCCAGAGCGGCGGTCGAAGGGTTGGCGGCGAGCATGCGGCGGAGCCACATCACGTAGTTGAACGGGCTCGTGCTGTACTCGTGCAGGAGGCGGTGGTGGTCTGCCAAGGCCTGCTCCTGGTTGAACAGCGGCACGCCGCCGACGCCGCCGATGGCGTTGATGCCCGCCCCCGGCATCGGGTCCAGGTACACCCCCGGAGTGAACGGGACGTACGCCGTGGTTGGCACGTCGGGATCCAGGTACTTGGCCGGCACGTGGTGGGCGTACATCCTGCGGGGGAGGGGCGGGCGTGTCCCGTCGTGCAGGCGGTGGCGCCGGCGGGGAGCGGGGCAGCGTGGCGCAGCAAAAAGCGACGGGACGCGGGCGCGCTTCGGCCGGCGCAGCGGCTCACCATCGGCGGAGGTGGTCCGAGAGCTCGGGGTCTTCCGACTTCTTGACCGCTTGCTTCCAGCGACCTGCGTGGCGGGGAACGAGGGGGGGGGGGGGAATTGCAGCTCTCGCTGGTTGGGCGCCGGGGCTTTTGGCCGTGCCGCCGGCGCAGCGCACCCTGGCCGCAACCGACGCAAGGCGCCGGCCCAGGGCTCCCCAGGAGAACCAGCCGCGCCCGCTGCCCTCCCCGGCTGGGGCAGTCAGCCCCCTCCCCGCGTGCAGCGAGCAGCGAGGGCGCCTCACGCATATTCCACAGGTTGGACGCCGTCTCGGCGTGGCGCTTGTACTCGTCATGGATGCGCTGCCGCGTGGCGGCATTGTTCAGGCCAGTGGTGTCGCCCGCCCACGCCGGCGCATCGCCAAGATGGCGGCGCTCGCCGGACCCCTCCGCAGCAGGGTCCGAGCGCGCAGAGCACGCCAGGCAAGCGGCGAGGGCGACCGCCAGGCTAGCAGCCCTCATGAGCGGCCCGCCGACTGTCGAGCGGCCCGGGGCAGCCACAGTCCTCAGTTCCCCGCAAGCCCGGGCGCAGCAGGCCGACGCGCCGTGCGATGGGGGTGGCGCGGCTGCGCAGTTCCGGTCGATCGTCGATCGGCAGAGCCGATCTGCTTTGGGCTGCAGCAAGGACTGCACGCGACGAAATCGGCTGCCATGCTCGCGACTTCTGTTTCGGCAGTGAGGCCGTTTTCCGTCCCGGGGAGCGTGCGCGCGGCGAGCGGCATGGCCGGGGCGGCGCAGCCTCGCGGCAGCGTCGGCAGCGCGCGGGAGAGCTGAATGGCCGACTGCCCGTATTCGGCAAACCGCGTTGCAGCCCGCTTGATGGCGCGCCAAGCCTCCCAATTTCGTGTGTCTTTCGGCCGCAGGTCACCCGCCGCGGCTCTCGGGCAGTGTCGACCTCGGCCGCAGCATTGGCATCGCACCAGCTCCCGTACACCGAGACTTATCTGCACAACAGCCGGATCCCCACCTTGCACTTCCAGGGCTCGCTCCCGCGCCTGCCCATCCCCGACCTGAATGAAACGCTTGACAAGTGAGCTGCGGGCCGAGTGTCCGTGCTTGCAACATGCAGGTGCGCTCGGCTTGCCGGCGCCCTAATTCCACGTTTGCTGCAAGTGCTACCTGTCCGCTCCCGACGCAGGTACCTGCGCTTCGTGGAGCCGCTTGTGAGCGCCGAGCAGCTTACGGCAACGCGCACCGCCGTAGAGGACTTCCGCGCGAACGCGGGTCCCCGCGCGCAGGCCGCGCTCATCAGCGATGACGACCACCATCCGCACACCTCCTACATCTCCGAGATGTGGTACGACATGTACCTTCGCGACCGGAGCCCGCTCCCCATCAACATCACGCCCCAGGTGACGTGGCGCATGGACGACAACCCCGCCAAGAACGAGCAGGCCGTGCGGGCCGCGGACATCTGCCACGCCGCCGCGCGCTACTACGCCGCCCTCAAGTCCAACGTTCTCCTCCCGGACGCCTTCCACACCAAGGCCCACATCACGAAGAACCCCGCCTTCGAGCAGATGGTCAAGCTCCTGCCGTCGTCGCTCAGCTACTACCCCGCCGTCGCGGCGGGCGCCTACGCCCTCGACATGTCCCAGTACGCGCGCCTCTTCTGCTCCACGCGCGTGCCGCACCGCTCCAAGGACGAGCTCAGGTCCGCGGAGCACTGCAACTTCGCCATCGCCATCCGAGGCTCCGACCTGTTCAAGGTGCGGCTGTTCGAGGGCGCGGACGGCGACGTCGACGGCCAGCACCTCAAGGTGTTCTCCCCCTCGCAGATCGAGGCGCAGATCCGCGCCGTGCTCGCAGCCAAGCCCAGCGGCCTCCCCCGCGTGGCGGCGCTCACCGAGATGAACCGCGACGAGTGGGCGGACGCGCGCGAGCACATGGAGACCAGCCCCATGAACCGGGCCTCGCTTGCCGACGTCGACCGCGCCTTGTTCGTCATCTCCCTGGACGACAGCACCCCCGAGACCCACGAGGAGCTCTCGCGCGCGATGCTGCACGGTGGGGAGCGTGACCGCTGGTTCGACAAGTGCTTCAACATCGCCGTGTGCAAGAACGGTGAGCCGCCTGCGCCGGCAGCGCGCCGGCCCGCCCGCCGGACGCTCCCGTCGCCGCGCCCGCCCGCCCGCCGGACGCTCCCGTCGCCGCGCCGGCAGTTGGTTTGGGGCACGGCGCGGGGTGTCCGCCGGCGAGTCCGCCTGCCCTCTGCCGCTGCCCCCGTCGGCGCTTGCGTGCTCTTGCGCCGCGACCAACTCGTGCCCCCGCCGCCCCGCCGCCCCCCTCCCCTGGTTGCATCGCAGGCCGTGCGGGCATCTCCTGGGAGCACGCTTGGGGAGACGGCGTGGCCGTGCTTAACTTCTTCAACGAGGTGTACACGGCCATCACGGACATGCCTGCGCGCGAGCACGCCTCCGCTGCCTCCATGCCCGCGCCCGAGCGCCTGGGCTTCCACTTCGATGACAAGACCGCGGCGACGGTCGCCAGCGCCGTGGAGCACACCGAGCGCACGATCAAGGAGATGGACCTCGACGTGAGCGGCGCTGCCACGTAAACGACGGGGCTGCGCGGCGGGGCGGCCGTGTGTGACTTGGGGTCACGGGCGGCTGCTGGCGGGCGGCGCCGCCGCCGATCGAGTGTGAGCGCGGCGCATCGACCTCGTGCGGCTTCCCTGGCGCTTGTTGGCTGGCGCGTTCGCAGGTGTTCCGGAGCGAAACGATGAACAAGGAGGACGTGAAGCGCTCCAAGCTGGGCCCCGACGGGCTGATGCAGCTCATCATGCAGCTTGCGCACGTCCGCGCCCACGGCTACACCCCGTCCACCTACGAGTCGGCAACCACTGCAGCGTTCAAGCACGGCCGCACGGAGGTCATCCGCCCGGCCACCAACGAGACTGTGGCGGTGTGCAAGGCGTTCAACAACCCCACCGCCACCCACGAGGAGAAGTACCGCGCCATGCAGTGAGCCGCAGGCGGCACGCCTGTGCAGAGCGATCGCAAGTCGCCCCCCTCAAGCCTCGACGCCATTGCCAACGCAGCCCGTCCGCTGCTCCGAGCATCGTTGCTCCCCCAGCCCCCCCATCCCCTCCCCCGCCTTCCAAGCTCGCCCTTGCCCTTGCCCTTGCCCGCCCCGCCTGGTCGACCGCAGGGCATCGACGGCGCTGCACTCGAAGATCACGACGCAGTGCATGATGGGCAAGGGCGTGGACCGCCACCTGTTCGCGCTCCGCAAGTGGTGCGAGCGCATCGGCACTGGCCCGCAGGCCATCTTCGATGACGGCGCCTACGGCACCTTTACGGACATCCGGCTCTCCACTTCCACGTTGCAGAGCCCCGCTCTCGACGGCGGCGGGTTTGGGCCCGTGTCTCGCACCTCGTACGGCGTGGGCTACGGCATCGAGCCGCGTGGCGCCCAGTTCCACGTGGCGTCCTTCGGCCAGGGCAACAAGGAGTTCATCGCCGGCCTTGACTCGACCCTCGTCGACGTCCAGGCCACCATTGCAGCCATCCGCGGCGAGGGCAAGCCCGAAGAGGCGGCCCGCGCGTGAGTGCCGAGTTTCGCGTCGCTCCCGCATATCCTGCTCGGCGGCACCGGGGCAAGCAAAGCTGCCACTCTGTCCTTCAACGCAGCGCCGCAGTCAGCCACACCTGCTCTTCACACGGAAGCCGCAGGGTCGCGCTGGAGTCCTGCCCCAGTTCCGCGGCCGCGAGCCGCAGCAGTCTCCTCACCTCCCGCCGAATTTCCGCCTGGTCAGCCTCGCTACGAGACGCGATGCCTGACACGCTCATCACGCCGTCCGTGCAAGTGTCCAGAGAGCCGCCCCACACCGAGGGAATGACCGTTTTCCGCAGCGGCGCAAACAGCCGCGACGCATCGAGGGGCACTCGCCACTCGCCTGACTGCTGCCGCGGCGTGCTGTGCGGGTAGGCGTCGGTGATGAGGTCCTCCAGCTGCGCGAGGGCCTGCACGAACTGGCCGCGCGCCGTCATCGCCTGACGAATGTTCCAGTAGAGCGCCAGCGGTGCGCCAGGGGCGAGTACTCTGTGAATTTCGTCCACGGCCGCGTCCGCGAACCAGTGAAACGACTGCGCTGCAACCACGGCGTCGATGCTCCCAGTGCGGAACGGCAGCTGCTCCGCTGCCGCCCGCACCGCCGTCACGGCCATGGGCGCGGCGGCCGCTTCCGAGGCCAGCCGCGCAACTACCCCAGCGGGCTCGACTGCAAAGAGCTGGCGCGAGCGCCGGTCGCCGGGCAGGTGTGCGACTCCATCCGCCAACAGTCGGGTGAAGCGCCCGTGCCCAGCGCCGAGCTCAACTATGGCATTGGGGGGCGTCTCCACCATGCCGCATCCCTGGACCAACGCAGCAACGGCCTTGCGGGAGTACTTGCCGCGCCCGGTGTCGTCTGCGTGTGCTGGCAGCGTTGGTGCAAGAGAAGCGAGGCGGGCGTTTGGCCCGCCCCCCACCGGCACTTGAGTGTGTGTGCAGGTGCCTGCCCGAAACTTTGTTGGACTTGCATGGCGCGTGGCGCGCCTCGGGAAGTCTCACACGCTCGCGCTGCGTCTTCGCTGTCCGTGTAGGCCTTCATTGCGACCGCATGAACGGCCCGTTCGGCGCCCCTATCTGGCCTCGTAGCCCGCGCGCGCCCAAGCACGCTTCCCGCAGCGACAAACGCCCGCATGCCGCCTGTGCAGGCGCGGGGCGCTTGGGCGCGCGGTCCGGCGATTGCTGGCAGAGCTGTGCGTTCTGTGTGCTTGCGTGAGGTTTTGCGGCAGCGAGGCACTTGTCCGCTTGCAGTCGAGGTTGCGTGCCAGCGGCGCATGGCCGCGCTGGAGGCCCGAAGCCTCGGCTTCCAGACAGTGCAACGGTCTCGACAAGTTGAGGCCTATGTGCGAGACGCCAAGTCTGCTCTCGAGTCGGCCAGGTCGAGCATCGAGGCCGCAGCAGTTGGCAAGGAGGAAATCCAGTCGCGGCTGAAGCGGATGGAGGCCGCAGTGGCGGACGCCCGTTCCCGGCTGGCCAGGAGCGTGGCAGCACACACGGCGGCGCCCGAGCTTGTGGCGCGTGCCCAGGCCGCCGTGGTGGGGGTGTTCGAATCAGGCGTCGGCGGCGTCGCAAAGCTGCTGGACCCGACCAAGTGCGGAGCCAGCGATCCCGGCGCAGCTTCGGTGTACTCGCTATTCGAGCCTTCCTCGTCAGACGGCGACCTGTGCACGACATGGCCTCCCCCAGACGCGGAAACCGGCGCGGCCGTCGCTGCCGCCGGGGAGCCCATGGCTCATGAGGCGGCGACCGCCTGCGTGCTCCAGTGCCTGACAAGGCGCACCGTCGCGGTGGCCGAGCACGCCGAAGCTACCCGGAAGGATGCAGACGAGGCGACTGCCGTGCTGGCCAAATCGCTGGCCCAGGTGGTCGCTGCGCAGGGGGAGCTGCGAAGCGCCGTCAGCGGCGCCCGCTCTGCCCGGCGAGAGGCGATGCAGTCGCAAACGGAGCTCGGGCCCGCGCTGGCCACGCTCGACGCTGCCCGCAAGCGTCGGGACGGGGCCCTGGCTGCGCTTGGCCGAGCGAGAGCCGATGGCAGCCCGTTCGAGCGCCGGCTGGTCAAGGGAGCGCGAGCACTCGCGCCTGCTGGAGCAGCCGTCGCAACCCTCATCGGTGCGAAAGAACCCGTTGCCAAGTTCCAAGATGCTGAACGCATCCTTGCGGCTGCAGACGGCGCAGCCAGCGACGCCCCTGCCGAAGGAGACGGGGGCACCGTCGCCGATCCGCTGGAGCTCGCCGCTTGCATCTCCGGCGCATGGGATGCGACGTGCCGTTGCCTCGAGGACAAGGCCCGGTGGGTGTGCGAGCGCGCCCTGCCGCAGTCCGTCCGCGAGGTAAACGACGCGGCAACGAGGCTGGTCCGAGTGCGAGAAGCGGCGGCGTCGGCCGAACAAGAGCTGGCAAGCAAGGCCGAGGCGGCCAGGCACCGGCTGGACGACTTGGCCTCCCAGTGCAAGGCCGTCCCTGAAATCCAGGCCCTCGTTGAGCGGGCAGCCGCCACCATTCCTTCGCTCCAAGCCGACGCCGGGGCTCTCCGGGATGCCGCCAGTGCCATTGGCGAGGCAGCCGTTGCCGCCTCCAACGCGATTGACGAGGAGACGCGTCGGCTGGCCAGCGAGGCTGACAGGATTGGCAGCGCTTCCGCTGGCCTGCGCGCCGAGATTGCCGACGCCGAGGCCCGCCTCACTGATTCCCAGAGCCGCCTTCGAGCGGCGCAGCTGGCTGCAGAGACCGCACACGCCACAGCGCGCGAGAAGAAGGCCTCGCAGCACCAGAGTCTGGTCCGTGCGGCCTCAGAGATGCTGCGTCGCACGTGGGCAGCGGCAGCGAGGGCGAGGTCTCACGCCTCCGGAGCGGCCGCGGTCGCCACGCGCACCCCATCTCCCGGGGCAGTCAATGCCGTGGCCGGGTTTGCGGTTGCCTCGGCAGCCAAGGAGCTCGACGACGGCCGCGGAGCCGGCCCGCCCGGCGGCGAGGCGGAGAGCACCGCCGCAGAGCGCGGCGCGGCGGACGGCAGCCTCGTCCTGCTCGCGCGCTCCCCAGAGCAGGCGGCCGACCTGGCGGAGACTGCCAGAGCCCTCAGCGCCAGCGTGTCGGCTCTCACCTCGGGGGAGCCCGGCGCTCCCCAGCCTTCCAACGTGGCCGATATGCTGCTACACCTGCTCGAGTCGCTCGCGAGAGGAGACGCGGTGCCAGCAGACGTCGGCCAGGCGAGCTCCGAGCTCTGCGCGGCCATCGACTCCGTGCTGGCAATTCCGGAGGCGACCGGTGCCATCCGCGCGACGCACGAGGCGGCCGCGGCGGACGCGAGACGCGCGGCGGAGCGAGCCGCAGCCGACTGCGAGGGCCTCGTCGCGCTGCTGGACGGCGAGCGGCGCGACTCCGCTGGCCGCGCAGCCAGCGGCGACGGGCGCATCACTGATCCACAATCCAGCTAGCGGGGCCGCTTGGCGCCTGCCGTCTTGGGGGGGTCCGGAGATCCAGCCGGGCGCTTTGGAGCCCTGCCGAAGAAGGACGCGAGGGACTTTCCCGCCGACCGGAGCTCAGGCCAACGCTCCGCAGCCAACGGGGGGGGCTTCGCGGACTCGGGTCGCCCGTTCAGCACCGGCGGTGGCAAGTCCACGTCGGCGCATACCGCAACGTGGTCACTCCACGCAGGGGGGGTGTAGACGATGGCGGCCCCACGAAGCGTGTGCTGCAGCTCCCTGTCGAGCATCACAAAGTCGATTCGAACGCCCTGGTTGCGCGTCCGCGCCGCCTTGCGTTGGTCCCACACGGTGAAGGCGCCGTCCGCCGCAGGGTGGCAGGCGCGGAAGGTGTCCACCAGGGGCGCACAGGCTGCTTGGGCGCCGCGGCTCCCAGCACAGGCCGCCACACCGCCCGCATCACTGCACGCTGCTGTCTCCGATTCGTCGCTGACATGGCCGGCTTGCTCGCTGGCGCGGTCGCTGCGCGCCCCTGCGCGCGCCGCACCTGCCGAGCGCACTTCGCCCTGCCAGGCTGCCGGCGGCACGCCACCCTCACTGGGGTCGTCCGCTCCGCAAATGGCTGCCAGCCAACCCGTCTCCTCGTCGCTGTAGCCGAGCTCGCTGCTTCCGTCAGCCGACCAGAAGGCGTCCCTGGCGGAGCGCGGAATGTTCAAGTCCCCCGCGAGCACGACCCTGCGCCCCGCCGCCCGCTCACTGTCGATGAGGGCGCGAAGCCGAGCGAGGAAGTGCAGCTTGAACGCCAGTCGGGCTCGCGCAGGGCGGTCGCCGCCGTTCGGGGTGTACACATTCACGAGCGTCATCCCGCCCGGCGACACGCCGTGGCGGGTGAGCACGCACCGGCCCTCATCGTCGAACTCCCTGCCCAGCGCGTCCGAGGCTGCCTCGACCGGCTCCAGGCCGCTGCCCTTGCGGACCGCGGTCAGCGTGCCCGAGTACCCCGTTTTGGTCGTGCTGAACGCCCAGTACGTCTCCCAGCCAGACGCCGCCTCGCCGCGCGCGTTCAGCATCGCAAGCTCCCGCTTCACCTTGTCCCTGGTCAGCTTGTGCTCCTGCACCAGCACAACGTCGGCGAGCGTGTGGTCCAGGAAGGCTGCCAAGGATCCGTGCTGCCGCCGGGCCTGCGGCTCCACAGCGGCCCACCCCGCACAGTTCCACGTCAGGATGCGGTGGGATGCTGCCTTGGCCGGCACTCTGGTGGCATGGGCCGACGCCGCCGGCGCGGCTGCCATTCTCGCCCCTCCTCTCCCGCTCCCGGCCAGGCTGCAATGGGCAAGCGAAGCAGACTCCGCCGGCGCGGGCAAGAGCACACTCCCCTGCAGCTTCCAGAGCCCAGTGCGCGGGGGCGCAGCGGGCGTGTCTCCTCGCAGCGGTGCGCCCGGGCTCGCCGCCGACGCCGCCGCGCGCTGCTGCTGCGGCTCTGCACGCCCTCTCGTTGCGCTTCCTCCCCGCCACTCGCTGCGAACGACAGTCCGCAACCAGCGGTCTGCTCGGCCCGACCTTTGCAGCGAGTGCGTGCGCCCACCATGCGGCGGCTGCTTTGCCGATCGTCGGCCTCGTGCCGCGGTGCGCAGGGCATCTCTTCCCCAGCAGGTGCAAGCGGTCCTTCGCCCGCCGCCGCTTCTGCCGGCCGCGCCTCGCTGCCCGGCCGGCGAGCCAGCACATCTGCGGGCGCAGGTCCTGGCGCCAAGGGCGCCGCGACGAGGCAGGGACCGCAGCCGTCCTCGGCTTGGCCTCCGGGCAAGCTCTGTGTTCGCGCAAGCGACGCGCGACGCGGCCTGGCCTCCCAGGCGGCTGGCGGCGGCGCTGGCTGGCCAAGCGCCGTGGGCGCGACAGCAAACCCGTCCGCTCCTGACGGCGGGGCCCATGCTCAGGCGCCCAGCTGGGAGGGCCCTTCCATGTGGGACTGGACTGGCGACGGCCCCGCTGAGCCGGCAGCGGGCGCAGGTGGCCTGGCCGCGGCAACAGCGCCCCACTCGGCGCCTGGCCTGTCAGGGGCGGTAGCAGGGGCAGGGGAGAAGGCAGCAGCAGCGACAGCAGCAGCGGCGGCAGCAGCGGCGCCCAGGCCCGCCTCTGCCTTGCCGGCTTGGCCGCCTGAGCCCGGGTCGGACTCGGAGGCGGACCACCACGGCACCGCCGAGGACGACGTTTGGAGGCCCCCGCGCATGGGATCCGCGGCCGGCAGCTCGGGCTCCGGCGCGGGGCCGCTGTCGGACTCTCAGTCCGGGTGGGGAGCGGGGCCGGCCTCGGGCGGCGAGGCCATCTTCCCTTGGGACGACCCCGTGCTGGCGGGCAACTCCGCAGATGGCGACCTGCTCGCTGCGGCCGAAGGCAGCGGTGCCAGCGGGGGCGGGGGCGGGGCGCTGGGCAGCGGCGGGCAGCCCGCAGGCCTGGAGGAGGCGGAGGGCATTTGGGGCGACGAGCTTGACTCGCTGCCGCCCGGGTGGGGCGACGGGGCCCTGGGCGCGGCTGACGGCGCGGAGGGTGCGGAGCTAGCGGGGTGGGGCGACTCCCTACTTCATGGGGGCGCCGGCGGGGCCGACGCGGGCTGGGGCGATGAACTCGGCGTCGCCGCGGACGCAGCCGGCGCCGGCCTCCGGGGCGCTGCAGGGGCCCGCGACGACGCCTCGCTGAGCGCAGCAGCCATGCGCGTGCCTGTGGTGGACGCCAGCCTCAGCGCCCCGTCAGCAGCGCTCATCCAGCGGGAGGTGGAGCTGGAGGAGGAGGCCGTGAGGGCGTCCACGGACGACGCCAGGGCCGTGCAGGACAGCGTGGTGACGCTGGAGCGAGGCATGGAGCTTGCCCCCATGCGCCGGCTGGAGCAGGAGTGGCTCACGGCGCTTGTAACGGCCATCGACAAGGAGCAGGCGGCCCTGCTCGGGCGGGCGGCGGAGGGAGGCAGCAGGGTGAGCGCCGGTGCAGCCGCCGGCGCTGTGCCGGGCGCAGACAGCTCGGTTGGCTCGGCCGTGAGCCAGTCAGTGGCGCCGTACATGCTGCTGCTGCCCCCTGACAAGCTGGCCGTCATCACCATGCACACAGTCCTCAACCTCCTGCTGGCTCGCGGCGGAACGGCCCCAGCCACCGGCCTCATGACCCGCGTGGGCGCCATGGTGGAGTCGGAAGTGAACGTGTCGAGGCTGCAGGGCCGCGACCGGCGCGCCTGGGAGCGGATGCAGGGCGCGATGGACGCCAAGAAGCTCGTGACCCTGCGCCGCCGCTGCCGCGACGCTCTGGAGGACGCCGACTGGCCCGCCCCCGTCAAGGCCAAACTCGGCGCAGCGCTGCTCAAGTGCCTTGTGGACACCGTGGCGGTGCGCGTCCCGGCGGGGCAGATCGACGCCGCCCGCATCGAGTGGTTCGCCGCCAACACGGCGTCGGGCGCCCGGCCGTTCGTCACCTACGAGGGCCTGGCCGGCCATCTGCGTCTGGACGAGGCCATGGAGCGGGTGGCGGCAAGGATGTCTCCCGAAGAGCGGATCCGCGTGGGAATGGACGGGGCTGAGGCGCCGCCCGACCCCTCCGCCGACGCCGACGCCGACGGCAGCGGCAGCGGCAGCGGCGCGACCCTTGCGGAGGCGGACCCCAAGGTCGCGGCCCGCAAGCGCATGCTGGAGGCCGACGCGGCGCGCAGAGCCCGGCTGGCAGAGCTCGGATCGCGCGACGACAGCATCTCCTTCCCGGGGCTGGTGGCGCCGGAGGCCGTGCCGGTCCCTGCGGCGGCTGGCGACGAGGCTGCAGCCGAGGAGGCGTCAGCCGACTTGGCTTCCACCTCGGAGAGCGACATGGAGCTTGAGCGCGACGCCCTGGCGTGGGACGAGGCCGGAGCGACGTCAGCGGCGGGGGCAGAGGAGCAGCAGCAGCAGTCGGTGCGGGAGCGCGCCCTGCTCGCCGACAGCGGCCACGACAGGGCGGCTGTGTCGGGGCGCCTGGCTGCCCACGGCGGGGCCGAGGCGGGCGGGGAAAGCGACGGCCTGGACGCGGCGGACCTTCCCAGCGGCGCCTGCGCGAGCAGCGCCTCGGCAGCAGTGGAGGCGGCGGCTGAGCGGGACGCCCCGGGGAGCGCCCCCGCGCGCGTGCGCGGCGTGGCGCTGTCCTCGCTGCATCACGCCGTCCGCTACCTGCGATTCGGCCTGCAGGGCAACCGCGCCTGCGCCAAGCCCGCTCTGGGCCCCGAGGCCGGGTACGACGGGTCCTGGATCCAGTCGCTCTTCCCGCTGCCCTCCGCGACGGAGCTGCGGTCTCTCGACGCGCTCCGGTACCCCGGGAAGCACCTCGCCGACGCCGGCCAGCGCTTCGCCGCGGCGGACGATGCCATGGCCACGCTGGACCCCGAGTCCGCCGCGTCTGCCGAGGTGGCGGCGGAGTCCGCCGCGGCCTCTGCCGAGGCGGCGGACGAGGACCTGGCGCACGCGCCCCCGGGGTCCCACGTTGAGATGCCGGCCTTGGTGCACTCGTACGCGTGGGCGCCCAAGCGGGGTCGGAGCAACGCGGGCTCCGAGGGCGGCAGGCAGGCCGCCGTGGGCGTGATCCGGCTCCACCCCAGGGTGCTCGCGCTTCTGGCCGAGGCGGGCCCCTCCCCCAACCGCCAGCTCTTCTACCCCATGCTGGTGCCACCCCGCCGCTGGCAGTCGCCGGACTCCGGCGGCTACGTGCTCCAGCGCGCGCGCCTCATGCGCACCAAGGGCTCCCGGGCCCAGTCCCGCGTGCTGCGCGAGGCGTCCATGCCCTCCGTGTTCAAGTCGCTGGACATCCTGGGCGGCGTGGCCTGGCGCATGAACACCAAGGTCCGCGACGTGGTGCGCGGCGTCTGGGAATCGGGCGGCGGGATCGCCGACATCCCCTCCCTGTCGGACCACGCCGAGCCCCCGCCGCCCCGCATCGACCCCGAGGACGACGAGGAGACCGCCCGCAACAAGCTTCGCGCCTGGCGCCGCCTCGCCAACCGCGTGCAGCAGTGGAACCGCAACCTCCACTCCCTGCGCTGCGACCACAAGCTCAAGATGGAGGTCGTCGACCGCTTCGTGGACGACGTCGTCTACTTCCCCCACAACCTCGACTTCCGCGGCCGCGTCTACCCCGTGCCCCCCCACCTGAACCACATGGGCGCCGACATCTGCCGCGGCCTCCTCGTCTTCGCGGAGCGCAAGCGCCTCGGCGCCGACGGCCTGCGCTGGCTCAAGATCCACCTCGCGAACAAGATGGGCCGGGACAAGGTCTCCTTCGTGGAGCGCGAGCAGTACGTGGAGGACAACCTCGCAGAGGTCTTCGACTCCGCCGACAACCCGCTGACCGGCAACGGCTGGTGGCTCTCTGCCGACTCGCCCTGGCAGGCGCTGGCCACGTGCATCGAGCTCGCCGAGGCGCTGCGCAGCCCCAGCCCCGAGGACTTTTTGTCCAGCGTGCCCGTCCACCAGGACGGCACGTGCAACGGCCTGCAGCACTACGCCGCGCTCGGCCGCGACTTGGGAGGGGCCAAGGCCGTGAACCTGGTCAAGGCGGACAAGCCCCAGGACGTGTACAGCGCCGTGCTGGACCTGGTGGTGCAGCGCATCGAGCTGGACGCGACGCTGCCCGAGGTGCCGGAGCCTGGCACCCCCGACGACGAGCTCGAGGACTACGACTCTCGGCGCAGGTGCGCCGCCTTTGTGCGCGGGCACGTGGTGCGAAAGACCATCAAGCAGACGGTGATGACGTCAGTGTACGGAGTGACCTTCATCGGCGCGCGTGACCAGATCCGGAACCGCCTCCGGGAGACGTTCGAGCCCCGCCGCGAGGAGCTCGGCCTCTCCCCCGACGAGCTCGACGACATCGTGTACAAGAGCGCCGCCTACCTGGCCCGCACCACGCTGGACTCCCTGGGCCAGATGTTCGAGGCGGCCGACGCCATCAAAACCTGGCTGACGCAGGCCGCGCGCCTCGTCTCCTCCTCCAACCAGCCCATGGCGTGGATCACGCCGCTGGGACTCCCCGTCGTGCAGCCCTACCGCCGCAACTCCAGCCAGGTGGTCTCCACGGTGATGCAGCAGGTGGTGCTGGCATCGGAGAACGATGCCCTCCCCGTCTCCTCCCAGAAGCAGGGCTCGGCGTTCCCCCCAAACTACGTCCACTCCCTCGACTCTACCCACATGATGCTCACGGGCCTCGAGTGCGCGCGCCGCGGCATGGTGTTCACCGCCGTCCACGACTCGTACTGGACTCACGCGAGCGACATCGACGCGATGAACATCGCCCTTCGCGACGCGTTCGTGCGCCTCTACGAGATGCCGCTTCTGGAGGACCTCAGAGAGTCGCTCGTGCTGCGCTTCCCCGGCCTGCGCTTCCCGGAGCTGCCCGCGCGCGGCACCTTGGACCTTTCCGTGGTCCGCGACTCGCCCTACTTCTTCAACTGAGCAACAGGCGCCAGAGGCCAAGCCCCCGCTTTCCCCGCCAAACGGCGCTGTATGTGTGAGTGCAAGCATGCGTCTGTGTGTGAGTGTGTGTCTCCCTGTGTGGGCGAGCGCAGTGTGCGATTGCCAAACAAAAACACTTGCTCTGCTTCGAGGCCCAAGCGCTCATCGCAGCCTGGCACCTGTCGCTGCGCGGCGTCCGAACGCCCGCTCGCGCGCGGCAGCCATGGCCGTTGCCAAGGGAATGCGCTACGAGGTGCACGTCGCAAGGGTGCTCGAGAGCATGCTAGGAGCGGCCGCGCTCGTCGTGCGATGCGGCGGGGCCAACGACAGGGGTGTGGACGTGCTCGCTGACCTCGGGGACATGTCCATTGTGGTGCAGTGCAAAAACTTTGGCAAACGTCTCGGGCCGCAGTTCGTCCGGGAGCTGGAGGCCTCGGTAGCCGACGCGCAATCGAGCGCTGCGTCGTGGCAAACACTCGGCCTGCTGGCCAGCCCTGAGGGGTTCACCAAGCAGGCGCACTTGCGGGCTATGGCTGCAGCCCAGCCGCTGGGGCTGGTTGTGCTTCGGGAGGGCGACGCGCTTCCGTCAAGCCTCGTGCTGAACGCCCCCGCGCACATGAGGCTGCCGCAACAGCTGACCGTGGCGAGGGCAACGCACGAGGAACAGTGCACTGCCCGGCGCGCGGTGTTTCCTGATGCGAGCGAGGCCGTGGGGGCAACCGCTGCTGCGTCGGGGCTCGTGTCCCTCCACTGCTGGCGAGCGTGACCCGCTCGCGGGGGGTGGGAGGGGGAACGGGCCGCGAGGGAGAGACGCGCGAGCGGCCGTGTGTGTCTGTGTGCGTGCGTTTGTGTGTGTTGGTGCGTGGATGTGTCGAGGGGGCAGGTCGGGGCACAGCCGCGGGCAGTGGGCGCATATTCTGGGCACGCCGGACGAGCTGGTCGTGCGCACGCTGGCAGCCCTGCCCCGCGCCTGTCGCTGGAGGAGAGCGGGTGTCAGCTCTCGGTCAAAAGCTGTCCCGGCACCGGAGGGTCAGCGAGCCGCTGGATGATGAGCAGTTGCAAGGGGCCCGCTGCCGCGTCATCATGCCCCTCGATCGGGGCGCCCCCTAGCGCGGCTGCGCTGAGCCATGGCCCTACCCCGTCGATGCGGCGGACACTGAACGCGGGGGGAACATCAGCTGTGGCGGCGGCGGCGGCGGCGGCGTGGACATCCCCACCAGCTGCACCGGACCCAGCTTCTCCGCCCGGGCCGACCCTTCCGTCGCCGCCCGCCCTCCCGGGAGCCGGAAAGGCTCGCGCCGCGAGCTCGAGCCGCTCCAGCGAGCCCCCGCGGCTAGGGGCCAGGACGACGAGCGAGCCGGGCGCCGTGACCGCGGCGGCGAGGCTTGCGTCGCTGAGGGCTTCGACCGCGTCAGGCGCCTGAGCACCGGAGCGGCCTCTGGGAGGCAGGCCCTCGCTCTGCGCCGGTTTCAGCAGATGCGCCGCCGTCTCAAGGAGGGCATCGTGAAACCTCTCGAAGAAGGCCACGTCTGCAGCCAGGATGCAGTCTACCGACGCCGGGCCCAGGTAAAGCGGCCCCTCAGTACACGCCAGTGGCGCGGGCGGCAGCGCGGCCGATGCCGACTCGGGCGCGGCAACTGCGGTGGCAGTGGGTTTGGCGGCGGCAGCGGCGGCACCTGAGCCAGCCGCAGCCTCAGCCGCCGCATCTGCGGTGGGCCCCGCAGCAGCAACTGCGGCGGCGTCCCGAGGCGTCGGCGAAGGAGCGCCTGCCGGGAAGTGAGCCGCCTTGGGCCTCCCGAGCGAGCGCCGGGGGTCTGTCGTCCACACCAGCGTCGCAGCCTTGAGGGGGCAGCGCAGGCCGCAGCGCATCTGCGTCAGCGCGCACTGGCGCGCGAGGTCGGCTGCCGCCCGGGGGTGGCCGTCGGTGACGACAACGCTTCTGGGCGGCGCGTTGCTCCCGGCAGGCTCCTCCCGGCTTGCAGCGCTGGATGCCAGCGCGAGTCCCGCCAGACCTGCGGGGGGGGGGGGTGGGGGAATGGTCGGTCGCGCCCAAACTGGCAAAATATAGCTGTCGGGGGGCCGACGAGGCCACGCGCAAGCAACGACCACGGGGCAGCAGCGAGCACGTCACGCACTCTACGGAACAGACACGCAGAACCAAGGCCGCAAGGGGCCGACGCTCGCCGCTGGCCTGACGGCGGGAGCGAGCGACTGCTCCGCTCGGCCGTCAGCGGCATGGCGAGGGCTCACCGCTCCTTCCCGCCCCGAACTCGAGCAATGACGCGCCACCCCACGCGCCCAGCAAGTTGAGACCGCGCCAGCGGGCAAGTAGCACCGCAAGGGCCTCTTCCGCTGGCCAGACGCGGACATTGCCTGTGTTGTCGACTTTGGCAGCGCCGCCTCGCCCCGACATGAGGTCCTCCAGAGACACCGCTCTCGGCGCCTCGGCGAGGCACGCCGTGCGCACACGAAAGCTGCCGGCCGCGGAGTCTGAGGCCACCTCGAGCGAGCAGAACGAGGGAGCGGCCTCTTCCCGCGGCTGGGGCGGCAACTCGGGCGCCACAGCTCGCGCTGCCGCCTCTAGGCGAGGGGCTGCGTCTTCACTGCACCGGCTAGGGACGCTTGCACGCACTACCGAGCCGAGGCTGACGGGCGGTGCCACCGGAGCGCGCGCTGAGGGGTTGCCCCGCCGCGTCACTGCGTCCCGCAGCTTTGCCCACCGCCCCCGGCGCGCTGGCTGCGCCACTGGCGCAGCTCGACACGCTTCCAGCAGCGCTGCCGCGAGCTCCTCCGCCCCGGCGTCCGGAGCGATTGCTTCGGCCAGCCCCCGTGCGCGGGCGTGGAGCCTGGAGCGCAACGCACGAGGCAGGACCTGCACCCCGCGCGCGCACGAGACAACCGCCCACTCCCGAGGAAACTCCCGCCGAAGGGCCTGCGCCGCCGGGCCTGGCGTCTCCATCGGCTGGGTGCGCTGCTCGGGTCACGCTGCGCCGGCGCCTGTCGCAGCGTGAGCCGGCTCGCGCTGCGTGAGCCGGTTCGCGCCGTGTCGCGACACGCTCTGCCTGGCCGATCGCTGGCCTGGCGGTTGGGGAGCGATGCCGCATCCCGCCGGGCTTTTCCCGCTCTCCCCTGACCGCACTCTGCGCGCCTGTGCAACTGCGAGCCCCGCAAGGCTCCGGTAGCTGCACCAACGCGTTCGTGGGAGCGCATTCTGCCCCCGCCTCGGCCCCACCGCCCCGGCGCGCTGCCCGGCGGGCTGCACGCTTTTCCCCCGGCGCTGCCGACTCGAGATGGGAGCCTGCGGCTCCAAGACTAGACTGCCTGTGTCTCCGGCGGGCGCGGCGCAGCCCGACCGCAAGGCCGGAGACGCCAGCGAGGCCCCTACCCGCTCGGAGATTGGCGGGAGCACCATTATGGTGAGCGTGGCGCGGACGCCGGATCCCAAGAGCCGCGGCCGTCGGCTTTCTCCGGTTGCCTCCATCGAGCCGCGCTCCGCCAGCGAAGAGGAGGACGTCAGCCGTGCCTCGCCCCATGCCGCGGACCCGAGCGAGGGCGCCGAGGAGGACGTGACCCAGATCAACAGCCACCGCGACAGCGAGGGAGCGAGAGAGGGCGGGGAAGACGTGGACGTCACCGCCTCGGCCGAGGAGCCGCGGGTGCGAACTGCGGTCCCGCTGCAGCTGTCCACCTCCCTCGGGATTTGGGAGCACGAGTCGACATCGCCCTCGTTCCGGCTGAGGGGCTCAGGGACCGGGCTCGGCTCCGAGACCGTCTCGCAGCAGTCCATGTTCCGCGTGCAGTCGAGCGGGACGCCGAGCGCGACGCTTCGCCAGCTCGGCATCAGCGGCATGTCAGGCATGCACCCCATCTCGGTGGCCATGAACACGCCCCAGAGCCACCAGGGCGTCGACGGAAGGCGCCCAGGATCTCCCCACCCGTGCGCAGCTCCCGAGCCGACGACCATGCTCGTGCTGCAGTCTTCCAGCCTGACCCCGTCCTCGTCCCGCTCCCGCGGAATCAGCGGCATGGCCATTTCCCACTCCAGCGCGCCCAGGACCAGCTTGTGCGCCAACCCTGCCCTTGAGTAGGCCTGCCGGCCCTGGGCGGGAGCGCGGAGCGTCCGCTGGCCGCCCTCGAAGCTTCGAGCAATGTTCGGCAGTCGCTCGCTGCCTGGTCGCTTGCAGCGCCGGGAGCCCGCAGCTGCCTCCACCCTGGACCCCCCCAACCCTTAACCCCCCCTTCCCCCCGGCCTCTTGCGTACCCCCTATCGTTATCCTGGCCGGGGAGCGCTTTTCTTCGAAGTCGTGCATGGACGTCACCCCTGCAAGGTGACAAGTGCGTTTTCGGTCGCTTGGCTCTTCGTCGCGGCGCGTCGCCAGTGCCGTTTTTGTTTGCCCAGGCTTGACCCCGCCTTCGTGTGTGATGTATCTCTGCGTCTTGCCTGTGCCTGGGCTACTGCCGTGGGGGCTGGGCGCTGTTTGCGGCGCCCAACGAGTGGGCGTGCTGGCACGCGCTTTTTTCGGCGACACGCTCGAGGCACGCGACATGCTCGGGCGGTGCACGCAACGCCGCCCAGCTCATTCACCATTCGGTTTCGGCAAACTCCTTGAGGAAAACGCCCCACGGCGGCATGTTGTCCGGCCCCAGCGCGCGGCCGAGACGGCGGGTCTCGACGGGCGCGAGGATGGGGTCGAGAATGCGCGCCGCCGCGTCAATCTCGTCGATCGGAGTCTGGAAGTGGTTCGCTGCAGCGATCTCCTTGGCCAGCTCCACGGGCTGCTCCGGGTTGATCCAACCGGTGTCCACAGCGTTCATGAAGATGCGGTCCTTGGCGTAGTCCTTGGCGGAGGTCTTCACCATCATGTTGAGGGCCGCCTTGGCAGCGTTCGTGTGAGGGTGGGTCGGCTGCTTGCGCCTGTTGAACTTGCCCTCCATCGCAGACACCTGCACCACGAAGCGGTCCGGCCTGACCTCCCAGGTCGAGTAGTCCATCTCGCCTCCAGCCTTGCCCGAGTCAAGCGCTGCGCGGGCAGCTGCGAGAGCCGACGAGTCGTCGCCCGACACGTCGCGCTTCCACGCAGCAGAGCGCCGGCCGAGCGCGTCCAGGACCGGCGAGCAGCCCTGGCCGTACGTCGGGTTTCCCTCCGGGGGCGGGCGCATCATGAGCCCGCGCAGCTTTCCGGTCATCACGAAGGGGGCGAGCGCGTTGATGGTGAACGCCTCGGCCGCCTCGGTGGACGACACCTCGTGCATGCGCAGCATCCACGAGTTGGTGCGGCGCAGGTCGACCTGCTGCTCGTTCGTGTCCGTCGCCCCGCGAGGGAACAGGCGCATGTCCGTGATGGCGTCCTCCGGGGCGGCTGACATCTGACTGAGCATCGGCGCCGGCACGATGGGCACGCCGGACGAGGGGGCGGCGGACACAATGCCCTCCATGGGCGCCGACGGGTGGCCGGTGCTCGCCGATCCTTCGGCCGCCGCATCGCCGGCCGCGGAGGGGGCGGCGGCGGCGGCGGCGGGAGGAGCGGCGGCGGCGGCGGGAGAAGCGGCGGCTGCGGCTCCGCCTTCGATTGCAGCCTTGGCCTTGGACCCCGTGGCACCCGCGCTGAAAGCGCCCCAGCCGTCCCCGTCGCTCCACTCGTCCCCGGCAGGCAGGCCCTCGTCGGCCTCCGCGAACCCGATGAGGCCGGGGGCGACGGCCGCGCCCGCGAGGAAGGCGGAGGGGCTCTCGGCAGCGGCCTCGCGGCGGCGGCGGCGGCGCTCCGTGACGCGCTCCCAGGCGGCGTCGGCAGCCCCCAGGTCCCCCGCTGCGGCGATCTGCGCCCAGTGCAGGAAGTCGAAGTAGGGGCGGAGCATGCGGCGCTGCGAGGCCGGGAGGGAGGCGCCCGCTGCCTTGTGCGCGATGAGCTCAGCGTCCAGCAGGTGGGCGTAGTAGGCAGGGGGGCGGCGGATGGTCTGGCAGGCGTTGTTCACAATCATGTCCAGGTGGGAGTAGCGCCGGTAGAGCCACGCGCACCACAGCTCCAGCAGGGGCGTGGACCGCATGTCGATGCCGTACACGTGGAGGCGGCCGGCGAAGGCAGAGGCCGTCTTCTCGTTGGCGTAGCGGCGGGCGCAGTCAGTGGGGAAGCGGGTGACGACGATGACGTCGGCGCCGCAGCGGAGGAGGCGCATGGCCGCGTGGTACCCGATCTTGACGCGCGCGCCGGTGACGATACCGATGCGGCCGGTGAGGTCGGTGGTCTGGCGCCGCTTCGCCCAGCAGATGTCGGCGCAGGCGGGGCACATTGATGCGTAGAAGTGGTGAAGGCGGACGAAGCGTGCGCGGCAACGGTAGCAGGCCCGCGGCGAGTGGAGCACGCGCTCGCTCTCCCCTGCGCCCGCCGTCGACGCGGCGGCGAGCACTGCCTGGATGCGAGCGGCCTCGCGCTCCTCCTCCGTCGCGGTCTCCGGCAGCGCCTGCTCGGCAGCGCGCGCGGCGGCCTCGGCCACGGCATCCATCGCCTTGAGCGCGTGAACCGCACCGCTCTCCTGGCCCACCAGGGCGCGCCGCGCCGCGAGGTCCTCGAGGTCGGCCTCGGCGGCGGTCACGAAGGCGGCGCCTTCCGCGCCCCCGGCCACAGCGCCAGCGCCAGCGCCGGTTTCGGCCGTCGCCGACGCCGCGGCTGCAGTGGTGAGGACCCCCTCTGCCGCCGGCGCCGCGTCCTCCAGGGCCATGCTCAGGCTCGACGCCGCCACCTCGTCGTCATCGCCAGCGCGGTCGGTAACGCCGTCGAGCAGCATCGGCACGGCCCCGCCGTGCTCTCCCTCGAGCTCGGCCATCTTCTGGATGCGGGAGCGGCGCAGGCCCGTGTTGTCCACGAAGCGGCGGTCCAGCATCTTCTGCCGCTGCTCCTCCGCGCGCATGCGCCGCTTGAGCATGGTGCGAGTGGCGTGGACGCCGACGCTGGTTCCGCCGAAGAAGCGCTTCTTCAGGCGCGTGTGGGCCGACACGAGCGCCTGCCGAAGGTCCCGCAGCGCCACCGAGCCAGCATCGTCCTCGCTCATCGCGCTCGTGTCGGCCAGTGTGCGCAGCACGCGCGTTGCCGTGGCCACGTCGTCTGCAGACAGAATGCAGGCCGCCTGGGCAGCGACCATCTCCTCGTCCTCGGCCGGGTCCGGCACCGACACCGAGAACATTGACGGTCCCTCGTCGTCGGACGAGTCCATCGCTACGGGCGCTGGCGCTGACGAAGGACGGCTGGCCGGCCGCTCGAAGTCAGCAAGCGAACCACTCGTCGGCTCCGCCGGGGCCGGTGGCGCGAGCAGCTGCGGTCGCTCTGCGCAGGGCAGGCGGTACGAGCTCTTTCTTGCGGCCCGAGCGGACGGGTCGCGCGGAGTGCCCCGGTGCTGGTACGAGGAGCCGACCGGCGCGCAATTTCGCTTGCTTTTGCTTTGTTTTCGCGCTTGGTTGCCGTCGCGGGCAGAGCCCTGCGCCGGCTGCGTGCAACACCCCGGCTCGCACCCCCCCCCCCCGCAAGCGCACCGGACGGCGCCCGGGGGATGGACGTGTTTGAATTCTCGAGCGATGACAGCGGCGGCTCGCCCCACCGGCGCAAGCCGCCGACATCTGCAAGGAAGCCGGCACCCCGGCGGCGCCCAAAGCCTGCAGCCGCTCCCGCATTTGAACTTGTCTCGTCCTTGTCCGGGCCTGCGTCGCCTCCGCCAGGGGCGCGGGCCCGCGGCGGAAAGCGGCCCCGTCCTGCGGCAGCGGGTGACGCGCCGGAGACGCCGTCGGCGGGCGCTGCTGGCAGGGCTGATCGTGGATCAGAGCCCAAGCGCCCGCGCCCCGACTCGCCCGAGTCCAGCAGCGAGTCCGAAGCCTCTTCCCTGGCAGCTGGCGACGACAGCGAGTTCTCGGCGGACGAGGCCGAGGCGTCCAAGCCACTGCCTGCCGGTCGCGGCCGTGGGGGCCGGGCGACTCCTACGCCCAAGCCGGCGGCGCGGGCTCCGCCCAAGAGGCCGTCCACAGGAGGCCAGGCGCCTTCTGGCAGCGCAGGGCGGCGAGACGCGAAGAAGCGCGAGCCTGCTCCCGCGGGGGAGGCGGCGTCTACGACGCCCTCGGGCAAAGCGGCTGGGGCGGCTGCCTCGTCCGCCCGGTCCAAGGCCTCCGCCGCGAAGCCGCGGTCGAGGGGCGGCAGGGCGCTGCTCCCCGACCGCCTCCCCGTGGTGCTCCCTTCGTCGCTGCTTTCGCGGGCGCCGGAGCGGCACTCCACCGCGCTGGTGCACATGACTGGGGGAGAGGTGGACCTGGAGGGCGACGTCGGCGCCATCGGGCGGCTCACTACGGCGAGCGACGGCGTGCTGCTGGACCTGCAAGGGCAGCGGTTTGCTGGTGCCATCGTCCCATGCTGCACCCACCTGGTGCTGGCTCTGGGCGCCACCGAAGCGCGCGTGGAGGCAATGGCGAGCGACGCGGTGCTGCTCCAGCACGTCGACTCGGCCTTCGACAGCATGGGCGGCGCACTTGTGAGCGGGCACGAGGTTGAGCGACTCCTCGCCTTTGAGGACGTAGAACAAGCGCCGCCGCCGAGCGCCGCGGGCGCGGACGGCGATGTCGTCGCCGACTCTGCCGCTCAGGCGAGCGGGGCCAAGACGGCGGCCAAGCGGCGCAAGGGGCGGAAGCACGAGTTTTTCGGCACGCGGCGCACGAGCACCACCAAGGGCAAGGGCAAGAGGCGAACGCGCAAGTGATGCGTGTGAGCGGAGTCGCGGTGATCAGCGCGTCGCGCGCTGACCTGTCCAAGACATGTGTTCACCGGGGCGCGGAGCGCGCGCACGCTTCCAAGCCGAGCAAAGTCCACGAACCCACCCGGAGAGTGCCCGATGCAGACTGTCCGACGCGATCGGCGCCGTGCGCCTCGTCGGCACAACTTTGGGACTGAGCCTGGGCAGAGCGCCTGGCAGAACCGGCAGCAGCACTTGCAGGCCGCAAGCGGCCCCATGGCGCAAGCTGGGGTGAGGACCGCGGTGCCGACGCTGACGAACAGGGCTGCCTCGGGCCCGTTTGGGGGAGGAAGGAGGGTTCTCTGGGCGCGGCCTGGGCTTCTGCGTGGCCCGGAGCGATTGCAGTCGTTTTGCTTCGCGCTCTCTTGACTTGTCGCAGGCCTCCCCGTTCGAGGATGACGTGCAGGTGTCGGGCGAGATAGGGTGAGCGCGGAGGCGGTGTCTGAGCTGGCCTGCTTTGCGTGCATGGGGCCCGCTGCCGCTGCCACTTGCTCGGCGAAGCAACACGCCCGAGTTCGGCTTCTTCGAGCCTTGCCCCTGCGACCGCAGGGACGAGCAGACATCCTGGAACAACATCATCTGCAAGTCGTCGCGACCCTCCGTTGCGTTCTTCACCGTGGCCTTTCGGGTGAGCCTCGCTGGCGCTCTGGGGCGGGCAATGCGGCTGCTTCTTGCCGCAGCTTCCAGCAAGCGCATTGTCAAGTCCACCTCGCCCTCGCTTGCCGTGCCGGAGCCCCCTCCGACCCCCCTTCCGAGCCCCGTCGCTGTGCAGTTCGCCGCGCTGATCCTGTACCTGCTGAACGGGTTTGTTGGCATGGACTACGTGACGCTGTTTGTGGTGACGGTGCTGCTGCTGGCCTGCGACTTTTGGACTATCAAGAACGTCAGCGGCAGGCTGCTCGTGGGCCTGCGGTGGGGAACCCGCGTGACGGAGACCGGCCAGACCGAGTGGTACTTCCTGACCCACCCCGTGAGTGTGCCAGCGCCCCCGGCTGGTAAGGCAAGCTCCGGAGCCGAGCAGGGCTTGCTGCCGCGCCGTTGCCGACTGCCCTGCTGCCCCGGCCGCCGCGCCCTTTCTCGAGGTTTCGCCACGGCCCGCCCGGCCGCCGTGCCACGAGTCACGAGCCGTCCGTTCCCGCCTCGCCGCACCGCAGGAGCGCGCCGGGAACGCCAAGCCCGCCGACAGCCGCATCTTCTGGCTCTCGCTCTTCCTGGCCCCGCTGCTGTGGCTGCTGCTGGGCGTGGCCGCCCTCCTCAGTTTCAGCCTCGACTGGCTCGTCCTTTGCTCCTTCGCCCTGGCCCTGACCGGCACCAACACCTACGGATACTACAAGTGCTCTGCTGCGGCCAGGCAGCGCTTGCAGCAGGCGCTGGCGGACTCTGCCATCAAGGCCGCCGTCGGCGGGGGCGGGGGCTCTGCCTTCGGGACCGCCCTCATCTCCAGCATGTTCGGAAGCAGCGGGGCGCAGCCGGCCAGCGGCGGTGCGGCTGCTGCTGCTGCTCCCGCGGCGACAGCAGCCAGGGGCTCCCCCGCCCCGGGACAGGCTGTCACGTCCAAGCCGGGCAAGGCCTTCGAGGGAGACGCCACGGGGCTGGGCGACGACGACGCCGGGGGCTTTGTGCACAGCTCCGAGGGGGGCGACGGCGTCCCGTCGCGGAACCCCTTCGACGACGACGTGGCTGTTTGAGTGCGCGGCTGCGCTAGTTGAGTGCGGTGCAGCGCGGGGAGCTGGCTGGCAAAGAGTGGGTTGTGCTCCGCTCGGCTCTCGGGCCCTGCGCGTCACACGCGCGCCACAGCATGAGCCGGGCACGCGACTGCGAAGCACACTCGTGGTTTGAGAGGACCCAGCGAGCGCTGCCACGCGAAACACGCAGACGCAGGCAGGCGTGCGTTCGGGCGTTGAGGGACCAAGATGGAGCCGCCCCCACTGCCCCACCGGTCCGCGCCTCGTTGGCCCTCTCGCTGCGTCAAGCGGGAGCGAGCGCAGGCCCACGAGCGGGGGAGGGAGTCGCCCGCGCCGCCAGCCCGCCCAGAGCGCACCGGACGCATGTCGCGATCAAACTCGGTCGAGGCACTGAAGCTGGATGACGCTGGAGCCGCGAATGATCTGCGAGGGGCGACAGCGGAACGGGGAGAGCGGATATTGGCTGACCAGGCTGTCACGGAACCGCCCCGCCTCACAGGGCCCGCACGCGACGCCACGCCGCGCGGCGCTCAGACGGGGGGGAGGGTTGCGCTTCAGACTCACCACGCTTCCGATGGGCCGGCGCTCGCTCGCGGACACGCCCTCGCTTGCCGCTTCGAGCACCAGGTTCATGAACTGGTCGTAGCCCATGAGCGTGCCAGTAACCTCGCGGCCGGCGTTGAGCTTCGCGCTCACGCGCTTCCCCATGTACTGCTTCAGCTGGGGCACGGCTGGCTTGGGCATGGTGACGAGCGAGAAAAGGAGAGAGGGCAAGAAGCAAAAACACAGAAGCTGCCTTCGCTGAAGCGCGGCTGCTCAAGGTTCTTGTCGGGCTGCGGGGGGTCTGCACGAGCGGCAGGACCAGGAAGGGGAGCGCAGGTACGGCCAACGCGCTGCGGAGGTGGCCAGCCGCGCTCGGGCCGCGGCGGGCGCAGGCGCCGCCGGGCGGTTTGGGTCCGCGGCGGGCGGCTCTGCCCTCGGCAGCCAACAAACAATGTGGTTGCCCCCGCGGCTGCACTCGAAGGCGCCGCCGGACGGCCGAAGCGTGCGAAGACCGCAGCTTGCCGCAGTGCGTCCGCGAGCAATGCCCGCCCGCTGTTCGGTGCTTGCCGTCCTGTCGGGGCTCGCCCTGGCCCGGGGTGCCGTGCCGTCGTCCGCGAGCCTTGCAGTTGATTTTGAGTCTCACTTGGCCACGCAAGATCTGACGTGGGAGTGGACGAACACAAGCTCGCAGAGGCCAAGCCTGTGGTGGGACTCTGGGTTCGTGGGCAACGGGCTGCTGGGTGCCTACCTGTTTGAGCCCGATCCCCACGACCACTGGCGCATCGAGCTGTCGAGGATGGACGTGTACGACGACCGCTACTCGGGGAAGAACCACACCGGCAACTTCGTGTACGACACCCCCCGGCTGCCAATCGGCTACCTCCGCGTCGGCCTGGGGAGCGGAATGGCCTCGGCGTCGATGCGCATTTCCCTGTTCCGGGGCGAGCTGACGGCCAACGTCTCGCTGCGCTCGGGGTGCTCGGCGTCGCTCACCCTGCTGGCCAACGCTGCGTTTGACCAGCACGACGTCATGGCGATGTCCACAGTTTGGGACACGGCAGCCTGCGGCCCCGCCAACCCCCTCGCCGTCCAGCTTGTGGCGGAGGTGGCCGAGTCCACCTGGGCGCCGAGGAACCCCGACTACGTCCCGAACCCGCCCGCCCAGGTGTCTCGGGTGGCTCCGCCGTCGCCTGCTCCGGAGCAGGCCGCCCTGGTCGTGTCCGTGCAGCCGCACCTGCGCGGCACGGCGCACTGCACCGCTCTGCTGACGGTGCCCTCGGCGGGCAGGGAGGACGCGTTCGTTGCCATTTCGCCCGTGGTGTCCTCCCCCCGCGAGGCGCAGTTCCAGGCGTCCACAGCCGCCGCCCGTGCCTCAGGCGCCGGAATGGCGGCTATTCGCGCAGCGAATGCAGCGTGGTGGGCGGCGTTCTGGCCACGAGGAGCCTTCGTGACGACGGACGCGACATGGGTGTCCTCCTTCTGGGCAGCGCAGTGGTACAAGTTTGCCTCCGCCAGTCGGCAAGGGCGGGGCGTGATGATGGACCTGCAGGGGCCCTGGTTCGTCCCTGGCACCCCCTGGCCGGACGTGCACCTTGACATGAACGTGCAAATGCAGCACTACGCGCCGCTGTCCGCGAACCGGCTGGACCTCTTCCAGCCCTTTCTCGACACGTTTGCGGCCGCGCAGCGCGCTGGCCGCCTCTCGCTCAACGCGCCGGCGGCGTGGCACTCGTCCGCCTTTGCAGTTGCAGCCGCGCCAACGGGCGCGTCCGGCCTCCAGCTCATCGAGACCTGCTACTGGGACCACGGGCCCAACTGCACGACCTCGCCCCCTTCAATCACGGGCAACCTCCTGTGGGTCGCCCACCTGGCAGAGCGCCACTTTGCCGTCTCGCTCAACCGCACGTCAGCTGAGAGCGTGCTGTTTCCGCTGCTGAGCGCGGCGCTCAACTTCTACAGGTTCTTCCAGCTGCCAGGGCCCACGCAGCCTGACGGGCGCACCCACCTTCCCACCACCTTCAGCCCGGAGTTCCCGTACCGTGGCCCCGACACCAACTACGACCTGCAGCTCTACCGGTGGGGCCTGCTCCGGATCCTGCAGCTGGCAGACGCGGGGGTGGGCCGCCCCTCGCCGGAGGAGCGGAGCCAGTGGGAGGCCCGGCTGGCTGATCTCGCGCCATACCCTGTGGGCCCCGATGGTCTGGTGATCGCCGAGGGCGTCCCTCTCAACGTGTCGCACCGCCACTTCTCGCACCTAATGGCCGTGTGGCCGCTGCGCACCATGAACTTCTCCGACGCCGACGGGGACTTTGCGCTGGCCACACGGTCTGTGGACCACTGGGCGGGAATGAAGGGCGCGCTCACCGGCTTCTGCCGCCCAGCAATGTCGCAAATGTCAGCGCAATTCGGGCGCAGGGCAGCGGCCATCACCAACATCACCTTCTTGCTCAGCGACTGGATCAAGCCCAACACGTTCTACAGTGAGGGCGCCAACGGCCCCTGCACCGAGACGCCCTACGCGGCGGCGTACGCGCTGCAGGCGGCCATGCTCTCCTCGTGGAATGGCACGCAGCGCGTCTTCGCGGGGGTGGACGACGGGCTTCTGCCAGGCGCAGCCTTTTACGGCCTGCGCGGGGAGGGGGCATTCCTGGTCAGCGCGCGGCGGGTCAGCAACAAGACCCGCTTTGTAGCAGTGCTGTCCGAGGCTGGGTCTGGCCTCGTCGTGGAGGCGGACATGCCTGAGCCGTGGGCAGCCCAGTCCAACGCGACGACGCCAGTCACGTTGGAGCGGCTGCACCCGGTGGGCCCAGCGATGCTGCCCCGCTACCGCGTCCACGGGCTGCCCGCCTGGTCCTCGGTGGTCCTCTTCCCGTCGGACGACCCCGTGTCGGCGGGGGATGTCGCCATCGGCCCCGCTCCGGGATGTCCCGCCGATTTCAACTTCTGGGGGATGAAGCCAGGCGGAGACGTCCCGGTCACCCTCGCCGCGTGCGGCAACGGGTCCCAGCCGGGGCCGGACCAACAGTTCCGGATGGTGCCGCTGCCGGCCCCGGATGGTGACTCGTCTGCAGACGGCACATTCGAGCTTCGGTTTCTTGGCGGGTCGCCAGCCCAGGAGCCGCTCTGCCTCGGCACCCTGGCCTGCGGGACGACGGACGGCACAGGCGCCGTGCTGGTCAGCTGCGCCGCGGCGGCCGCGGCCAGGGCTGCACCAGGCTGCAAGGGCTCCCCTTGTGCCGCCGCAAACACAGCGTGGGCGTGGTCGCCGTCACCCTTCGCCAACCGGCTCCGCCTCCCATATGCCAGCCGGCAACAGGGACAGGACATGTGCTTGGACGTTCCTGGCGCCATAGGGCCGGCCGTGGATCTCTACTCCTGCGACAACCACGTCGGGCAGTATCTCAACCAGGAGTGGACCTTTAACAGCTCGACTGGCGCCGTCGTGTCCCAAATAACGCGCCCGGGGTGGCAAGGCACATGTCTCACCGCTCATGGGTAACGCTTGGCAACATGGGAGACAGCTGAAGCGCGCCAAAGCGCGGCCAAGCCTGCCACGGCCGGCGGAGGTCCGGCAGAGGCTGAGCAAGGCTACGGTGCGCCAACGCGAACCACAGCCCGGACGGCGTCCCGCACCAGCCGCAGCAACCGGCCTCGCTCGAGGCGGACACACGCCGCGTTCCTGAGGGCCTCCTTGGTGGGCCGCGTGCCGGCAGCCAGCTCAACGTCCGCCATCGGGTCCGTGATCTGGTAGTAGCGCACGGTCATGTGGGAGAGCAGCGCCCAGACGTGCCCCTCCATGTGTTGGCTGCTGCCTGTCAAGGCATCGAGCGCGCGGGCCTCATCGTCAGGCTGCCAAAAGTCCGTCACAATCAGCTGCGCGCCTTCTGGCAGAAACACCAGCGGAATGCTCACTCCCCCGCACGGCGACACCACGACACTGGTGGACGAGAGCAGCGCCAGCTGCTCCGCAAACGTCCCCGTCTCGGCCCAGTCAACCACCCGCACCTCCACCCGCGGCGCCCGGCTGCCCGCGCCCAGAGCCAGCGCCTCAGGCCCCGCCGCGCCGCCTCCCAACGCCTGCTGAATCCACTCGGCAGCCTCGTCGGTGTTGCAGAGGCCTCTCTTGGGCCCATGCACGCCCCCCTGTTTTCGGGTCACCACGATGCGCACCGCGGGGTCGTTGGTGTCGGGGCCATCCCCTCGCCTGGCCCGCGAGCCGGGCGCCACAGCATCGCAGGGCAGGCCGTGGCCCCTCAGCACGGCGCATCGATAGCCACTCAGCAAAGCTGCCTGGGACGCATCCGCAGGCCGGTGCACGAGCCCAAACGGCGCCGTTCCGACCACAAGCCGCTTGAAGCACAGCCGCCGCTCCAGCCGCCCGTCAAGGTCTCTGGCGCCGCCAGCGAGCGCGGCCAGGGAGGTGGGGGGCAGTCCAGGCGGCAGGGCCTTGCTGACGGCGTCGAAGAAGACCATGCAGCGCCGTGCCGCGGCCTCGTCTCCCGCGTGGAAGGCTCCGCACCCGCGCCTCAGGGCAAGGCGCGTGGCGTTCCAGGGCCTGCCCCGCGCACCGCGGCGGTGAAACACCGAGTGCAGCGCATACGCGGCGAAGCCGTCCTCGAGCAGCAAGTGGCCCACGTTCGCGTCGCGCGCCACAGGGCTGATCAGCGCAACAGTGTCGCCGACCCACACTGCGTCCGTAGCCCGCTCGCCTGGGATCTGGGCGGCGCCGTGCGAAGAGGAGGGCGCACCCGGAGGGGCCCCGTGCACCAGCCCCTGACTGACTGCCTGGATGCGCACTTCGCTGCGCTCAAACGTCTCTGACGCCGACGCGAGGCTGAGCACGGCTGGCGGGCCAAGCGCCGGCCCGCCCCGCTCAGCAAGGGTGTGGAGTTCCGCCTCGCGCTCGTCGGGGTGTACGAAGTACAGCACAGGCCCGTCCTCGGCGTCCATGCACACGTCCAGCAGCTCGCAAGCCCTGCCCGGCGCGCCGGCGTTCGCCGCGCCATCAGCGCCTCGGCCGAGGCAGCGAACGGAGGACAGCGGCACGGTTCGCCCGTCCACCATGTGCCCTGCACCGCCTGTGTCAGCCTCCCGGTCCCTCGCTGCCGTGCTCGGGTCCCAGCGAGCCCATTGGGGGAACCGGACCTCAGCGCTCAAACTGGCACGCTTGGCAGCGTCCGGTCCCCACAACGTCAGCGCCGCCAACGTGATCACCGACCCCACCAGGACAAGCACGCATGCCCACGCCCGAAGCCGGGCAAGCATGCCTGGGCTCAGCGGACTGCCCGGCCGGGCAGGCCGCGCTGGCATGCGAGTCGGCGCGCGGGCCCGAGCGAGCACGCTCCCGCTCCCCGGTCTGGGGCCTTGCAGCTGCCAGCGGCGCGCACAGCGAAAGATCTTGTGGCGGCGCACGCGCCTGCTTTCGTGGTGCGAGGCGTGGTCACGAGGGGCGATGGTGGACAAGGGATATTTGCGGATTCGCAAGCAATCGCGAGGGCCTGGGCTCGGCTCGAGCCAGCAACGCGAGCATCACGCAGACGTGTCATCTCGCGCGCGCTTGGCGGTGGACTCCCCCTCCTGGCTCTCGGCAGCGCGCTTCTCGGCGCGGGCGGGCGCATCTGCGGGCGCGGCAGGCGGCAGGGCCACCGGCTCTCGGCGAGTGCGCTGCTGCAGGGCGAGGTCAGCGAGCACGAGGGACGTCATGCCCTCGACGAGGGGGGATGCCCGCGGGAGCACGCACGGGTCGTGACGCCCTCGGGCCGCGAGGTTGCCCTTGGCGCCGTCGAACCCGGCGGTGTCTTGCGGACGGCCGATGGTCGACACAGGCTTGATAGCCACGCGGAAGAGGAGCTGCGCGCCGGTGCTGATGCCGCCCAGCGTGCCGCCGGCGTTGTTGGTGCGGGGCCGGAGGAGCACGCGGCCCTGCTCGAGGGTTGGGTGCGACTGCGGGGGCAGCGCGCCGGCGGCGGCCGAGGAGGCAGCGGCAGCGGCAGCGGAAGCGGAAGCGGCAGCTGCAGCGGCAGCGGCAGCGGCAGCGGCGGCTCCACTCGCGGCGGTGGCAGCAGTCGCCCAAGCGTCGGGCGCACCTCCAGCCAGGTCGAAGGCGTCGTTGTGCGCCGACCCGCGGAGGCGCGTGCCGGCGAAGCCGCTGCCGATCTCGAAGCCCTTGGTGGCGGGGAGGGAGAGCATCGCGTGAGCGAGGACGGCCTCAAGCTTGTCGAAGCAGGGCTCGCCGAGGCCGACCGGCATGCCGTCCACCACGGTGGTGAGGACGCCGCCCGTGCTGTCCTGGCAGGACTTGACGTCCCGAATGAGCGTGGCCATGCGGCTGGCGGTGGCGGGATCCGGGCAGCGGAGGGTGATGACCTCGTCGGTCACCAGCGCGCCCTCGGCCGAGGCCACGGTCTTGCCGTCCCGGTCGAAGAGCGTGCCGTCATCAGCCCTGTAGCAGGCCACCCCGCTTCCGTACGAGCCGGCCACGAAGGCTGCCTCGTCGGCGGCGTCGGCGGCTGCCTGCTCGGGGCTGACCTTGGTTCCCGCGTCGGGCTCCACGCCGTCTGCAGCGGGGGCGTCGATCTGCTTCCAGTGCGCGGCCGAGCGCAACACGCGCAGCCGCCCGCGGGAGTCGACCTCCTCGCGGGTCCAGGCCCGGCCGCTGGGGTGGCACAGCAGCTCCGGCGCCAGGTCGATGACGCCCACCGAGGACACGAAGGTAACGATGCGCGTGCCCCAAGTCTCGGCCAGCCACTTCTCGGCAATGGCGCCGGCGGCAACGCGCCCGATGGTCTCGCGGGCCGAGGAGCGCCCGCCGCCGCTGGCAGCGCGGATCCCGTACTTGACCTGGTACGTGTAGTCGGCGTGACCGGGGCGCGGGATGACGGACATCTCCTTGTAGTCGCCCGGGCGAACGTTCTCGTTGCGCACAAACAGACCGATGGGCGTGCCCAGGGTCATTCCGCGCTCCGTGCCGCTCAAGATTGTCACCTTGTCCTTTTCGGAGCGAGGCGTGGTGAGGCGGGACTGTCCGGGCCGCCTGCGCGTCAGCTGGGGCTGGATGTCTGCCTCCGTCAGGGTCATCATGGGCGGGCAGCCATCAACAATGGCGCCCACGCCCTCGCAGTGGGACTCGCCAAAGGTGGTGACCCGGAACACGCGGCCGAAGGTGGACATTGCAGGCGAGCCTTGGCTCGGCGGAGGGAGACGCGGGTCCGGTCAGGCGCCGGCGGGGCACGGCGAGCGCCTTGCCTCGCGCGAGTGTGGCGCTGGGCAGCGCGGGCCACGGGTCAGCCGCTGTCGCAGCCGGGACCGGGGACATCATCGCAGCCACGGCTCTGCCCGCGGGGCGGCTCTGCCCGCTGCCCCGAGCAGAGCCCCCAGCTCCCGCCCAGCGAGCGGAGCCGCAACGCCGGCGAGCACGCTGCCGAGGGCGCCCGCCCCAGCGCCGCTCCCCGCCCCAGCGAGCGGAAGGATGGGCGAGGCACCCGGCCGCAAGGTGCGCAAGCACAAGGCAAAGGGCATCAGCCTGGTGGGGAAAATCGTGTTCGCCTTGCCAGCGTTTGCGCTGGCGGCGGCGATGCTGTTCCACCACACGTACCAGACCAAGTTTTACGTGGACGACGTGGGCATGTCGCCCCAGCTTTTTGCTCTGGTGAACGCCGTGGTGCGCTCGATGGACCTGTTCGCGTATCCCGTGACCGGCTGGATCGTGGACAACTCGTTTGTGCTCTTTCCCCGCTGCCTGCGTGGTCGTCGGCGGCCCTTTTTCATCCTCCTGTCGCCCCTCGTCGCGATGCTGTTCTTCTTCCTGTACTCGCCGCCCAAGCTGACGCCGGCGGGCGCCGCGGTGTACTATGGCGGCATCTCGATGATCTACAACATGATGCCCCTCTCCCTGTCGTACAACGCCCTGGGCGCCGAACTGTCGGACTCGTACGACGAGCCCGGGGAGGTGTTCGGCTGGAAGCACGCCGCTGCGTGCTTCGGCATGATGGCCGGCGTGCTGACGCCCGGCATCATGTCCATCTTCGAGGCCGAGGACCACATGCTCTCCTTCCCGGCCTTCGCGCTCTTCACCGGGGTGCTCATCGTCGTCCTCTTCATCACGCTGGCAATCTTCACGTCGTCGAGCGTGACCGAGGAGGAGATCACGGGCAAGGCCCTGTCGCTCAAGGAGGCGAGGGCGGAGCGGCACAACCGGGCCTGGTGGTTCGGCTCGCTCGGCGCGCTGCGCGAGAAGCCCGTGCGCCTGCCCCGCCACAGCCCGGCGTCCTCGTGGTGCGACTGCATCCTTCTGGGCTCTGCCGGCGAGGCGTCGGAGGAGGCGGAGACGGACGAGCACATGCAGCAGGCAGCCAAGCTCGCCATCACCAGCGGGGTGGCGGCGCCCTCGGCCGCGATGTCCGCCAGAGCAAACGGAGGCACCGTCGCGGGCGTGGTAGGGGGGGCACCGGCGCTCCCGCTCGCGCACACGGCCGCGGGGCACGGCAGCAGCGCGGACACCGATGGGCTGAGGGCGGGGGCGGGGGCGGGGGGCGTGGCCGGAGCCGGGGCGGGAGGTGCCGCCTCGCGTCCAGGGGCTGGCCCCGCGAGCGAGGCTTTGCCTGCCCAGGTGGTCCGGGAGAGCGTGGCTCACGGAGGAAGGGAGGGAGCGGAGGACGGGGATGAGGACGAGGACGAGGACTTTGTTGACCGGCTTGACGACGACGGTAGGTCGTCGCTCTCCTCGGCTGGCCAGCGCCACCCTGCCTCCACTTCCAGCGGTGCAGGCGCCACTCCCGGCGCCGGGCCAACCGCTGTCCCGGCTCCCCAGGGCGTGCCTGACGCCGCAACTTCGGCCGCGTCCGCCGCCCTGGGCGCCGAGGAAGCAGCCGCGCCCCCCGGGCACGCGCTGGGTCCGCCCGCCGACGAGGGCGCCGCCGACAACGGCGCGGGCGATCCGAGCTCGGGCGCCCCGCAGGTGGACCACGCCTTCCTGGCGGCCGGGAACCGAGACTGGGAGCTGGAGGCCGCGCTTGAGGTGCCCGAGGCCGTGGCTGCCATGAACCGCATCGTGGTGGAGATCCCTCGCCCAGGCGGGCCCCCCGTGGACGTGCCGGACGCCCTGGCGCCCGAGTGGCGCTCGCAGTGTGTCTTCATCTACACCGTGGAGGCCGGCGAGCGCAAGCCCGTGGACCTCTCGCTGCAGCCGCACCTGCTGCCGCTGCGACCGGGCGGCCCCGTCGGAGCCGCTCCTCCCCCAGCCCTGCCCATCGTGCCCGGCGTGAACTGGGCCATGCGCAACACCCTCCTCATCGTCCTTCTCGTGTCGCTCATGGCGCTGTCGCTCTCGCGCATCGTCTCCGCGTCGCTCTTCGCCTTTTATTGCGAGTACGTCCTCCGGACCGACCACTACGAGTGGTGGCTGGGCCTCGTTCTGGCCCTGGAACTCTTCGCGGCCGCCGTCTCCACGCCCTACTGGCTGTGGCTGTCGGCGCAGGGGTCCTCCGACCAGGGCAGCAGCGGCTCCGACTCGTCGGGCTCCAAGGACAGCTGGTTCCGGTCCGTGCACCGCAACCTCTGCCTGGTGTGCGGCCAGACCATCGAGGACATGGACCAGCGCCTCGTCTTCGTGATCGGCACTGCGCTGTCCATCCCCGTTGTCGTGATCGCGACCTTCACCCTCGACAAGGGCGACGTCCTTGGCTTCGCCTTTGTCATGCTCTTCACCGGCCTCACGGAGGGAGGTTGCGAGTTCCTCATCGCCGCCCTCGTCAAGACGGCCATCGACTACGACACGCGCTTCACGGGCCTCCGCCGCGAGGCCCAGCACCTCACGTACATCTCCGTCGTCACCCACTGGATCGACATCCCGGCCTCCTCCCTCGTCCTCTCCTTCCTCTCCTCGGCAGGCTACGCCGCCAACGCGGCGGAGCAGCCGCCCACTGTCGTCTTCCTCCTCAAGATCTTCACGCTCTTCGTTCCGGCCCTCTTCATGGCCATTTCGCTCGCATTTGCGGCCGCCTTCCCGGTGGGCCGCAGGCAGCACCACCGCCTCTTCGGGCTCGCAAGCAGCGGCGAGGTTGTGGACGCCGTCCGGGCCGGGTCGGAGCACGGCGACGCCCCGCCGCACACGGCCGCCCCGTCGGGTGCCGGGGGCCCGGCCTCCACGGGCGCGCCGCCCCACGACGACGACGGCGAGGAGTCCGTCGACGACGGCTGGTGCTACAACCCGGACCGCCACCGCGAGGACGCCGGCGCCGCTCCGGCCGAGAGCGAGCGCACTGGCGAGCACGACTCGCTCATGGACCAGACTGCGCACTCGGTGCTGCAGCGCAGGGCGATGCACGGCAACCACCGCACGGGCGGCGGGACCCCAGCGGGCTCGGCCGCTCCCCTGCCTTCGGCCGCGGAGGCAGCGGTGCCGCCGGCCGACCACCTGCTCAGCGCCAGAGCGCAGCTGGCACTTGCGCGCGTGGGCGTGCTGTTCCTGGAGCGGGACCAGGTGTCGAACCGGCTGATCCTTCCGCCCGAGGTTCGCTACGCGGTGTCCATGGGGTGGCTGCTGGACGAGTTCGGGCTGGGCCTCCTGGAGGAGGTCGGGGAGGGCATTCGCGTCCGAGACGGCATCGGGGCCAGAGGCGGCCCGGGCGGCGGCGCTGACGGTGCCGCTGACGGTGCCGTCACGGAGTCTGCGTCCAGGGACGGGGGTGCCGGCGGCGGCAATGCTGCTGCTGGCGGGGCGGCCGGAGCTGCAACCGAGAAGCCTCGCGAGGGGGCCACGGCTGGCGACGAGGACGAGGAGGGCGATCGCGCCGCTTGCTGCGCGCCGGACGATTCGGAAGCAGCAGAGGCGGAGGCGGCGGGCCTGCTTCGGCAGCGCGCGACCCTGGGCCCCGACACGTCGGCCATCGACTGCGGGCCCGACGCGCGGCGGGCTGGGAGCGGGGCGCTGGCCGACAGCGACGGCGACTCCGACGGCGAGGGGGGCGACGGGGCGCTGCGGCGGGGCGGCGGGGGCGGCTTGCCGGCAGGGCACAGCGTTGCCAGTCTGTCGCCCCGCGTGAGCCTGTGCTCGCGCTTCTGCGCCTGCAGGGCCACGCTGTGGTGCCGCGAGCTGACCCACGCCGCGTTTTGGACCGTGTTGCTCGTGGTGTCCTGCGCAATCGTGGGCGTCCTCACCGCGCTCGATTATGCCCCCAGCCTGGCGCTCTCCGTGCTCCTCATCGTGGGCGGCGCCGGGCTGTTCGCGATGTACCATTGCCTGCGCATCCAGGCCGCCGCGCACGTGTCCAAGCTTGAGTTCCGGCAGATCCGCCGCTACCTGCGCACCCGCCAGGTCTGCGACGGCGTTAGCCTCCAGCTGCCGTATAAGGCTTCTGCGTATGACGGGACGCACGTCACGGCCGGCCTGGAGGCTGCGGCCTGAGACAGCGTGCCCGTCGTTTGAGTGACCTGCTCGCCACTTGCAATGTGTTCGTCTCGCGCTGCACCAGCCCCGCTCGTCCGCTCTGCAAGCCGGGCACACGCTGGCACGTTTCGCGGAGGCTGCACGAGAGGTCGCGCTCAGGGGCCCACCGAGGGCGCGGGAGGGGCGGCAAGGAGTGACGGGCTCGCTCTGCCTGCTACCGAGCCTTTCACCGCGGCCGGGGCGGCCACCTGGTTGCCGCTTGGCTGCCGCGGGGCGGCGATGGGCGACCGCGCCACGTCGCTGGAGCTGATTCGCGAGGCGCTGGTGCTGGCGCGCCGTGCAGTGCGTGCCGATGAGGAGGCGGCCACGGACAAGCTGCTGGAGGCCGGCGTTGGAGCGCTCGGCGCGTCAGACACGGCCATGGCCGACGCCGCGGCGAACTTGTACCGCAACGTCGCGTCGCTGCTGCAGGGCGCTTCCGGGTCTGCCCTCGTGGCGGAGCAGGAGGGAGCCCAGGAGCTTCTGGAGCGCCTCGTGGATTGCTACGGCCGCCGCTACGCGCAGGTCAACCTGGCGCTTCACGGCGGAGACTGGAGCCCCCACGCTTCAGAGCCCGGCCGGCATGCTCCCGCGGTCGACGTGCTCGGGACTGGCGGCGCTGCACAGTGCGTGTGGACGTCTACTCGGCGGCTTGTCGACGTTTCCGCGCACGTGTCTCCGCTCCGACGAGCACCTATGGCCCTTGCGCTTGCGGGCAGCGAGCACGGCGCGCGGGCGGCGGCCTTTCGGGCGCTGGCCGCCCCTCCTGCTCCGCTTGCCCCTGTGCTGGGGCCGGTGCACAGGCTGCAGTGCGCAGCGCGAACCACGGTTGCCCCGGGCTGCCTGCTTGGTGGCGGCTCGCTGCTGGTGACCCCGGACGCTTGGGCGCCCGCTGGCGGTGCCCCGCTTCTCAACGTCCCTGCCAAAACGGTTGCGCTGCGGCGCATCGCACGGGCAGCCCGGCGCCTGGCGCCGGCGCTGTGTCCGCTCTCGAGCGCCACGACGGAGCAGCTCGACGCGGCGCTGACGGCCTTCGCAGACGCCGCGCTTGCATCGCATGCCGCCCTGTGCAAGGCGGACAAGTCCGTTGTGCGCCCGCTTGTCGCCAGCTGCGCGGACGCTGACGCAGCGGCCGATACACGCTGGGGTGCCGTTCCGACGAGCAGGCCGCGGCGCCTGCCCAAGGCGCCAGCCCGGCGGGAGCGAGGCCGAAGCAGAGGGTCAACAGCGACGGGCGAATCTGGCGCCGGCTTCTCGGACAGCGAGAGCGACGGGGAAGTGTCGGACGCCGAGCAGGACTCTGAGGAGGAGGCGGAGGAGGGGGAGCGGGAGGAGGCCGGCACGGCGGGGGGTGGTGAGGCGTGGGAAGGACAGGGACCGGGGGAGGGGAGCAGCGGGGGGAGGGCAGGAGGCAGCGCACGGTCCGAGGGCCGCGAGGCAGTTAGGCACCGCCGGTGGCTGAAGCGAATGAGGGCGGCGTCGCTGGTGCTTGGCGCAGAGGCGACGGCGAGGGCGTTCCGCCCAGCACCGGCCTTGGGTGTGAGTGGGGGTGGCGCTGCGGAGGCGGCAGGGGCGGCTGCCATGCTGGCGGCGGGCTTGGCCGCAGGGACCGCCTCCGCCCTAGAGACCGCCGCATGGGACCCAGAAAACGCCAAGGCGGAGTCACGGCCGGCGGGGGGCACCGCTCCCGAGGCGGCACCGCGCAGCGGGTCACCGGCTGTCCGTGCGGAGGGAGGCGGCGCAGCGGGCCGCGCAGCGAGCGGGAGCCGCCGTGGCTCCGCCGGTGGAGCCACGGCGGCGTCTGGCACCGCCAAGCAACAGAGCGACGCGTCCGTCGCGGGCATGGCGTTTCGCGGCTTGAGCGATGTGGTCCGGGCGACAGCTGCGGTGGCAGCGTCGGCGGTGGCCGCAGCGTGGCAAGCGAGCGCGCCGTCCGGACAGGTCGTCGCGTACGCCAGGGCAGTGCGCGCTGCTGCGGCGGCGACGGAGGGGCTGGGCATGTGGCTCGAGGCGGCAGTCGCTGGGGCGACTGCGGGCTGCGAGCGGCAGGGTCCACGCCTCTGCCTGCGCGACGAGGCCGCCATTCAGGCAGCCGCCTCTGCCGCCGCTGGGGAAGGCGCTTCCCCCACACCAGGCAGTCCTGCCAGAGCGGCCGCTGCAGCGCCGGAGGAAGCAGGGGACGGCACCGGCTGGGAGCTCGCGCGATCCACCGCGGAATGGGCCGCGGAGCCCGCGCTCAGAGACTGGTGCCTCCGAGCCGCGCGGCTGATGGAGTCCGCGGGCCGCCGCCGGCGCGTCATTGCGGCTCTGCATGTCATCGGCAAGGGCCTTTGCGGGGCCATCGCGGCAGACATCGCGCTGCTGGCCAGCCTGCGGATCGCTGCGGCAAAGGAGGCTGCGCTGCTGCGCCCTGTGCTTGACGGGTGAGGGGCCTGGCGGCGCCTGTTCCGGGCAGCGCGCCTGCCTGGTGCTCGTGTGAGCCAGGGCTCGCGCTTCGCGTCGCCCAATGTCAGGCTGGTGTCGCGAGAGCGAGAGTGGGCAGTGTGCGCCGGCAAGCAAAGGCGCGTTCGTGACAGGCCCAGCTGCAGCAAACCGAAGCGATTGAGCCGGGCTGACTGCGAATGCGCGGCCCGCAATGCAAAGCTGCGCTGCTGGCTTTGTCTCATATTGGCGCATGTGGCTTGAGAGCCTTCACGCGCTCTCAGCAGTCCCTGGCGTTATTTTCCACCTGGAAGCAACGAGGTGGCACATCGATGGCCCTCTCACGAAGAATCGACCCAGAAGCAGCGGTCGCTCGGGCCGGCCGCGCGCTGAACGCTATAGACTGGCGCGCCGGCCCCATCACGCGAAGTTGGTGATGGCGTTCGGCCCCTTGAAGCGGCGCACGGCCTCATCGTACGCCTTGGCAGCGTCCTCCTCCGTGTTGAAGTACCCGAGGTGGACCTTGCGCTTCCCGTCGCTGGCGTGGGCCGCCCAGCGGACGCCGTTGGCCTTGGCACTGCTGCGGCCGTACACGCCGCGAAACCGAGACGTGATGTACTCACCGGTGCGTGCCCGGGAGCTGGCGCGGGACCCAGTGGGGGTGCGCCCGCCCGACGCGTCCTCGGGTTCCTCGGGGGGATCGGCATCATCGGCGCCCTCGCCGTCCACGCTGCGGGCACGCTTGGGTCTGCGCCCGCGCCGGGCCGGGGCGTCGCGCCCCCGGGCTCCGCCGCTGCCCTCGGCAGAGGCTCCGCTCGTTGCTGCGGGACTGTCGTCGGAGTAGTCCCCCTCGTCCCCTGCGCCGGCAAGGGCTCTACCACCGCTCCTCCCTGCGGCGCGAGCCGGTCCGCCACGGCGGCTCCACGCTCTGCCTCCCCTGCCCGCACCAGCGCCAGCTGCTGCAGCTGCTGCTGCGCTGCTCGCCGCCACTGCGCCTGCGGTCATGCCCCCAGCCTGCTCCATGCTGCCGGGAACAAGCCCTCCAAGCATGGGGCCAAGCCCTCCGCGGCCGCGATCGGCCGAGCCGTCCCAGGACCCGGACATACCCCCAACGCGGTCCCTGTGCGCTCCTCCGGCCACGGCGCGCGCAAAGTGCGCCCCTTGGGGCACGGGGGCAGCCACTCGCGCGGCGGAGCGCAGCTTGGAGAGCGCAGCCGCGCCGTATGCCTCGACAAACTGGGCCTCGGGGACGATGCGCTGGCCGCCGTCGCGGGAGCGAATCACCACAGCGCAGGCCGCAGACACACCGGCGCCCAGGTCGGCCCAGGGCAGTGGCTGCGGCGCATCGGGAGCCAGTCCTCTCCAGCCCGAGAAGGCGTCCATGGCGGGCGGCGCAACGGTCGGCCGAACAATGGAGCCGCTTCGGTGCATCGGCGCGCTGCCAGAGCTGACGCCACGAATGGCCGGCTGCGGCGTGCCGCGGTCGTCGGTGGTCTGTGCGCCAGGAACGCCGCGAGGGACTGACCAGCCCGGCTGCCGCACGCCGAGCAGGCCAGCAGTTCCAACGATGCCGGGACGGCGCGGGTCAAAGCGGCTGGCCATCCCCGCGGCGCTGCCGGGTGCCGTCATCGGGGAGGGGGTGGCCGTGGAGCTCACTCCGCGAGGCGGGGCGTCGCCGGCCGTCGCGAAGGAGTCTGCTCCCCGGCCGCCTCCTGCGGAGCCCACGCGCCCCCCCGGGCCTGCGGCGGACCGGGAGGCGCCCTCTCCTGCTGCGGCCAGGAGCATCTCGAGCCCGAAGGCACCGGTGGACGACTGAGCTGGCGCGCGGCCGGGCACCGGCTGCGGGCTGGCGCGCGGCGCGGACCGAGGGCTGACCTGCTCGGGCTTCGGGGATGGGGCGTGCTGCGGGTGCTGCTGCCGCAGCGGCGGCTTGGCCGTGACGACGGGTTGCTGTGGAGGTGGCATCGTGTCTGGCTTGGCGGGGCCCGTCAGCGGGTGGAACGCCGCCGCGCGCGGGGCCGCAGGAGCGGCGGGCGATGACTGCGAGGACGACTGTGGCTGCCAAGGCATCCGCACGGCGCCTGCCGTCGGGAGTGCGGGGCTGCCGTCCGTAGTCGAGCTGCTGCCGTCGGGCGTGCTCGCGGTGCCGCGACCCACCGGCTCCGTGCTTGTGGTGGACGTGTTGCCGCCTTCCCGCATGTCGGCGGATGGCCGCGGTGTCACCTTGGCTGTGCTCATCGCATCATCCGCTGTGCCGCACGACTCGACCGACGGGGCAAGGCGGGCCGTGGCTGCTGCCATTCCGGCGGACGGGGCGACGAGCTGGGAACGTAGCTGCGAGTGCTGCGTGAATTGGCAGCAGTTTTGCGCCAATCTGCGGCGGCGCAGGGAGGAGCGCGCGACAAGGGCAGCGAGAGTCGGAGTCAGGGGGGGCTGGGGACAGCTTGCTGAGGCGGGGAGGGGGCAAGGGGTGGTGTGGAGCGGGGAGGCGGGGGCGGGGGCGCGCTGGCGCGGCTTGTCGCGGCCCCAGGTCCGGCAAGCCCGCGTCGCGCGCAGCGCCGGCAGGCGGCCGAGCAACCCGGCACGCGCTAGCCTGGGCCGTCCTCGGGCAGGGTTGCGCTGGCTGTGGACGCGCCTGCCTGCCTTGCCGAGTGCGGAGCGAGCCCCACGCGGGCAAAGAGGGGCGCCGCCGCGGCTTGCGGCCGCGTGCGCCGGTCGTGCACGGCCAAGGCCAGCGCTTGACGCAGGCGGCGGTGCCAGCGCTCTTTGCGTCCGGGCGTTGCCACATGCCGGCTCAGCGCCGAGCAGGCCGGCCCACCCGCACAGCAGCCCCTTGGCTCGGGGTGTCAGGCTTTTGGGGTCTGACGGGGGGCGGGCCGTCGGGGCCGGGGCCGCGCGCGAATCGCGCGAGAGGGACCCACGCTCCCAACAGAGGCTTGCGATCGCTCGTCGGCAAGGCGAGCTTTTTCGTCGCTCCGGCGGTCGCGCGCCCTCCGCTCCCCGCTGAGGGCGCGCTGCAGGCGCCCCTCCCACCAGGGTGGATCGGCGGGCGCGTCGGCCGGGGCTGGAGGGGCGCCGGAAGCGTGGCCGGCCCCGCGCGGCGACCTGGCGGGGGGCTCGTGGAAGCCCGAGAGTGAGGTCGCAGTGCGAGCGCGGAACGTCCCCGCCAATTTGCGCGCCCCGGGCGACGTGTCCACGCCCCCCCTCGCCGCCTCGGGTTGCGCCATTTGTTGTTCCACACGAAGGCCGGAGGGGGGCTCCCGTCCGGCCCCGGGAACCGGCGGCACGGCGCGTCGTTGGTCGTGGTCTTCACGCGACGTCCCTCAAAGCTCGCGGACGACGGTCGCAGCCTCCCCTCCACGCGCGGACCGGGGCCGGGCGGCCGTCTCACCGTGATCTGGAGCAAGCGCGAAGCACCTGCTTGGACTGCGGCCTGCGGCGGAAGCTCGAGTGCTGGTCGCCGGGGGAGTGATGCGAAGCCCAGGCGTCGCAAAACTGGAGGTGACCACTGAACAATGCAGTGTGAGACAGAGGCTCGACGTCTCTGCCGCGGTCGCGCAGCAGGCCGCTCGTGGGGCCGCGCTTGAGGCGCCCAGCTGCCTCTCGATTTCTCGCAAAGCGGCGCCAGCACCAGCACGCACGAATCTCTCGCCCTCTCTCAGCCTCTCAGGCGCGCTGGTCGTGCGTCTGCGCGCCCGACTCCAACAAGTGCAGAGGTTGCTTCCACTCGGCAACGAACTGGGCGTCCTCGGCGCCCGCTCTCGTCGCATTCTGTGAGCCGGAGGCAGCGGCACGCGCAGGGGGGTGCGGGTCGCTGCGGCTCTGGCCGCTGGGCTCCCCGCCGGCAGCCTGTGAGCTGCCCGGCGAGCGGGACTGGCTCACGCCTGTCGCGAGACGCGCCCTCGGTGGCGACGGAATGGCCCCGCTTTCCGGCACAGCGCGGCGTGCACCCGCTGGCACCGCTGTTTGGGGAGCAGTCCCCGCGGGCTCGTGGTGAGCGGCCTGAGGGGCGGCCCCGTCTGCAGCTCGTCCCAGCTTGGTCGGGTCGCCCTGGCGCCTCTTGGTCGCTCCGTTCGCCGATGCGACGCGTGCAGAGGGAACGGGCACTTCCGGGGGTGCCTCGTTGGCATCGCGGTGCAGGCGCACGCCGAACCTTCCGCGGGGAGCCGTGTCAGGCCCCTCGCCGGCCGGCGCAAGCTCGATCGGTTCGGGACGCCTGCCGACCGGGCCGTTGGCGGTGGACACGGCCGGGCGGGGAGGGCCGTCAGCCTGCTGCTTCCCGGGGAGGAGGGCGCCTGTCGGGGCGCTTTGGGCCGCGGGGGCGCTGCTGGGGGCAGCGCTCGGAGAGGGCTCGCCCGCCTCCTGCCGATGGGTGGCCCCAGCTGCGGCCGCGGCCGCAGCCGCAGAGTCACCATCGCCCACGGACCCTGCTTGCGCGCCGTCCACAGTCTGGGCCGCGTCGGCGGGGGGTGCGGGCGCCAGGGCAGCTGCGTCCGGCACCGCCGCCTCTGGCTTGCCATCGGGTGACCGCAAGATTGAGGGCGTCACGGACCAGGCCACTGCGTTCCAAAGGGCCTCCCCGGTTCGCTGCTGCAGGCTTGTGTCCGCCACCACGCTTGAGAGGGCCTCCGCCGCGTGGTCGCGAAGCGGCTTGTCGTCGAGCGTCGAGTTGAGCACTCCCAGCAGCGCACGAACGCCGACAAGCTGGAAGCTCTCGTCGGCCAGCAGCCAGGACGCGAGCTGTTCCATCTGGCGGCGGGTGGCCGGGTCTGAAAATGCCCAGATGAGCAGGTCCCGCGTGGCACGCAACGTCGCCTCGTGGGACAGCAGCGCGACCAGCTGCTGACGAGTGCTCTCCTCCTGCAGCGCCCACACCAGCAGGTCCAGCAAGGCAGCACGCGTTTCAGGGGCGGCCATGAGCCCTTGCAGGAACGCCGCCGATGCGGTGCGAAGCTCGTCGTCCGCCAACAGCCGCTCTGCCAGCTCCGAGACGGTGAGCGAAGCGCTGTTGCGAATGTCCTCGTCGCGGAGCACGCCAGCCACAGCTTTGGACGCCTGCGCGCCCATGAAGGCCTTGATTGTGTCGGCAAACGTCACTGCCAGGGAGCCGACGCCCATTACAATCGCGGCCACGATGACGCGCAGCACCCACTCCGACATCCCCGTGCGCCGCGAGAAGGCGCGCTCACTGGCCGCGATACCCACCGCCACGAGGCCCGCTCCCTCTCCAACTGACGAGGCGATCTGCCGGGCGCGCGTCCCCAGCTCGAGCTGTGCGGGCGCGGACGCCCGCAACGCCAGCCGCATCGCCTCGGTCGCCTCCCTCAGACTGGCGGCGCCGTGGGCCAGCGCCGACTTCATTTCAGCTTGCTTGCGCGCCTCGACAGCTCGGGGGTGCTCCGCAGCGGGGCGAGGTCGGCGCCGGCCGGTCGTGCGCGGAACAGTTCTCGGCGGGCCCGGGTCGCGCACCTGCGGGCGGGAAGGGTGGGCCGCGGCCGCGAGCCCGCGGCGGCCGAGCAGCGCGGCCGCCCGCAGACATGGTCCGCCTCGCGCGAGCATACGCCGCCGGCGCGATCCGGAGCGAGGCAAGTCGCGAGTGACCCACACTTGGCGGCTCTGCCCGGGGGCTTGCCGGCCGGCTCTGTGTCGACGTCGGCCAGCGGTCCGTGACAGTCGGAGCCGTGCCGAGCGCGCCCGCGCCCCAGCCACTCGAGGGGAAGTTTTAGGCCATGGGTGAGCCTTCGCACATGCGTCGCCAATGCCGCCCGCCCGCCGCACGCGAGTCCATGCGCGCTGCGGCGGGAGGGCAGCGCGCCGGCTGGGACGGAGCGCGTGCTGCTTGCCCGCGCTCTCGCGGCGGCCTTGGCCGCCGGCAGCCCGCCAGCGGCGCGCCCACTGGACCTGGCCCTCGCTGGCTGTCGCTGGAGGCCTCTCCGGGGGAGCACGGGCGCGCGGGCTGGCCCTGACCGCGCCGGGCAGGGCGTTGTGGACGCGGTCCGCGGACTCGCGCCTGCTTGCGCTTGGGGCGACTGCGCCTTCAGGCGCACTGGCCGCCGGGCCGAGACCTCAACGCCCGGGTTCCGCCTCGCACTTGACCCGCGACGCGACGGGTGCCAGCCGGACGCGGCCTGCCGCTCGGTGGCCTCGGCGCCCCATGCGCGCAGCTAATCATTCGCGCCATTCGTGCTTTTCAATGCCCGCTCGCTCGTCGCCCCGACCCCGCTTCCCCCGCAGCCGTCGTCCAGGCCAAGTCAAAGGAGGCTAAGGCCCGCGCCGCCATGGCGGGTGGCAAGGGCAAGAAGAAGAAGTGGTCCAAGGGCAAGTCCGCGTCCAAGCTGCAGAACGCCGTGCTCTTCGACGCCAAGACGTACGACAAGCTCAAGACTGATGTGCCCAAGATGAAGATCATCACCGTGGCCACCGTGTCCGAGCGCATGAAGATCTCCGGCAGCCTCGCTCGCGTGGCCATGAAGGAGATGGAGTCCGACGGCCTCATCCGCCGCGTGCTGTACCACCGCCGTCAGCAGATCTTCACCCGGTCGACCCACTGAGCCGTCGCTTGCGCCCTAGCGTGGTTGTGGTCGCGGGGCAGCCCTGTGCGAGAGTTCAATCTGTCCTTCCCCTCGTTGTATTGGTGCGATGCAATCCGCCCTTGAGGGTGTGACACACGCGTTGAACACAGCTAGGCTTTCCCCCAAGCCGCATCACTCAGTCGCATTTGCGCAAGAGGGCGGCGGGAAGCCGACGCAAGGGCAGTCTTGCGCGCGCCGCCAGCTTTGGCAACCTTGGTGCTGACATGCTGACCCCTCCGCAGGTACAGGGGGGCGCCGGTGGCGTCCCTCGCCCGCACGTGCGTGGACGCGCCAGCCCGGGCCGATGCCAGCGCAGACAAAAGGGTGGTCGTGTCGTCGCCCGCCCCGTGCGCGCTGCTTCGAATTGACGAGGGCGGCTGGGAGCTGGCAGAGCTGGTGTGCGAGAGGCCCGGCGGGCGCGGCGCGGCGCCTGGCCCAAGCCCAGCTCCAGAAGCGCCGATGCCGAAGGCGCGGCGCTTGGAGCGGCCCAGCCCAGGGCGCGGGGCAACGCGCGCCCACTGCTCCCTCGCACGATCCCCACCCCGTTCCGGGAAGTCGCCGCGAGCGTCCGTGAGAGCCGATGCCAGGTGCAGGTACTGCGTCTGCGATGCCGCTCGCGGGGGATCGGTCTGCTTCGACGACCTGCCCCTGGCGGCGGCAGCCTGCGCCGCAACTGCCGCGACCAGTGCAGCGGTTTCGCGCCGCGCGGCCGGCTTCGCCGAGTTTCCGCTGACCCGGCCGCCCTGGCCCTCGCTCTCGTCCCACAGCAGGTTCGCGGCCTCCTCCAGCTCGTCGTGCGCCATTGGCCCTTGCGCGGCTGCGCTGGGGGCAGGCCGTGGCGCACGGGCCTTCTCGGCCGCCGCCGCGGCCGGGCCGTCGCTCTCGCAGTCGCGGGGGCGCTTTCGCCCAGCTACAGCACGGCCAGGCGCGCTCCCTTCGTTGCCAGGCCCGTCGGCCCGGTGCCGGCCCGGCGCTGGGGCTAGCGTGTACGCAAACTGCGGGCCAGCGTCGTCGCTCTGGGAGACCAGGTCCACGGTCGCTTGGTCTGTTGTGCGCGGCTGGCCCGGCCTCGAGGCTGCGCCGCGGAAAGCGTCCCTGCACTGCGTGGGGTCGGGCTGGGACTGCATCAGGTCCGCGAGCACCGACTGCGACGCCTCTTGGCCGGCTCCGGCCTCCACCTGCGTCAACGGCGGCGGAGGCTGCGTGGCCGTCTCGAGGCGCTCCTTCAGCGATGCAGGCACGGCCTCGCCCGCAGCAGGACTCGGGGACAGACGCGGACTGGCGGCCGAATTCTGTGCCTGCGAACCTGGCTCCCGCTCCGCAAGGTGCGGCCGCTGCCTCGCGCCACCGTTCTGGCTCCTCTCCGCCTCAAGGGCGCTGCGGGGCACTGCGCTGCGGGGGCGCTTCCCCGCATGACGGGATGCTGCGTGTGCCGCCACCTCGGGGACTGAGAGGCCTGTGGCCAGGGCCTGCGCCGCGAGCGCCTCGCTTCGCCTCCTCAAGTCGGCTGCCACACGGCGAAGCCCCTTCTCGGCGAGCCTGGAGTCTGCGAGCTGGGACTCGAGCTCCCGACGCTTCGCCTCTGCCGCGGACGCCCTCTCCTCTGCTCTTGCCTTGATTCGCAGCTGTGACTCTGCTCGCTTTGCCTTGGCCGACGCGCGCTCGAAGGCGCCGGTCGCGCTCCACAACGCGGCCTCGAGCTCCTGCCTCGACAGGTCCGCCGGGTCCCTTCCGCTCGTGAAGTGGCGCGCGTTCTCCGTCTCGATTCTGCGGCCAGTGGGCGTGCAATCCGACGCGGTCGCGCGCGACGCTCTACCCGTCGCAACACAGACACGGTGCAGCTCGACGCTCGGTTGCGCAGCCGCAACCTCTTGAGCCCAATTGGCAGCCAGTCACTCACGCTTTCCCAGCACGGACCATTGCGTTTGCCCGCTGCAGTCGAAGGGCGATCTCCCTCGTCGCTCGTTCGTGGGTCTCTCGCTCTTTGAGGGCAGCCGAGCGCTCGGAACTTGCGCGGCCTTCCGCCTGCCGGGCGCGCATCAGCGCCTCTTCGGCCTCGAGCTTGGCACGAATGGCCTCCTCCTCCCGCACCCGCACCCGCGCGTCCAGCTCGGCCGCTTGCTGCACAAGCGACTCGCGCGACTCCTCGGCAACCGCCTTCGCGTCGGCCTCGGCAGCGGCAGCCGTGGCCAGCGCCCCATCCAGGCGCTCTATCATCTCCCTAACAAACAGCGGGAGTCCTGCCTGGTTGGTGTGCGGCTTGCCCGAGTCCGTGCTCACGCGGAGACCCAGACACTGGGTGGGAGACTTGCAGTGTGGGCAGGCCAGTTCTCTCCGCTGCCGCTTGGATGCGGACTCCCAGGCGGCCAGACTGCGAAGCCAGGGAAGGGCGGGCATCGTTGCTGCTCGATGCGCGAGCGCCCTCGCTATGCTGGCACCCTTGCGGTCGCGCAGCGCCCTCAACGGCGACCGCCCGAGCCCAGCCTCACCACTCCTTGTGAAACACGGTCCCGCAGGCCGTGGATACCGCGAGGCCGCTGCCCAGGCGCATCGACGAGATGCAGATCATGCATACTCCGTCAGCCGCATGCTGGTCGGCCATGCATGTAGGCTGTGGGCGGCTCGCAGCCGCCCGGGCTGCTTCCGGCGCTCCCGCGCCGGGCAGCTCTGCCGCCGGGACGCGGCCGGCTCTGCTCGCGGCGGGCAGTTGTCCGACGAGCAACTGCCCGCTGACTGCGCCGGCGCGGCAGCGCACTCGGAGGCCTGGCCGCGACGGAGCGGGCTGGCCTTGCGCATGGCAGTCGCAGCCGCGACGTGGCTCGCCGGCGAGGTGACTGCCGACAGCGTGGCCGCAGCGCGCAGCGACACGCAGCACGCAATCGTCGCGGCAGTGGGTCGCACGCAGATCGCTGACTACTGGGCCGGGTGCCTCGACGGCGAGCCACGAGTGGCTCGCGCTGCGCCGGCAGTGGAGACAATCCGAGCCGGCCTCTCGAGCAAGGTCGTCCTGAGCGCCCTGGCCCTCCTCGACTCCAAGGATGCGACGACCGCCGCGGAGGCCGCCGAGCTTGGCGTCCTGCTCGCTCTGGTTCGGCCCGACCTCGCAACCCAAGCAGGACTGGCAGGGCGACTCGTCCGGGCCCTGGACTCGAGCCTGCTCGCCGTGTCCAACGGCCCGGGGGCGGGCGACCACGACGAGCTCGAGCGATGCCAGCGGCTCGCTGGCTGTGTGGCAGCAATCGTGAGGAGACGCGTGGCGCCGCGCAGTGCCCTTGCACCGGTGCATTGCTCGCGCTATCCATCTGTGCTGGTTTGGGTGTGCGCTGTGAGCGTGCTGTTTGTGTCGGCAACCGCAGGTGTCGAAGCGCGGCGTCGTTGGCAGGCTCGGGCCGGGCGCTTGCGCAAGGCTTGCGTCCCTGAGCCCAGCAGACGCACGGCGCCACATCGCTGAGCTGCAGCGCGTCGACGATGGAAGCGACGCTGCCGCCCAGGCAGCCGCGAGAGACGCTGCGCTGAGCTCCCTCCCTCGCATCGCGGCGCTGCTGCTGGAGTTCGCGCTGCTGAAGGACGGCGGCAGGCTTGGTCCCCTCGGTGCCTGCGCATTCGCTTGCATTGCCAGCGGCCTGATGCGAGTCCGGGTTTGCTCCGTACGCTCCCAGCTGTCTGGTGAGGGCGGCGCGCGGGTGCTTCGCTCCCTCATCGAAGCCGCTTGCGCCGTTGATCACCCGGACGTGCGGATGGAGCTGCTGGAGGGCGTGTACCGCGCGATTAGCTCGTCCTCGGGACAGGGCCTGCGCGACGCGCTCCAGCGACAACCCGAGTCGTCTCCGGCTGGCCGCGCGCCCCGGGACAGCCCGGTTGCCGACGTCGTGGCCCACCTTGCCACGCTCAACGCGGCGAGGTTTCGCGCCGAGGCCAACGCTGCAATGATCCCAGGGGGCGCGCTTGCCGCACTGGTCAGGCCAGTCTTGGTCGTGCCCGCGACGAAGGCATCCGTTACAGTGTCGGGCGGCGACACGCTGGAGGCTCCGGCAGGGGCGGTATGGTCAATATCTCCAGGCGGGGTGAGCGTCCACCTGCGTTCCTCGCCGGCTGTCGTCCTGTCGTCGTTCTGGGCAACCGATTGCACAGCCCACGTGCCTCGCAGCTCAGCAACAGCCCGCGACGCAGAGCTACTCATCCGAGTGCGTGCGGTCCCCTACCAGGCGGCATCGGCTGGTCCCGTAGCTGCGGGCGGCCAACTCCAAGCAACCTTCGAGGTCCGCGCCATCGTCTCGCAGCAAGAAGCCGACGCAGCAAGGGCATTCATGCGTGAGGCGTGGAGCCATCGCGGCTCTGGACCCAGCGGCGACACGTTCAGCGGCGCAAGGGACGCACCGGTGGAGACGGCGCCCGGCGATCCCGAGCGAGCTGCCGGGCAGCCTGCCGCATTCTCGCAAGCCGACAGCCCTGAGCGCCCCTCGACAGTGGTTCCAGGAATGCATCCTCCCCCCGCGGCCACGAGCAGCAGCGCCCGAGCGCCATCAGCTGCAACGGGGTCATCAAGGTCGAAATCTCACGCCGCGGCGCTCGTCATTCCGCTGGCGAGTCGGCTTCGCCACACCGCAGCTGCCGCTACGGCTGCCGCCGCTAAAGCTCCCAGAGCCGCGCCCTCGGGTTTGGGCCAGCCAGCCGACGCATTTAACGCGACGACTTCAAGCGACGGATTCGCAGCCCTTCTGCCTGATGACAATGCACCGGCCGGGATCGCTCCCGCCCAGCGCGCGGCGGGGGCTGCCCTCCTCCCAAGGAGCTCGGCGGCTTTTTTGCGAATCCGCCGCAAACCGCCAGTCGAGCCTCCGCGACGTCTCAAGCGGCTTCACCTCCACCCTGCACTGAAGGTGGCTCCCGCTTGCGACGACCCTGCTCGTCGCGTCACGGGGCCTGCCGACGACCCCGCTCCGACCCCTTCGCTGCCCGCCAAGCCTGCTGTCACCCCGCCCCAGCGCGAGCCAGCTCCGCAGCCGGTGATTGACGAGTCCTTGCAACTTGCAATGTCCCCTCCCCCAGGGGCCAGCGAGCGGTGGACGGCTCAGGCTCCCGCTTTGCGGCGCTCGTCGATCGCAAGGCTTGCCCTTCGTCGTCGGCCCGCAATTGACGCGCGTGAGAGAGGCCCGGCTCAGCAAAAGTCCCAAGCGGAAGACGAGACTCATCGGCAAACCGTCCCGACCGAGACGGACGCATGCCCGGACGTCGACGTCGCCCCGGAGGCTGCCACGGCCACGCTGGAGGCCGCCACGACCCCGACGAAGAGACTGCCACCTCCTTCGCCGCCATCACAAGCCGTGGGAACGGTGGTGTCTCACCGCGAGGCAAAGGAAGGCAGCGCCTGCACGCCGACTGGGCCTGGCTCCGATCGGCATCCGCAGCAGCCAAGGCCAAGCCCTCTCGCTTCCGCTTCTGCGCCCAACCCCGTCGCCAGCCCCCCATCTCCACTCGCACCAGCCGCTCCACCAGCGGGTCAAGGTGGCATGGGCCTCGCGACGGGAGGCCTGACAACAAACAGTCCGACATCGACGAGCAAGGACGATGAATCCGGTGCGTTCCAGGCCGCGTCTTCCGCTTCAGGGAAGCTGCCCGCTCCCCAGGCGGCCACTGAGGCACGCAAGCGCTGCCGCGTCAGCCCACGCCTCTCAAGGACCCAGCCGCGGGCGAAGCGTGTCCGGCGACTAGCCACCCAAGGTCGCACCGAGGCCAAGACGGCGTCGCCGGGCACCCTGAGGCCCCCTGTTCCAGAGCAAGGTGCTGCTTCCCCCGATTCGCCAACCGGCGCGCCTCTCACCAGGACAAAGGACGTGGATGCCGCTGGCCATCACGGGCTTCGGCCAGCAAGCGACGAGCAAATCCCACCCTCGGGGCCCTCCAGCCAATTCGGCTCCGTCAGCAAGCCAGAAGCGGCCAAAGCGGCAGCAGTTGGAGCAGCAGTGCCGGCCATGCGCCCCCGGCGCGGAGCAGCACTTGTGGCAGCGGCACGCATGGCAGCGCTGAATGCCTCGAGTGCAACGGAAGCCGGCCCGTCGACCGCGACGCCGAGCGCAGATTCAAGCCCAGAGTCGCTGACACGCAAACAGGGCACGCCTGCGACAACGGGCAAGCCTGCTGCTGGACTGCAGCCCGGCGCAGGCACGTGCCCCCCAGCGGACGAAGCGGCGAGCGAGCACAGCAGCCTGTGCCCGAGTCGCTCGAGCGGGCGCAGCGCCAGTCCGGCCCCTCGCATGCTGGCGACTCGCAGCGACAGCAGCAGCCACGGCCCATCACGCCGCTTCGCCAGCGCTGCAGGCATGGATGCCAGCGTCACTCCCCGGCTGCGCGCGCCTGGCAGATCGTTAGGAAGGCCAAGCTTCCAGCGAACCCAGGCTGCCTTGGCGGCGGATATCAGACCACGTCTGGAAGAGCTCAAGAAGGTCTCCACTCGCCTGACCAGCATCCACGAAGACGCAATGCGGCGCTGGGCCGTCGCAACAGCCAAGGTAGCGAGAGACATTGGCAGCCGCGTGACCGCGACTGAGGACGCACGGGAAGCCAGGCTGTTGGCAACGTGTGCGGATGAGCTCAAGATTGCCCGGAGCTCGCTAGAGACGCTCAAAGCCGCAGCAAGCCGGTTGGGCGACGGCCGCGAGGCTCAGGCCAGGCGCAAGGCAGCCGCAGCACTCCGGCAGCGCGCACACGTGCTGCGCGAGGCTGCCGCGCGGCTGGAGGCCAACGCGAAGCTGCGCGTTGACGAGGCCGAGACCCTGACCAGCTCTTGGGCGGCGGCCAGGCAGAAGCGCAGCCGGTCCGCGGCCGCTGCTCTCGAGTTTGTCGCGATGCCTCGAGCTGCCGGGTCTGCAGCCGAGGCAGTGCGCTCCCTCCTCGGGAAGCTCTGAACCACGCCAGCCCCAGTTCGCCTTCTTGGGAGGGGGCGGGGGGGCACTCACTCCTCCTCGTCGCTGCTCTCCTCGTCCTCCTCCTCGTCGCTGCTCTCCTCGGCGTCTGCCCGGCGAGCTCCCCGCCTGTTGCCTCCGGGTTTCATCCTCAACATGGAGTCGTAGTCATCGCTGCTCAGCAGGTTGTCTTTCCCGGGTGCGACTGCAGAGCGCTCGGCTGCGCTCGCTGCAGCTGCGGCCGCGGCTGGAGGGCCGCCGGCAGCGGCGGCTTCGTCACCCGCGCCTCCTGTTGTGGCCGCCGCAGCCGCGGCCGCCGCCGCCGCGTGCTCGCTTGACCTGATCTCGCGGTCCGCCTCGTCCATTGCCCGCTTGCTGACCTTGACCTCGCCGAACGCCTCAGGCCTGCGACACCGACGCAACACGAGCGGCAACGCAGCGTTGCCACCAAGAGCCGGCACACTATGCCACACCACGCGATGCCGTCTCGGCGCACACTCACCACAGGCCCTTGAGCTGCAGAAAGCCGACCTGGGGTTCGCCCAGGACGTGCTCGACCCGGAAGTTCACAGTTCCTCGCGCCCCCGTTGCTGTTTCCACGTCATCCCCTGCCTTGTGTGCGATGAGGAAGTCGCCCCTCTTCACCCAAATCAGCTTGCGATACTTGGTGGGAAGAATGCACATGCCAGTGGCTCCGTCTGCCGTCTCCACCTGCGTGGCGGAACGGAAGAAAGCGCGGGGGCGATGAACCAACAGTCTGCTGGGAGCGCCACGAGACGCAGCCCGACCGCCCCGCCACGCTCCGCAGGTAGCAGTTGTTCGGCATACTGGCACTGCTCACCTCGAAGAGGTTGGAGCCCTGCGAGCGGACAACGCGGACCACGCACTCCGTGGGCCCGAGCTCCGGGAAAGTGTCGCTGACTGCGTCGGTGACCGCCTTGCGGTAGGCCGTGCGGCGCTTGACACCGCTCATCGCCACGTGCGCGGGTTCGAAGCGGTTGCGCGGGGCGAAGGGCTCGCTGGCCTCGTGGAGTCGGTGAGCCGCGTCCTCGCACGAGGACGACGACGGAATCGGCAACGCTCGCTCTGCCAGTCGGGCGCAGTCGCAGCCAGGGTTGGGGCGCCAACTACCTGCCCAAGTCATCACCTGGCAATCGGGGTGCGACTGCCTCGCGACGGCAAGCCGGAGCCACTCGCGCTCCCCGCCCGCACCTCAGCTGCGCGCCCTCCTGGGCCGCCCATGGACGAGGTTGACGGGGCCGCCTTGCCCCTGGCTGTGATGCCCACGGAGGCGCAGCTGTTTGCCACGCGCGCCTCGGTTTACGACATGCGGTACGGCGACTCCGGCGAAGCCTTCTGGCACAAGCGGGGCACGGGCAAGCTCCAGGTGCTGCAGAACGCAGAGAGCAGGCTGGTCCGCATCTTCGCGCTGGATCGCAAGTCCCGAAGGCCCGTCGCAAATTTCGCCTTGCTCCCGTCCATGTCGATGGTGAGCACGTCCGACAGGTTGCGCCCGGCCCCTTGCGCCTGCGGTCCCGCAAGTTCCGTTTCGCCTTGCCGCCCCTCGAACCTCCCGCCAACCCCCGGCCTGTGCTGCGCTGCCGGGCGAGAACCTCGGCGGCGGCTGGTGTCGTGCGGGTGGCCGGATCTGACGCGCAGGCTGCGTCGCACGACTGTGGCTTCGCGAACCGCAGGTGGCGTGCGCGCAAGCCGATTCGTCGCGCGGCGCTGGCAACGCCTGGGTGGCCAAGGTCCACGACTACTCGGCCGGGAGGCACGAGGAAGTGCACCTCGCCATGCGGATCAAGGCCATTCCGCTCGTGCCCGAGTTTTTGGAGGCTGTGAAATTGGGCAAGGCCGAAAACGCCAAGCACCCGTCTGCCCTTGCCGCCCTGTTCAAGTCGCAAGCGTCTGGTGCAGCGGACGGCATGGCGAGCCCTTCCCCCACTGCGGCATCTCACTCTCCCAGCGCCGCGGCTGCTGCTGCTGCGGGCGCGCGCTCTGGCGCGGCGGAAGCGGACGACTTGGCTGCCATGATGGCTTCTCCGGCTTCTTCAACTGGCTCCAAGCCCCTCCAGATGTCGCCCGCGGCATCGCCGCGCCCGATGCAGGACCTCGGGGCGCTCGAAGGGCAGCCTGGCGCCGAGGGCGCTGACGGCCTCGTCGAGGCCCGAGCCCCCTTGGCGGCGCGGATGGCCACCGAGGAGGTTGCTGGCTCCGCCTCGTGCGTGTCGGCGGGCAGCATCACGTTCGAGGGCACTGCGTCTCCGGGCGATGACACCGTCAGCCAGGTGGCAGTTCCTGGCCCACGCCGCCACGCTCCGTCCTTCGACCGTGGCGCAGCTGCGTCGGATTCGCCGGCCGCCCCCGCCGCCGCTCCGCCAGGCGTTGCTCTGCGGCTGGCCCCTCCCTACTCGGCTGCGGCCGTTGCCGACCTCCAACGCGCGTTCGGTGCTGGTCGCATGAGCCCCGGGGGCGCGGCGCTGTCGAGCCGGTGCGCTGCGGCTCTCGGCAACGTCTCTGGCGGCCGCCTCCTCGACCTCGGCTGCGGTGCCGGCGTCCCGTCCACCGAGCTCGCTGAGGCAACTGGGGCAACCGTGGTGGCCATTGACTCCTCCAGGGATGCCATCGCCGCCGCTCGCTCGATCTGCGACAACCCTGCGGTCGAGTTCCGGGTGTGTGACGCGGCAGCGGCTCCGACGGAGAGCTTTGACGGCGCCGTGGCGCGCTGCCTGCTCTCGCAAGTGGCTGACGCGCTGCCCATACTCACCCAGGCAGCCGCCTGCCTGGCCCCGGGCGCAACGCTCGTGGTGGTGGACCGCATCTTGGGGCCAACCGCAGATGTCAACATGAGCACCGTGGAGGCGCTGGCGGCTCGCGGTCTCCACCTCCGCTCTCTCGCGGCCGTCCGCCAGGAGCTGGAGCGCGCGGGTTTCGTGGTGGTTGGGGACGACAGCGAGGCGGCGTCGGAGGACACCCTGGCATCCCTCAGGGCCAGCAGCCGAAGCCTTCACGCCCAGATCAAGGCCACACAGACTGAGGGCGACCCTGCCGGAGACCTTCCTGCTTTCTGCGCGGAGCTGTCCACGGAGGTGGGCCGAATTGCGGCGGGCATTACGGGCATGTGCCTTTTGCGGGCCGTCGTGACGGATCAAGGTCAGGACGTTGCCGCCAAAGAAGAGACAACTACTGCGCAGTCGCACGCAGCAGCTTTGCAAGCAGAGCCCCCTGCACGGGCGGCGCCATCGCCTCCGACTGTGGCTGCTGAGGCCAAGGCCGCTGCGGAGGCCCAAGCTGCGGCAGAGGCCAAGGCTGCTGCGGAGGCCCAAGCTGCGGCGGAGGCCAAGGCCGCTGCGGAGGCCCAAGCTGCGGCGGAGGCCAAGGCCGCTGCGGAGGCCCAAGCTGCGGCGGAGGCCAAGGCCGCTGCGGAGGCCCAAGCTGCGGCGGAGGCCAAGGCCGCTGCGGAGGCCCAAGCTGCGGCGGAGGCCAAGGCCGCTGCGGAGGCCCAAGCTGCGGCGGAGGCCAAGGCCGCTGCGGAGGCCCAAGCTGCGGCAAGGGCAGAGTGCGCTTCAGCTGAGACTTCAGACCCAGCTGAGCCGGCTGGACCGCCCTCCCGGGCGCGCCGCAGTATGGAGGCGTCCAACGCAACGGCTGACCCTTCCGATTTTGTGGAGTCTCCCCGTGCCCCTCCGGCAGACCCGTGCGCCGACGTCGACGAGGTGGATCCGGAGCACACTCCGAGCAAGGAGACGCAGTCCGCAGCTGCTGTCGCTACAGCCAGGGAGGCGGACGAGGTCACCGCCTTGGTGGCAAAGGTGGAGCCCCCGCAGCAGCAGGGATCGGGACTGAGCTCTACGTTCGCCGTCGGCGTTACGCTCGGGGTGGGCGCTCTTGTCGTTGGCGGATGGCTTCTGTGGACGGGGACCACGCCTGCCGATGTCAAGAAGGCGTTTGAGGCGAGCTGGGGCTCAAGCGACCATGGTGCGGCCAGCAGCGGGGCCGGTGCGGGCGCGGGCCGCTCCCGGTGAGGCGCAGGCGGGGCAAGCGTGGCGTGGCTGCAGGGCCCCGCTTGCGCGCCCCTCGCCTCGCCCCCACACTGTGTCTGTCCCCCTCTCTGAAGGTCCAGCATCGGCTCGTCGTGGTTGCATGCTTCTTGCGACACAAGCCGACGCGTGGCGCTGCACAGCCGCGCTCCGCTCGGGAACGCTCCGAAGCAATAGGAGCGCTGGGCTGGGTTGCGTGGTGTGTGTGGCCTGGACGAGGCGGTCGCGCAGAACAGCAGTTTTCAACCAAATGCTGGCCCGCCCACTCGCCCCACGGCGAGAGAGGCTTCACTCAACGTTGGCCCACGAAAGCACCGATGAGATCCTGCGGCGCTGCGGCTCGGTCAGATCAGCGTCCACTGCCTTCGCACGCTTGCCCATCGCGGCCCACACGGGCGAGGCGGCAGGTGCGCCAACACGCACAAGCGCGACCGACGCGGTGGCCAACTCCGTGGCGGAGAGAGAGTCCACCTTGCTGCTGAGGCGGTGCGCGAGGTACGAGCCCAGCAGCTCGTTGTCCAAACGCTTGGCCCCGAACGCGACCGTCGCGGTGGCAAGCTCGGTGGCCGACTCGAGCATCTCCAGGCGGTGCCACAGCACAATTCCCTCGGAGTGGAAAGCGTGCGCCAGGCGCGTGTAGAAACGGGGCGTCCTGCGCCAGCTCTCGTTCGCCACAAACTCGCTGAGCGGCGAGTCCTTGGCGGCCTCCAGCATCTCCGGGTACTTGTCCTTCTCAAGCCCGGCGTCGTCATCTGGGACCGTGAAGCCGCTGGGGAGGACCAGGGCGCGGCGGGCGACGCAAGTGACTGGCGTCGAAGCCGCGACGCGGCGCGCTGCGACAGCGAGGCGGCCTCCGATGGCGCAAGCCCTCATGGTGTTCCGGTGGTCGAGGGGCGGCGGCGGGCGGGACGGGGCAGCAGAGGTGCAGCAAGCACCTCGCGCTCGGCCCCGCGGGAGCTCGCGCTCGGCGCCTTCGCACGGCCCGGCCGGCAGAGCCCGCTCGAGCGGCCGCGCCTCTCCGCAACACTCGTGCAGCCTCGGCGCTCGCAGCCCAGCGGCACTGCAACCTCCGCATCCCCGCGCGGCCGCTCTCCAATGTCTGTCACCATGGCGGAAGGAGGGCGCTTGCTCGTCTCTTCGAGGCCCTCCACAGCTGGCGCCGGGGAGCCTGCACCAACTGAAACCGCCCTCGTTGCGGAATTGCGCGTGTCCGCGGCTTGCCGCCCCCTCCGCGGTAGCGCCCTCAGAGCGACACTGTCAGCTCTGGGGAGCCCGATGCTGCAGAAGCTGAGCTTGCTCGGCTCTGCGATTGACCACGAGCTGCTGGCGCAGGCCGGCGCGACACTTGCGCGAAACCAGGGGGTGTCGAGCATCACGGTGGGCATGCTATCAGTCGGGGCACGGCTGGATGCAAGTCATCTGGCGCTGTTCCTGCGGGCCTCTCTTCCCACGCTGAACCCGATCGAGCTGCGGGTTCACATGTGCAGGCTTGGGGCTGAGACCGCTGCAGTTATCGCAACCAGAGCTCAGAACCTGCACTCCCTGGCATTGCCTGCTTGCGGGCTTGGCCCTGACGAGGTCGGCGTGGTCTTGCAGGCACGCATGCCCTGCCTCAAGGTGCTTCAGCTCGACCGCAACCGGGGAGCGTTGGCGTGCGCAAGCGCCTGCGGTGCGCTCGGTTCAAGGATGACAGATGCCTGTTTGCGCAAGCTCTTCATCCGCGACACCGGTGTAAATGCCGCATCGCTAGCCAGCATGGCCAAGAGCATCGTGGACTTTGGCGGCAGCCTCTCGACGATCCACGAGCTTCGCATCGGCGAGAACGACCTCTCTGGCACCGAGGCGCAGCGCCAGCTGGGGAGCGTGATTCGTCTCTGCCCCGAGCTGCAGTGCTTGGAATGCAGCAGGTGCCAGATAACCGGCGACGGGATTGTTGCCATCGCAGCGGCTGTCCGCTGTCGCCTCGCCACGCTCGAGCGCCTTGTTCTGGCTCGCAACCCGCTGACGGATGCCAGCGTGGCCGCCCTGCGAGCCATCGTTGTGGTCAACGCCGGCCCACATGGCACCTTGCGAGACCTCGACTTGTTTGGCTGCCTCTTTGGCGTCCGCGGGGCGGCAGCCCTCGCCGTTGCTGCTCTCCGCGCTCCGAGACTGAATCACCTGAACGTGGCGGGGGACATCGACGTGTGGTCCTCTGGCGGGCTGACCCGAGCCACGTCTGGCGGCGCTCGCATTTCCACTGGGGGTACGTGCCGGGAGGCTCTCCCGTCGCCTGATCAGCCAGAAGCATGGGAAGCTCTCATCGTAGCATCCAGAAGCCACGGAAGCTGCTTGCTCCCCTGGCTTTGTGGCCAGTCCTGGACCAGCAGGCAAGGGCGCTCCGTCCCTCGCGCCGAACCCGTTGCGGCAGCACCTACCCCCGCCACCGCTGCAGCAGCAGCAGCAGCAGCAGCAGCAGCAGCAGCAGCACCGTCCGAGGCTGCGTTGGGCCGTCGAGTTCTGACGCGGCGCGGCGCGTTTCGCCCAGCAACTCGGCGCAGGCTCGTGGGCGTGTGTGTCGACCCTCTCAAGGCTGCCGCGCCGACTTGCTGCAAGCTTTCCATGGCCCGGTTGGCGGAGTCGGTCAGCCGCGACCGCACGCTTCGGGCACGCCGGCGCTCCCTCGTGGTTCGCTCTTTCCTTGCGAGCGCGGCTCGCCTGCCTGGGGAAGTCGTCTCTGCGATCACAGACTTCGCATGGGGCCCTGGGCAAATCCTTGACGACTTGGACGCTCTTGAAGTACTCTGGTAAGGTGAATGGTGGTGAAATCGTGCGGCCTTTGCCGAGCGAGTGTGCTCCCACGCTGTGCTGCGCCCGGCCAAGCACCCAGCTGCATCGAGCGCCATGATCCGCCCACACGCGCACACATCGCCCCCCGATCCACCTCAAGCTCGATGTGCTGCAACGAGCAAACGCCCCAAGCAAGGCCCAACGCTGCAGCGACAGGTAGCAGACAGGCCCGCCCGCACGCGGCAAAGCGCGCCCCCCCCCCCCCACCCCTCCGCCGTCCCCCCCTCAGGGGCCGCTCCATGCGCTCACGGCTCCGCGGGCCTTCCAGACAAACGCGCCCTCTGCGCACAAGCTCGGGCGCCCTCTGGTCACGATCAGGATGAGCGGGAGCCCAGCATCATCTTGTTGAGAGTTGAAGTCCACGAGAAGCGGCCGCCAGCGCCGCCCTTGCCGGTGACGGATGGCAAGCGGAGGAGAACGGACTGGTAGTAGAGGATGAAGAAGTCAGCGTAGAGAAGCGTCTGCACGATGCCTGCCACGACGGCGATTGGGTGCCAATAGCCCTCGTAGTAGAGACGGTACACCCAGTTGAGGAGGTAAAACGCGCGGTAGATGCCCAGGGACGCCATGTAATGCATTGTGATGTTGGTCGTGTCCTCCAGCTGGTGCAGCATCTTCAGCTGCGGGAGTACCGCTACGGCCTCGAGGTAGATGCTGAACGCCCAAAGAATCTCCATCACGTTGAGCGACCAACCGCCCTTGCTCCAGTGCGTCTCGTTCACGAAGCACGCGAGCACGAGGGCCGGGATCACCAGGAACTCGACCCTATACGTGTCGCTAGCGTTGCTGTTCCGCGTGCTGGTCGCGACCACGTACACAATGTACGCCGACGCTGCGATGAAGAAAATCTTCATCAACTCGTTGTACCAGCTCACGAACGCCACGAGCAGGTCCAAGTACCGACAGACGAACACGGTCAGGTAGAGGGCTTGCGTCTTCAGGCTGACTCCTGCGGGGACGGGGAGTAAGGGCGGGCTAGGGCGCGGCCCAGGCCGTCGCATCTCGCGCAGGCGCGAAGCCAGCACGCTCGCAGCCGCATTCATCGCCAGCTCCGCTCGCGTGGCCAAAGGGGTCTGGCAATCGCATGCCCCTTTGCAAGAGGCGGCGGGTGCTCGCGTGTCCGGGCGCGCCCGCGAGGGCTGGGGCCAGGTCGAGCGCGCAGGGGAAGGGCTCACCAGTGGAGGACTTGGTGTAGATGAGCTTTGCGAGCAGCAGGAAGAAGCTGGCCAGGTGCGACATGTCGCCCACAAAGCGGAAGATGTTCATCATGCTTGCTGGCTCACGGCGAGGCACTCCCCGGCCAGGCGGTGCCGCGGTGGGCGCGCAGACTGTGCCGCCACGCACCCGCGGCGTGTCCAGCCTGCCGGGAAGGCCGGCTCTGCCGGCAAAATGTCGCGGCGCGGCGAGTCCGTTGCTGGCGCGCCCCCGGGGCGCACAGGCGGCCGGCCTCCGAGGCCCCCGCAGACCTGCGCGCCGGACCTCACTTGGAGCCCGGGGTGTTCCTTGCCAGCGCAGACCAGACACTGCTTCTTGCGAGAGCGCTGGCCGAGCGGATCTGCGACTACTCAGCCGACTGATATGGCAGCGCCCGCAGCGAGCGCGCTGGACCTTGGGGCCGCCGACGCAGTGGACGCGATGCGCTCAGAGGGGCTGAGCCGCGCCAAGCTTGTGGAGGCGCTGCTTCAGCGCTTCGACGACTCGCGCTTCGGCTTCGCGATGGCTCAGTCGTTCACGCCCGAGGGCGCGCGCGCGCGTGCTGGGCTGGCGGCGCCCGAGCCGACGCTGGAGGAGCAGCTCGCGGCGAGGGAGGCCAAGCCTGCGGCCGGAGACAACGGCGAGGCGGGCGAGGAGGCCGACGACGAGGACGACCCCGAAGCGGCGGCCAGGCGCAAGGCCCGCAAGGCCGTTGCGGCCGCTGCGGCTGAGGCTGCCGCCAAGCGCAAGGCCGAAGCCGACGCCGCGGACGCCGACCCCAAGCCCGACACGGCGGGCGCGCTCGCCGGCCTGCCAGTCGCCGTATCCGACACGCTGGACGTGCGCGGCTTGGCCACGTCGGCGTCCAACACAGCCATGGCGCAGTGGCGAGCGCGCCGCTCAGCGGCCGTGGTGCGGCGCCTCGTGGCGGCCGGTGCTTTCGTGCTGGGCAAGACGTCCGTCCATGATCTAGGGTGGGGCCACACCGGGTCGCGCACTCCTCGCGGCCGCGTCGCCAACCCGTACAGCATGGGGGACTGCATCGCCGGCGGGGCGGCAGCAGGGGCGGCGGCGGCCGTGTCCGCGCGCGTGGCCCCAGCGGCCCTCGCCGTTGACTCATTGGGTGACGCACGGGTGCCCGCGAGCTGCTGTGGCGTCGTAGCCTTCCGGCCGTCGTCGGGCCGCTACCCCGCGGCGGGGTGCCTGATGACCGCCCCCACGATGGACACAGTGGCCGTGCTTGCGCGGCACGTTGAGGACGTGCAGCTGCTGGACGCGGCCCTCAGCACCAGCATCAAGGGCGAGGCCAGCCCCCGCGGCCAGGGCCGTCGCGCGGGGGGAGGGGCGGACGCGCGAGCCGCTGCTGCCGCCTCTGGCGAGTCAGACCCGGAGGCAGAGGCGGCCGTGTCGCTGCAGGCGGGCGCTCGCGGGTTCCTCGCCCGGCGTCGCGCCAAGGCGGCCAAGGAGGAGCGGGAGCGGCACGAGGCCGCGGCGATGATTCAGAGCATCGCGAGGGGCCGGGCCGCGCGGTCCCGCGTGGCGCAGATGACCGCCATCTCAGAGTCAGATGGTGACGGCGCCGCGGCGCCGGGCTCGGCGTCTGAGTCCAAGGACGCCGAGGAGGACGACGAAGGCGCTGCTGCGGCGGCTGAGGCGTCTGGCGACGCGGACGCCGCCATGTCCTTCGGGCAGGCGGAGGAGGAGGCGGCTGTGCGCATCCAGGCCGTGGCCCGCGGGCGTGAGAGTCGGTCTCGGGTGTCGCGACTGCGCCGGGACAAGCGCGCGCAAGGCGAGACGGAGGCCGCGATTCGCATCCAGGCCATCTCCCGGGGCCGCCGGGCGCGAATGGCGACCACCCAGCAGCTTGCACGTCAGGCGCGCGCGGGGGACGTCGACGCCGCAGCGACGGCCAAGGCAGCCTTCAAGGCCGGGGAGGACGGGAGCCTGACCGCGGGCCTGTCGGGACTGCGCCTGGGCCTGCCCGCCTGCCTGCTGGCCGACTGCGACTCCACCGTAAAGACGGTGGTGGCCGACACCGTGGCCAAGCTCGAGGCCGCAGGCGCCGTCGTCGTGAGGGGGGAGCTGCCCAAGGTGGCGGCGGCCGGGGATCCCGCAGGCCGGGCCACGGTGAACGCTGTGGTGCGTGCCGGCCAGGTTTGCGCTGCGGTGCGCGGCTACGAGGCGCTGAGGGAGCTGGCGGCGTACCTCTCGGCCCGCGGCCTGGACAGGGACCGCGTCGTGGTGGTGGAGGCGCCCAAGAAGCGCAAGGCGGAGGAAGGCGAGGAGGAGGAGGAGGAAGAGGAGGAGGACGGCGAAGCAGGCGCCGCCGCTGCTGGGCCCAAGCTGGCCAAGGTGACCGTCCGCACGACGGTGGCAGATGTGGTGGACGCCTACTGCGGCAGCGCCACGGACAGGGCGGCGCTCGTGGCGGCTATGGACCCGCGCGGCTCCGTGGCGGACGGCGGCTCTGCCGTGGACGCGGGCGAGTACGCCGACGCGCTAGGCCCCGGGCGCGAGGCGGTGGTCCAGTCTGTGCGCGCCTTCATGACCAGGCACAAGGTGGAGGCCATCCTGTACCCGTCGCTCATGGTCCCCGCGGTCGCCGAGAAGGGCAGCGACGGGGACGCAGTGTACTGCAATGGCGCGCTTGTGAGCACGCGGCACGCCCTGACGAGGAACGCCTCGCTCGCCTCCGCAGCCGGCCTTCCTGCGTGCACGGTCCCAGCGGGCATGACCCGCAAGCGCGCCTCTGCCGGGGTTGGCGTGCCCGGCGGAGAGCGCATGCCCGTCGGCGTCGAGGTCGCTGGCTTGCCGGGCAGCGACGCTCGCCTGCTGGCGGTTGCGAGGGCGCTTCAGGGTGTCGTCGCTGCGCTTCCCGACCCGGTGCTGCGCAGCCGCTGGCAGCGCGGAGTGGTTCGCAGCTGAGGCCTGCGGAGCCGGCCGGCCGCCCCCTCCTGCACTCTTTCCACGCCGCGTCCGTCGCGCGAGTTGAGACTGCGTGCGCGGTTTTCTCTGATCGGATTGGCCTTGTGTGTGCTGCCCGCGCGCCTCCCGGGAACGCTTCCGACAAGGCGAAAGCAAGCGTGGCTGCGCCTGGCTTTCGGCCGTCTGCCATGCCTTCGCACGTGTTTGCAATCACGAGTGCGCGGCAGGCTCTGGTTCGCGCAAGACCAGACTCGCGTGTGCCGCCTTCGAGGCGCGGCCGGCCAGTCGCTCAGCGCGAGCAGCAGAGCCGCCATCGCTGGGCGATTCTCTGGCCAGTCGATCCTCGCGCCACAGCCTGCTCCGCCGGGCGCGGCTGGCCGGAGCTCGCATCGCCGTGGCCATGGACGAGCACGCAGACATCATGGGCTCGGGGCTCGGCGGCTCGGTGAACATCACCGCCACGCCGGAGCGCAGGGCGCCTGCTTGGGCCACTCCGGACAGGCCGAGCCTGGGAGGACAAGCGCGCCCCATTTTCGGTGACATCTCGCCCCAGCGCCCGTCGCAGTGAGCACCGCGGCACCTGCCGTCCACTGCCTTTGCACCTGCCATCAGACCCGCGGGCTTTGTGCAGCGGGGCGAGCGTCGCGGGGGCCGGGGTTCCTGTCGAGCTGTCTGCGTCGTCGGGTGACAACCGGCGGCCTGCCCCTCTGAGCCGCCGCCACGGGCCACGTTCGTCTGGGCCCGCCCAGCCGCTCAGGCAGCAAAGCAAGTTCCTGTGTGTGGCAGGCCAGCGAGGTGATGCCAGTCTCGCGTGCACTGTCGCGAATGCGCCAGTGCCATCGATTCGTCTAGTGTCGCGCCTCCCAACCCTCGCGCAGTGCGTCGCCGCGGCTGCACCCAGCTGACCCGGGAGCGGGGCCGCTCGGAAAAGACAGCTGGCACGGTCTCACGCGCAGATCCGACGTGCTCGACGCGCCGTTCGTCGGCCCAGACGTCATGGCAAGCCCGGAGAGGGCAGGGGGAGGCACATGGGGATTGGTGCGCGAGAGTCGCCTTCCGGACCCGGACGGCTTGCCGCCGCTCCCCACCGGCGACGGTGGAGCCAGCGTCCACATGAGCCCGACCCGTCGAGTCCCCGGGGGCGCCAACAGCCGGGCTTTCCCGTCTGTTGCTCGCAACGCCGCAATGGGCGGCATGCGGCAGAGCCAGTCACATATCGCGGCCGATGAGAGTGACGACGAGGACGGGGAGAGCGACCAGACCGGAGCCAACCCCCACAGTGGTGGGAAGCGTGGCCGTAGGGACGGCCGTGGGCAGCTGGGCGCGGTGCATCTGCTTGCTGCAAGACACCTCGGCCAAGCGGGACATGCCGAGCATGGCGCAGCCGACGGTCCGAGCTCTCGCCCTGCGTCTCACGGCGAGCCGACCCCAGGCGGGCATGCCTCTGCAAATCTGGCGCAGCGCCGGCCAGCCACAGGGCTGGGGGACTCTGCATATTCAGGCCGGCTCGGACAGGCGCAGTTTCGTGCAGAGTCCGCTTGGGAAGGTGGCGAAGCCGGCGGCACATCCGGAGCTGCTTCTGAGCTGGGCAGTGCCCTGGCGAGAAAGCCGCATCGCGTCGGGCGCGATCTGGACGGCCGTGCTCTGGAGGGCGCCACGGGCATCGTTAGCGTGTCGTCGGGCATTGGCGGCCAAGGCCGCCAAGCGCCGTGGGCGGCTGCCCCCGCGGGGAGCGTGGCGAGGATGTTCGGATCCGTTCCGCGCCCAGTACCAGGCTTTCCCAGCGGCCGCAGGTCGAGGGTTGGAGGCGTGCTCGGAGAAGTGGGTGATCCGGAAGATCCCGAGGAGGATCCCGAGGAGGAGGAGGAGGAGGAGGAGCAAGAGGAGGCTGGCAGGCAAGATCTGGATGGCGGCAGCGGTGGCCATGTAGGGCAGCTGACAAGGCTCGGGGGCGAATTCGCTGACATGCCGCCACTGGACCGCAACCGGGAGTCTCTGGGACGCATCGCGCTCGGCTCGCCCCAGCGCGGCGTGCTCGATTCCCCGCTGAGACTCTCTCCGGCGCGGGCCCACAAGGCGGCGAGAATGGCAATGCGACGGGGCGGTGCAGCCGCCTCGGCGCAGGCTCGCGCCATTGCCGGCCCACAGTTTTCTCCGGGGCTGCTTGGCACGCCGCTGCTGGCAGAGCCTGGCGCAGCCGACAGCATTGGTCGGCTGCCTGGCGTGCCAAGCACAGCCGGCATTGGGGTGCTGCAGCCCTTCCCGCTCCCGCCACCTCCCCCGCCGCTGGTGCGGCCTGAGGCGAGCATGAGCGACAGCGCTGAGGCGTCGCCTGAGCGTGTGGGGGCTCCACAGGGTTTGCCGATGGGTCCTGGAATGGAAGCCTTCTCCGGAAACCGCGGCAGGGCCCAGCGCGTGCCGTCCCTGCCCCCTGCGGTGAGCGAGTTCCCCGCGCGCCCCTCAGCAACGGCCAACCTCCTCGCAGCTCGGCAGGCGGCCGTTACGGCAGGGCCGGAGCACCAACTGATGGCCTCAGCACGCCAGGCCGCAGCCGTAGGCGCGCTTGGTGACCCTGTGCTGGGAAGCGGGACTCAGGCCGTGCCCCCCACCTTGCCCCTGGGGACTTTCACGTCACCCAGCCGTAATTTCGGTGCGCCAGCGGCAAGCTCCGCCTCGGGATCCGCTTCCTCATCACCGTCGTGCAGCTCCAGAGGCGGTGCAGGCGGCGCGTCGTCCGCTCCTTGGGTTTCGGCAACATCGCCTGCCGTGTCAACGCCCGTCAAGGCACAGTCAGGCGGATCAGGCGGCCGCGCAGGATCTGCCAAGAGCGATCGGGCGAGGGCAAAACGAGGCAAAGCGTCCCCGGCGGGCAAGAAGCGTCCAGCGCCGGGCACGCCGGTGGTCACAGCGCCGCCTGCCCCGGTGGTCAAGGTTTGCCCACCCACTCCGGGCATCCGGTGCGCTTGCCGCAAGAGCCGGTGCCTGAAGCTGTACTGCGACTGCTTTGCAGCGCAGCAGCTGTGCGGGCAGGAGTGCCAGTGCACCGAATGTCGCAACAGCGCCGAGCACATTGCGCTTCGGGACTCCACTGTGCGGTCAATTCTGGCCAAGAAGCCGGATGCCTTCGTCAGCAAGCTTGATGCATCCGGGCGGTCGCACAGAGCCGGGTGCCGGTGCAAGCGCAGCGCTTGCCTCAAGAAGTATTGCGAGTGCTTTGCAATGGGGGTGGTGTGCGCTACGGGATGCTCTTGCGAAGGGTGCAAGAACAAGGAAGGATGCCCGGAGCGAGCCGAGGCGATGGCAAAGTCCCGATCAAGCCGGACGAGCTCCGCAGCTGGACCTGCCACAGGCGGGGCGGGTGCAAGGGTTGGAGCTGCCATGGCTCAGCACCGCGCGAGCACTTCCAGCACGACAGCGCCGGCTGCCTCGGTTGCGGCTGCCTCTGGGCAGCAATCGCCCTTTCAAGGCCAGCATGGATCGGTCTCTGCAGTTCCGACGCTGCCCTCAGCCAGCAAGGCGCAGCTTGCAGAGGCGCCCATTTCTTCTGGCATCGAGCAGGCGGCCGCTGCTCTCGCAGCGCCTGACGCTGCCAGACACGTCGCAGCTGCAGCTGCAGCAACTGTAACGGGTGCAGCAGCTGCGACGGCCGAGGCAGGCGCCGCCCTCCCGGCTGAAGCGGCTCCAAGTTCCCCATCGTCGGCCACAGTGCTGAACCACCTGCACATCGCTGCTCTGCTGCACTCCGTTCGAGCCCAGGCTGGCCCCGAGGGGGCAACTGTGGCCTTGCAGCGACTGCTTGCGGCTGTCAGGGCTCAGGCGGGAGAACGCGCGGAGGCTGCTGTGGCGGCTGCCCTGGCCCAGGCAGCGGCTGCTGCAGCTGCTGCAACAGCAGCTGCCAGTCCGCTGCCAACGACGACCGCGGCTGCGTCGCTGGGCCTGCCGCCAAGAGCCGGGGAGCAGGCTTCGGAGCCCGCGTCCGAGCCCGTTGCGCCGCCCGGAAGTGCGGGCGCGCAACAAGCCCAGCCGCACGCAGCCCAGAAGCCCGCGTCCAGCGCATCGGATGCACAGATGCCGGCCTCCGCGCCCTGTGCAGCGCCTGCCGTCACGCAGGCTGGCGGCGTGGCAACCACACCCGCGCTCCGCCATCGCGCCGTCTGCTCCAGCGACACCTCGCCAGCCGACCCCGCATCAGTGGAGACCGCGGCGATCCCCACCGACGCGTCGGAGGCGCATTCGGCCCACGCCGAGTCGCACTCCGCTGCCACTCCTCGCCGCGGACGTCGGCCTCACGCCGGCCGGGTGCCACCTGCGGGCGATGCGGCCGTGGCTGGGGATGGCTCCAGGCGGCCCAAGAGAGAGCGGCCCGAGGACGGCCCCCGAGGGCGGCGAGGCGGGGCCGGAGGCAACGGATGTGGGTCTGTTCAACGCCAAGCGGGCCCGCTCGTCGGCTCCGTCCCGCCGCTCTGCCCGGTCGAAGCGGAGGTGATGGTGGTGTTCGCGGTGCGGGCGCCGACGGCAATGTTGCATTCCGTGTGTTGTGTGCTCGCCGCGCCGCCAACGCGCATCGCATCGGGCGGGTGTTGCCACACGCCTTCGCCGGGCCGGTCGCATGCGGGTGCGGCGGCGGCAGCGCGACCCCATCGGCTCTGCAATCGCGCCGCGTGATTCGGCGGGCCGTCGCAATGCACATGCAGCAGGGGCTGGGAGCCGGGCCTGCCCTCTCGACCAGGCGGGGATCGGGGCGGTCCGTTGCCCCACCGGGCCCGCCGGGGACAGGCCGCGGCGCGAAGCGAATGGCGTGCGGCGCTCGGGCGACGCGCGCCGGGCGCGCCGTCACTCTTGCACTGCTGGCCGCTTGCGGTCCGGCTTGGGCGGCCGACCAGGCGCCCGGCCCGCGCCACCCGCTTGCATCCGAGCTGTGCAGCGCGGTCGAGGAGCTGTCGGGCGCGTTCGTGGTGGGGCTGGAGCCTGGCGCCAGTCGTGACCCGCGGGTGGTGCCAGACGTTGCTCGCCTTTGCCGCGACAGATCGCCGGAGGCGCTGGCGGCAGTGTGCCCGGGGGACTACCAGCTGCAGGCGAACTGGACCATGTCGCGGGGGGGCAACCCGGAGCAGTGGCCGGCGGTCGTGTCGCCGGGGAGCGATGCGGCCGAGAGCGCAGGGTCCCGTCACGGGGCCGGGTGGCAGGGGCTCGACGGCATCCCGTTTGGCCACAGCTACGTGTCGGCCTTCCCGGTGGGGGGCACGTTTCCGGCCTGGCGCGCGGAGTCGTCTTCCGGGGGGCGGGAGTCGGCGTGCCGATGGCACTCTCACGACGCGCACAAGATGACGGCGTACTTTGGCCCCGGGGAGGTCGCGTTGATCTCTGAGATCTGGTTGACCCCGACGCAGTATCCTCCACCAGTTTCTGCGTTTTCGAGACTGACATGGGTTCGGGATGCAGCCTCTATACCTGACCCCGCAAAGTGCCTCACCTATGGCTCCTACTCGCATAGTCTTCAGAGCGACATCACCACCGACAACGGACTGGCCCAGATGTTTGGAGAGTTTGCATTCAAAGGATTCGCGCCGCCAACCTTTAGACCAGGACCGAATGACTGGCCCGCCCAGTTTAGCTCTGGCCAGGCGTCATCGAGGGCAAGTCCACAGAACCCTACCTTGCGCCTCGGCGACAGAGTGCCCGGGTCCACCTTCGAGCCCGATAGCCCCCGTGTCCCGCGGCTGTACATGAACAGGCCCCAGCAAATGCTGGGCGTCTTCGTGGTGAACGTGTCCGCGCTCGGGGGCCTCTCGATGCCAGACGTCGGCGCCACCGGCTACTCCAGTCCGCCACGGGAAGGTGATGTCCGGCTCGTGCTGCCCAGGCCGAGTGCAGGGGCGCCGTGGACGAGTGCGGTCGTGAATGCGACAGCTCCGCTGCTGGGGCACTCGGAGACGTACTTCAACGGGCAGTTGGTGCCCAACTCGTGCAGCAACATTGGGAACCATATCTACGCATTTCAGCCGGTGTGGGGAGAGATCACAGAGGCGCCGCAGCCGTCCACTGTGCAGACGTGCTTTGGGGGGCACGCTGGCGGCTGCGATGTGGGTGGGCTCGGCTGCGGCTTCGTGGGCACTGTTGTGCCGCCCGACATGTCGAACGCCACGGTCCGGAGTGAAACCTTTGACGTGGGGCTGGGAGAGGCCTGCTTGACAGACTTTCCTGCCTCGTCGTCGAACCAGGTGGGCTTCATCTCCATGCTGGCGTACCACAAGCCGTGCCAGGGCTGTGGCCACCGCAACTCCGTGGTCGGCGGGCGGGACGGTGCTCCGCTTCCCGAGTGCGACATGGCGGCGTGCCAGGCCAACATCACCCGCGCTCTCCAGCGGCGGGCGGTCCCGTCGCGGCAGGTGCCGCCTCCTGCCGCACTGGGGGTGATGCGGCTGGCGGACGGTGGGGCGTTCGACTGGTACGCGTGCCGGCCCACCCCTCGGGACAGCTACTTGAGCGGCTACCCGGGCTGCACGCCCCAGTGCGTGTCGGTTGACGCCGACGGGAGCGCGCGCGCGACGCTGCCCGAGCTGCAGGCCTTGGTGGGGTGGTCGTGGCCTGCGGGGGGGGGCACGATGAGTCGCGGGTTCGCGGCGGGGCGTTCGTGGCTCATGTCCTGGAGCGGGGGGTGGGCGCCCGGAACGCGGGTGGGGTGTGTGGACGCAGGGCAGCTCATCGACGAGGCTGGGAGGGCCGGTTTGCTGCGGCCAGTGAGCCGCGGCGAGGCGTGGACGAGCGGGGGTGGCGGCCCGTGGGGGGCGTGGCCGCTCGGGTCGGGGGCATGGCGCGCGGCCGCCTTGTCGCCGCTGCTCGCCGCTGCCAGGGTGAACATCACGCTGTCCATTCCGGTTGGCCAGCTGAACCTCACGCCGCGGGTAACCTTCCTGTCGGACTTGGCCGCCGAGGCTGCAACAGCTGCCGGCGGGATGCTGGCGCCGTGCATCGTTGCTCGCTGTGTTGACTGTCCGGCGGCGACGGACTCGCAGGTGTGGTACAACCTGACGGTCGACCCGGTCACCCACAAGCCGAGGCCGGCTGCCCGGCCCAGCCGACGCGTGCGGTTGGTGGTGGAGCTGACTGTCCGGGGCCTGGAGGATCGCGTTTGCGAGGCCGCGACGCCGCAGGAGCGGCTCGAGAACTGGCTGGTGGACGCGAGGCCGCGCCGCAGCTATCCGGGGGGCGGGGCGGTGAGCGGCTCTGAGCCGGTGGCCTTCACGGGGCCTGGGTCGCACCGCACTTGGGCGTCGGAGCACCCCGCGGCTGCGGCTGTGCAGGCCGTGTTCGCGGGCGCCAGCCGGGTGTCGTCATCTGAGGCGCCCGTGCTTCTGGCGCTGTCCCTGGCCAACTCCCTTCGAGACCAGCGGTCGCACCGATTGCAGGGAATGTGGCTCGTGTGGGCCAACGCCTCGGACCCGTCGGTGGTGTCGTCCGTGGGCGTGATCCCGCGCTGCCTGGACGAGGGGCTGCAGCTCGCGGCGACGTCATGGTCGGACGGCGGGGCGTGTGGAGGTGCGGTTTCGTCCCAGGCGCTGTGGGCGTGCGCGGCTTTGGCGGCGGCCGCATTGCTCTCCTCCCTGGTGGCCGCCCGGCCGGCAACGCCTGCGTGTTGCCTGGGCGCGGAGCCGCTGGGGAGCGCTGCGGCGATGACGTCACGCGAGCTGCGCGCAGCTCGGTGGCGATCGCTGCTGCTGCTCTGCTCCGGCTCGTCGCGATCGGGCCTGCTTGCATCGCTAGTGATGCTGTTGCTGGCGGTGTGGGGCATGGGGCCGAGCGCGAACGGCACCGTGGCTGCGCTGCTAGCTCTGGAGGCAGCCTGGTCGACGGCTCTGGTGGGGGCATCGTGCCGCCGCATGGCGTCCAGGGGCGATCGCGAGCGTCGCGTGTCAGGCCAGGCGGGCCGAGTTGGAGTGTTTTCGTCGCTGTGGCGTGGGGACGGCATCGCTCCGCCGGACGCGTCTGGTCAGCCGCTGCCGGCGTCAGCCTCGTCCTGGGTGGCGGGGTCGGGAGGCCGAACGGCGGAGCCGACGCTGCGCGAAGCTGCGCAGCGTTTGCGTGCAAGCGAGTTTGTGGGCATTCTCTTCTCGGCGCCAGGCGATGGGCTGTCGGCCATGTCGGCCATGCCCCCGCTGGCCAGGTGCCGCGTGTTGCGAGCCCGGCTGGCCAAGATGCGGGACGTGCCCGGCCTGCAGCTGCAGAACCTGGTGCTGGGCGGGCCGCCGCTTGCCGGAGACGCCAGCTCATCGTCCGGGGGTGGGAGCTTCGGCGTGACCGAGCCGGTCTCGGCTGCAGGCGGCGCCGTCGGGCCGGGCGCCCCGTCGACGCACAGCACGCCCCGTCACGGGGCGGACGCGGGGAGCGGGAGCGTGCGCTGGAGTGCATCTGACGGCAGCCAGTCGGGTCCCCCGGCCGAGGTGGGGCATGTCGTCGGCTGCTCGGCTGGGCCGGCTTTGGGTGTGTTCGGCCACGGTCTGGAGGCGCCGGTCGCGGGGCCGGGCGTGATCATCGGCCCGCACAGCGTGCCGACGCCGCGACGCCCGGTGGGCGCTCCCGTGGGGCTGCCTGGCGGGCCGACAGCGGCTGCGCCGAGGCCCCCGCCGGCCGACGAGCGGGAAGAGGCCCGCCCGGACCCAGCGGGTGGGGGCAGCGAGGGGCCCTGTGGCGGGGCGATGGTCTGGGCGGGGCTGGCGGTCCGTGGGGCTCTGGACCTGGCCGCCGTGGGCGTGGCGTTGTGGCTCGCGAGCTGGGCGTGTGGGGTGGACGGGGCAGTGAGTCGGGACATTGCCAACCGCTTGCTGGCTAGCACGGGCGCCTCGTCACCGGAGGCGGTGACTGCGAGCGCTGCGCTGGTTGGTGCATGGGCGAGGGAGGAGGCGTTCGCTCGAGTGGTGGCGGGGAGCGGTATGGTGTGCGTGTGCATTGTGCTGTCTGTGGGGTCTCGGTTGTGCCGCTGGCGGTTGTCGGCTTGAGTGGGCATTCGTCAGGCGGCGAGTGTGTGCTGCTGGCTGCGTCTTTGGAGCGAAGGCCCACGTTCGCTGTGCTCACGGTTCTCTCGGTGGCGTGGAAGCAGCGCCAGGATCCAGCCACCCGCCAAGTTCCAGCCGCACGCAGCCCAGAAGCCCGCGTCCAGCGCATCGGATGCACAGATGCCGGCCTCCGCGCCCTGTGCAGCGCCTGCCGTCACGCAGGCTGGCGGCGTGGCAACCACACCCGCGCTCCGCCATCGCGCCGTCTGCTCCAGCGACACCTCGCCAGCCGACCCCGCATCAGTGGAGACCGCGGCGATCCCCACCGACGCGTCGGAGGCGCATTCGGCCCACGCCGAGTCGCACTCCGCTGCCACTCCTCGCCGCGGACGTCGGCCTCACGCCGGCCGGGTGCCACCTGCGGGCGATGCGGCCGTGGCTGGGGATGGCTCCAGGCGGCCCAAGAGAGAGCGGCCCGAGGACGGCCCGAGGGCGGCGAGGCGGGGCCGGAGGCAACGGATGTGGGTCTGTTCAACGCCAAGCGGGCCCGCTCGTCGGCTCCGTCCCGCCGCTCTGCCCGGTCGAAGCGGAGGTGATGGTGGTGTTCGCGGTGCGGGCGCCGACGGCAATGTTGCATTCCGTGTGTTGTGTGCTCGCCGCGCCGCCAACGCGCATCGCATCGGGCGGGTGTTGCCACACGCCTTCGCCGGGCCGGTCGCATGCGGGTGCGGCGGCGGCAGCGCGACCCCATCGGCTCTGCAATCGCGCCGCGTGATTCGGCGGGCCGCCGCAATGCACACGCAGCAGGGGCTGGGAGCCGGGCCTGCCCTCTCGACCAGGCGGGGATCGGGGCGGTCCGTTGCCCCACCGGGCCCGCCGGGGACAGGCCGCGGCGCGAAGCGAATGGCGTGCGGCGCTCGGGCGACGCGCGCCGGGCGCGCCGTCACTCTTGCACTGCTGGCCGCTTGCGGTCCGGCTTGGGCGGCCGACCAGGCGCCCGGCTCGCGCCACCCGCTTGCATCCGAGCTGTGCAGCGCGGTCGAGGAGCTGTCGGGCGCGTTCGTGGTGGGGCTGGAGCCTGGCGCCAGTCGAGACCCGCGAGTGGTGCCAGACGTTGCTCGCCTTTGCCGCGACAGATCGCCGGAGGCGCTGGCGGCAGTGTGCCCGGGGGACTACCAGCTGCAGGCGAACTGGACCATGTCGCGGGGGGGCAACCCGGAGCAGTGGCCGGCGGTCGTGTCGCCGGGGAGCGATGCGGCCGAGAGCGCAGGGTCCCGTCACGGGGCCGGGTGGCAGGGGCTCGACGGCATCCCGTTTGGTCACAGCTACGTGTCGGCCTTCCCGGTGGGGGGCACGTTTCCGGCCTGGCGCGCGGAGTCGTCTTCCGGGGGGCGGGAGTCGGCGTGCCGATGGCACTCTCACGACGCGCACAAGATGACGGCGTACTTTGGCCCCGGGGAGGTCGCGTTGATCTCTGAGATCTGGTGGACCCCGACGCAGTTTCCTCCACCCTGCTGTCCAACAGGGGCTCCAGGGTCTTGGACCAGGCTCTGTTGGCCACGGGATGCCTCCTTCATTCCTGATCCAACCATGTGCCAAGCACAAGTGGAGTTCACGCATAGCATGTGGAGCGATGTGACTTCAGACGGAGGCTTGGCGCAGCTGGTTTTGACCATGGAGCTGGCAGGCCTTGCCCCGCCAACCTTCAGGCCAGCCCCGAATGACTGGCCCGCCCAGTTTAGCTCTGGCCAGGCGGCGTCCAAGACAAGTCCGCGATTTCCATATTCACGCCTCGGCGACAGAGTGCCCGGGTCCACCTTCGAGCCCGATAGCCCCCGTGTCCCGCGGCTGTACATGAACAGGCCCCAGCAAATGCTGGGCGTCTTCGTGGTGAACGTGTCCGCGCTCGGGGGCCTCTCGATGCCAGACGTCGGCGCCACCGGCTACTCCAGTCCGCCACGGGAAGGTGATGTCCGGCTCGTGCTGCCCAGGCCGAGTGCAGGGGCGCCGTGGACGAGTGCGGTCGTGAATGCGACAGCTCCGCTGCTGGGGCACTCGGAGACGTACTTCAACGGGCAGTTGGTGCCCAACTCGTGCGACAACTTCGGAAAGACCTCATTGTATGCATTTCAGCCGGTGTGGGGAGAGATCACAGAGGCGCCGCAGCCGTCCACTGTGCAGACGTGCTTTGGGGGGCACGCTGGCGGCTGCGATGTGGGTGGGCTCGGCTGCGGCTTCGTGGGTACTGTTGTGCCGCCCGACATGTCGAACGCCACGGTCCGGAGTGAAACCTTTGACGTGGGGCTGGGAGAGGCCTGCTTGACAGACTTTCCTGCCTCGTCGTCGAACCAGGTGGGCTTCATCTCCATGCTGGCGTACCACAAGCCGTGCCAGGGCTGTGGCCACCGCAACTCCGTGGTCGGCGGGCGGGGCGGTGCTCCGCTTCCCGAGTGCGACATGGCGGCGTGCCAGGCCAACATCACCCGCGCTCTCCAGCGGCGGGCAGTCCCATCGCGGCAGGTGCCGCCTCCTGCCGCACTGGGGGTGATGCGGCTGGCGGACGGTGGGGCGTTCGACTGGTACGCGTGCCGGCCCACCCCCCGGGACAGCTACTTGAGCGGCTACCCGGGCTGCACGCCCCAGTGCGTGTCGGTTGACGCCGACGGGAGGATGCGCGCGACGCTGCCCGAGCTGCAGGCCTTGGTGGGGTGGTCGTGGCCTGCGGGGGGGGGCACGATGAGTCGCGGGTTCGCGGCGGGGCGTTCGTGGCTCATGTCCTGGAGCGGGGGGTGGGCGCCCGGAACGCGGGTGGGGTGTGTGTGTACGCAGGGCAGCTCATCGACGAGGCTGGAGGGGCCGGTTTGCTGCGGCCAGTGAGCCGCGGCGAGGCGTGGACGAGCGGGGGTGGCGGCCCGTGGGGGGCGTGGCCGCTCGGGTCGGGGGCATGGCGCGCGGCCGCCCTGTCGCCGCTGCTCGCCGCTGCCAGGGTGAACATCACGCTGTCCATTCCGGTTGGCCAGCTGAACCTCACGCCGCGGGTAACCTTCCTGTCGGACTTGGCCGCCGAGGCTGCAACAGCTGCCGGCGGGATGCTGGCGCCGTGCATCGTTGCTCGCTGTGTTGACTGTCCGGCGGCGACGGACTCGCAGGTGTGGTACAACCTGACGGTCGACCCGGTCACCCACAAGCCGAGGCCGGCTGCCCGGCCCAGCCGACGCGTGCGGTTGGTGGTGGAGCTGACTGTCCGGGGCCTGGAGGATCGCGTTTGCGAGGCCGCGACGCCGCAGGAGCGGCTCGAGAACTGGCTGGTGGACGCGAGGCCGCGCCGCAGCTATCCGGGGGGCGGGGCGGTGAGCGGCTCTGAGCCGGTGGCCTTCACGGGGCCTGGGTCGCACCGCACTTGGGCGTCGGAGCACCCCGCGGCTGCGGCTGTGCAGGCCGTGTTCGCGGGCGCCAGCCGGGTGTCGTCATCTGAGGCGCCCGTGCTTCTGGCGCTGTCCCTGGCCAACTCCCTTCGAGACCAGCGGTCGCACCGATTGCAGGGAATGTGGCTCGTGTGGGCCAACGCCTCGGACCCGTCGGTGGTGTCGTCCGTGGGCGTGATCCCGCGCTGCCTGGACGAGGGGCTGCAGCTCGCGGCGACGTCATGGTCGGACGGCGGGGCGTGTGGAGGTGCGGTTTCGTCCCAGGCGCTGTGGGCGTGCGCGGCTTTGGCGGCGGCCGCATTGCTCTCCTCCCTGGTGGCCGCCCGGCCGGCAACGCCTGCGTGTTGCCTGGGCGCGGAGCCGCTGGGGAGCGCTGCGGCGATGACGTCACGCGAGCTGCGCGCAGCTCGGTGGCGATCGCTGCTGCTGCTCTGCTCCGGCTCGTCGCGATCGGGCCTGCTTGCATCGCTAGTGATGCTGTTGCTGGCGGTGTGGGGCATGGGGCCGAGCGCGAACGGCGCCGTGGCTGCGCTGCTAGCTCTGGAGGCAGCCTGGTCGACGGCTCTGGTGGGGGCATCGTGCCGCCGCATGGCGTCCAGGGGCGATCGCGAGCGTCGCGTGTCAGGCCAGGCGGGCCGAGTTGGAGTGTTTTCGTCGCTGTGGCGTGGGGACGGCATCGCTCCGCCGGACGCGTCTGGTCAGCCGCTGCCGGCGTCAGCCTCGTCCTGGGTGGCGGGGTCGGGAGGCCGAACGGCGGAGCCGACGCTGCGCGAAGCTGCGCAGCGTTTGCGTGCAAGCGAGTTTGTGGGCATTCTCTTCTCGGCGCCAGGCGATGGGCTGTCGGCCATGTCGGCCATGCCCCCGCTGGCCAGGTGCCGCGTGTTGCGAGCCCGGCTGGCCAAGATGCGGGACGTGCCCGGCCTGCAGCTGCAGAACCTGGTGCTGGGCGGGCCGCCGCTTGCCGGAGACGCCAGCTCATCGTCCGGGGGTGGGAGCTTCGGCGTGACCGAGCCGGTCTCGGCTGCAGGCGGCGCCGTCGGGCCGGGCGCCCCGTCGACGCACAGCACGCCCCGTCACGGGCGGACGCGGGGAGCGGGAGCGTGCGCTGGAGTGCATCTGACGGCAGCCAGTCGGGTCCCCCGGCCGAGGTGGGGCATGTCGTCGGCTGCTCGGCTGGGCCGGCTTTGGGTATGTTCGGCCACGGTCTGGAGGCGCCGGTCGCGGGGCCGGGCGTGATCATCGGCCCGCACAGCGTGCCGACGCCGCGACGCCCGGTGGGCGCTCCCGTGGGGCTGCCTGGCGGGCCGACAGCGGCTGCGCCGAGGCCCCCGCCGGCCGACGAGCGGGAAGAGGCCCGCCCGGACCCAGCGGGTGGGGGCAGCGAGGGGCCCTGTGGCGGGGCGATGGTCTGGGCGGGGCTGGCGGTCCGTGGGGCTCTGGACCTGGCCGCCGTGGGCGTGGCGTTGTGGCTCGCGAGCTGGGCGTGTGGGGTGGACGGGGCAGTGAGTCGGGACATTGCCGACCGCTTGCTGGCTAGCACGGGCGCCTCGTCACCGGAGGCGGTGACTGCGAGCGCTGCGCTGGTTGGTGCATGGGCGAGGGAGGAGGCGTTCGCTCGAGTGGTGGCGGGGAGCGGTATGGTGTGCGTGTGCATTGTGCTGTCTGTGGGGTCTCGGTTGTGCCGCTGGCGGTTGTCGGCTTGAGTGGGCATTCGTCAGGCGGCGAGTGTGTGCTGCTGGCTGCGTCTTTGGAGCGAAGGCCCACGTTCGCTGTGCTCACGGTTCTCTCGGTGGCGTGGAAGCAGCGCCAGGATATAGCCACCCGCCAAGTTCCAGCCGCACGCAGCCCAGAAGCCCGCGTCCAGCGCATCGGATGCACAGATGCCGGCCTCCGCGCCCTGTGCAGCGCCTGCCGTCACGCAGGCTGGCGGCGTGGCAACCACACCCGCGCTCCGCCATCGCGCCGTCTGCTCCAGCGACACCTCGCCAGCCGACCCCGCATCAGTGGAGACCGCGGCGATCCCCACCGACGCGTCGGAGGCGCATTCGGCCCACGCCGAGTCGCACTCCGCTGCCACTCCTCGCCGCGGACGTCGGCCTCACGCCGGCCGGGTGCCACCTGCGGGCGATGCGGCCGTGGCTGGGGATGGCTCCAGGCGGCCCAAGAGAGAGCGGCCCGAGGACGGCCCCGAGGGCGGCGAGGCGGGGCCGGAGGCAACGGATGTGGGTCTGTTCAACGCCAAGCGGGCCCGCTCGTCGGCTCCGTCCCGCCGCTCTGCCCGGTCGAAGCGGAGGTGATGGTGGTGTTCGCGGTGCGGGCGCCGACGGCAATGTTGCATTCCGTGTGTTGTGTGCTCGCCGCGCCGCCAACGCGCATCGCATCGGGCGGGTGTTGCCACACGCCTTCGCCGGGCCGGTCGCATGCGGGTGCGGCGGCGGCAGCGCGACCCCATCGGCTCTGCAATCGCGCCGCGTGATTCGGCGGGCCGTCGCAATGCACATGCAGCAGGGGCTGGGAGCCGGGCCTGCCCTCTCGACCAGGCGGGGATCGGGGCGGTCCGTTGCCCCACCGGGCCCGCCGGGGACAGGCCGCGGCGCGAAGCGAATGGCGTGCGGCGCTCGGGCGACGCGCGCCGGGCGCGCCGTCACTCTTGCACTGCTGGCCGCTTGCGGTCCGGCTTGGGCGGCCGACCAGGCGCCCGGCCCGCGCCACCCGCTTGCATCCGAGCTGTGCAGCGCGGTCGAGGAGCTGTCGGGCGCGTTCGTGGTGGGGCTGGAGCCTGGTGCCAGTCGAGACCCGCGGGTGGTGCCAGACGTTGCTCGCCTTTGCCGCGACAGATCGCCGGAGGCGCTGGCGGCAGTGTGCCCGGGGACTACCAGCTGCAGGCGAACTGGACCATGTCGCGGGGGGGCAACCCGGAGCAGTGGCCGGCGGTCGTGTCGCCGGGGAGCGATGCGGCCGAGAGCGCAGGGTCCCGTCACGGGGCCGGGTGGCAGGGGCTCGACGGCATCCCGTTTGGCCACAGCTACGTGTCGGCCTTCCCGGTGGGGGGCACGTTTCCGGCCTGGCGCGCGGAGTCGTCTTCCGGGGGGCGGGAGTCGGCGTGCCGATGGCACTCTCACGACGCGCACAAGATGACGGCGTACTTTGGCCCCGGGGAGGTCGCGTTGATCTCTGAGATCTGGTGGACCCCGACGCAGTTTCCTCCACCAGTTTCGCTGTGGGGAATTCTCTCGTGGACTCGGGCAGCATCGCTCACACCCAGGCCTGGGCAGTGTGGTGCCTACGTGAACTTCACGCACACGTTTCAAACAGGCGAGATTTCTGATGCAGCCATGGGACAGCTCGTGGCTTCTCTGTACATGTCAGGCTTGTCGCCGCCAACCTTTAGACCAGGACCGGAAGACAGGCCTGCCCAGGAGGCCTGGGGCCGCTACACCTCCACCGCGACGCCGCGATTTCCGCTTTCGCGCCTCGGCGACAGAGTGCCCGGGTCCACCTTCGAGCCCGATAGCCCCGAAGTCCCGCGGCTGTACATGAACAGGCCCCAGCAAATGCTGGGCGTCTTCGTGGTGAACGTGTCCGCGCTCGGGGGCCTCTCGATGCCAGACGTCGGCGCCACCGGCTACTCCAGTCCGCCACGGGAAGGTGATGTCCGGCTCGTGCTGCCCAGGCCGAGTGCAGGGGCGCCGTGGACGAGTGCGGTCGTGAATGCGACAGCTCCGCTGCTGGGGCACTCGGAGACGTACTTCAACGGGCAGTTGGTGCCCAACTCGTGCGGAAACTTCGGAAGGACCTCATTGTATGCATTTCAGCCGGTGTGGGGAGAGATCACAGAGGCGCCGCAGCCGTCCACTGTGCAGACGTGCTTTGGGGGGCACGCTGGCGGCTGCGATGTGGGTGGGCTCGGCTGCGGCTTCGTGGGCACTGTTGTGCCGCCCGACATGTCGAACGCCACGGTCCGGAATGAGACTTTTCTCGCTAGCGTAGGCACTGCCTGCCTGAAGCCCGAACCTTTTTCCTCGGCTAGCCAGGTGGGCTTCATCTCCATGCTGGCGTACCACAAGCCGTGCCAGGGCTGTGGCCACCGCAACTCCGTGGTCGGCGGGCGGGACGGTGCTCCGCTTCCCGAGTGCGACATGGCGGCGTGCCAGGCCAACATCACCCGCGCTCTCCAGCGGCGGGCGGTCCCGTCGCGGCAGGTGCCGCCTCCTGCCGCACTGGGGGTGATGCGGCTGGCGGACGGTGGGGCGTTCGACTGGTACGCGTGCCGGCCCACCCCCCGGGACAGCTACTTGAGCGGCTACCCGGGCTGCACGCCCCAGTGCGTGTCGGTTGACGCCGACGGGAGGATGCGCGCGACGCTGCCCGAGCTGCAGGCCTTGGTGGGGTGGTCGTGGCCTGCGGGGGGGGGCACGATGAGTCGCGGGTTCGCGGCGGGGCGTTCGTGGCTCATGTCCTGGAGCGGGGGGTGGGCGCCCGGAACGCGGGTGGGGTGTGTGTACGCAGGGCAGCTCATCGACGAGGCTGGAGGGGCCGGTTTGCTGCGGCCAGTGAGCCGCGGCGAGGCGTGGACGAGCGGGGGTGGCGGCCCGTGGGGGGCGTGGCCGCTCGGGTCGGGGGCATGGCGCGCGGCCGCCCTGTCGCCGCTGCTCGCCGCTGCCAGGGTGAACATCACGCTGTCCATTCCGGTTGGCCAGCTGAACCTCACGCCGCGGGTAACCTTCCTGTCGGACTTGGCCGCCGAGGCTGCAACAGCTGCCGGCGGGATGCTGGCGCCGTGCATCGTTGCTCGCTGTGTTGACTGTCCGGCGGCGACGGACTCGCAGGTGTGGCACAACCTGACGGTCGACCCGGTCACCCACAAGCCGAGGCCGGCTGCCCGGCCCAGCCGACGCGTGCGGTTGGTGGTGGAGCTGACTGTCCGGGGCCTGGAGGATCGCGTTTGCGAGGCCGCGACGCCGCAGGAGCGGCTCGAGAACTGGCTGGTGGACGCGAGGCCGCGCCGCAGCTATCCGGGGGGCGGGGCGGTGAGCGGCTCTGAGCCGGTGGCCTTCACGGGGCCTGGGTCGCACCGCACTTGGGCGTCGGAGCACCCCGCGGCTGCGGCTGTGCAGGCCGTGTTCGCGGGCGCCAGCCGGGTGTCGTCATCTGAGGCGCCCGTGCTTCTGGCGCTGTCCCTGGCCAACTCCCTTCGAGACCAGCGGTCGCACCGATTGCAGGGAATGTGGCTCGTGTGGGCCAACGCCTCGGACCCGTCGGTGGTGTCGTCCGTGGGCGTGATCCCGCGCTGCCTGGACGAGGGGCTGCAGCTCGCGGCGACGTCATGGTCGGACGGCGGGGCGTGTGGAGGTGCGGTTTCGTCCCAGGCGCTGTGGGCGTGCGCGGCTTTGGCGGCGGCCGCATTGCTCTCCTCCCTGGTGGCCGCCCGGCCGGCAACGCCTGCGTGTTGCCTGGGCGCGGAGCCGCTGGGGAGCGCTGCGGCGATGACGTCACGCGAGCTGCGCGCAGCTCGGTGGCGATCGCTGCTGCTGCTCTGCTCCGGCTCGTCGCGATCAGGCCTGCTTGCATCGCTAGTGATGCTGTTGCTGGCGGTGTGGGGCATGGGGCCGAGCGCGAACGGCGCCGTGGCTGCGCTGCTAGCTCTGGAGGCAGCCTGGTCGACGGCTCTGGTGGGGGCATCGTGCCGCCGCATGGCGTCCAGGGGCGATCGCGAGCGTCGCGTGTCAGGCCAGGCGGGCCGAGTTGGAGTGTTTTCGTCGCTGTGGCGTGGGGACGGCATCGCTCCGCCGGACGCGTCTGGTCAGCCGCTGCCGGCGTCAGCCTCGTCCTGGGTGGCGGGGTCGGGAGGCCGAACGGCGGAGCCGACGCTGCGTGAAGCTGCGCAGCGTTTGCGTGCAAGCGAGTTTGTGGGCATTCTCTTCTCGGCGCCAGGCGATGGGCTGTCGGCCATGTCGGCCATGCCCCCGCTGGCCAGGTGCCGCGTGTTGCGAGCCCGGCTGGCCAAGATGCGGGACGTGCCCGGCCTGCAGCTGCAGAACCTGGTGCTGGGCGGGCCGCCGCTTGCCGGAGACGCCAGCTCATCGTCCGGGGGTGGGAGCTTCGGCGTGACCGAGCCGGTCTCGGCTGCAGGCGGCGCCGTCGGGCCGGGCGCCCCGTCGGCGCACAGCACGCCCCGTCACGGGGCGGACGCGGGGAGCGGGAGCGTGCGCTGGAGCGCGTCTGACGGCAGCCAGTCGGGTCCCCCGGCCGAGGTGGGGCATGTCGTCGGCTGCTCGGCTGGGCCGGCTTTGGGAGTGTTCGGCCACGGTCTGGAGGCGCCGGTCGCGGGGCCGGGCGTGATCATCGGCCCGCACAGCGTGCCGACGCCGCGACGCCCGGTGGGCGCTCCCGTGGGGCTGCCTGGCGGGCCGACAGCGGCTGCGCCGAGGCCCCCGCCGGCCGACGAGCGGGAAGAGGCCCGCCCGGACCCAGCGGGTGGGGCAGCGAGGGGCCCGGTGGCGGGGCGATGGTCTGGGCGGGGCTGGCGGTCCGTGGGGCTCTGGACCTGGCCGCCGTGGGCGTGGCGTTGTGGCTCGCGAGCTGGGCGTGTGGGGTGGACGGGGCAGTGAGTCGGGACATTGCCGACCGCTTGCTGGCTAGCACGGGCGCCTCGTCACCGGAGGCGGTGACTGCGAGCGCTGCGCTGGTTGGTGCATGGGCGAGGGAGGAGGCGTTCGCTCGAGTGGCGGCGGGGAGCGGTATGGTGTGCGTGTGCATTGTGCTGTCTGTGGGGTCTCGGTTGTGCCGCTGGCAGTTGTCGGCTTGAGTGAGCCTTCGTCAGGCGGCGAGTGTGTGCTGCTGGCTGCGTCTTTGGAGCGAAGGCCCACGTTTGCTGTGCTCACGGCTCTCTCGGTGGCGTGGAAGCAGCGCCAGGATCCAGCCTCACGCCAGGCGAAGCGACAGCTTGGTCGCCGGAGAGTTGTTCATGCAGGCCTCAGGTTGCGCATGACCGCGCGACAGGCTAGCCACAGAAAGCTTTGCACGACAGGGGCAATCGGACAGCGGGTCGTGGCTGTCACCAGAGTCTCAAGGCACAGCTGATTCTCAAAGCAAAGACACTGCGTCCACCGCGCCTCCCTTACGCTTGCCGCGCCCTTTACGGCGGCCTCCACCGTCGCCGAGTCCCGCCAGTCCGGCCATGAGGCCATCAGATGCATCCTTGGTGCGGAGTCCCGGAACTTCGTGGGCTACTTGGCGTGGAGCGCGAGGCGCCAGTGCCGCTGCAACGGACGCCCTTAGCGCCCCTCGTGCAGTCACGGGCGCTTCGCCACTTGAGAGCGTTGGGAACGACCTGCTGGAGCTGCTGGGCTTGTGTCTGCGAGGCGCAGCAGGAGCATCGCTCAGGCCGGGCGGGGGCCCAAGCGTCGCAGGCGCCATGGCCTGCCTGGCTGCCGGCTGTGCAGGGGTTGGAACGGGGGCGGCTGTAGCCGGCGATGTCACGCTCGTGCTCTGGGCTGTCTGTTTGCGCCCCGCGCTTGGGCAAGGCTTCGCCGGCGATGCCTTGGACGCGCTGGCTTGGCTGCGGCTGCCCGCAGACGCTGCGGAGGCAGTGCGCGACATCGATGGTGCAGACAGGCCCTCGGCCCCTGGCAGCGCAGGGCTGTGCCTGCGGTTGTCGGTGCGCCCGCGGCTACCGGACGGAGCGGCACCGGGCTTGCGGCCCTTTCGGCCCTTGGAAGATGCCGGCTGCGGCGCTGGCTGGCCCCACACTGTTGTGGTGGACGTCGCTTTGCGCGTCGCTGCTGGGGCCTTGGCGTGCCCGCCGCGGCCAGCTGGCTTCTTGGCGGCTGGGGTTGCCGTGGCGGATGGGCGAGCAACGAGTGGTGCAGCCGCAGGCCTGGGCGGAGGGGGAGCTGACGCTGCGGTGGCATCGACTGCCTCCTGCTCTGCGACGGCTGCCGAGGCAATCGCGACAGCAGCTTCGCCTGCAAGCGCTGCAGCAGCCTCGCCAGCCACCTCGCACCAAGCCGCGCCGACGGCAAGGTCCCAGGGCTGGAGATCGGTGAGCAACGACGGTCCAGCGTCTTCCGCGTCGCCTGCCTCGCCAGCCTCTGCGCTTCGGCTGGCCTTGCGCCGGCCTTTGCGACTGCGTCGCGACCCACCTCGCTTCGCCGCTGCGGCAATGAGGGCAGTGCGGCCGGAGCTGAAGAGAGTGGCCAAGGAAGCCGCCCCTGTGTGCGTGATGGCCGAGCCAGCCAGAGGCACGGCTGAGAGCAGCGCGCCAGCGTCTCCTGACGCGGCCAAGGAGCGTGCCAAGGTACGGAGCGTGCTCTTGTCGCGCGGGCCGACTCGCAAGTCTGCCTGCGAGACGCCTGACGCCACCTGCAAGGGCAGAAGAGCGGATGCGATGTCAAGACCGGCGGCGCGCAGCCGGGCGGCGGCGCGAGCCAGCGCTCCAAGCGCGGGCTGGGCAAGGGCTGCAGGCGGTGCGTCAGAGCCGGACGCCGCTGCCTGCGGGGCTGGTGCTGCTGCACCTGCGCGGATCGACTCAGCTGTCCGGTGGGCGTGCATCTGCGCCAGGGACGGCGCCTGAACGCGCCTGCCGCCTGAGCTCACGACGCTTGCGAGACTGTCCGCACTTGCCCGAGGCGCTGCCACAGACGCACCGCCACCTAGCGAAGCCAGGGTGACCAGTGGTTCAGGTGCAGCGCCAGGCAGTGGCACGAAGGCTGCTCTGCCGCGCGAGGCGGCATCCGCAGCAGCCGCTGTCGCCGAGGCTTCCTCGACTTGGTCGGCCGGCATCGCCGCCACGCCTGTCGCCCCCACCACCACGCCCAAACGGGCCAGCGCCGCGGCATCGCGGGCGTGGAATGCGCGAGCGGCCCAGTCCTGCCTCAGGCCGACGAAGACCCGACGCAGGGCTGACCGCAGCTCGGCGTCCGGAAGCAGGGCCGCCAGCAACGGCAGGGCGGCGCTCTCCGCCTCGTCGCCAAGCAGGCCTCGCAGCAGCCGATGGTAGTCGGACGCGTTCATGTCGCCTGAGCGGAAGCGAGCGGACCAGGCGAGCACCGCCCCGAAGACGTCTGCGGCGGTCTGGCCCTCGTCGGCCCGCTTCTGCTCCACCGCAGCCTCGCACGCAGCCCGCAGCAACGTTTCCAGCCGTGTGTTCAGCGCCGAGATCGTCTCTCGCGTGCGCCGCGCAGGGCCGACGTCGGCACCGTCGGCGTCGAAAGCAGCCGAAGCGGCCGACCGCGCGTGCCTCAGGACCACGCGGAGGTCGGCGGCCGCTGGCCAGTCGCATACAGTCGCGTCCCGGGAAGAGGCAGGGGCCACGTCGGGATGCGGCGCGGCGCTGCCGGGTGCTGCCGAGGCACGCGAGTCCGCGGAGCCGGCGCCAGACGCCGCAGCTGGTGCACCGCGCCCTCGCGTGCCTACTCCCCCTCTGGAGCCTCGTGCTGTCGCCGCGGCCGCCTCCTCCACGCGGCGCTGGCCCTGCCGCTCGCTTGATCGCACGGCAGCGTCGATTCTCCCGCGGTGAGCCGTCACGATCTGACCAGTTGCTGGCATAAGAACCAGTGCCGCCGGCCCGCCACCGTTTGGGGCTCCCCCGCCGCCCCTCGTGCTGCCTGCGGCGCCTGCCCCAGCCCCGCCGCCCCACTGCCCGGCCAGGTCGATGTCCACTTCCCCGCGCAGGCCGCGCCCCTCACAGTGCTCCAGCAGCCGGTGCGTGTCCAGCTCCGATTCGCTCGAGAACGACAGCATCGGGTCGCCCCTGCAAGTGTCGTGCGTGCAGGTGAAGTGCGACCCGCGGTTGTGCTGCAGGAGCGAGCTGCGGCTCTTTAAGTACACTCGCATTCCGTCGGAGCCCGGCTGGGTGCACAGCCGGCACAGGAGGTGCTGCTGCTCCAGGTGGGCAAAGAGCTCGTCCACACTGAGGAAGGACTGGTCGCACAGCGAGCAGTGCGGGTGTGGCGCCACTGCGGGCGTCGCGCCGCGAGCAGGGTCGCCGTGGGCGATGTGTGCAGGAAGGGCCTTGCGCAGGTAGGCCCGCTGCTCCCAGGGGAACACCTTGCGCTGGCGCACGCATACCTGGCACATGGTGCGGCCGCTGTGGCGCGACGCCAAGTGCGCTCCCAAGGCGTCGAAAGTCGGGAACGCCGGGACGGCTCGCAGCCCTCGAACCACCGGCGGCGCGCCGTCGTCCTTGCGATGGCTAGGCCCGCTGCTCACAGCGGACTCCACGCAAATGGGGCAGCGGATGGACACCATGTCTTGTGCGACGGCCAGCAGGTCCGTGCTGCTGAACGCCATTCGCATCGCCTCCGACGGAACGGAGCCTTTCGCCTTGAGCTCGGAGAAAGTCGGAAGGGGCGAGCCCTTCGGGGCGGCCGAGGCTCCCGCCCGCCGGGCTGTCGTCACAAGCATGTCGGGTGAGAACGTTTTGCAAAAGGGGCAGTTGAGGTCCTCGAAGATGACGCGCATGCGCAGCGCGCACTCGAGGCAGACATCGCCGTGGTCACAGGGCCACACTGCCTCGGCCGCCCGCTCCTCCGCGCACAGGACGCACGAAAACAAGGGGCCGCGCGATCTGCGCTCCGAGCCGCTCGCAGCCATTCACGTGGCTGAGGGACAGAATGGGCGGTGCTTCCTTTTGCGGCAGCCGCTCGAGTGCCTCGTTGTGCTGTGGGAGAGAGCAAGAAAAGCACAACTCTGCCGTGATTTCTGGTCTCGCCTCACGCACAACGCCGTCAACCAGCAAGCCGCTCAGCAGCCCTCATCCCCTGCCGGCAGCCTGGCCATCCACCACACCAGGCAACCGCGGCGCTCCCTCGCGGCACCACCCCGAATACTCGCATTTTATGCAGTGGCAGAAAAGCCGCCGGGGCACACGCAAAATGACGACCCCCAGGCATGGCTCAGTCGTCAGCCGTCGCTGGGTGTGCTGCCAGTGGGGCTGCCGGAGCCGCGGGGCGACCCATCGCCGTCGACACTGTTGCCAAACCCAAAGCTGCCCGAGACGTGCGCAGTGTCCCAACTGCCGCCGGCCAAGCCGAGCGTCGCACTCACGTCGGCGGCCACGGGCCTCTCGCTGAGAGCCAGCAGTTCGTCCCCGCTGCGCCGGGGTTTCCTTCCTGGCGATGCCACGCCAAACGACCCCGTTGCCGCGTCTGCCCCTGCCCCCTGCCCGCTGCTACCGCGCTCCGTCATGCGCTCCGGGGCCATATCGAGCCCCTCCAGCGCCGGCCAGTCGGGCTCGTCGCCGATGGAGGACATGCCCCCCCCGAGCTCGCTACGGGTGCCCGCCGCGGAGCCACCGCCTCCCAGGGATGACAGCTGTGCAGACTCGAGCGCCGAGCGTCCGAAGGGGGCGTTCTGACCCAGGGCACTCGGCAGCATCCCGTGACCCGAGCTGTCGTGACTCAGCACAGTGTCCAGACGAAGCTCACCGACGCTGCGCTCCACAGCAGCCATGTCGTCGTCAGTGGACGGCCCGGCGGCGTACCTCGCCACCCCCGACGTCCTCTCGAGAGGGAATGGCCCGAAGCCCGACCTGACGCTGGCGATGCCGAGCGGGAACACGCCCTCGCCCGCGCCCGGCATGGGAGCCAGGCCCATGACGGAAGCAGGGACACCGGTGTCCGTGCTCGCGTCGCTGGGGGGGCCAGCTCCCGACCCGCCTCCATCGCTCAGCATCGAGGGGGGTGCGGCTGCGGATCCCAGGCGCGACCGCCCCGCAGTGGGCGCCACGCTGGCCCTGCCGCCACGCGACATGGCTGAAGTCGCGCGAGGTGGCGTGTGGCGAGGCGGGGCGGCTCGCGCGCGTCTGCCGTGCGCCAGCCCCGCGGGGGCTGCGGCCGCGGCAGCCGCTGCTGCTGCCGCTGCCGCTGCGCCGTGCGCTCCTGCGCCCGAGAGCCGCGAGGCGCCGGACGACGACGCCCCGCTTGCTGAGTTGCTGCCTGACACGCTGCTGGCACGCGCTGCTAGCGCCCGCCCGGCGGGCGGCGCTGCGCGCGCCCTGCCTCCGCGCTCGCCTGAGCCCGGAGCGAGCGTGGAGGCGCTCGACGAGGACGTGGTGTTGGTGGGGCCGGAGGTGGACACCGACGTTTGAGCGCCGGGTACGTCCCCCTCCCACGACGCGCCGACGGCGTCTGCGCCGTGGAGATCGGTGAGGTCCTCCCTTCCAAGCAGCGAGCCGTCGGACACGGCGGTGAGGAAGCTGCCTGCGGCCGCGAGGTCGTCCCGGGTCGTGGAGGGGAGGGTGGACGGCTGCGGGACCGACCCGAGGCCGTCGCTGAGGCTGAGCTGGTCTGAGGGCTCCTCCTCGGACACCGCCAGCGAGTTGCTCTGCCGCACCCGCTTGGCGTTGCCCTGCGCGGCGGAGGACGACATGGAAACGTCGCCGGATCCCGACGTCTCGCGCCCGTCATCGTCCACGCTGCACACACCTGCGGCGTTGGACTCGCCCCACCCCCCAGCGACCGGCTGCGAGCCCCCGGGACGCGACGTGTCGCCGCTCGTGCTTGCGCCGTCCACGCGAGCCCCGCTTCGCATTGCCAGCAGCAGCGACCGCAGAGTGGCAGCCTCGGGATCGTCCCCCTCGAAAAGGTGCGGAAACGTTCCTTGCAGTGCGCTCATCTCCGAGAGCTGGATCTGGCCGCGCTCGTGAAGAAAAATCGTCCTTCGCCGCATCGTTGCAAGCGTTGCACTCTGCTCGAGCGTTCTGCCTGACGCGCTGCCTGGCGGGTGGACCCCCGGCGCCCGTGAGCTCACAACGCTGCTGCTGGCGCGTGCAGAGGGGGGCGCGCTGCTGCTTGCGCCCGCCGCAGGTGGGGCGGCAGGTTCCAGCGCCGCGCTGACACCGCGCACGGCCGCCGCTGCCGCCGCAGGTGCCGCTGAGCTGCTTGGGGCCACCTGCGGCGGCAAGGAAGGCGTTCCCATTGCCGAGATCAGCGTCACCGTGGGCGTTGGCGCGCCCGGACCGGAGGCCGGAATGCGAACGACGCCAGCCTGGACACGGACATCTCCAGCAGGCGGACCGGCCGCTCGCCGGCCTCGCTTGCGCGAGCTGGACTGGACGATTTCTGACCGGATGGCGGCGGCAGCAGCATGTGTTGCACTGTTGGCTGCATCCTCGCGTCCGAATGGGCCCAGGCGGAGCCCCTCCAGGGCTCCCGATTTCACGATGGCTATGCGGCCCTCCCACCAGAACTGGCTGGTCGGAGACAGCGCCGCTCCCTCCAGGGCGGCCGCCATCGCCTCGGACGCCACGCGCGCCAGGTTGGTTGTCATGGCCCACACGAAGCTCCCCCCCCCCCGCACCGGAGCTGGCACGCCTCGCTTTGGCCAAGGCGCGCAGTGCGGGTCGCAGGGAAACGTGCGGCTCTCCCGTGCAGAGCTCGCTCTGGCGACGATGTGCGCTCGCTGGCAAAAACGGTTCAACCGTGGCAGCCACCCGCCCGCCGCTCGGCAGTGCGCCGGCCCGACCCATGGCGACGCGGTGGGACGACGCCCACGACGACGGCGCGAGCTTCTTGAGCTATGGGAGCATGAGCAGCGGCGGCAGCGAGCAGGGCGGCGGAGCAAGTCACGCGGCAGCTCGCCCCGCTGCTCGCCGAGCGAGGTCGCCATCGCCACAGCGCAGGAGGGGCTCCGTGTCGTCTCGGGCCTCTGAGGAAGAGCGAAGCGCCAGCAGGGGCCGCCGCTCGCCAGCAAGCTCGCGAGGCAGTTGGAGCCAAGCCGCACGGCGTCGGCCCAAGCCAGCCGCGGAGCGCAGGGTGCGAGCGAGTGAGCGCAGGGACCGACGGGCAGACACGCCGCCCACAGTTCCCCTCGAGATGGTGGGCCAGGCGCCGCGCGTCCGGCAGTGGCAGTCCGAGCGATCGGCTGCGGGCTGGGACGAATCGCTGGCGTGGCAGCATTCCGAGCAGCAGCGCATGCAGGCGGGCATGCAGGCGGGCATGCAGGCGGGCATGCAGGCGGGCGCAGCCGCCGGCGGACCGTACCTCTCCCACCCCCACGGGAGCGCGGCAATGCCCCCACAAGCCCCGTGGGGCTTGCCGATGGGTATGATGGCCCCCGACCTGGGAGCCGAGGCCGAGGCGGCGAGGGCTGAGGCGGCAGCCAGCAGAGCCGAGGCGGAGCGCAGCAAGCGCGACGTGGCCGAGGCTAAGCTTGTGGCGGAGGCGCAGTCCCGCACGATCGCGGAGCTGCAAGCCAAGCTGACGTCGGCGGAGGCACGTGCGGCTGTGCTCTCCGCGCGTCTCTCAGCCACCGAAGACGAGTGGGCGGCAGAGCGGCGCCGCTGGACCAGCGCCGAGGCGACTCTGCGGCGTGCAGTGCAGGAGCAGGAGCAGCTTGCCGAGTCAGCAAGCCATCAGGCGGCCATCGCCGAGAACGAGGCCAGGTCGCTCAGAGCGCGGCTCCATGAGGCTGACGCCAGGCTCGCGAGGACCGAGGCGGCCGCGCACTTCGCGCCCGTTGCCCCCGAGCTGCCACCCCGTGCAGCGGGCAACGACCCCGCGCAGGGACCCGCGCCGCCGTCAGACCAGGGCCCGGCCCGCGACGCGTCCGAGGGATTCTTGTTGCGGGCTGATCAGCTGCAAGGCGCGCACGATGCCCCCCCGCGCCGTGCTGGACACCCGGCGAGGGAGGCTGAGCAGCGCAGCGAGGGCCCCAAAGCCGACGGCAGCCAGAGCCGCGAGGCACGAGAGCGAAGCGACGCGGCAGCGCGCAGCGACGCGGCGGAGCGGGCAGAGCGAGCCAAGCAGCAGGCCGCCATGTTCGCAGGGTCGGCCGCAGCCGCGGCCATGGGCTTCGGTGGCGGCGACGACGACGAAGATACGAGCCGCGACCCACGGCCGCAAGGCCGCGGCCGGAGGCGCGGCCGGCAGCAGGCGGAAGCGCAGCCAAGCGGCAGCCACACGGCGCAGGAGGCAAAGCGCGCGGAGGCCTTTGCCGAAGCGCACGCAGAGTCGGTTGAACGGCGGCGGGCAGCGGCCGCGGCGCAGCGGGGCAGCGCGGTGTCGCAGATGTTCGGCGGCAGCAGCGAACCTGCCAGCGCGCCCAGGCGCCCTGCCCCGCCCTCGGCGCGTGCGCAAGAGTCAGCCGCGACAGTGCAGCTTGCCGCCGCTCCCGCGCGCGCCGCTGCCCCAGTCGGCCTGTGGGGTGGGCCAAGCGCCGCCCAGCAGCACGCCGCTCCGCCGTCGGCAAGGTCGGCTGTCCAGCCGCCCCCGCTTCCGTCGGGGCTCTGGAGCGGCTACCCTGCAGAGTCCGAACCCGGCGCTGCTACCCCAACCCCGCCCTCCCGCCCCTCACATTCGGCGAGCTTCGATTTCGCCGCCGCCAAGGCAGCTGCAGTCGGAAGAATCGAGAGCCAGATCGGCGACTCAGCACCCACAGCAAGCCGCGCCCAAGCTGCTGCGGACGAAGCCGAGCGCAGGCGACGGATGCTTGATGCCGTGCGGGACGACTTCTTCGACGACCCGTACGCGCGTCAAGCCGGGGCCCAAGCTTACAGTGAAGCGACAGAGCCACGCCGCGAGCTGCAGTCGATGTCACTCCGCCAGTCGGAGATCGAAGCTGCGTTGGGGTCCTGCGCGGACAGGCGCGAACGGGCGCGACTGTCGTCGGAGCTCGTCACCTTGCGGCACGAAATGGCGGCGATGAAGGCAAGCGTGTAGACGTTGGCGATGCTCGCCTTGTGGCATGTCTTGGCTCGCGAGGCTCGCTTGGTCTTTGTCGCGATCCAATGAAGATTCTCAAGTGTCACATGCTCAGCGCTCGCACTTCATCCGCAAGCATCTCAAGAGTCTTGCTGCCGCGTGAGTCGCTCGATGGGAGCAGGCATCACGCAGGCATAGTCCACTGCTAGAGCTTCAAATGCCAGGAAGTGTTCCCACAAAGCAACATATTGCACTCACAGGCGGTCTCATTTGCCGTTTGGATAGTCCGCAAACCACAGTCCAGCAATCGTCAAAGAACTTGAATCCCTTCTCGAAGAGCGTGCATCTTCAGCCTTCCGAAAGCAAGGGAACTTGATTTGTGCATGTCAAAGACGTGCTCAACGTCACAGTTGAGATTGACTGTTCCTGGGGCGCTGATTCAGCCGTCCTCGAAACACAACAAACGCCAACGTCGTTGCCTCCAGCATTAGCTCCGTGCCACAGCAGAAGAGAGCACTTATGAGCGCTTCAAAAAACGACAACGCTGCCAAAGCTTCATCCACAGCGCATACTTGGTCAGTTGCTACACTTCGGTTCTCCCAGCAAAGTTCTGGGCAGCCGGCTCGCAGTGAGCCCAAAACTGCATTTTTGCGCTGTGGCGATGGTGCTTCGCCTTTTAAATGTAGGTGTGGCTGCACAACAAAAGTCTGCGTCTACCCATTTTGCTGATGGCGGACAGGTTGTTGCTTGCAAATCACAAGCGGGATATTGCGGGTTTCCCTCACAGCTGGCAACACCAAACGCTTCTCTTGAAAGCGGCAACCTCTGTGCGCAGACAACCACATGCAGATCTTGTGCGCGACAGACTTGCGCTGATTTACCGGCACTTCTTCCAAGTGTCTGACTGGGAGAAGTTTCCTGACAGCCGAGGGTGGCGAAGACAAGCGTGTCTGTTGTTCAGGGGAAAATCTCAAAGCGAGCTGCGCCCAAGACCCACTGTCCGATCGTCCTTGGCTTTAGGGTTCTCCCTCTGCTTTGTACAGGCAACCAAACCTCTCGATAAGGGTCAGACAACACCCTTTAGGCAAGGTTTGCCAGGCGAATCAGTCCTTCTCACGGCTGTGCGAAGCCGAGAGAATGCCAAGGCAGAGCCAGCCTCTAGCGCTTTGCGTTGAGGCTGCACGCGCCTTTGTCTCCGGAGCGCAAGCATCGGCGACATTCCACGTTGCTGCGTTGCGGTTGACAGCGCAATCACCCATGCGTACTCAAGGGTGCATCGAATCAAAGTGAAGATCACATTCCCACAGCCAGCACTCTGTCCATGCTTTCATTTACTTCCTGCTGCAGCTTTGGTGCTGCATTCCTGCTTCCTTGGCGTGGCAGGGTCCCAACTGCCTCAGCAGAGCATTGGTACTGGACGCCAAGGGCGTGCTGGAGCCTTCCAGCTGTCGCTCAGATGAATCACAGGCACCTTTTGGAGCTTCCATCTGCGTCATTCAGTCCGATTGCTGCCGCAAATACGCTCTCCTTGCTCACAAAAGCTCTGAACACGCCTGAGCTTGCAGCCTGGCGAATTGCCTTAAAGAGGCAACAGACAACTGAATCGTGATCACCTGGTTGCTCTGGAGAGCCGCATGACTCTTCGTGCCCTTGCAAGGCCTGCATGAGCCAGAGCTGCCTCGACTGAGACCCTGCTCTCTGGGCACGGATTGAGCATTCCAGCGAGCAAGCTTGCAAGGGGTTTCGCCTCGGTGCCGCTAAAGTGGTGGGCCAAAACCTCAGGGGCCAGGCTTGTGGGGCTAGCCCCAGCCCGGTTCGCAGACTTCCAAGCCTTGTGCAGGCCCAGCTTGCGGGCCACTACTTCTGGGACGGCTCCGAAAAGCATTGTTGAAGCGAGTGCGCCTTCCGGGCCGGCTGGCGGGGTGCGTGGGAACGCGTCGCTCAGAGAGCAGAGGAGGGTCATCGCCGCCTGCCACGCGTCAGTGGCGGCCGTTGCAGGAGCACCGAGTTCCTGCTCGGGTGCTCGCCAGCCAGGCAGGTCTGTCGGGGAAGCCCCCTGCGCCGCCGCTTCTGAAACGAACTCCAGGCCCGTGAGCGAAACACTCGCCACTCGGCCGATTTCGTCACGACCACGCTTGCGGCCCCGTGATGCCTCCTCCGTGCCGTCATCAACGTCGCCCACTAGTACGTTGGTCGCGTTGACCGAGCCGTGGACGAGCCCGGCAGAGTGCAACCGGCGCAATGCTCGAAGCAGCCTGAGGAAGAGGTCCTGGCCGGCCTCGCATCTGCCGAGTATGGATAGCGTAGCGAGACTGCGGCCCTGGTCGGGGATGCTCGCACGCACAGCGACAGTGTCGGCGCTCACGAGCACGTCAGCGGCAGTTGCGACGCCCAGCGACGGAACCCTCCTGCGGGCGCTGAGGCTCCGCAGGGCCTCGCCGGGCACTCCGCATGGCAAACGCCCCTCGTAGCTTTTGTCCGGACGAGCGTCAGCCATGCTCGTGGGGAGAACGAGCAGGTGGTGGGTCATGAGTGCTTTGGTGCACAGCTCTGCTGCTCTTTCGGCCATGGGGGACTGCCACGCTCACTCGCGGCGAGGGTGGGGCGATGTCAGCTGCATCCATGGACGCGGCGTTTCGCGCCAGGCACAGCGTGATGGAGCAGCAGCAAGCGGTGAAGGAGGTGCTTCGCTGGCAGCAGTCGGTGCGAACGTCGACCGTTCCGGCCTCCGCGCCACCCGACTCGGGGACCTCCAGCAGCACGGCCAAGACGGGAACAGCTGCGGCACACACGTATGACAGAGGCTACGCTAAGTGGGAGTCGTTCGATGCGGTGAGCCGTGGGATTGCCTTCTGGCGTGAGCTCAGGCGCGAGTGCCGTTGCCTCCCTGCCCCACGGTTGCTGCGTCCCGCTCGTGCGGACTCTCCCGCAGGATGGCGCTGCGGACGAGCATGTTTCGGCCCGTGGCGGCCGTGGGTCGGAAGCGACCTTGCCCGAGCCTCGGGCGCCCCGAACCGAGGTTCGAACTCTGCAGCGGCAAGCGGTCGCCGAGTCGCTGGCCGATGTCGAGCGCGAGCGCGGCAACATTGCCTATCGCAACGGCGAGTTTGAGCGCGCAGAAGCTGCCTACAGCCGCGCTGTGGCTGCCGACAGCTCGCTGCCAGCAGCCTGGGCGAACCGTGCAATGGCCCGAATCAAGACCAGCGACCCGGCCGGCGCAGCTGCCGACGCCTCGCAGGCCCTGCAGCTGTTGGCATGGGACGAGAGCCTGGGTCCCGGCCACGCCAGTGCCCCCTTGGCTGGCAAGTGCCTGCTGCGCCGGTCAGTGGCCCGCACCACACTCGGTTTGATTCGGCTGGCCATCGCTGATGCGGCCGCCGCCTGTGCCGCACAGCCGGCCTCGGCGCAGGCGGCAGCGCAGCTTCAGCGGCTGGTGCGTCGGCGGGAGGCGGCGGTGAAGGCGGAGCCGCGGCGTGCCCTTGTGCCCGGCGTGGTGGTCGTTGGCGCCGAAGCCATGACTGCATCGGCAGCCTCGGCCGAAGCAGAGGCGGCTTCGCAGGCGGAGAGAGACGGCACCCGGCCCGACGCCCGACGCTCGATAGAGCATGCCCGTCCCGACAGCCGGCCCGCCACCGCCGCGCCCAGCGCATCCGGTCTTCGCCGGGCCACACCGGAGACCGCAGACGCTGCCGCCGGCGCCGGAAGCCAGCCGGCCCAGAGACGCAACTCGCCTGCCGCGCTCAGCGCGGCGACTCCGTCGGGCAGGCCGACGCCGGCCGGGGCGCAATCCCCGTCCCGGGCGCCCGCCGGCGCTCCGCGCGCGGTGCCACCAGCAGCCGAGCCGGTGATGCAATCGGCCGCAGCCGAGCCGGTGATGCAATCGGCCGCAGCCGAGCCGGTGATGCAATCGGCCGCAACCGCGCCGGCGGACGCGGCTTCTTCGCCCGGCGGTGCCTCGTTCAGCGGTGCTGCATCTGATCCCAGCGCCGCTCCGGCCGAGGCCGTGGCTGCGGGAGCCGAACGCGCCGCCGACGCCAAGCCGGCCAGAAAGGCACGCCTGGGGGGCTTCGAGCTGGAGGCAGCGTGGGCCGCGGCCGACTCGCCAGCGAAGCGGTGGAAGCTGCTTACCGGGCTGGGGAAGGGAGGGGTTGGCGCGTGCTTCGCCCGCAGCGGAGGCTCCGCCATGGACGGAGAGTTTGCTGGGCAAATTGTCCAGACTCTGGCCAAGGTTGTGGCAGGGGGGGACAGCGCTGTGCTCGCGAAGGCCAGACGGGTCAAGAGGGGGCTGCTTGCGGCGCCCATGTGGTCCATGACCTTCGACATGCTAGAGGAGGCGGACAGGGCAGCCCTGGCCAGTGTGGAGCGTGCGCTTGGCTAAGGCGGCTTTGCAGCCAAGTTGCGCTGTTGGCTCGACGGTTCCAATCGTTCGCACACACACACACGCACACACCAGGCCAAGCTGTGCTGGTGCGCCCCTCCCCTTACTATTGCATGGTGTTTGCCAAGCGATCTCGAGTTCCGATGCGGTCGACAAGGCGCGCAGTCTCCTCAAAGATGCTGTCGCGGTTGCGGAGCTCCACTTGCTTGAACGAACTCATCAGGCGGCGCCTGTTCGCGGTTATAGTGTCAATGGACGTACGAAGGAATGGGGCGCTCCAATGATGACGCAGTGTGTCGGGGTCGACGTGCAGGTGTGCGGAGTTGGCCTTGTTCTGGACCATGGTCAGCAACGGCTGAACGCTTGTCCTGTGGCTGCTGCCGTCGACTGCGGCGTCCTCGTCCTCGCCTGGCGCAGCAGACGGGCGGCAGCAGCGAGCGCGGCACCCCTCCAGCGCGGCTGCCGCCGCAGAAGATGGCTCACGCCGAAGGCTTGACAGCATCGAGCTCAGGGCACCATTGGACTCATCATCGCCGGCCAGGGCCTTTGATCTTGCAACCGCGGCTCTCGAAGTGGTGAGCTTGGCGAACTCAAGCTGAAAGTTGGTTGCAATCACCGAAATCGGGATGGCAAGGATCACCACCCCACATGTCGCGGCAATCGACCCCACGAGCTTGCCCAGCAGGGTGCGAGGGACTGACCTCCCAAACCCAATGGTCGTCATTGTAACCACGCACCACCACATGGACTCGGGAATGCTGTCGAAGCCCGGCGACTCTCCTCGCTCAGCAAAGTACGCCGCACTCGAAAGCAGGATGACCAACAGGCCGATCACGAAGAGAATCATGCCCAGAGGCGCAACGCTCGCGTGGACCGTGGCCGCAAACACTCGGAGCCATGCCAAGTACCTGGACACCTTCACCACTCGGAACACCCTCACAAGTCTGACGGCGCGAATCACTGCTGTCCCTTGGGTGTCGCCTTGCATCGCAAGCTCGAGAAAGAATGGAAGGATAGCCACAAAGTCAATGATATTCATGACGTCCGTTCCAAACTTGACCAGGTTCGGACAGGACAGCAACCTCAGCGCGAACTCGATGACGAAGTGAATCATGCATACCGACTCAATGTTGCTGAACAGCTGGTCGTGCTGGCGATGAACTCCTGGCACGGTTTCGACCACAAAGGTTGTAACCGAAACAATAATCGCAGCCATGAGCCACCAGCTGATGAGCTGCGAAGCCCACGAACTCGCAGGGTCGTCCAGAAGCTCCCAGACTGCTGCACGGACCCGGCCGACTTGAGCGATCACCCACTGCACGGATCGAGGAGTGGCACCGCCTATCCAGTTCCCAGCACCTCCTTGGTCAAGTGGGGGGTCAAGGTCAATGGCGTACACCGACGGGTTGGAGACCTCTCGTCTGGTGAGGACCAGCGCGTGCAGCACAGACGCAAACTCTGCGAGGGAGGCGGGCAGTGAGCAGGCAGCGACATTCTTGTCGTGCAACAGGCGCACTCTTGCACCACATCCCATAGCTGCGCGTGCGGCTGCGGCGCCGCTCACCTGGAAACGACACAGTCCCGCTCTTGTCTGCGTCCATTGCTATGACGATGCTCTTGATCTCGCTGTCCGCGACACGGATCTGCATGTTCTTGAACATGACCTTAAGCTCGTCCAAGCTGACGTCTCCGGACCCGTCTTGGTCCATCATGGCGAACAAGTCGTGGTACTCCTCTAGTGCCTTTCCCGAAATCGCGACCAGAGGCACCGGCTCGACCTTGCTCGAGAGAGTTCCAGAGTTTGACCGCGACACCATCGCCGGAAGCGACGAGGACGCTCGAAGGACCCACGAGGCGGCCTTCTGGGTGAGGGATCGAGCAGCCGACGGCGAGCTGTCGGCTGCCGCCTGCGGTTCCATTGCGCGAGCTTGGGGTGCTCGCTCCGCGCCGGGGGGCAGCAGGCGGCTGCAACGCCTTCAGCAAGCGAACCTTGCCACTCAAGCACTGGCTGGGGCACCTAGCGGACGGAGGTGCGCGGCGTTTGCAAGGAGCAGCAGCTCGAGACCAGTTGCCGGCGGTTTGCGACCGGCGCGTTCTGGCTCTGCCGTGCGGGGTGAGTGAGTCGGGCTCGCAGGCTGCCACCCGTTGGCGGCATCCGAGGTGCCATGGCGGCGTCCAGGGCCGGGGCCCGCAAGCCCCTCGGCGCTAAGACATCAAATGTCCCCACAGCAGGTGCCCTCGCAAAGCGGGCCGGCATCCCGGCGGCTCCACAGGCGCTTCGGGCGCGGGGTGGCGCGAGCAGCGACAATGCCAGGCTCCAGCTTCAGCGGTTTGCGTCCCTGTGGCTTGTAACCCCCGACGAGGCGCGCAAGCAGCAGCTGGTTGACGGTGTCCCGGGGCCGTTCAAGCACGTGGCGCTGGCCTATGAGTCGGTGAGCGGGAAATGTGGCCTCGCGCTTGCACCAACGCTGGGCAGCCTCGCTGGGCGCCCACCCTCATTCAAGCTCTCTCCCGGCCACCCGTTGACCAACGTGTGCAGGAAGTCATCGCTCTTGGCAATGCGATGCTGACCATCGATGGCGTGGGCTTCCAGGGAAAGCTGATCGACATCCGCGGCTCGCGTGCTCCCACAGGAATGGTGTTTGCGCTGTTCCCCTACACCAGCATCACCTCCGTGCGCCACAAGCATGTCGAGGGCGACGCCCCTGTAATTCATTGCACGCTCTCGGGCCAAGAGGCGGGCGGCGTCCCTGAGCGCGCCTCTCTTGTGTTCGCCGCGCCTCGCCGGCGACTCGTCAGCGCGCGGCCAGACCTGGCGTTTATTCCAACCATGGCAGCCGCCATAGCCGCAGCTGTTGACGCTGCAGCCGAGGAGGCACGCGAGACGGCAACCCCCACTCTCCCATCCCCCGTCCCGGCCCGCGGAGGCACGAGCAGCAGTTCGCGCACGAGCGCCAGCCACGGCAGCGCCAGCCACGGCAGCGCCAGCCATGGCAGCGGCAGCGCCAGAGGCAGAAGAGGCTCTGCTACCTCGCGCCATGCCTCCCAGCTGGCCATTGACAGTGTAACCGGCACAGGTGGCGCTGGCTTGGGCACTACTGCCTTGGACAGCGCCGCGGCGCCACGCCAGCCCCCCGTCCCGCCAACCGGCCGCGGGAAGTCGCCCCTTCTCTCTGGCCGCCGGCAGTCCTGCCAGGGCGACGCCGCCTCAGCGGGGTTCAAGCCGCCGGAGGCGCCGCACCCCGCCGTCGCAGCGCCAGCTCGCGGCCCGCCTGCCGCTCGGGAGCGCGCGACCGATCGCCGTGGCGCTGCACAGCCGACACCGCCGCCGCCCAGCGTGCCCGCAGCCTCGAGAGCAGCGGCTCCCAGCGTGCGAAGTGCGCATGGCAGAGCCGCAGATAAGATTGCAGAGCTGCGCCAGAAGCTGGTGCGGTCCAGGGCCCGGGCAGGCGCTCAGCAGCCGCCCACGCAGCACGGCCCAGCTCCGCCCGCCGCGGCGGCGGGGCCCCGAGCGGCCCAGCCAGCGGCCCAGCCAGCGGCCCAGCCAGCGGCCCAGCCAGCGGCCCAGCCAGCGGCCCAGCCAGCGGCCCAGCCAGCGGCCCAGCCAGCGGCCCAGCCAGCGGCCCAGCCAGCGGCCCAGCCAGCGGCCCAGCCAGCGGCCCAGCCAGCGGCCCAGCCAGCGGCCCAGCCAGCGGCCCAGCCAGCGGCCCAGCCAGCGGCCCAGCCAGCGGCCCAGCCAGCGGCCCAGCCAGCGGCCCAGCCAGCGGCCCAGCCAGCGGCCGGTGTTGCAGCAGATCCAGCGGAGCCCTCGAGGGGCAGCGAGCACGCCGCAGCTGGCGAGGCGATTGGCGCGCCGGACAGCGTGGCCCCGGCGTTCCCAGGGAGCCCCAACACCGTGACGGCGGCAGAGTTCTTCAGCCGGCCGGCATCTGACAGCGAGGGCGCTGTCGGCGCGCCTCCCGCTGCTGTCGGGGCGGCAGCTGGACGGCCCGCCGTCGGGTCCCCGTCGTTTGGGGGCCAGCGCGATGCCAGGCAGGCAGGCCGTTCCAAGGCTGGAGCACAGCCCACCAACGCGAATGAGACCTCGGCCGACGAAGCGCAGTTTGGTGCGGCGGAGGGTGGCGTCGCCGACGCCCGCACAGACGACTGCGGCGATGCCGACGACGGCGGTGGTTCCGAGGACGGCGGCGATGCCGACGAAGAGGCCGATGCCTCGTCCGCAGTCACCGCGAGCAGGGACTGCGGGGCCAACGCAGCCGCCGGAGCACGCCCCGCGGAGGCTGCGGTCGCCCCCAGCCCGTCCCGCATGTCTCTGCTGGGCATGGTGCGGGAGCTGGCTGCAGCCTCATACCACGTGCATGGGCAGATTGGTGACTCCGCCGCCGCTGACTCCGGCTCTTCAGCTGCTCCGGCTGCGACAAGCGCAAGGGGACGGCGCGCCCCCTCGAGCCGGGACGATGCAGCCGGGCGGCAGAGCCCGCCCAGGCCGATGCGCGGCGCAACAACGCCGCCCCCCGCCGCACCGCTTTCGGCGTTTTCGTCCCCCGAGCCCGGCCGGCCTGTCTCCGAGGCCCTGGGGAGGGTTGCGGCGATGAAGGCCCACGCAGGCCTCCTGACCCCGGTGAGGGCTACCGCACGGACGCGCAGGCTCCGGGCAGAGGTCGCCGCGTCGGCCAGCTACCCATCGACCGTGCTGCCGGAGCTGCCTGCCGAGGCGGCATCGGAGGGCGGGGCTGCCATGAGTCTCCCTGAGATGCGCGCAGCGCTCGCCTCGATTCGGGTCGGACTGCAGGCCATGGTGGCGGCCAGGCAGGCAGACGACGACGCCATGAAGGAGCTGACCGGCATGGCCCCGTTCAAGAACCGGGGCACGGTCCGCTACAGGCTGGCCAGCACGGGCAAGCTGGTGACACCGGCCGAGTACGAGCTGGCCTACCTGCGCGCGGTGCGCGAGCGGGATGCAATGGAGGACCGCGTGCGGGCGCTGGAGCGGCGCATTGAGGCAGACGAGCATGCGCTTGCGGCTGGGGCGACCGCGGCTGGGGCGCCGGCAGCTGCTGATGCTGCGTGCGAGACCGCAGGCCTGACGCGCGAAACGCAGATGCGCGCAAGCGGAGGCAGCCTTGGGCCCGACGCAGATGCTGGCGGCTCCCTGCAGGGCAGTGCTGGCGGCGAAGGGGCTGGCGGCGGGGATGCCGTCGACGACGACGACGAGGCTGCCGACCAGGCCATCGCGCGGGCGACAACACGGCGCCGGTTGTGGGGGCCCGTGTCGCAGAGCGCAGGCTCTAGCTGGTGGGAGCAGCCAGTGCTCGCAACGTCGATCGACGAGCTGCCGCCGGGCAGAGCCGCGGAGCCTGGTTCGGCTGCAGCGCCAGAGCTGGAGGCAGGGGTGCCTGTGTCAACGCTGGATGCTCACGAGTCCGACGCGGACATGGTCACGGACTCGGACGGGGACGAAGGCTGCCATGAGCCGGCACGCGGCGAGGGCGAGACTGCCGGCGGCATCGTCACGCAAATGCCTCACAGCGAATGCAGCGAGAGTGCCATCAGTGGCTGCGGCGGGAGCAGCAGCCTCAGCGCGCAGGTTTCCGAGGATCTGCAATCGCCTGCCGCGGAAGAGGGGCGCGTTGTTGGCTCAGGCGGACACCACGTCGCCGTCGCGGGTGTTGATCCAGTGGCTGATTCGGCCGCAGCGCCTCCCCATGCCAGTGTTTCCTGGGAGGGAAGCACGGCGGAGGATGCTGTTTGTGGTGCCGGCTGCATCTCTGAAGACGACACGGACGCATGCAACAACGGCGACTCCTGCGACGCGAGGGCCATCCCAGCGCCAGGCCGCGTGCCAGGCGCAAGCAGTCCGTCGCCGGCAGGCACCGAATTTCCGACCGCGGCTGGTGGTGTTGGTGTTGGTGCTCCTGATGCAACATCGGACACTGGCGTCGATAGTGATGCTGCTGCCCCTGTTCGCAGCGCTGAATCCGGGCTTGTGGCAGATGTCGGAGCTTCGCCGTTGCTGCAGGCATGCCTGGCCGTGCCGGCGTCCCCTGGCCCGAAGGACGACCTGTCGTTTACCCCTGTGAAGCACTGCCAGCGACGGGGCCCTGTCGAGGACAGTGGTGACAGTGAGGAAGAGGGCGCCGATTCTGAGGCCGATTCTGAGGCCGATTCTGAGGCCGATTCTGAGGCCGATTCTGAGGCCGATTCTGAGGCCGCTTCTGAGGCCGAGTCGGAGGTTTACTCGGACGCTCTGAGCGCTTGCAGCGACAGGGAGAGTCCCGCCTCCGATGGCGAGACCCTTGCCCCGGTGGGTGTGGCGGCGCGGGTTCTGGAGGAGAGCGAGGTCGGCTGCGCCTGTGGCAGCAGCGCGCTGGCTCACGAGCTCCAGTGCAGCCAGGGGGCTGCAGCGGGCGACGCCTTCTCAATCGCCCCTGGAGACGGCGTCGCGGACCCTGCGGAGTCTCCCCGCCTCTCCGACGCGCAGCTGGAGGCTGCAGAGGCCGCCCTTGAGGCAGCGACCTCAGCGGCGGTGGCGCAGGCGCTGCTCCACTCCCACGGCTCGGCCCCCGGCCCGCTTGGCGGCTTTGCCACTGCCGGCAGGGACCACGCCGCAGTGGCCGCCCTTCGGCAGGCCGTTGGCAGCGCAGTCCATGCCTATATGGAGGCGATGCTGGCCGGCGCTTCGTGGCAAGGCAGCGAGTCCCCAGCCGACCGTGGCGACGGCGACGGCGACGGCGGCCGCGACAGCCTCTCCAGCCCTAGCTCCAGTTCCAGCTCCAGTTCCAGACTCGGTCCAAGCACCAGCGCCGGCGGTTTGCGCCAGGGCGATGGCCCCGTCGCGACTGCGTCGCGTCCGGCTGGGGGAGCTGCAGCGGCGCCGGCGGCCGCAGAGGCGCCCGCACCGAAGTTTGCAGAGGACACGGCCGACGTCGCGGAACCCACGTCCGCGATCGAAGCAGTGTGCGGGAGGGTGTTCAGGGAGCAGGACGACCACGATGACGCTGTGACCGCCCTGGGCGCTGGAGCGATGCTCTGCACCGGGACGCCCTCGCCCATGCTGGTGCGCGCTCGGCGCCGCCTGGAGGGAGAGTCTGGCGCAGCGGCGTCAGGCTTCAGCCCGATGAGCGGTCTCGTGACCGCGATGGCAAGCATGCGGGTGGGCTCAGACAGCCCCGCTCCCCCGCTGTGCCGCGGCGCCGCGATCGCGGGAAACGCGCCATTCCCGCTCAGGGCTTCAAGCGGAGCCGTCGTTTCCGACGACGCCCCCGCCAGGGCATCGCTGGACAGCAGGGCGAGGTTCTTCGCCCGTCGCCTGTCCTTGCCCGTGCGAGGGAGCGTGGCCACGTTCGGCAGGCCTTGGCAGCAGGGAGGCGCCAACGAGCAGACCATGCCCCAGGAAGCACCTCTTGCCCCTGTCGCAGGGACGGGGTGCATCCGCGGCTCATACGCCGGTGCGGGTGCGTCCACCCCGCACACATCGGGCAAGTGTCGTCCGGCCGCTGTGGCAGCTGCAGCTGCTGCGTGCCAGGCACCCGAGTTGCCGGCGTTCGCGACTCCTTCCGAGTACGGAGGCCTCAGCCGCGCGCTGGGATCGTCGCCTTGCGATGGCTCGTCCCCGGGCTCATGGGACGCGGACTCGCCGGCGTCTTGGGGCAGGGGCCCTCGCTTCGGGTTCGCGTCCCCGGCGAGCGGAGAGGGTGAACCTGGGTCGGCGTCGCCAGGCGCCGCCATGTGCGGCTCGCCGGACAGCCAATGCCAAGGAGACGACAGGCGTCTCTCGGGCGCATCGTGCGCTGCAGTTGTGTGAATGCGTTCCCCCGGTGCGTGCTTGTGTGCAGTGCAATTCGCGTGCGAAACGTGCGAGTCAACTTCAACAAGCATCCCCTTCACTGGCCACAGCGCTGCCTCGCACTCTCGGGCCCAGGTGAGCCGCAGGGCCCACCCCAAAGCGGCGCTCAGGCCCCCTATCAGAGCGGCGAGCGTCGAGTCCCGCTGCGGCGCCGCAAGCGGCCCTGGCAACGGCAGCGGCGTCAGCGGCAGAGCCCCGGCAGAGCAGCCCATGTGCAACGTGGAGCGCGGCGGCCGAGCGGCTTGCAGCCGGGATCGCGACACAACGCGAGCGTCCTGGCAGGTCCAGGCCGTGCCCAGGGCAGTCGACAACAGTCGCCAACCCAGGAGCCACCGCTCCGTGCTGTCGAACCATGGCGAAGCAGGCGGCAGGCCGAGCCACGTGGCGCACCAGCGCCATCGTGGCAGTCGCGCTTGCATTTGCAGCGTCATCCAACGCCGCTGCCGTCGTTGCAGGCATCGACTTCTCGTTCAAGTACATGAAGGCGGTGTTGGTGCAGCCCGGGTCGCCGTTCACGATCGTGACCAACCCCCAGAGTCAGCGCAAGACCTCGGCCAACATCGGCTTTTACCGTGGCGAGCGCCTCTTCGGCTACGACGCCGATGGCATCGCCACGCGCAAGCCGCAGTTCACGTTCAACGGCGACCACACGTTGCTGGGCGCGCTGGCCTCGTCCGATCGCACCAGCGCGTTCAACGCGTTGCAGTACACAGCGCATGGCGTTGACTCGGGAAACAGGTCCGAGCCCGTGTTTGTGCTTCCCGACCACCCCGATGCCCTTCCGTCGGTGGGCGAGGTTCGCATGCTGCCCGAGGCGTATGCGGCGCAGCTGTTGAGCTACATGAAGCGCGTCATCGAGACCCAAGCGGGATCTCCTCTCAACGGAGCGGTCATCACTGTCCCTTCGTTCTGGTCCAACACGGAGCGCGCCGCGCTGCTTCAAGCGGCCAGGCTCGCCCGCATCAAGGTGCTGCGGGTCGTGGACGAAAATGTGGCCGCGGGTGCCCAGTTCGGCATCGATCGCGTCTACCCCAAGGACACCAACGTGCTCATCTACAACATGGGCGCCACGGGCACGCAGGCGACGCTCTTCCGCTTCGGCTCGTTCAAGGGCCGCGACGGCAAGCTGCACGGCACCTCGGTAGTCATCGGCAAGGGCTGGGACGAGACGCTCGGAGGCGACAGCCTGGACCGCGTGCTCGTCGAGCACGCCGCGGATGTGTTCAACGCGAAGCACGGCGACGTCGTCGGCAAGGATGTTCGCACCATGCCCCGTGCCATGGCCAAGCTTCGCAAGGCCGTGTCCAAGGTGAAGCAGGTCCTTAGCGCTAACGCCGAGTTCCCTCTCAGCGTGGAGTCCATGGCCCACGTTGAGGGCAAGGGAGACATCGACTTCCGTACCACCGTGCACCGTGAAGACTTGCTGCGCCTCGCAAAGGACCTCATCGCGCGCGTGCCGGGCCCCGCCCTCCAGGCCTGCCGTGCCGCCGGAGTGGACCCGCTCGATGTCGAGGTCGTGGAGATCATCGGCGGCGGCGTTCGCGTGCCCGCCGTGCAGGAGGCCCTTGCCACCGCCATGCGCCGCGCCGAGCGTCCCGTCACCCCCGACCCCACCGCCAAGGTGGCCGAGGGCGAGGAGGCAGTCCCCGTGCCAGCCCTCGGCGTGCATCTCAACGGAGACGAGGCCGTGGCCTTCGGCGCCGCGTTCATCGCGGCCAACATCTCCAAGTCCTTCCGCGTCCGCCTCGTGGGTCTGCAGGACACAATCCCGTTCAACGTCACCGCTCGCATCTTTGCTGCCGGAGCTGCTGCGGACGCAGAGCCCCTCTCGACCCAGCTGCTCTCGGCCTACAGCCGCCTCGGATTCTCGCGCCCCCTCAAGCTTCCTGGGGACCAGGACGTTGAGATCGAGCTCACCTACACGCCCGTCGACGACGAAGCCGTCAAGCCCGGTCTTGGCCCCGCGCTCGGCCGCTACGCCGTCTCTGGCATCGCTGAAGCCGCCGGGTCAGCCAAGGCCACCGAGCTCGGCCTGGAGCCCAACGCCACTGCGCGGGTCTTCCTCAGCCTTGACGGGACCATTGCCGTCGTGCGTGGCTCCGCCTCCATCCGGTTCGTCGAAATGGTTCCCGCCGCCACGCCCACGCCCAAGCCCAGCGCATCCAAGACCAAGGATGCCTCAAAGACGGATGCTGCTGGCGAGGACGCAGACACCGATGCCGACTCCCAGGCTGACGCCGATGCCGACGCTGACGCTGATGCCGACGCTGACACCCAGGCCGACTCCAAGGCGGATGCGGCCGGGGCTGACGCCGAGGGCGCCGCGGATGCCGGCGCTGATGCGGACGCCGCTAGCACCGATGAGTCCACCTCGGATGCCCCCGACGCTGACGCCGAGGCGGACACCTCTGGCGAGGAGGCCCCGAGCCAGACGCTGGTGCCCCACGCCCGCGTGCTTCGCTTCAACCTCAAGGTGGAGCAGCTTGCTCACTCGGCCGGCGCCGTTCCCCTCACGGAGGAGCAGCTGACAGAGGTGCAGGAGTTCCTGGACGCCCTGCAGCGCGACGACGATGAGCGGGCCGCCCGTGCCACGAGCAAGAACAACCTCGAGGGCGCCCTCATGGCCGCTCGCGACTTCGTCGACGAGGCCAGCGAGGCATACACTGCCGTCACCAGCGAGGAGCAGCGCGAGGCCATCGACGAGGGTCTCATGGCTCTTGACGAGTGGCTCTACGGCGACGCGGGCGAGGCCGCTGACCTGTCCGAGATGGAGGGGTCCATCGCCAAGCTCGCCGCCTTCATGGACCCGGTGCACTTCCGCATCGCCGAGGCAACCAAGCGGCCCAGCGCCGTCAAGAAGGCTCGCGCAGCTGCTGACAAGATCACCACTGCTGTGGCCAGCTGGGCCGAGGCCAAGCCATGGGTGAGTCGGCCCACAGGCACTTGCGCCTCCTCCCCATCCGACCCGTTTGTCCTCCACCTCCCCCCCCCTGCCCCACCCACACTTCCCGCCGGTGCACTGCATCGGATACTTGCCAGCGTCTGCCGCGCGCCGCGCCGCACCTCCCAGCGCTCCACTGCCTGCCCGCCAGGCTGCCCCGGCAATGGCCGCCTTGCCAGGGTTGTTCGCTTCTGCGTCCCCTGGCAGAGCAGCCAGCTGCCGCACATGAAACGCCTGCCCCCAGCCGCGGGCGGGCAGCGCCGCCTCGGCCTGGCTTGCGCTTCTGCCGGCCTTGCTCGGAGCGGCGCTGCCCGTCTGCCTGCGGCTGCTGGTCGTGCACGCCACTCGGCCTGCCGCCTGCCAGACCTGGGCTTCCCTTCCAGGGCCTGGCCGGCGGCGGGTTCCTTGGACTCGCCGGCTCCGGTCCTCACGTTGGGCGCGGGGTCGGTCATGGGGCGACGGTGACCCGAATTTCCGAGCGAGCTTGCGGTACCGCGGCGGTGTGCAGGGGCGGCTGGACTGGCCGGCCGCCTCTGCAGACTCGCCCGCAGGTGTGCCCGATCGCCAGCCGTGGCAATGCCAGGGGGTGGGCGGGCTGCTGCAACGTCAGGAGAGGGCCCTGATGCGCGTGGGCCCGTCTCTTTCAGCTGTCGCCCACACGCACGTGCTCGTGGTGTCGCCCTGTGCCACTGCCACGTCGCTTTGCCCACCGCGCATCCAGCACCAGCTGCTCTCGTTTTGCGCTTGCTGAATCCCGCGTGGCTTCGCAGATTGCTGAGGCACAGGTCGAGAAGGTGACGACTGCCGTGGCCGAGTTCACGGAATGGCTCGACTCAAGCGAGGCGGCCCAGGCGGAGCTCGAGAGCTACGCCACACCTGCTTTTTCGTCCGAGGACGTGGTCGCGCGCCAGCGCGCCCTCACGCGCAGCTTCAACGCCGTCTCCAAGACGCCCAAGCCCACTCCCACGCCCACCCCGACCCCGGCCGCGAAGCCCGCCAAGAAGGGCAAGGGCGAGGAAGCGGCCTCTGCGGACGCGTCCGAGGAGGCTGCCGCCGCCGAAGCCGCCGACGCTGCCGCCGACGCCGCCGAGGAGGCGGATCCGGCCGCGGAGGGCGCGACGAGCGACGAGCCGGCCGCAGACGACGCGGACGCTTCGGGCGCCGAGGCTTCGGACAGCGAGGCAGCGGACGCCGACGCTGCCGAGGGAGCAGTGCCTTCCGATGAGCTCTGAGACGCTGCGGGCTCCGCCTGTGCTGTGTGTGTGTGTGTTTGTGTTTGTGAGGGCGAGCGAAGGACAGACCCACACCGAGCGCTCGTTCCCGTGACCAACGGTGGTTGCGGACAGATCCATTGGGCAGGAAAAAAGCGCTCTACAGCCGAGAGAGAACCACAGAGCCGTCCGACCACAGGGGAGCGACGCCCCACACACACACTTGGACGAAGCAGTCGAGCAACGCCGGCTGCGGCAGGCTGCCAACGTCCTGACGCAAGACCGTCGACACGGCCCCGAGCCAGCCGGGGCAGTGCCGATGGGCAGGTCAGTGCAGGCAGGCCTTGCAGGCTCACTTGCGGTTGCGACGGGTCGCGCGCTTCTTGCCGCGCGCGCCGGAGCTGGCGCTGCCGCTTGCCGGAGCGGCGGGGGTCGCGGCGAGGGAGCGGGGCTTCTTGCTCGCCGGCGTCACGGCCTTGGGAGACGGGGTCGCCACCGCCGGGGATGGCACAACAGCAGCCTTTGCCTTCGCCTTGCTCGGGGGCGGGGTAGGCGCCTGCTCCATGTCCGCAGGCGCTTCCGTTTCGCTGCGGGCGCGCTTGCGAGACGCGACAGGCTTGAAGCCGGGCAAGTACGCGAGGCCGATCGAGGCACCGGCCTTGACGAACTGGCGCAGGGCGGCCTGACGGGCGCCATCGGCGAGGATGCCGTCTCCGTCGTCCTCCCGGGCATCGGCCTCGCTGCCGAACGAGCCGCGGCTCGCGGAGCGGCCCAGGGCAAGGCCCGACGCGCCGGAGCGACCACGGCCTGCCACGCCGAGGCGAAGGCCCCATGCGCTGCCAGCGTCGTCTCTGTTGGCTTCGCTGAGTGCGAGGTACACCCCCCCGCTGACTGCGGCGCTGGCACGAGCGCCGAGCGACGCGCCGAGAGACGCCGCCAGGGCCGTGCCCACGTCAGGCTCGACGTCGCCATCGGCAGGGGCGGCATCCGCGGCGCTAGCGTCTTCGGCGTCGGCGTCTCCGTCAGCGTCGTCCTCGTCCTCGTCGTCGGAGCCACGAGCGCCAGTGAGAAGCGCCATTGCAAGGGCGTCGGCAGGGGCAACGCCCGTGACAGCGGTGCCGCGCGACGACGCGGAAGAGGACGCGCGACGGTTGCGGCCGCGGCGGTGAGCCTGCGATGCTGCTGCGGAGGGGGTAGACGAGGACGTGCCTCGCAGCGCGGGGCTGCTGGTGCTACCGGCGTTGCCGGAGGCGCTGGCAGCAACGAAGGCGGGGGGCAGGGCCAGGGAGAGGGAGTCTCCCGCAGTGCCTGGGAAGCTGTCCCCGAGGGAGCCGAAGCGCCCGAAGAAGGGGGGCGAGGCCGAAACGGAGCGGGAGGGGCCAGCGCCAGCGGACAGGGCCGCCGTGAGGGACTGCGGCGCCGAGAGGGACGACGCGCCGGCCTCCAGCGGGGCCGCGGCGGCGGGGGCGGGCAGCATGGCAGTGATCGCGGCCGCAGCGAACTCGGAGGGCGGGGGGAGGGTGTGGACGGGCCCGGCGATGACGGCATCCGCGCGGCCGAGGCGCAGGCCCGTGGAGGCCAGGGTGGCTGCTGCTGCGGCGGCCGCGGCGGCGGCAGAGCCGGATGCAGAGGCGTCCTTGGCGGCAGACTTGACGACTTGGCCGAGGGCCAGGGCGGACGCGGGGGCGTCGCGGAGCAGCCTGTCGGGAGCCCCGGCGATGCCCGCAGCCCCTGCGAGGTGGAGGTTGAACGGCGCGGCAGGCTGCTTGGAGGGGTCGGCCGCGGTGGCCGGGCCCGTGCTGAGGAGCACGAGGTTGTTGTCGGCCGTCAGGGCAGCCAGCTCTGCCTTGGGCTCTGCCTGCTCGGCCGTGAGGGAGTGGAAGTCCTCGCTGCCCACGCTGACGGACCGGCCGGCGGAGGAGCCGCGGGTGGCCTGCTGGGAGGAAGGGGGCAGGAAGACGACGGCCTCGACGCGCGCGGCGGGCTCTGCCGACTGCTCCGCCTCGGCGAAGCGCCAGACATGCTGGGGGCGGGCGGCGATGGGGTCCCACACGGCGACGACGGGCGTGCTCGCCGCCGCGGCCCACTCGCCGTCCTCGGACCCGTCGGTGGCGGAGAGGACCGCTGCGAACCGCGTGCCGCCGATTCCCGCGGACGCCGGCTCGGGCGTGAGGCAGCGAGCGGAGACGCCTTGCACGGTCCAGGCGAGCGCACCGGCCACGAGGTCCCAGCACTGCACCTCTGTCGCGGTTGCGGCGGCGAGGGCTGTGCCGCCGGGGGGGATGGCGAGGTGGAGGTAGGGCCTGTTCGGGGCGGTCTTGGAGAGCGTGGCGCGGAGCGTGTTGGCCAGGGGCTGCCACAGGGTCACAGTGGAGCCGTAGGCGAGGGCCAGGAGGGAGCCGTCGCCGCTCCAGGCCCCGGCGGAGATGGGCTCGTCCCGCCAGAAGCCCACGGAGCGGCAGGACCAGGAGTAGACGGGCTCGGCGGCCGCGGCCTCGGCGGCGGCGATGGCGGCCTTGTCGGAGGCAGCGCCCTTGCGGCGGGGCGCGGTGCGCGCGGGGCCCGCGCGCTGAGCCGCGCGGCGGCGCCGCTGCCACACCTTGAAGGTGCGGGCCGAGGCCGCGGACACGGCCGCGTGCGCGGCTGGGTGGTGGAGGAGGACGGAGATGTCCCCGCGGTGGGCCTCGGCCACCTTGGTGGACAGGACGAAGCGGCGGCGGGCAGCGCTCCAAGTCCAGAAGCGCAGGCAGGGCTTGGAGCGGAGCTCGGGCGCGGTGGAGCACTCGGCGGTGACGAGGCCGCGGCCGTCGGGGGAGAAGGCGGCGTGGGTCACGCGGAGCTCCGGGGGCGGGGGGCCGTCGGCCCGGGAGATCCAGTTGCGGGAGGACACCTGGACCTCCGCCGCGTGGCGGCCTCGGCGCGCGTCGAAGAGCTGGAGGCTGGGGCGGCCAGGGAAGCCGTTGACGGCCACGCAGCCGGTGCGCGGGTCGACAGCGAGGCCCCCCCGGAGGTGGCGGCCGGAGGACAGGGAGAGGGACGCCGAGGGCGAGGGCGCGCCCGCGAGAGCCAGGCCCCGCGCACGCCAGAGGATGCGGAGGGAGGCCGCGTCCACCACGACGAGGGAGCAGTCCGCGAGGCCCATGGCCACGAGAGGGGGCAGCGAGACGGCAGCGGGGGGCGCGCCGGCCATGGGCGCAGACTCTGCCAGCGAGCGGATGGGGGCGCCCACGCGCGGGAGGAAGTTGCGGGATGAGGCGCCCGTGCCGGCGTCCCAGCGGACCATGGTCGCCTCCTCGCCGCCGCTGAGCAGGGCGGAGCCGTCGCAGGTGCGCGCGCACGCGGCCACGGCGTGAGCGTGCCAGTGGCGGGACGAGGACGGGGCTGCGGCGGCCGCGCCGACGACGGACTTGCCCCTGTTGGAGGCTGCCTGGGCCGCGCTGCCTTCCGGGGCAAGCGAGGACGCCGCCGCCGCCCCCGCGTCGTCGTCCTCATCAGCGTCCACGTCGGGGCCGATGCCGCTCGACGGGGCCTGGCCCTCCAGTCGCTCCAGCACGCCCTCTGAGAGGCAGTGCACGTCCACCAGCTGGCCCTCCACGTCGCCCACGGTCACCACCGGGGCGGCGAAGGCTCCGACGTCGCCGATGTCGTCGGGGGCCGTGGGCGACACGCACAGCGCGGTGGCGAAGCGGGGGAGGCCGTGGCGGTGGAGGCGGCGGCGGGCGGTGTCCCAGACGAAGAGGCTCTTGCGCACCGCCCAGGCGACCACGGCGCCGGGGGAGCCGGCGGAGGCCCCGCCCACAGTGGCGGAGCGGGGCCGCCTGCGGCCGGCCATGCCGGCGCAGACGCCGCGCATCGCGCGAGTGAGCTGGGTGACGGCTGCGGGCAGCGAGTCCGCCTCCTCGGCGAGCGCGCCAGGCGCCGGCTTGGACAGGGACGCCAGGCCAGGCAGGCGCAGCTCAACCACGCGCACCGAGGGCATGTCGCGCACGGCGCGGGGAACCTGCACGGTGAGCAGCTCGCGGCCCGGAACGTACGCCTCGGAGCCGCTCATGCCACGCTCCTCGAGCAGGCAGGCCACGGCGCTGTCAGCGTCCTCGGGCACACACAGGTGAGTGATGGGCGATCCCACCGTCCACACGCGAAGGCACGCCGTGCTGGCGACATCCCACGCCCGGACTGCGCGGGGGAGCGAGCGGCCGACAGCAGGAGAACAAGCGAGGTTGGGCAGCGCACTGCGAGCGCTCTGGCCGCCCGCCCCGGGGCCAGATCAGCGGTCCCGCGGCGCGCATACACGGCCAGTGCAGCACCAAGGCACTGCCCCCCCCCCGAGGGCCGTCTGCGCGCCCCCACAGCGCCAGTGGGCGGCCGGGGAGCTTGCGCAGAGCCGCAAGGTTGCTGCTGGCTAGGCAACAATGCGCTGCCGAGGCGCGGGGCCACCGAATGGGGCGCCGCGGCGCGCGGTCTCACCCGTCCCGTCGAGGGAGCTTGTCAGAGCAATCTCGGGGCGGCCCGGGTGCAGCACGACGGCAGTGACGGCGGCAGCGTGGCCGCGGAAGGTCAGCTTCGGCTGGCCAGAAGCCGCGGAGAAGCCGCGAACGTCTGGGCCGTAGCACACAAGCACGGTCTGGCGGTCATTGGTAAAGCAAGGCGGTCGAACGCTCGGGTCGGCCCCGCCGACGACGACAGCGGCCATGAGGCGGCCGTGCTGTGCGCTGCCTCTGCACTTCAGCCCAGGCTCTGCCGGCGGGCCAGAGTTGGGGGGAGGGTTCGGCGCGCGCCTCGGGCCGAGAGTTGCAGAACTGAGGCGGAGAGATCCTCGAGCGCGGAGAGTCAGCGCGCATCTCGCACTCGACGTGGCTGCTGGCCGCACCCGGCGGCCGACTTCCCCCCATCCCTGCACAGCCCGATGCTTTCCGCTCGCCAGTGTGTGACCCGCGCATCCCGTAGCGCGCAGCGCGGAGTGCGCGCCGCGGTCGCAGCCGCAGCGGGTGCGCCTTCAGCAAACGCCAGTTCTGCCGCCGCGGGCGCCTCCGGCGGCTTCGTGCGCTTCGCTGCCGAGCTCGACAGCGTGGCCGATGCCGACGACTTCGTCCGGGCCTACGGGCCGGACTCGCAGTCGCGCTCGTCCGCCAACCTGGCCGTCGTGAAAATCGGCGGCGAGGTGCTTCAGCGCCAGCTCGAGGAGCTCGTCGACAACGTGCGCTTCATGCGCGAGGCTGGGATGAACGTAATCCTTGTGCACGGCGGGGGGCCGCAGCTGAACGAGGAGCTGGCGCGCCGCCAGGTCGAGCCGACTTACAAGGGGGGCCATCGGGTCACCGACGCGGAAACGCTCAAAATCGCCGAGCGAGTTTTCGCCGAGTGCACGCAGCAGCTCGTTGCGGCCCTCGAAGGCGGCGGAATCAGCGCCACGGGCCTCAGCGGCAACGTCTTCCGTGCCAAGCAGGCGGAGGGAGGCGCTCTGGGCTTTGTGGGCGAAATTACCGGCGTCGAAATGGCGGCCATCGATGAGACGCTGCGGAGCGGCCGCGTGCCGGTGCTCAACTCGCTGGGGATCGACGAGACTGCGGGCAGCGCCCTGAACATCAACGCCGACGTGGCCGCCCGCGAGGTCGCCCGCGAGACCAAGCCGTCGCGCGTCGTGTTCCTGTCCGCGGGGGGCGGCTGGAAGGAGGACGGCGTGGTCGTGCCCGAGCTGTCCATGGAGGCCGACTTCGCCCGCCTCGAGGCCCGCGACTACACCGGCCGCCAGGGCACGCTGCTCAAGCTGCGCGAGGTCAAGGCCATCACGGACGCCCTCCCGCCCTCCTCGTCCGTCACCATCTGCTCTCCCGCCGATCTGACCCGCCAGCTCGTGCCGCACCGCGGGCCGGGCACCCAGATCCGCCGCGGCGCCAAGGCCAGCGTCTTCACCCCCGGCGCCGCGGACGACGCTGCCATCACCGCCGCCCTTACCGAGGCCCACGGCCGCCCCACCACCGCCGCCTCCATCGCCGACCGCCACGGGGCCCGCGTCCTCGCCATCGTCGCCACGGCAAACCACAGCGCCGTCGCCGTCGTCACCGAGACCCACCTCTCCCCCACCCCGCACGACCCCGTCCCCGAGGGCTCCTTCGCGGCCCCGCGCCTCTCCGCCTTCGTCGCCCGCCGCCAGGGCCTCGACGACGCAGCGGAGCCCGCAGTGTGGGCCGCCCTCACCGAGCGCTTCCCCGAGCTCTGGTGGGCCGCGCGCCCCGCCCCCGAGCGCCGCGCCCCCGCCGCTGGCGCCGCCCCGGCAGACCCTGCCGGCTTCGTCGACTGCCTCACCCACCACCGCGCCGCCCGCCACGCCGCCGGCATGATCCGCCTGCAGCGCAACGCGCAGGCCATCAACGCCGACGGCCTGGACGAGGAGCAGAAGGCAGAGCTCCTCGCCCGCGCCGCCGTGGGCGTCATGGCGGCCGGCACAGGCGGGGACGACTCCGCCACCCCCCGCATGGCCGTGGACGGCCTCATCGGCGAGGGCATGTTCCTGCCCTCCGGCGGCGGCTCCGGCGCCGCCATGGAGGGTAAGGGCCTCGCCCGCCACCCCTGCATCATGTGGTGGGGCATGGCCGGGGTGTTCGAGGTGGAGGAGGCGGTGCAGACGGCGCAGCGCGCCCGCGCCCGCGCGGCCGCTGCCGACGCCGACACTGCCCCCGCCCACCCCGCTGACGACACGGCGACAGACGTGTCCGTCCCGTCCCAGCCCGGCAGCGCCGCCGGCGGCCGCGCCCTCCCGGCAGAGCCCGCCACCAGCGTGCCCCGCCGGGACGTCGTCCTCGTGGGCGCCCGCGGATACACCGGGCGCGAGCTCGTCACCCTGCTCGCCGGCCACAGCGGCCTCCGCGTCGGCGCCGCCACTTCGCGCGCCTTCGAGGGCCTGGAGGTGGCGGCCGCCCTGGACATGGACCGCGCCCTCGCCGCCCGCGCCTGCGCCCCCGGCCTCCGCTTCTCCGCCGTTTCGGCCGAGGACATCGCCGCCGGACACGGAATCCCTTCCGACATGGACCCCGCCACCTTCATCCTCGCGCTGCCCAACGGCCACAGCGACGCCTACCACACGGCCATCCGCTCCAGCTTCAGCTCCGCGCCCGTGCTCGACCTCAGCGCGGATCAGCGCTTCAACTCGGAGTGGGTCTACGGCATGCCCGAGCGCCCCGGCGCCCGCGCCGCCATCGTCGGCGCCAAGGACATCTCCAACCCCGGCTGCTACGCCACCGCCGTCCAGGTGGGCCTCATGCCCTTCGCCCAGCCGCACCTCAACCCCGCCGGCGGCAGCCAGCTCTCCATGGCGCAGGGCTCTGTCGCCATGGCCTTTGGCGTCAGCGGCTACTCTGGCGCCGGCGTGACCCCGTCGGACAAGAACAACCCCGAGGTCCTCCGCGACAACCTCCTCCCCTACGCCCTCGTCGGCCACATCCACGAGCGCGAGGCGACGCACCACCTCGGCGTCCAGGTGGCCTTCAGCCCCACCGTCGCCCCCTTCTTCCGCGGAATCTCCGCCACCCTCTCGGTCTTCCTGGACAAGGACGCGGCCGCCGCCATGGCCGACGCGCGCCCCGACCTCGGCTCCAAGACCGCCACCCGCGTGGCCGCCCTCGCCGCCGAGCAGGCCCGGGCCTTCTTCGCCAGCGGCACCGACGGCCCCGAGCCCCTCGTGCGCGTCTCGGACGGAGAGATCAACGTGCGCACGCACGGCAGCAACTGCTCCGGCGTGACCGTCGGTGGCTTCGTGTACGAGCCTGTCACGGGCCGCCTCGGCTGGGTCAGCTGCATCGACAACCTGGGCAAGGGCGCCGCCGTCCAGGCCCTCCAGAACATCAACATCGCGCTTGGCCTGCCAGAGCTCGAGGGCATCGTCCCGGACGCGCCCCTGCGGGCCTGAGGCGCCGCGCCAGGACTTGCATGGGAGCGCGCCGGCGCGGAGGTGCGCTGCCGGGCCATGGCTCGTGCGTGGGCGCGCCGGCCCCAGCGCAGCGCCGCAGCCCTTGACTGAGCTTGCGTGCCCTCACCCGCCCTCTCCCCCCCCAACACATATATGGACATCGCTGCGGTGTGCGCCACGCCCCCGCTGCGCTGCTGCCAGTCACCGCCGCACTCCCCTCCCCCGCTTTCGTGGCCTGCCCTGCCTTGCACGCCCCCCCCGTTCCCGCCACGCCCCACCCCCGGTCAGGCTTGGTAGAACGGGGAGCAGCAGCGCCCGCAGCTGCCTCCACGGCCGACGCTGGCCAGGCACCGGCACGATCACAATCACAGACACGTCGTTTGGAAGGCTGGCGAAGCGCCACGATCACAAGCGCGCCGTTCAAAGGCTGGCGATGAGCCACGATCACAAGCGCGCCGTTGAAAGGCTGGCGATGAGCCACGATCACAAGCGCGCCCTTCAAAGGCTGGCGATGAGCCACGATCACAAGCGCGCCCTTCAAAGGCTGGCGATGAGCCACGATCACAAGCGCGCCGTTCAAAGGCTGGCGATGAGCCACGATCATAAGCGCGCCGTTCAAAGGCTGGCGATGAGCCACGATCACAAGCGCGCCGTTCAAAGGCTGGCGATGAGCCACGATCATAAGCGCAGCGTTCAAAGGCTGGCGATGAGCCACGATCACAAGCGCGCCGTTCAAAGGCCGCCGACAAACCACAAGCGCGAGGGCGAGCCCGCTGGGAGCGCACAGTGGCCCCACCGTCACCACGCGGCGTCGGCACTGCCGCGAAGGTGCCCCCTCCCCTGCTCCGCCCTGAAATCGCCGTCGTCGTCCGCTGCCGGCTCAGAGTCGTGCTCCTCCTCCAGGTCGAACATGCCCGCGAGCCCGCGCCCCTCCCCCTCAAGCTCCCCACGGATGGCGGCCGCAGCCGCGTTCGCCGACGCCGACGCCGCCTCGGCGCCGCGGTGAAGCCCCGCCACCAGCCCCCTGAGCAGCACCGCGTCTCTCACCGCCGCCTCGGCTTTGCGCTTCCACCGGGCGGCCTCCCTCGCCGCGTCGCCCATGCGCTCCGCCGCCGCCGCAGCAGCCGCCTCTGCCGCCTCCCGCCGCCTCCTCTCCTCCGCCTCAGCGCGCCGCGCCCTCGCGGCCGCCGCCTCGGCCCTGCTAGCCCGCTCCACGTGGCGCGCCGCCGCCCCGTCCCACGCCCGCAGCACGGACCCCGCCTGCAGCAGCGCGTCCACGCTCGCGTCCAGCACCGGGCCGGGCCGCGCCGCAGCCGCCGACGCCACGCCAGCCCGCTGCGCGTCCCGGACCAGGGCGGCTCTGCCGGCGACAGAGTACACGTGAAGCAGGCCCGCGAGCGACAGCCCGCTGGCTGCCGCGCTGGAAGCCCAGTCGCTCCCCGCCGCGGCCTCAGACCCGCTCCCCGATCGGCTCCGCTGCCGGCGTCCCCGGGGGGACCTGGCTCTGCCGGTGGCCGGCCGGAGAGTCTCGGCGAGCGACGCCGAAAAGCTGGGCAGCGTCACCCACGTCGGATTCGCAGCTCTGCCGGCAGAGCCGTCGTCCGGGTCGGCCGCCCCCACGCCGATCAGGTCCGCAGCCGCCGCCACGTCGGCTGCCTGACCCTGGCCCCACGACAGCGGCCCGGAGAGCACTTTCGCAGCGGCTGCCAGCTCTGCCGCAGTGGTGCGGCTGCCGAGGGCAGAGCCCTTGGCAGAGCCCTTGCGACGACTGCGAGCCGGAGCGTGGGAGCCGCGCAGGGGCCCTCCGAGGTCGGCGCCGGCGCCAGCAGCGGCGCCGCCTGAGCCGGACCGAGCGGTCGTCCTGGGAGTGGCACGGCTCGCGGCTTGCGGCGTGGCCGCGTGGCCACCGCTGGGCGATCTGACGGAGGAGCTGCTCGCTGGATCGGCGCCCACGCCGTCGGCGACCGTGCCGGTGGTGTACGCGGCGCCCACTGGAAGCAGCTCCACCGCGCCGATGGAGCCTGTGCGCGCCAGCACGCGCTGCGCGAACCGGCCTGCCGCCGTTGCTCGGTCGGTCGCCTCACCGCTGCTGCCGCCGCCGCCGCCGCTGCCGCCAGCGTCGCAGCCAGCGTCGCTGCTGCCGTTTACCCGCGGCCTCGCCCCCGCCCGCAGCGGCTCCAGGGGCGCTCCCAGCTCCGCGCACCGCGCCATGAGAGCCGCCCCGTCGCCTGCCTCGCCTCCTCCGAGGCACTCCACCATGGCCTGCAGCTCTGCCGGGCAGAGCAGCTGGTCGCCGTCCGCGTCAAAGAGCCGGTGCAGCCTCGCCACCAGCGCGCCAGCTGACACCGCCGGGTGGCACCGCTGCGCCCCCCTGCCCGGCCTGCCGCCACTGCCGCCCGTCGGTGCCGCGCGGGCCTCTGCCGGCGACTGCTGCAGAGCCAGCGCCCGCGAGCCCAGCGCCTTGCCGGACAAGACAGCGTCCACTGCCGCCACCGCCTGCGCCAGCTGCTCAGCGACGGCGTCCGTGTGCTCCTGCTGCCGGTAGAGGTCGGCAAGCTCTGCCCTGAGGGCCGCGTTGTCGTCCTGCGCCGCGGCCGCGGCCTCGCTTGCGCGCCGAGCCTGGGACGTGAGCTTGGGCTTCGCGCCGCGCCGCACCGGGGAATCACCGGCGCGCTTGGGCTGCTTGGGGCCGCGGGTCGACGCCCGCGCCCCTCTTCCCGCCGTGGCGGCGACGCGGGGCCTGGCTGCAGCTCCGCTGCCGTGAGCGTCTGAGACGGCAGCGGGGCTCGCCAAGCGCACGGGGGAGAGGCCGTCGGCCGGAAACACGCCCGAGTCGGCGTGCTGGCCGGCTTCAGCCAGCAGGGCTTGGAGCGTGGACATGTGCGCGTCGAGTGACGCGGCGCCGTCGCCGGCCGATCCGACGCGAGGCGAAAACACAACGCGGCTGCCGCCTGCGCTCCTCGCCGAAGTGCCCCCTCCGGCGGCCGAGCTGCTCAGCGCCGAGCGCATTGCCACCTGCGCGGCTGGCGGCTCCGTGGAGAGTGCCGGCGGCCGGCGAGCTGCAACCGCCGGACTGGCCACCGTCGCCGCCGCTGACCGGCCCGGCAGAGCCGTCCGTTGCAACTGCCCTGCTCGCCAGAGCGCGCCAGCCTGCCCCGCCCGCCTCGCCGGGCGGACTGCGCGCACGCCTCGCCCCGGAGCCGCAGCCAGGCGCCGTTGTAGCGCTGTTTGCCCGCCCGGCGTCGTTGCGGCGGCCGCTTTCGTCGCGTTTGCGCCTCGCGCGCGCGGCCTGCGCAGCGTCATTGAGCCGCGTTCAGCGGTCACGAGACACCTTCCGGTGCATTCAGCCGGATGGCTGGCCGGGCAGATGACGGCATGTTCGTGGCCCCGCTGGGGGCGGGGGCGAACGGGGCCCCGGTGCGCGGCGACAGGCGAAGCAGTCGCAACGCAACCGGCTCGCTGCTCATCCGCTCGGGCGCCGTCACGCGCGCCGTTGCGCCGGCTTACCTCCGAAACTCGGCGCAGGACGCCGACATCGGGTGCTGGTCGCCGGAGCCGCGCTCCGATCCCCTGTCGTCGTCGCTGACCGGCGGACGGTCTCCTGCTACCGCGCGCGCCGACCGCACGTCGTCGGGGCATCGGCACGCCTTCGCTGCCAGGCAAGGGGCAACCGCAACACTCCCCGTCTCGCCCTCGTCGCTGCGCGTGGCAGGCATGTCCCGCCAGGGGCAGCGCCCCTCCCGCCCACGGCCCGGCGCTGCGCCGCTCACGGCGGCCTCGGCGCGACACCCGGCTCTGCCAGCGACTCGCGCAGCGCCGCTCGCGGGCCCTGCCGACGCTGCAGTGGAGAGGCACCGCGCTTCTGCGGGGGCGGCCGCCTCTGGCGGCGACGTCGCCCCCCGGGCACCAGCTGGCGCTGGCACTGGTGGCGCTGGTGGCGCTGGTGGCGCTGGTGGCGCTGGTGGCGCTGGTGGCGCTGGCGCTGGCGGCGCTGGCACGGTGGCTGGCTCCCGCCGCCACGGCGTAGCGCGGCGGCAATCCGCCGAGCGCGCCGCCCACTCCCGGACCGTCTCGCACGCCGGCTCTACCGAGGACACACTTCGTCATGCGGCGCCGACGTCGCTCCTCTCGCTCCGCCCCGCTGCCGAGCCGACCGCAGCCGCCGCTGCCGCCCCTCTCGGGAAGCACCGCCTCTCATCGCAGGCCGCGGCCGCCGTCGCTGCGTCGGCGGGGTCCGGCCGCCTGCGCTCCGGCAGAGCCGCCCAGCTAGGTCCCGCCATTGCTGGCAGAGCCACACCCGTCGCCGTCGTGGGCTCTGCTGCTGGCTCCACCGTGCTGGAAGGCGCGCCGGCAGAGCACCTCCCGGCGGAAGGATTGGCCGGCGGATCCGTTGCGGCTGGCGGGAGCATCGCGACGGCCACAGCTGGCGACACTTCCGTCATGTACGACGGCGTGGGCGGCGGGTCGGCCGGAAGCCTGTCGCGGGAGGAAGCGGCCGCCGCAGCAGCAGTGCGCGCCACCGTGGCCGGCATCCTGGGCGGCAAGAGGCCCTGTCTGCTGGACGGATTCTTCCTCCTCCGGGCCTGCAAAGTGGCTCTGCCGGCTGACGCGCGGCGCGCAACCGTGGCGGGCAGCGGCCTCGTCGACGCAGCGACGGCCGACCTGGCGCTCTTCACGGCCCTGGAGGAAGTGGACGCGGCGGACAACGCCCTGCCCTTGTCCTGCCTGGCGGCTCTGCCGGCTCTGCACACCCTAAGCCTGTCCTGCAACAGCCTGGCGGGGCTCCGCGTCCCGGAGGGCAGCTTCCAGCAGCTGTCGTCGTTGGACCTGTCGCACAACGTGCTGCAGCCGCGTGCCGTCGCCGCCCTCGCCTGGCTCCCGCGCCTGCGCCGTCTTGACATCAGCTCCAACGGGCTGGAGGAGATCAGGTTCCGAGCCCGCCGAAGCGGCAGAGCTGCGAGGCAGCCGGCGGACGACGATGCCGCCGGCCACGCCGGCCACGCCGGCCCCGCTGGCTCCGCCGGCCGCCGCTCGGAGCAGGCCTTCCCTGCGCTGGAGGTGCTGATCGCCTCGCGAAACCGCTTCTCGGGCCACGGGCCGCTGCGCCGGCTCGCGGCACTGCCGCGCCTGCGCAAGCTAGACGTCAGCGGCTGTTTCTTGGACGCCGTGCCGCCCCCGCCCCGCGAAGTGAAGCTTGCTGCAGAGCTGCGGTCGACGATGGAGCACCGAACTGCAACCGCGCCCCCAGCAGCATCCCGCGGTGCGCCAGCGGGTGACACCAGCGGCGGAGCAGATGCTGCTGCTGGCGGTGGCGGCGGCGGCGGCGGTGGCGGCGGTGGTGGCGGCGGCGGCGGTGGTGGCAGTGGCGGTGGCGGCTCTGATGCGGATGGCGCCGACCCCGCCTCGGCCAGCGCCCGCAAGCTTGCATCCGCCGGAGCGTCCGTCCCGGCCACCGGGCTCAGCCGCGCTGGGGGTGCGTGGTGGTTCGGGGCGCTGACGGAGGTGGATCTGAGCCACAACTACGTGAGCGACGCTGCCATGGCGGCGCGGATGCTGGCGGCGCCGCGCCTGCGCCGGATGGTGCTCACGGGGAACCCGGTGGCCGACGTCCCGGCAGAGCTGTCGGCCGCGCGGAGGAGGTGGGGCAGGCGGGCAGAGGCCGCGACGGCGGCGCGGCAGACGGCGCTGAGCGGCGCGGCGGGCATGGCGGCGCTGGGGGCGGGCGCGGGGGGCCTGGAGGGGCGGCAGGGGGCGGTGGAGTGGCAGGGTGCAACGGCTCTTTCAAGGGTGGCAGCTGCTGGCAGGCGTCGGCGTGGTGGTGCCGCCGCTGCGGGGCTCGGAAGCGAGCCAGCCGGCGGCGTCGGCGGGGGCGTCGGCGGCGCCGGCGGCGCGAAGGAGGCGGAGGCCCCGGCGGCAGTGGACGAGGCCGCGGCCGCGGCGGCTGTGCGGCTGCTTGGGGGCGAGGGGCTGGCGCGTGCCGTGGCGGGGGCCCTGCTGGCGGCCGAGAGGGACGCCGGCTCTGCCGGTGCGTTGGCGTTGGACAGCGACGCCGAAGACGCGATGTTCAACCTGAACTCGCCGGATGCTGGGGGACCCGCCGGGGGACCCGCTGGGGGACCCGCTGGGGGCCGTGAGGGCAAGGCGACGTCTGGCCTGTCGCGGGCAGAGGCTGCCGCCATCGCGTCCCTGTCTCCGGCGGCTCTGCTACGGATCAGGGTGATGCGGGAGGGCGCGGCCAGGGGCCTGGTGCCTGGCGCTGGCTCTGCCGAGGCCATTGGCGCTGCTGGGGGCGGTCGCGCGGTGGACATCGTGACGGCGGGGGAGGCGGAGGATCCTGCCGTTCGAGCTGCCGGGATCGGGTCGCTGCAGGGAATGAACGCCAGGGGCGGCACGGGCTCTGCCGGCGGAGCCAGCGGAGGGGGCGCAAGGGGCGCGAGCGGGGGGCGAAAAGGAAGTGGCTCTGCCGGAGGGAGGAAGGTGCTTTCGAAGCGCGGGCGTCGTGGGCAGGAGCGGGGAGCTGCGGCTCTGCCAGGGTCACTGCTCTGGACGGTGCGCGACGACGGGTTGCCGTTGGGGCGGGAGTGGCGGGAGGCCGGGAACAGGCTGCTCTTTGCGTGCGACGACGACGACGACGACGACGACGGTGGCGAGGGCGACGCTGTTGACGACAGGGGCGCGGGAGGCGGCGAGGGGCCGGGGCGGAGTCGGCGCGGAGGTGGGCGCGCGGGGGGCGGGGGGGGCCTCGGTGGCGCCACCGGGGGTGGCGGTTTCGCGGATGGGACCCGTGGGCAGAGCCGTGACTCTGTGCGGTTTCGCGACCAGGACGCGGGGTTCGGAGAAGGCTTGGACGAGGAGGCGGAGGAGGAGGAGGAGGCGGATGGCGGTGGCATTGGCGGTGGCGGGCCGTTCGGCGGTAGCGACGGCGGCAGCGACTTTGACTCCTCGCTGCACGACTCAACGGTCGACCCCAGCGGCCACTGGGACGACGGCAAGGCGGCCGCCCGAATCGGTGCTCTGCCGTCGTGGGCCGTGGGCGCCATCGGGCCCCAGCCCCAGCCCCGCCGCGGCGCCGGTCGCCGAGGCCGGCACGAGCCTCCACGCGCTCTGCCGCCCGAGGGCCCTAGCATCGCCTCCCTGGCGCGTCTCGGTGAGCGCGGCGTGCAGCGTGGGGGCGTTTTTCTGGCAGAGCTGGGCGGTGGCAGAGCCGGGCGGCAGGCCAAGGAAGACGCGGCCGAGGCCTCCCAGCCCTCGGGCGCGGTTTCGCCGCTTGCAGTGCCCGACCACCCCATCAAGTCCGCGGGAGCGTCGCTGGCCGCGGCGGCGCTGGCGGGCCCCGCAGTGGCAGCGGCAGCGGCAGCGGCAGCGCCCGATCCCTGGGAGGCAGACGACGACGTGACGGCGGGCAGACTCGGCTGGAGCGGCGCGGACCGCAGGGCGGACTCGCCGGGGAGGGGTGCGGAAGAGGCGCTCGACAGCGGTTTCGCCTGGATGGCTGGGTCGCCCGTGCGCCCGGGAACGGGCGGGAGCCTGCAGCCGCGCACCGACGGACGGCGCGGTGGCGGTGGCGGTGGCGGCAGCGGCAGTGGGGGTCACTGGGGGGCGGGGGGCGCCGAGAATTGGGCGGCCAGCGGCCGCGCGGCCGCTGCGGGGCCCGCGAGTGGGCTCGGGGGCACGGGCCGGAGCGGTTTCGCGGTGTCGAGGGGCCATGCCGACGTTGCGGCGCAGTGGGCGACGCTGTCCGTGACGGGGGGCGGAGCGGTGAGCAGCGTGGCCAGAGCAGGGGGCAGCGGCTCCGCGGCGTCCGGGGCGGACGGGCGGACGGAGGCGTCGCTGGCGGCAGGGCGCGGGCCGACGGCGCGAGCAGCGGCGCGGCTCCTCAGAGACGTGCTGAGGCGGCCGGCGCCGCAGCACGAGGGTCGCATCTTGCGCGGCGAAAAGCCGCCCGCGTACCTGCGGCCGACCGGCGCAGGGCGGGAGCGAGCGCGCGCAGCGCTGGCCAAGCGTCGCGCGCTGGGCAACGCCCGGCCGCAGCCCGGCGCCCTGAGCAGGTGGTCGGAGCACGCCATGGCTGAGGCAGCGGAGACGGCCGCCAGCCGGGCGGTTATGGCCGCGTCGCTCGCATCCAGGGCCGGGGAGTTCTAGGTGGGGCGCGCGGTGCCGCGGCGCCGGCGGGCGGGCTGGCGACCCGGCGTTTGCGTGATGCTCGGCCCGCGGATGAAAACAACTCTTTTGCATACGCAAGCATAGCGAACCAGCCACGCAGACGAATATGGAACGCAGTCGGGGACGCATGTGGCAAGCAATAGGTGATGTGGCGCGATGCAGGGCTGCGTCGCTCAGCGCTGCACGGCCCAGCGCAGCGCTGCACGGCTCAACGCTGCGAGGCCTTCGCGCCCCATTCGGCGAGGGTTGGCCCGAGGCTTCCGCTGCTACTGCATCGGCCGCCACGGGCGGGGACAGGACTTGCAATGGTCCCGCATCGGCTCCGCGCACCCGGCCTGCACGAAACCGCAGGCGCAAACGCGCGTGACGTTGAGGTGCGACGCGGCCAGCAGGTGTCGCGCGGGGTTTCGCGTGGAGCCGACGCCCTCGCAGCCGGGCAGCGGGCAGCGGAACACGGGCCGGTCGCCCCGCGTGCCGCGTGCGCGCGTCCACTCCACCGCGCCGCTGAGACGGTCCCAAGCATCGGTCCGTGGCCGTCCCCGCTTGCGCCGGCCCGAGCCGCCGCCTTGTCTTGCATTCTCTGCCGCTGCCGCCTCCGCGCCGCGCTGAACGGCGCGAAACGGCCACACCGCCACGACGAGCACGCCGCCGTAGGACTCGATGCCGACGTGCTCCGCGTGCCTCGCGCCAAGGAAGGCGGCTGCGAGCTGCACCACGGCGTCGCCGCGCTGCTGGAGGGCGACGAGCCCTGTCAGCTGCTTGGCGTGCGCAGCGCAGAGCCGCGGCACGGGCTCCACGCTGGCCAGCTGCAGGGGCGAGGCGGGCACCTCGACGGGCCCGCACCCGGCGCCCTTGCTCTGGGCGGGGCCGAGGCCCGAGGGCGAGCCGGACCAGCCGGCGGCGGGGAAGCTGAGCGCAGAGCCGTGGCTGCTGCAGCTGCTGCTTGCGCTGCAAACGCTGTCTGTGCTGCAGGTGCCGCCACTATTGGAGCTGGCAGTGCTGGAGCTGTAGGCGCTGGGGCCAGCGGCGGCGCGGCCGGGGGGCAGCGGGCCGGCCGCAGGTGCGCCGGACGCAGGTGTGCCGGCCGCCGAGGGGAGCGCGGGAGCCGGTCCCGCCGCGCAGGGCCGGGCGCCGCTCTGAGCCATGGCTCGGTAGAGGCCGTCCAGAGCGGCGCGCGTGGCGGGGGAGAGCGGGTTGCGGGCGGCGGCGGCAGCAGCGGCTGCTGCTGCAGCGGCTTCGGCTTCGCAACGAGGGCAGCCCGCTCGCGGGGGCGCCGCATCGCTGGCGCGAACCGATGCGGCGGACGAGCAGATGTCCACGGCAAGGGGATCGGCGTCAGCCTCGTCCGCTTCGCCACCGGTGTCGATGGGCAGCGGGTCGGCGTCCGCGCGTTTGGCACCACCCCCGAACGACTCCACCGACGCAGGTTTGCGGTCCCCGTGCAGCTTCAACTTTGGAACTGGGGAGTCGGCCTTGGCTGCCCGCTTTGCTTCGGGCGGCTTCGCGTCGTCTGGCCTGGGACGCTTGGGCGCGCGGCTTGCAGCCGTCCGGGCGCTCACGGCCGGCTCCCGCTTGACGGCAGCGATCGCACGGCGCGTCGCGCCTCGGCGGGGATACAAGACGGCATCGTAGTCATCCTCCCTGGTGCGCGCTGCTGGCGAGTCGGCCCGCTCTAGCGGCAGCGCGGGCGTCGTGCGGCTGCCAGCGGCTGCTTCGGTCCCCCAGCCCAGCGACTCCCCGCCCAAGAGCACCCCTCGCTCCATGCGGCCACCGAGCACTGCTCGCACCGCGGGCTACAGCAAGGCCGGGGAAGGCGCCTCGGGGATCGCCTTCCCCCTCGCCCCGCCGGCCCGCTCGCCCGCGCCAGCGTGCCGCGGCAACGTGCTCCAAAAAAATTCCGGCAGAGCTGCATGGCCTGTGCAACGGCGATCTTGGCAGGCGTGTGCATTGCCAGCGATTCCCCCTCTCGCTCTTGCCCTCGCGAAGGGACCTGACCACGCACCATGTCCACGCAGTCGCACACGCAAGCACTCGGATCAATAACTCAGCCCCGGGGCCGGTTCAAGCACGGCAATCTCCCGAGTCGCAAAGCTGATTCATCACACGCAAGTCGGATCTTGGAAGCCTTGCGCCACGCAAAAGCAGCCCCGCAAGCCCTGGCTGCTCCGGGGGCGCACGCGAAAGAGGCGCCTCCCTTGCGCCCGCGCGGTTAAGCCCCGTGAGGGCTCACCTCTTGCCGCCGCGGCACTTGTCCACGTGCTGCAGCAGGTTGACGTGGCTGCCGCGGAACACCCGGCCGCACCCGATTGCGTCGCACATGTAGGACACGCCCATGTGCTGCTCCAGATGCCTCCTGAAGTTCGTACGAGGGCTGGCAGGGTCGCAGATGCGGCACACGCGCTTGCGGCATCCCTCCACTCGCTCCGCAGCGGCCACAGTCTGGTCCAGCAGGGCGTTGCATTCAGCCGGGGACGCCGGCCAAAAGGCCGAGAAGGTGAGCGACGCGCCGCCCTTGGCCTTGGTAACCACGGTGGTGCGTGGCCCGGCATCCGGCCCGATGCCGAAGAAGCGCGCCGCCGCGGCCAGCTTCTCGGCGTGCGTGGGGGCCTGGGCGATGACCTCGATGTCGGTCTTTACGTAAGTGCGGTCGTCGGCCCAGGCCCAGCACACCGGGGAGCGCCACAGCGGGTGCAGGCAGGGATCACCTCCCGCCGCTGCGGCCGCTGGCAGCGCTGCCGCTGCGGGCCTGCCTGCCCCCGCACCGGCGTCTGCCTGGGCGGCGCCCGGCGTGGCCGCCCTTCCGGTCCGGGAGGGCCGACGCGGAGGCGTGTTGCGGGAGGTGGCAGCGTGCCTGGACGCGCGGCGGCCAGAGCCTCGCGCACCAGCGGCCGCTGCTGCCGCCACCGGGACGGCGCTGTCGCCTGCCTTCGCAGCGGGCGCTGGCGGTCCAGCCAAGGTGCCGGCTGGCGCCAGCGGAGGAGGCGCCAGCGCAGCCGCGCCGTGTTGGGCTGCCATGCGCGGCCGCTTGCTGGGAGGGCGCGACAGAGGCAGGACCTCCACTGTGGCGGAAGGCGCCACTACGCTGCCAGCCCGATCCCCAGGGCCCGCGATCCGCACGAGGCCCGTGGGGTCGTTGCTCGCAACGCTTCCCGTGCCTCGGCGCCGCTGCAGGAGCTGGTCGGAGCCCAGGCGAGCCGCCGCGCGCCGCAGCGGCAGGCGGCCACCGACGGAGATGCCGCTGGCCGACTCGACGGACATGGACGGCATAGCAACGGAGCACGGGAAGGCAACGCTCTGGGCGCTCTCGAAGCTGTCCGCCGAGCTGCTCAAGCGGGCGGGGGCGGCCTGAACGGAGCTGCCGCCGTCGGACGAGCTCGGGCGCGTCCTTGCTGGCGGCTGGAACGGCGTTGTGAGGAGCCGGCACTGCCGCAGGATGCTGGCAGACTCCGCTCCCCAGGGAGAGTCGAACGCGGTGCCCTCTGTGTCCGAGCGCGCGGACAGCGCCGAAGCGCTGCCGGTGACCGCGTTTGCAACTGCTGCGAGCCCGTTGGAGCCCGGCACGTCGTCCACGCCGAACTGCTCCGCGCAGCCCAGGCTCGGGGCCGAGGAAGCGCTCCCCAGTGCGCAGGCCGGGGCCATCGCCACCGCGACTGCCGCTGCGACCTCGGCGTCCTGGCTGGAGCCGCCGCTGTTGCGAAGCCCAGCGCACGAGCGCGCGGCTGCCCGCCGCGACCTCCGCCCGTCCGGCGCAAGCAGCGAAGACTGCTGCGAAGCCAACATTGTCTCTCTTGCTCCGGCCGCGGGCGCGGTCGAAGCGCTCGGGGCGCTGCTGGGCGGGCTGGAGTGGCCCGCTTGGGCATCTGCGTTTTCAACCACCGCTCTGCAAGCATTTGCTTCCGGGCGCGCGATCGGCCGACTCGGAACGCGTCGTTGCGGCAGAGCTCGGCCGTCGCACTCAAAGGTCACTTGCTGTCGCGCCCGCAGCGGCCGATCTGCCGGACCCAAGCCGAGACCAAGCGGGCTGCGAAGCTAGGCACACTGGGGTGGATCGATGTGTTGCGACGCGGGAGTCGGCACGGAGGGATGGGGCTCGGCCGCCGCCAGCGCGTGAGCTTTGGCGTGGGTAAGCAGCCCCGGTCTTGAGCAGTTGAACACGCGACCGCAGCCTGGCTCGGCGCACAAGTAGCCGATCTCGATGTGGCGCCGGAGGTGAGGACCCATGTTGGATACCCACGAGCCGCACACCAGGCACTGCCGCAGGCGGCAAGTCTGCGAAGCGCCCGGCAGTCGAGGGGCCTCGGCCAGGAGAATGCCAACAGCACGTCTTACGGCAGTGTGGGCCGCCGGCCACACCTCCACGAAGCCCACGCCGCTGACAACAATGTCGTTGAGCTGGTCGGGATCGTCGATGCTGAACCGGCTCAGCGAAAGCTGGTGCAGCTGCTCGACGCTGTCCGCGAGAGCCAGCTCTGGGTCTGGGGTTGGCTCGGGGCAGGCTCCGTCGGGCCACCTCAGCTTGCAGCCGAGCAGCGCGACTGCTCTCTTGATGGTGTGGGCCCGACGCCCTGGCGGGCGCGCTGCACCGGCTCCGCGCTCAGTTCGCCGCGCAATGGCGCGAGGGCGATCGCGCGCCGGCTGCTCGCCACCAGCCGCAGCGAGGTCAGAAAGGTGGTGACGTGTCGTTCTCCCACGCACTGCTGCTGTCGCCGTTGTCGCGGCGGGCGGCTGCTGGTCTCGCCGAGGCGGCATTGCCCTCGCGTGGGCGACATACGCTGTTGCGCCGCATCCCCGCGAGGCGCCGGCCACCCCAACGCCGGGAAGAACGGCGGCAGGCTGCCCAATGGCGTCAGGGGTGTGCCTCTCTGTGGAATGGCCAGCGCGTAGCTCTGGATCGCGAAGGGGCAAACCTGGCCTTGTCACAGGCCTCAGCGCGAATCGCTGGCTGCCTCGCCGAAGCCGGCCGCTGCTGCGAGTGCACAAGCTCGCACTTGCGCAAGGTATCCGCGGAGGGAGCTGGTACACGTGGGCAGGGATGCCGCTGGAGAGGGAGGGCGACGCCTCCTGAGGCGCGCAGAGGTGCTCGTCGAGGCGTGCCACCGGCCAGCCCCAGGCTGGCTCGCTCTCGCCACTCTCGCAGCATCGGCAAGAAGGTGGCAGCACTTGCAATGGGCCCACTGGACGCTCGGCCGAGCTCCTCGCGGCAGCCAGTCCCAGGGCGGGGGCGCTGCAGTGCCTGGGCGTGTCGGGCCCCTCATGGCCAGCCCTGCGCCACCGCACCGGCTCGACGGCCGAGCTGGCATTCGGACCAGGGCTTTGGGCTGCGATCTGCTCGTACGCACACCCCGCAGCAGCGAGGGGATGACGTAAGTGGGTCGCAGTGGGTTGCCCAGCTGCCCAAATCCGCACGGGGGCCCAGAGATGGTTCACCGCGCAGGGCCACCAACTTGGAGTCCTCGATCCGCCCTCCCAGTCCATGCTCAAGGCCCAGACGGAAGCTGTGCCTCCCGTGCCCCCTGCTGCAGGGCCTCCCGTGAGCATCGCCAACGGGGTGTCGCGAAACATTGCTGCGCCAGTCACAGGCGCTTGCCACCCCGCACGCGAGTAGGTGCGCCCTCAACGCCCTGCTTGGGCCGCCCGAGTTTGGATGTGCTGCGGAAGGCACGGAAAGGCAGCAACTGATGGCGCACGACGCTCTCGCTCCGCTTCCTTCAGCGCCTGTCTCGGCTCGTGTGCCGGGGCGCTGCGTGCCAGCACCACTCGCTGCAAGCGGTGCTGTCAATGCGAAACGGCTCCCCCTCACGCCCAGTTGGGCAGCCTTGCGCGGCGGGACTGGCAAGTCTCAAACGAGTTCACGCACACACCACACGGGGCGCGCGCGCGAGACGGTACGGGGGGGTCGCCCGGGAAGCCCACGTGGGCTAGACCACCGGGTGCGCTCGCTTCTCGGAGGGCGCAAAACGATTGACGATCGGCGAGGTGCAGCACTGCCGTAGAAAGCAGAGCCACATGCGCTCGCAAGGTTTAGCGGTAGCGTTTCGATGCCAACCAAGTTGTACAGCAGCCCTAGATTTCGATCATTTCCATGCTGTCTTATTTCTGGTTGGCAGAGTGGAGGCGAGAATCGCCGATGCTGACCTAGTGGCTAAAGATTCGGCTCGGCGGGGACCGCCAGGGTCGCCCTCCGAGCCATCCCATTCCATAGATCAGGGCATCGCAGAGCGATCCAGTCGGGTGAACTCCGGGACGACGGTGTTCACTCGGATGTAGGTGTCAAGAGATTTCGGGTCGTGCCAGCGGCCAAGGGCCGCGACGCGCTCCCGGCTGACGTGGGCTTGGTTCACAAGCCAGCTAGCAGCCGAGATTCGGAAGCTGTGCGGGGTAATGCGGCACATGCGCAGGTGAGGGTTAGCCGCCTGGAGGGCGGCCACCAGATCGGAAGGAACGACGTGCGTGCCGTCTCGCTTTCGCCAGAGGGGCTCGGAGGGGGACCGGCGCACGGCTATGAGCCTCTCGATGGCGGCTGCGGCTCCCACGGCTGTGGGATTGTACTGTGGGGAAGAGGGGTCGGTATCGAAGAGGAGGCACTCCCACGACTTGGACATCTTCTCGAAGACTTGGAGTTCCACGACGAGAAAGGGCCTGCGCTTGAGGACTCTGGCCTGCGCTCGCGGCGTCGGGTCGCTGCGAGAGCCCGGGGACTGGCGGGTAAGCAGGGACCCGGCCCGGGACACAGCGTCCCAGCACGCAGCTGTGGCTGCGGCCACCGCGGGGTCCACGGTGGTGAGGCTGATGGCGCGGACAACGTCTCCCCGGGAGAACACGCTTCTTTTGTCGATGGTGGGGCGTCCCCACCTCTGGATGCGCTTAGTTACGAGGGAGCCCACCAGGCGCGAGGTCGCCGCGTCTGGCTCCATCAACATGAGGCGGGCCAGGCGGATGACGTTGTGGTAGTAGGAAGCCACGGTGGCGGTCGCGAACCGCTGGGGCCGGGCCGCTCCGATGTACAGGAATGCTGTCGAGATTGTGGCCGCTGCCGTTTTCCCGAAGGGGAGAGTGAGCCCTGTCCGCTCCGCGGCGTCAGCATACACGCGGAAGGCCGGGGTGACTTGGATCGAGTCTCCGGACCATAAGGCCAATAGGGGAGAGACGGCCCACGCGTCGTCGGCGGCTGGGACGACGAACCCGGCCGCAGACACCCGGCCTCCAGCCAGCCGACAGGATCCACCACTCCCAAGTCGACCAACCTCGGAGAGGAGGGCACGGGCAATTCGTGGTGCAGCCTCGAGAAACTCGACAACCGCGCCCACAGTCGGGGCAACGCCCCATCGGGCCATGGCGCACCGCCGCCATTCGGCGATACGCGACTGAGAAAGTCCGCCACCGTGTTGAGAGAACCCTGAATGTGATCAGCATGCACAACAAGCCGGGAGCGGAGGAGAGTGAGGGCAAGCGGGACTGCGATGTCGTCAGAGTGCGCGGATCGCGCCGACGGCGACATGCGATTGAATCCCCCCACCACCGTCGTGGAGTCGGACAGTAGCCGTGCGTTGCCGCCGGGCGCTACGGACGAGGCCACCACCACCGCGATGGCGGCGCAGGCGAACTCGGATCGGACGGACTGGGGTATGTCCGACCTCCAGGTGCCTTTGAACAGCGTGACGTCGACACACCGGCGGGTGAGACCGTTCACTTTCGCGTTGACGGTCCGGCGCAAGTCGAACAGGACGAACCCGAAACCCGTGGACGACGCGTCCGTGACCACCACCAGCGACGGGAACTGGTCCGGAGGGCGCGATAAGCGGATGGCGTATTCTGCGCGCACTGGGCGCGATATCCCCGGAACGACGCGTAGGAGGTAGCGAGCCGCGGTGGTCGCGCGAGAGCCGAGTGGCGCCGTCCGGTCCGGAGCATCCGCCAACGCCAGCCGTATGTCGCGGAGGAGTGGGCGAATTGGCTTGCAGATGACCGAAAACCACGTCAAGCGTCCCACCACCTTCGCTAGCAGCTCACGATCCGCTGCGTCACGCGTGAGAGCCGTCAGCACTGCCGCCGCTTCTGACACCGCAGCGTCTTTCATGGCCAGCCTTGCCGGGCCGTGCGGGCCGGCAGCGAACAGCCGTGTCCCAACCCATTCAATCGAGCTCGAAGGGAGCGCAGTCTTTTCAGACTGAGGCGGAATGCCCAGTTGCGACATCGCGTCTCTGACTCGGTCGACTTCACCCGCTGCCTTGTCAGGGTCCGACCGGATGGCGAGGAGCAAGTCGTCGCAGAAGGCCAAGATCTTGGTGTCCGCTGTCGAAAGCGCTTGGGCCACTGTGTCGGTTACCGAATTCATGAAACTGCTGGAACTGGACGCTCCCATAGTGGATGCCGTGGTAACGTATGTGGTGCAGTTTGTGCGCGTGGCTGCGCGCACCTGATGTGCCTCAAGTGCGCCGGTGCGATGCGGAGCGGCTGCACGCACCACGAGATGGTCGTCACCATGCGCTAGCTCTGTGGGAGTTCGCCAACCGCCCCGGTTTTTGTTGAACCGCTCGGATACAATCGTCAAGGTTTGCCCTGCCAAGCCTTCCCAGGTTGCTGCGCCTGGGGTGCTGGGCGGGAAATCGGGAACGTGCCGCTCTGCCAAACGCTGTCACGCAGCAGCACCCCCATGACCCTTGGCGCGCGTTGTGAGTAAGGACCAGATCCGCCAAAAGACATCACCAGCAGTTGCACTTGGGGCGCGGGGCGCCTGGCATTGAACCCGGAGCACCTCCACGGAGACGGCGAGCCTGCCGGATGCTGCGCTGGAAAGCTGTTCGCTTTGTCGTCTTGAGGCCAGAGAGCGCTCCTGCGCTCAACGGCTGCGCGGGCGGCGGAGCAACCGGCAGTTGCAAGCTCTGTCGCGCTCGCACAGCCGTGAAACTTGGAGGCCTCTCGATGCCGCCACGCCTCGTTCCTCCGGCACGACATCGACCGTTGGCTGGCGCGCATACGGCGCGGGCGGCGGAGCAACCGGCAGTTGCAAGCTCTGTCGCGCTCGCACAGCCGTGAAACTTGGAGGCCTCTCGATGCCGCCACGCCTCGTTCCTCCGGCACGACATCGACCGTTGGCTGGCGCGCATACGGCGCGGGCGCTGCTTGGAATTGTCTCTGGCCGCCGTCCCGCCGGCAAAAGCGGAACCAATCCCGGCTTTCAAGCGTTCAAAGCCTTGCTTTTGCCGCGCAGCCGCGCTGAGGCTGCGGTGCACGCGGGCCAGAAAGCTCCTCGTTGCACTCACTGGCGAGCCCGGGGGCGCGGGGCCTCTCTGGACTGCCTGTCGGCGCCGTTGACCTCGTGCGGACTGGCGCTGCTTTTGGCGGCGCACGCCAAACCACGACGGATGCTGCCGGCTCTGCCGAAGGGGAATCGCGACTGTGACCCGGAGGGCTGCCGCCGCCACAAGCCTCGCCATGAGCGCAGCTGCGCGGGTCGCCTCGCTGAGGAGGCCCGATGCATCGGCTGCAGGCGGGCAGAAGGCGACGACCGTCCTGGGTCTGTTGCAGCAGGCTGCCCCGGTCGCTCCTCGGCAGGTGGTTGCTGCGGCCGAGCTTCGCCTCGGCCGGGACGCGCCACGTGCAGCTAGGAGCCGTGGCGCCTCCGCTGCGCCCGAGCAAGGGAGGGTGGCGAGCCAGGAGGCCAGGTCCGGGCCGGCTAAGGCGCAACCGGCAGCCAAGCTTGCTGCCACCCAGCCGCCGACGCTTCCGCCCCAACCGCGGCTCGACACGAGTGCTGCGGCGCTCGTCCCGGCGTCTCGAAGCGGGCCTGAGCGAGGGTCGGCCCTTCGGCCCTCGCTGGCCCCAGGTGCCGGCACCGCAGCCCCGCCTCGGCTGACGGACGCCCGAGCTGCGGCGCGCCTGCCCGCGCACCGGCACCGCGTCTCGGCAGCCCAGCGCGCCGCAGCGGCTGCAACCCTGCCCCGCACGGGGTCGATTGCGGCCCCGGACGCCCGCGACATCCTCCGTCGAGTGGCCATTCTCCTCTGCCAGCACGTGCTGCGCGGGGAGCAAAGCCTGCGCGGGGCGACCGTGACGCCCCTCCCGCCCGACGCCACCCCGCTCTTTGGGCCCCAGACGCCCGGGGGCGGGGGTCTCGGCTCGGCAGCGGGCCCGGGGCTCGGCTCACCCCAGCGCCGTGGCTCCGCCGCCCGCCGCACCCACCCGCACTCCCGCGGCGCCAGGCACGATCGCATGGCTCCCGCCGCCTCGACGCCGCGAACCGGCGGCATCGTGGCAGCCCTGCTCCCCTCCACGCCGCTCCCCTCCACCCCCTCCGGCGCGCGCCTGCACGCGCTGCTGTCACCCGCCCTCTCAGCGGCGCGCGCATCGGTGGCCTTCTCGCCCCACGGCGCCCGGCGCCCGGAGGGGGCCACGGGCGCGATCGCGGGCGCGGGCGCGGGCGCGGGCGCGGGCGCGGGCGCGGGCGCGGGCGCGGGCGCGGGCGCGGGCGCGGGCGCGGGCGCGGGCGCGGGCGCGGGCGCGGGCGCCTCCACGCCGGCGGCGGGCGGGCTCGCATCGTGGCTGCTGCCGGTGACCCCTTCAGCCAGCGCTGCGGCGGGCGGCTGGGGCGGGGGCGGGGGCGGGGGCGGGCTGGGCGGCGCTCCCGGCCGCGGCGTGGGCCGGGCGACCAGCTCTGCCAGGCTCATGTCCTTCAGCCTGGAGTCCCCGCGCATGGGCGGGCGGGCAGGGAACTTCACTCTCACGCTGCGGGCTGAGAGCGACGACGTCGCTGCTGGTCGCGCCGCTGGCGGAGGCGGAGGCGGAGGCGGAGGCGGCGCGGGCGGGCTCGCCGGCATGCTTCAGGCGGCGTGGGGGTGGCTCTCCGGCCGTGAGCCCGAGCAGGAGGGCTACTTTGGGCTGGGGTTCGACGACGCCGAGGGCGGCGGCGGCGGCGGCGGCGGGTACCATGGCGGGGTTGGCGGGTATCATGGCGGAGTTGACGGGGCCCGCGTGCAGGGAGTTCGAGGACAGCGCCCGCCTGCAAGCAGCCACAGCAGCAGCCGCATCAGGGGGGCAGCCGAGCCGGGCAGCGCTCTGCTGCAGCCGCTTGTCAAGCCGCAGCTGCCACAGCACCCGCAGCCTGGGCAGCACGTCGGGGCGAGGCCAGTGCCCCGGGCTGCAGCGGCGCAGCGCGCTCGGTCGCGCCGGGGCAAGGAGCGCACCACAGCCGGCGCAGCGCCGAGTCGGCCGGCCAGCCGCGACCGGGGCGCGGGCGGGTGGGACACGACCATGGACAGCGGCCCGGGCAGCGACTCTGACTCGGACGGCGATTCGAGTGACTCGAGAGTTTCCGCCAGCGACTCCGATGCGCGGGGCCGGGAGCGGGAGGGGCAGCGGCGGGCACCCGCCCGAGCCAGCTCTGCCTGGTCGACGTCCTCTTCAGAGGAGGGCTTCGCCTCGTCGTCGCGGCACGTTGGCGGCAGGCAGAGGCAGGACCGAGGCTCGGCCCTGCTGCGCCGAGGGTCGGTGTCGGTGGCGGTGCCCGTGTCGGCGCTGGCGGCTGCAACGGCGGCTGCCGCCGCGTCCTCGTACGACGGCTCTGCAGGGAACCCCGGGCACGGCTCTGCTGCCGGGGCTGCGGGCGGCGGCGGCGGCGGCGGCCTTCAGCGGCGCCCGTCGGCCCGCCGCTGGCCGGGGGCTGGCTCTGCCAGCGTGGCGCGCAGCCCCGCGTGGGCGGCGTCCCCGTTCCGCCAGCCACAGGCGGGGACCCTGGACGTTGGCCCCACCGCCAGCGAGGTGGCCGCCGCCGCGGAGGCCATCGAGGCGGAGGCGCTGCGTGAGGCGGTTTGGGGCGAGGACGACCCGTACGGCGCCGTCCCGCTGGCCAGCCTGCGCTTTCACGAGCGGGAGTTCGACTGCGCCAGGTTCGCGTTCGTCTTTCCCTCGGCGTCCACGCAGCCGTCCCTGCTCGGCGGGGCGCCGCACGCCGTGAGGCGGTTTCCCCGGCATCACCGCGTGCCCACCCCGCGCGCCATCGAGGAGGTCGCAGCCCTGCTGTACCGGGACGCAGAGGTGAGTGCGACGCCGTCGCGCCGACGCCCTCGCATCGGGCAAAGCGTTCTGCTATGCCTTCTGCAAAGCGTTGGTTCGCGCGTTGCCGAGACTCAGAAGCAGGGGCCGCGAACCTGCCCCCCGCACCCTGTGGTTGGCGGGGGGGGTGCAGCCTGAGTTTTGTTTTTGCGCAGCCTGTGTCTTTGCGCAGCTTGCCGCCGGCCTGCATCCCTGAGCCCCCGACCAGGCCCCCAACCAAGCCCCTTGCCCCCCGCGCCCCTCGCCCCCCCCTTCCGCGCAGCTCTCCCCGGAGTGCAGCGTCATCGCCCTCATCTACGCAGAGCGCCTCATGGCCACGGCCGGCGTCACTCTGCTGGCCTGCAACTGGCGCCCCGTGCTCGTGGCCAGCCTCCTCCTGGCCTCCAAGGTGTGGCAGGACCTGTCCACCTGGAACGCCGAGTTCACCGACATCCTCGCGGAGTGGCCTCTGGCCGGGATCAACGAGCTGGAGCGGCGCTTCGTCTCCGCGCTCGGCTTCAACCTCTTCATCGCCCCCTCCACCTTTGCAAAGTACTACTTCGCGCTGCGCTCCCTCGGAGAGGACGTCGGCTTCCGGCGCCGCCTCATGGGAACCGTGCTGGCAGGCTCCCTCCGCCCCGACGACGCGAGCCACGGCCCCGCAGGCGCATCGGGCGGCGCCAAGCAGCCCCCCTCCCGCGACCAGCACACCCACCGCGGTGCCTCCGGGGCCGGGGAGGCGGACGCCCACGGGCAAGGAGCCGGCGGCGGCGGCAGGGCCTTGCACGGCCCCAGAGGGGCGGCCCCCCGGCCGCGGCCGGCCCCGCCGCAGCCCCTGCCCCCGACCCCTGTGATTATGGCAGCGCTGTCCAACCGGGCAGGGGGGCAGCAGGCGCCGGGGGGCGCCGGCGCGCTGTCGTCGGAGGGCCGTCGCGGCGGACACGGCGCAGGGGCCGGCCCTGCCAACCTGGGCTCACACACGCCGCAAGCCAGGCACGTCCGCCGAGCGACGCTGCGCCGCTCGGGGCGACAGGCCAACGCCATGCGCACACTGCCGCACGAGGGCATGCCGGGCGGGCGCGTGGCGGCGGCCGCCCTGGCAGAGCCGGCTGGAGTCTCCTCGGGGAGCGATGCCGACAGCGAGGGCTACTGCCGGAGCCTCTGAGGCGCGCGTCGGCACACGCGCTGCCGCGACGTCTTCCGCGCGGACTGCTTGGATTCGCTTGGCAGCTGCCGGGGGCTCTATCGGCGCACGGGTCGCGCGCGCTGCGGCGGTCGCTGTTCTGGCGCTGACGCCACCCCCCATCGATGCCGCGGGAGGGACTGAGTGGCACGGTCAGTGGGGAAGTAAAAGGGGGGGCGGGGGCGGGTCAGTCATGGCCGGCCGGCCAGCCATCCCCCACCCGGGACGCAGCCGCTGGCAGCGGTCCACACCGCAGCGCCGCCTTTGAACGGGTCGCTGTGCATCCGTGCGTGGGGCGCGGGCGCGGGGGGAAACCTCGGCCGGCGCAACGCAGCGCTGCTGCTGCTCGAACCAGGCCTCTCACACACTGCATGTCACAGTCAGCGGCGCGACACAGATGACCGCTTGGACACCGCGCCGGCCGCAGCAACACCACCGCAAGCACGCACAGTCGGCCACGCCCTCCGCGCCAGCCGCGCCTGCCGCCTCCCGCTCAGAGCCGCACCGACTGCTCCACCAGGGACAGCTCGACGGACCGCTGCCCGAAATTCCTTACCATGGTGCGGATCTCGTCCTCCGTGGCGCGGTAGGCGCCCGAGTCGTACGCCCTGTAGCCCCAGCGAACGAACGTGAGCAGGAGTTCCACGGGGTTGCACCCGCGGCTGGCGACGTGCGCTGCGTTGAACACGACGTGGACGAGGGGCGGCCTGCCCTCGCCGATGATGGTGCGCAGCCCGTTGAGCGCCCTCGCGTCCCACGCCTCGGCGGATATCTTAATCGCGGCCACCTCGTCCGGCCGGAAGAGGCCCGCGCCAGCGAGGGCGTCCACGGGCACCGCCCAGGCCGTCGATCCGGGCGGCAGGGCCGCGCTGCCGTGCGTCCGGGCGCGCAGCGAGGCGGCCGCCTGCTGCGCCTCCGCGTCCACGAAGGAGGCTCCCGGGTTGCCGGCATGCGTCCCGATCGTGACCGGGGAGGCGTCGTCCGACGCGGCGTTGCCAAGGACCAGGACGCTGCCGGGAGGGTCGGGGAGCGCGGTCCCGGGCTCGGTGCCCAGGGCGAGGGCGGGGGCCCGGGCGGAGACGGCAGCAGCCTCGGCAGCGGCCGCTGCCGCGCGGGCGGCTGACCAGTCGGCTGCGGCCTGGAGCAAGGCGGCCCGCGCATCCGCTGCGCTTGCCTTGGGCCCGCTGGCGGGCGGGCTTGCCACAGGGCAGCCGTTTGCGCGGGCGGACGCGGCGATCCGGGCAGCCTGCTCGACGACGGGCTCAACGGCGATGACGTCGTAGCCGCGAACCGCGGCAAGGATGGAAAAGAACCCGGTCGACGCGCCGATGTCAATCACAACACGGCGGGAGCGGCCTGCGGGGGAGTCCGGGCGGCGAATGGTCTCGGCTTGAAAGGCGTTCGGAAGCACCGCCTGCAGGGTCTCCTTCTTGGCAGCGTTCCACTGGCCCGACTTGAAGATGCTGGCGCTGATCTGCGGACAGGCGAGCGCAGGTTGGACGCTTCGCGGTGGCGGTGGCGAGGGGCGAGTGGGGGGAAAGCGAAACTCACGCCGCTCGAGTCAAGCACGACTCCACTGCCGCGCAAGGGCGCCGAGCGAAGCGGCTCACGTGCTCGTCGCGCTCCAGGGGCATGAGGCACATGCGAAACGGAACCTGGGCGTCAGTCTTGTCCCGCCAGAGGCACGCCTGCTCCGACACGGGCTCGACGAAGCGCAGCCGGCCGGCGTGGCCGAGGAGGGCGAGGGAGCCCTCCAGCGTGCCGCTGTTTGCGCGCCCCGTGTGGCACAGCGGGGGGATGGGCTTGTGCGGCACCTGCACGCGCGGCCTGGAGATGCGCGGGTTGGCCGTAAGGTCGTGCTGCTGCGGCCCTCCGGAGCTTGCGACCTGGGACGGCGGCTGCGCTCGCTCGGCGGCGGTGCGGGCCGCTGGTCCCGGCTGCTCGCGCGAGGGCGGGCCGTCGTCGCGCAGGGCGCCCGCAACAAGGACGGAGAGGACCCACAGCGCGGCCAGCGTTCCAAGGAAGCGCGGCCACCCGGCGCTGACGCGCTGGCCGCAGCACAGCACGCTGTCGTGGTCGCCGGCGGACACGCGCAGGCAGCCGCCCTGACGCCTGCTGGCCTTGCCGACCATGGTCGCGCGCGGCAGTCGCCCGGCGGAGGGATGGGGCGCGCGGGGATCCCGCCTGCCCTGCGCGCAAGCCTTCCCGGGCCCTGCGGGGCTGACCGGGGAAAGCGCGAGGGGTGTCTGGCGGGCGGCCAAGCGCGCGTCGGCAAATCGAGTGATGGTTGGCAGAGTGCGAGCTGCGCCGGCCGGCGGCCGGACGCACAGGCGGCGCCCGCACGCACTCCCCGGGAGCGGCGCGATGGCCACCCGCTCGCGGCGGTCCCGACACCGCACCGAAAAGGCTGACGATGCCGCGGATGCAGCGAGCGTGAGCAACAGCCAGGGCGGGGGCGGCTCTCCGACGCCCAGCGACTCTCGTTCGCAGGCGACCGCCGGGTCCCGCGCTCACAAGGACGACGCGGGAGACCTGAGCCGCCCTCGCCGGCAGCGCCGGTCTGCGCGCCACTTTGGCGGCGGTGCGGACTCGGACGGCGACGAGGGCGACGAGGGGGCGCCGCGCGCTGCGAAAGCGTTTAAGCCCGCTGACATAACCGGCGACATGAGCCGGCGCCAGACACGCAACAGGACGTACAGGGAAGCCGCCGGCCGCCGCGGCGCAAGAGGCGCGGACGCTGCCAAGTGAGTCGGCGCCGGTTCCCGGGGCCGCCCCCGAGCGGGGCGCAGCGCAGCGCGCCGCCGCCATCGCAGTCGTTGCCGTGCATCCTCGTGTTGCCTTTCAGCCTCCGACTGCTCCGCCCGCGCGGCCCGGCGTGTGGGCGGCCCTGCGCCCACTGCCGTAGCGGCCCTCGGGGTCCCTCCTTGCCTGCGCCGCCTGCCCTGGGGCTGCCCCGCTCGCTGCGCGCGGCCCGCGGGCCGCGAAGCCAGCGCGCCTCGGCTCTCCGCGACCACGAGAGCGGACTGCAGAGCCTTTTCTGCCTTTGGGCGGAACTGCCGCCCCGGCCGCCACAGCCCCTCCCTCCGAGCCCCCCCCGCCCCTAGTCGGGTGATGTCCGCTCTTTGAGCCTGGTGGGCGGCGGTGCGGCGCGGAGGCGCGGCGGGGTGGCCCAGGCGGGGCGCGGTCAAGTTGCGGGTTGCCGCCGCGCGTCACTTGCTTCCGAGGCCTCGTCCCGGCCGTGCGGCCGCGCCTTGCGCGCGTGCGACACCCCCAGGGCAGCAGAACCGACGACTTGCAGTGGTTCCGCGTGGAGCGGGGAGCGGCAGCAGGCTCTCTGCGCCCCGCCGGGGGCTCCGTCAGCGACCCGCCACCACTCCCGTCCTCGTCGTCGACCGCAACCAAGGTCGATTGCGCCTTTGGTTTTTGTGGCTCCGCGCCGCGCTTCCCCGGCCGCCAGCGCCCCCCTCCCCCCCTTCGCCGCCCCGTCCTCCCCGCGCTGCCCAGCCGTCCCGCCCCGTCGGGGCAGCGCCATGCCCCTTGCAGCTGCCGCCTGCACGCGAGCGGCCATGCGGTTGCGCCAGCGCCAAGGCGGCGAGCCCGCCACAAGTTGTTTCGGCCACCGTGCCGCAGGCGACCCAGCCAGCCCCTGACCCCATTTCGCTCCCCCGTTGCGATGCGTGTGGTGTGTTGTGGTGTTTGCCGCAGTGTGCGAGGGCGCGCCAAGCGGGGACGCTCCGCCGGTCGGGGCCGCGCAGGCGCGTCGTCGAGCAGGGCTGCAGCGCGCAAGGCCGGCCGGCGCACCGCACCGCTGCTTGACGGGGTGGACGTCGTGTTTGACCTGTCCAACGAGCCCACGCTGGCGTACTCTCTGTCGATTGTTGCGGACGGTGGCGCCTCGCCGGCCACCTGGACCTCTACCCGTCTCAAGACCAGCACGCTCATCCTCGAAACAGCGACTCAGCGCTTCGAGCTCTGCCGTGACGGCGTCGGCGCCAGCGGCTTCGACACGTACCGTCTCGCCCGCGTTCCATGCGCCGACACTCTCGGCGTGTCTGCCATGCGCTGGCGGGGCCTGCCTTTACCGCGGGAGGACGTCGAGACGATCGGCTGGGGCATGGACTGGTCGCAGCTCTGCTGGCGGGAGGACGGTCTCAGAGTCCTGCCGCCCGACCCTGCCAAGACCGCGAGCTCGTGCAAGCAGGCCGCGCCGGCGCTGGCGTGGGCGCCCCCCGAGGCCGGCGCAATGCTTGCCGCGGCGGCGGCGGCGGCGGCGGCGGCAGCCACAGCGGCCGCGGCAGCCATGGACCCCACCGCCGCCTCCACCCCGACCTCTGGCAACGGCAGCAGTGCCGGGGGCGGCGCGGCGGCCGGTGCCCGGGGCGGCGGCTCGGGCTCTCGCTCCGCGCGTCGCTCCAGCAGCCGCGGGAGCGCCAGCCCGGCCCCAGCAGCCGCGCCGACCGGCAGCCACCGCGGCCGCAGCGGGAGCCACTGCTCTGCACGGGGCGCGTCGAACGGCTCCGCGTCGGGGGCGGCGGGCCTGCTCTGCCGACCGGTGTCCGGCCCGGCGACCAACGGCGGCGGCAGCGGTGGCGGCGGTGGCAGCGGCAGCGGCGGCGGCAGTGGCAGCGGCAGCGGCGGCGCCTGCAGTTGGATGTGCATGGCAGCGGCGCCAGGCGCGGCGGCGGCGGCGGCGGCGGAGGCGGCGGCCGACCCGTTCCGCATCGCTGCGGGAGCCTGCCCAAGGCACGCATCGGCCCTGACTCGGCGCCCAGCAGGCGGCTGGTTGCCCCGGCAGTGGACGTCGAAGCGAGGCTCGCTGCCCCCGTGGGTCGTGGCGGCGTCACGCCGGGTGCCGTACGGTCAGCCGGTCGTCCTTCCGCTCAGGCAGCATGGCATGGAGGCGTGCGGGCCGCTCACCTCCCACCTGGCAGAGGCGCAGGCCGCCGATCCTTCCACTCTCTTCATCGACGAGGACGAGGAGGACGAGGAGGACGCGAATGGCCACGCCGACGGCGACGGCGACGACGACGACGACGAGGGCGAGGGCGAAGCCGAGGGCGAGGAGGACGACGGCGGTGGCCACGGGCACGGCAGCGGCCACGCCACAGGGCGCCGCCGGCCAGTCAGCGCGCTAGCGCAGGCGGCCGCCCTGAGCCGGGCCAAGCGGGCCTGCGCGGCGGCTGACGCCTGCGTCGGCTCTGCCAGGGAGGGCTCTTCGTGCGCGACGGCGGGCACAGTGCTGATGGAGGCGTGCCGCCGCCTGGGGGGCTTCCAGGCCGGGTCGAGCGCGGAGGTGGCGGCTCTCGGCCCCCGCGCGGCCGAGTACGACGCGCGGCACCTTGCCATGCCCGTATTGGAGCCGGGCGGGTCGCTGTTTCTGCCCCTCGTGCGCGTCCGCCTGCTCGCCAACTGCCGGCCCCTGCGCGGGGAACTTGACAAGGAGGCAGCCCAGGCCGCGGCCGACGCCATGCGCCGCGAGCTGGACGACGCGCTCAAGGCCTACCGGGCGCGCAACCCGGACGCCGCCGCCCTCCTGCCCGCCTGAGCGACGCGACAGAGCCGCCAGGCCTGGACCCACGCCTGCGACCAGTCCCGGGCCGGCTGCTCGCGACCGGCCGTCGACCCAACACCGGTTCCCGGCCTCCCCCTCTTCGCCCAGCTTGGCTCGGCCCGGCCGAGCCGTGCGCTCCGTCGCTGCGTCGCGGCCAGGCGCCGCGAGGGTACGGACCCTCAGAGCGCGAACACGGCGTTGCGCCTCGTGGCGTGTGCTTGGACCTACGGCAGCGTCCCCATACTGCTGCACAGCCCCAGGGGTCCGCTATGCGACGACGAAGCTTTTTCACGCCACACATTGCACTCGTGCCGACAAGGGAGAGGCGCGGTTCGGATCGTATGCTGCTGGCGCGCCTCGGCACCCCTGTGCGGCAGCACCGGGCGCGGCGCTGACAGCAGCAAGCGTGCGACGAGGCCAACGAGCGGCAAGCGAGTGCGGGGAAGGAGGGCGTTGGGCGCGGCCCGTGCGAAAGCAGTCTTGTGGTTGTGGCTGCGGCGGGCCACGCAACAAAGCCGAACCACAGGGGACACGCGCGAGCGCGCGCGCACTCTCCGGCAGGCGCAGTCGGCGTCGCCACAGCCCGGGAGAACGCGCGGGCGGCCCGCACGAAGCGCCACGGGGGCGCGGGGGGCCGGCCGCGGCGGCCCGGGGCGCGGCGGCTGGCCCCGGGATTGCGGCTTGACCTGCGAGCAGGGCAGAGGGCTCCAGCACAAAGGCCATCCCTCGCCTGCCCTCGCGCGGGCTCCGCATCGACGCTCCGTCCCCCCGCCTCCCCAAACGGCCGCCCCTGATGTCGTGGCGGGCCGCTTTGCTGCACCTCCGGGCGCCCGCGCTGCCGGGGCGGGCGCGCGCAAGCAGGGCGGGCAGCCTCCGCGAAGCGCCGGAGAGGCGTCAGCCGCTCGGGCTGATCCGCTCAGTCGCGGTGCGAGAGCAGGTACTCGTGGCGCAGGTGCTTGATCCACCAGATGGTCAGCACGGACACGATGATGGGCGGGAAGAGGAGGTGGCCGCGGTCCTGCATCATCCACTGGGCCTTCTTGAGGAAGCCCTTGAGCTGCTCGGGGCCGGCGATGTTCACCTCGAACGGGCTCAGCATCTGCTCCTGCACGCCGCGCTGGAAGGTGTAGCTGGACCACACCTTCTTCATGTGCGGGGCGGCGGACTTGACCGCATGGTTGGCGGCGCGCACGGCGCGGGAGGCCATCTCTCTGTCTGGGGCGGAAAGACGTGGGCGACGGACGCGAGCATCCGGCCGCACGGCTTCCCGGGCAGAGCAACGCCTCCCGCGCGCGCGCGATCGACCAAGCCCTCGTTCGCGGCGGCCAGAGCTCAACTCTGGGGGCAGAGTTGTGCTCCCAGAGTTGCTGGGTGATTCGAGCGCCCCCTGTTTGCCTCGCACGAACTGGCTTGCATTCGTGCTTTCAACCGCGCGCCCCGCCCCCGCACAGCGCGGCGCACGCCCAACTCGTCGCCACGCACATCTGGCAGAATGCTCAGCTCCCGACCGCCCAAGCATGGGAGGCTCGCAACACGCACGACGCTCGTGTGGTGCCGGAATTGTAGGCCAACGGGGAAACGGCGCGGCCGTCGTCATGCGCTCAAGTGTCTGCCCTGGTGCTCGCCCAACACGTTTGCACCGTGCTAGTGCTTGTCGTGGCAACGCGCTTCTCTCCCAGAGTGCGGCCCCCACTCATGCTGCGCTGACCGGATCACACCGCAGCGCCCGAGGTCGCCGCGGCTGCCTCGCTCCGCAGCGCGGCGGGGCCTGGGGCCGCCGCTCCGCCCGTGTGGCTGGCCGGCTGCTGGACGGCAGCGCCCGCTCTTGTGCTGGCCCTCGCAACTGGGCCTCTGCTGCGCCGCCCCACGCTTGTCTGACGGTTCATCAGCCAGAACGTGCCCCCCACAAGCAGCGCTCCCCCCGCCACTGCCACAACCACCACGACTGGCGACACCTCCGCCCCACTGGCAGGAGCGCCGTTTGCGTCACTGGTGCCGCTGTTTCCGGCCGGTCCGGCACCTCGGCTCGGCGTGGGAGACGGGCTGGCCGAGTGCGACTGGGATGCGGTGGGCGACGGGGAGCTCGTGGGAGTGACGGTCGACGACGGCGTGCTTGTGGGCGTGGCAGTCGACGACGGGGAGCTCGTGGGGCTAGCAGTAGACGATGGCGTGGCGGTCGTCGTTGACGAGGACGACGATGTGGGTGACGCGGACGGCGTGGGCGAGGCTGACCGCGTTGATGTGGAGCTTGCACTCGAAGTCGGGGTGCTCGTGGAGGAGGAGCTCGGTGTAGGCGATGGCGTTGGGGTCGAAGAGGCAGTCGGTGTTGGTGATGGAGTAACTGTCGCAGAAACGCTTTGGCTGGGCGAAGGCGACGATGTGGGCGACGTCAGCACAACCGCAACAAGCTCCGTCCCAGCGGTTGGGTCAACTTGACTGCTTGCGAAGTACACTCTCCCATCCAGCTCGACTAGCTCAAAGACGACGTTGTCAAGAGGAACACCGAGTTCCGGCGCGCCATCTCGCAGAGACTCGTCCGGCTCCATGACGAGCAACTGGTCCGTCCCGCCAGAGCCAACCACCGCAAGCGCAACGGTGCCCTGGAACGGGAACAGGAGGAGGAACTTACTGACTCCGGAAGTTGGAACCACCTGCATGGTGTCTGTTGCTGGCGAGTATTTCATGAGGGTCCTGTCGTACGTGTTGGTTGAGGCGTAGCCCAGGAAATACAGATCATCGCCAACGGCCACCAGGTATGTTGGGTCTGTTGACCAGCTTCCAGGGAGGAAATTCTTCACAACGCTCGATCCCACTCCCGGGGTGTACTTGTACAGCTCCGCTCCAACGCTACTCGACTGGGCGCGGAAGTAGACACTGCCATTCAGGGCTCGCACGAACCTCGCATAGTTCCCGCTATTCCCGCTCGAGAAATCGTCGACTTGGCGTGCGCCAGCGGCATGCGAAAACTCATACAGCACATCCCTGCCTGAGCTTGGCGTGGCTACAAAGTATAGCACATCGCCCAAAGGGCAGAGATACGCCGGACGGGACCCTTCAGAACCTGCACGGATGTCTGCCAGGAGGCTGAACGTCGACGTGGCCGGGTCGAACTGCGTCAGCTCGACGCCAACAGTTCCGTACGAAGCGCCGAGCGCCAGAGACCCATTGAAGCTGCCAATGCCCCTAAAAAAGGTCGAATATCTACCAGCTGTCAAGTCTGCGACCAGAGCTGCGCCATGCGTTGAGTTGTACTTCCACAGCTCGTCGCCGTGCACGCCGTCATTTGCAGCAAAGTACAGCTCCCCGTCGTGGATCGCCAGATCGTGCGGAGCGGAGCCGACAATCTCGTTGTCTAGGTCAACGACCAGCTGGAGTGCTGTGCCGCTATCAGAGAGCCGGTGCAGCTCCCACCCGAGCGCTTTGGTGTAGTACGGCACGAAGAGCTTGCCATCCAACGTGGCCATGAGTCCAAACGTGCCGCTGCCCGTGCCGGGCACTGTGTCGGCCACCAGCACCGCCGTCGTGCCGTCGAGGCGAAAGAGCTCCCTGCCCGTGTCAGGCCTGACCGCCGTGAAGTGGAGCGTGCTGTTGAACTCGGTGAGCCCCTCGGGGAACGATCCGTCCGCGCCTGGGTTGATGTCGGCGACCAAGGTGGGCTCATTCGTGCCATCGTACACATACAGCTCCTGACCGATGCCGTCGCCTTTGTCGGCGCTCATGTACAGCTGACTGTTGAACACGTACATGTGGGACGGATTGCTGCTGTCGGCGCCGTTGGAGTTGATGTCGGCGGCCAGCTCGACGGTGTTGCCGTCGTAGACGAAGAGCTCGACGCCCTTGTTCAGGCCGTGCGAGTCGGCTTGCATGTACAGTTTGCTGTTGAACACGGTGAGGTACTTCGGGTCGCCGCCCTCGCCCGCCTCGGTGCTGAAGTTGTGCACATTGGTGGTGACGCTTGCACTCAACACGTGGAGCTCCCTTCCCTGGCCGGCGTCAGCCTCTGCTGAGAAGTACATCCCGCCGTTGAACGCGGTCAAGAACGCCGGGGACGAGCCTGTGGCACCGGCGAAGACATCAGTCCCGAACTGGGCGCCACTCGTGGGGCTTGCGAAGAAGGCGAGCTCGACTCCCTTGCCGTCGAAGAAGGCGGAAAAGTACGTCTTGCCGTCGAAATCGCACATGTAGAGCGCCTCGCTGGTCGTTGCGGTGTCGAGCGAGTCGGTCACGGCTCGCACGCCTTCGTTTGGGTGGTACGAGTACACCTCGACGTTGTCTCGCCCATTCACGCCGTTGCCTTTGTCGCCGCTGAAGAAGAGCTTGCCGCCGATTTCGTAGACTCTCTGGACCTTGCCATCGCCGCCGTAGGGCCTGATGTCGGCAACCAGGAAGGGCGCGGTTGAGCCCCCTGCCGTTGCCGTTGCGATCCAATCCACAAGCAGCGTCAGCAGTTGCACACGGCGAGTCCTTGGCGGCGCGTGAGTGGCTGGCATGGCCTGCGATGTGCGGAAGCGGGCTCGGGCCATGACCCAGGGGCCTGGTGGCTTGACTGCGCTTGGCAGCGGGGTCGAACAATGCCGCCAAGCCGAAACAATCTGCCGCTGTGGCGGCGCTTGACAGCCCGTCGCGAAGCGCATGCTCAGAGGCAGGCACGGCCGATGCTGCTCACGTTGCAACAGGGGTTCCCAATGCGCCGAGAGGCCGACCCAGGCGTCGCGGGGACGCTGAGACGAGTGTGCGGCGCCGGCAGCAACCGAGCAACGACCGAGCAGGCGTTTCTGAGCCGTTAGTTCAAGCTTCTTTGAGGCCAGATTTGACCCGCAAATAGGTCGCCCTCCAGCCGGAGCCGTCCGGTGCTATCGGGTTCGCCTCGAGCCGCGCGAGGGCCGGCCGGCGGGGCGATGGCCAGACCAAGGCCTGCGGCACAACGCGCCGGGCCCAGCGTTGCCTGCCGCGGTCGACGGGATGCGTCGCTGGTCGGGATGGCCACCTTGCCGGCTCAGAGCTCGCCGCGGCACTGCCAGACTCGTCGAGTCCCCGATGTCCAGGACGAAGGGATTGCCATGCCCGAGCGGCAGCTCGCTGTCTTCCGAGCGTGCGGGCTCGGGGTGCTCTTGGAATCTCCTCGTGGGTCAACGGACAGGATGGTCAGGGCCCGATGCGCTGGCTGTGGGTTGCGTTCCCTGGCCCGGCAACGAGGCGCAGGCCATGCTGAGCGCCCCTTGAACAGCGCCGAAGCTGCGCTGTAGCGTGGCCCAGAGCCCGGTTGACATCGCGCGCAAGCAGGGCGGGCAGCAAGCCCTACGCTGGCGTGCAGGCAGAGAGTCAGGCACCTCGCGGTTGTCGGCCGGACTTGCGGCCGGCGGCAGCGTTCCGCGCTGTGCGGGCCGAGGATGGATTTGCGCGCGGACCCCAACGCATTTCGGGCGCACCACGCACACAGCGGCATGCACGCGCCACGCAGGACACGGACGAACCACGCAGCCGGCGGGCGGGGCGGGGCGGGGAGCGGGGGACGCTGCGCAGCCGGCGCGCGTTCACGCGCGGCCCTTGGCGACGGGCGCAATCTCGAGCTGCAAGAAGCGCCGCAAGGGCAGCAACGAGCCCGCGACCGCGACCACGACGCACAGGACGAGCGTGCCCACGAACATGCCCGTGGGGAACCGGAACACAAACGGGAGCTGCGTGAACAGGTTAAACTGCAGAGACAGGCTGACCGAGATGGCCATGCCAATCACGCTCCCCGACAAGAACGCCGCCGACACCACGCTGAGGGCCTCTGCGGCCACTAGCAGCCGCACGTTGGGCTTGGTGAGGCCCAGGGAGCGCAGGATGCCGACTTCCCTCGAGTTTTCCCGAATGTTCGCCGCGAAGGACAGCCACACCGCGAAGAAGCACAGCACCAGGCACACCACCGCGACCACGTAGAAGAACGCGTCCAGGCCCTGGATCGCGGTGGCCGCGGCCGTCAGGAGGGCCGCCGTGTCCTCCACGCGGAACGAGTCGTCGGGCATGCGGTTTCGCAGCGAGTTCACCACTCGCGACCGCTGCACCGGCGACGTCCCCGGGTAGAGCCGTACCATGAGGCGCCCCTTGGGGAGGGTGGGGGAGGAGTCGTCCGCCGCGGCCGCCAGGGCCTCGGCGTCGCAAGGGGTCGCTGCCCCGCCCGAGGCCAGCAGCTGCAGCTCTGCCAGCTCGAGCGCGCCGGCGCGGGGACTGGACGCCGGCGCGTTCTCGGCCTGCGTGACGACAACGCGCCACTGCGGCGCCGCGAAGGAGCTCTGCCACTGTAGCTCTGCCCAGCCTTGCCCCGGCGACGTCAGCTGACCCGCCGCGACGGCCTGCCACCCGGCGGCCCCGCCGGACGCAGTCCCCTCCGCCGCGGCCTGGACTTCAACACGCACAGGCGCGCGGCCCGCTCTGTCCTCCGGGGCCGGGAGCCACAGCCGCACCCCCCGCACCCTGGGGCAGGCCGGGGCAGCGGCCAGCCGGACCCACACGGGCTCGGGGCCGGCGGAGCCTTGGGTGCCGGGCCAGGCCAGCAAGAGCGACGTTGCCACGCTCCCGTCAGATGCAGAGCTCGCGTTCGTGCCCCCAACCGGCCCTGATGACGTCAGCGGCGCCGACGCGCCCTCAGGCGCCCACCCCAGACCAGCGCCGCCCACCCACGCCGGCGCGGGCCCTGCCGGGTAGAGCCGGCCGCGGTCCCGCTGCTGCGGGGCTCCTGTGCCCTGTGCGTCGGCGCCCGCCGCAGCCAGCAGCGATCGCAGCAGCTCCTCCTCCGCCAGCGCCGCCGGCACGCCCACAGCCGACTGCGACGACCCGCGCCAAGCAGCGGCCACCGGCGGGTCGGAGCGGCTCTGCAGGACGAGCTCGGCCCTGCGAAGGATGGCCTCCGCGTCCTGACCCCGCACCAGCAGCGGCGAGCCGGAGGCGGTTTGGCCAAAGGGCGTGAACCCGAATCCTGCCATTTTCGACACCATGGCTGCCAGCTTGACCAGGGAGCGCGTGCCCGACGTCGTGCCCGCGGTGCGGTTGGCTGCGTAGTGGGCGATGACGGCGCCGTTGGAGGTACTGAGCGACAGGGTGTCTCTCACCGCCTCGGACGCGATTGCGTCCACGTATTCGCTGTAAAAGAGCGACGAAACAGCGTCCACGAGCGACGAGTTCATGGCCGGAAGCTCAAAGCAAGTGCTCGCGCGATCCGTGCCACCGCTGCTGCCGCCGCTGCTGCCGCTGCTGCCGCTGCTGCTGCTGCTGCCGCTGCTGCCGCTGCTGCTGCTGCTGCCGCTGCTGCCGCTGCTGCTGCTGTTGCCGCCAGAGCAGGAAGCATTGCAGCTTCGCCACGTCCAGAACGTCGCCGATGCCCCCCCCGCCGCAAGGGCCTCCGGCCAGGTCGTGATCCCGCACGCATACACCGGATGGAACCACGGGCCCAGGGCCAGGGCTTGCTGCGAAGCCAGGAACGTTTCCGCCGTGCGCTCGAGCGGCAGCCGCTGCCGCCCCGCCGCAGCGTAGAGCCGCTGGATGACGTCGTCCGTCGCACTTCCGGACGCCGCGGAAGTGGAGGTGGCAGTGGAGGTGGAGGTGCCTGTGACCACTTCGGCGGTTGTCGGCGAGGTCTCCGTGATGGTGGTGAACTCGCCGTACGCAACGGACAGGTAGTTTCGCTGCACGGCGGTCACGGCGGACCGCCGAGAGGGCACCAGCGGGAGGGGCGAGAGGCGCGTGGAGGTGGAGGGCGCCGTGGAGCCGACGTCCTGGGCGATGAAGGTGAAGGACTGCACGGTGGCGCCGGACACGGAGGCCGGGGCGCCGGCGGGGGCGCGGGCCGCCGCTGCGGCGGAGCGGGCGGCTTCGGCGGAAAGATACTCCGTGAGGGACTGCTGCGGCATGACCGCTGCCTGCTGGGAGGCCAGTGCCGCGCTGCCCGTTGCCGCTGGAGCCACCGCCACGATGTCGGCTCCCAGGAAGAGCTTGAAGTTTGACTCGATGGATGCCGCCTGCAAGGAGAACATGGCACCCGCGAAGACGACGAAGGCCGTGCTGATGGAGACCATGTACGCAGTCTTGGCGTTCCGGCGCCGGTGCGCGGCCAGGTTCTTGGAGACTACCGTGGACAGGCGGGCTCTGCCGGCGGCTGCGAGGAGGCAGCGTCCGATGGCGGTCTCGACCGTGGGCTGCAGGGTCGCGCCCACCACGCTGAGGCCCAGCAGCATTCCCACCAGCACGGCCGAGAGGACGCCGAGGAAGACGGGGAACTGGCGCGTCGCGAAGGCGAGCGGCAGCACGTAGAAGGTGACGAAGCCGACGACGACGAGGACGAGGGACACTGCCGCCTGCGTGGCGCTGATGCCCACCTCCGACAGCCGCCGGATGGTGACCGACATCTCGTTGATGGTCTGGTGATAGAGGTCGAGAGAGTCGCGCAGCGTGGAGGTGAGCGCGCGCCGGATGGGGATGACGTTGGCCGCTGCAGGCATGACCACGCCCAGCACCAGGCCCAGCACCCATGCCCCGGCGGAGAGAGTTCCGGGAATGAGCGTGGCGGTGAGCTGCCAAAACAGGGCAACCAGCCCCCCGTGCAGCGCCGACGCGGCGGCGAGCCCCAGCACGATGCCCGGCACGGCGAAGGCGGCGGAGCTGACGGCGAGCAGAGCCGAGAGCGTGCGGTGCCTGAGGCCGAGGGCACGGAGCATGCCGTACTCGTACGTGCGCTGCTCCACGTCGCCCAGCACCAGCGCGAAGATGACGAGGCTTCCCAGCAGCCCCAGCACGAACACGACGGTGCCGAACACCTGATCCAGGAACAGCTTGATGAACGCGGTGGAGCCCAGCGCCGAGGCCAGCGGGGCCGTGGCCTGGGCGGCGTAGGAGGGCCCCAGCGCGGCCGCCACGTCATCCGCCAGGCGCGCGACGCCGCGCTCGGCGCCGTTGGGGTCCCCCAGGTAGAGCCCGAGGCGTCCGCGCATCACCACGTACTCCTGGAGCGAGAACTGACGCATGGTGTCCAGGTCGAACGCCAGAGCCGCGGCCTCGAACGCCCGGAGCGCGCTCACGGCGCCGGCAGTGCCGCCCCCCGCCGCGCCCCCCGACAGCGGCTCCAGCACCGCGAGCACCTGCGCCGCGGCCGCAGCAGCCTCCTGGCCCAGCCACGACGCCACGTGGCTCGCCTCCAGGACGACCACGTTGCCTAGGAACGCGGGCCACTTCCCCGACGGCGCAGCAACGCCCTCCACCACCGTCACCCGCTTCGACAGAACAAGTGCCCCAGCTGATGCCGCAGCGACCGGCGCCCCGGCCGCCGCCGAGGCATCCCCCGCCGCCGCGCCCGTGTCCAGCGCCGCCTGCAGCAGCGCAGTCACGTTGAGAGACACGGTGCCGAGCGACGGCAGAGCCGCAGGGTCGATGCCCAGAGCAGCCAGGAACGGGGCGGCCGCCTCCGCCTGAAGCAGAGCCGTTGCGTCGACGTCCACCACTCTCCCGCCCTGACCGTCCGGGCGGCCAACCTCCACACCGGCGCTGGCCAAGAGGCTCAGGAGCGACGCGGCAGAGCCCGTGCCTGCAGAGCCATCGCCCGATCCTGCCAGCCCCGCCGTGCTGAGCAGCGACCCCAGGTCGATCTCGACGTCCACCTGCTCCCCGGCAGCGCCGCGCACGCCCATCTCGTCGAGCGCTGACTGGGAGACGTACGCTTCCGCGGGGCCGGGGGCTCTCCGGCCCCACGTTCTGCCGAGGCCGATGGCGGCTTCGCGGGCCGTATCGGCGACGAGGATGATTGCTGTGGTGTTGATCTGGCGCGAGCGGGCGCTGAGCAGGCGCCCGAACACCGTCCAGCGAGGGGCCACCCCCTCCACCGCAGGCACGGCGGCGAGGCGGGCTGCGATGTCGGTGTCGTTGAGAAGCACGCCGGAGGGCACCAGCTGCTGCAGTCCCCCCCCGGCGGCACTGCCGGCGGGCGTGGCCGTGGCGTTGGCGCTGGCGCTGGCGCTGGCGCTGGCGCTGGCGTTGGCCTGCGGTGTGCCGGCGGCGAGCGCAGCCACTTGCGGGTCTGGGAGGAGGACGAGGTCGCCCTCGCCGGCCGTGTCCTCAGACAGCTTCAGGAAGACGACGGGCGAGTTGTCCACCGCCGACTGCACCAGGGACGTGAAGGCCACCACGAGCGCCACCGTGAAGAGGCCCACGCAGAAGCCCTGGCGGTCGCGCCGCACGCTCGCGCGGACGTACTGCACGGCCAGCTGCAAGCTCGCCCACAGGTAACCCTGGGACCCGGACGCGGGGGCGCGCTTGCCCGACCGCGTGGGCTCGTACCTCATCCCAGGGGAAAACAAGTCCCTCGAGTCCGCCGCCAGCGCCGAGGTCTCGCCCAGACCATCGTCGCCGCGGTGCACGGCCGCATTGCGGTGACGCGAGGCCATTGCCGCGCCGCAGGTGCCCACCCGGAGGCAGGGGAGGCGAGCTCTCGCCCTTTGGGCAACTGGCAGGTGCGAACGGGCACGGCCTGCGATGCCAGCCAGCTGCCCTTTCGCGCCGAGGCGTGGTCACGGGTGCAAGTGCAGCGGCGTCGCAATTTTCCGCAAGAATGCCGCTCTGCCCGTGGCATTGTTGCGAATGGCGGGCCGCGATGATCCCAGCCGCGAAGGAAGGCCCCAGCCGGGCTCGGCTCACGAGGCTGCCACACGTCAGAGCGCAAGCGCCGCACGACCGACGGGTCGGCGTCCAGCCCGCGCGTGCACAGGCGCAAGCCTTGCCAGCAGCGCAGCGGCCCACATCTTTGCTTGGGCAAGCAACACGCGGCGCCTCTTGCGGCGCCGAGAAGAGGCGAAGGGCTTGCCTCTGGCGCCGTGGCCACTGCACGCGTGCAGGTGGTGCCGGCCGCACGTTGCCGTGCAGTGTGCCCCGCGTGCCCCCATGCGCCGGTTCCCTCGAGCCCGTCCCCGGCCGCTCGCATCCATCGGGCAGTGCGCGAAGGCCTCACCGAGAGTCCCGTGCGCCGCCTCGGCAGCGCGCTCCGCCCTGATCCCGACGACAGCGCTCCAGGAGCGCGCATGGAGCAGTGCTGCATCGTGCAGTGTGGCGAGCCGCGCAACGGTGGGGCCGTGCGGGGCCGAATGTGGCGCTCGTGCCCTCGCAGCAGCCGCGTCCCGGTCGTTCGCCACCTCCTCCAGCCCCGCCGCGTCCAAGCCCGGTCCCAGGGGCCGCACGGCTCGCTCCAAAGCTGGCGGCCGGCCCAGGTCGCCCAAGCCCAGCTCCAAGGCCGCGGCCGAGCGAGCGCTCGCAGCGGCCGAGGCATCGTCCGGCGCTGCCGCGTGGAAGCCCGTCCTGGCGGCAATCTCGGCCGTACAGCCCGCCGGCGCGCGCCTCCCGCTGCTGCGCCGAGCGGCCGCGGCCATGGCGCGCCCGGGCGCCGAGGCCCCCGCGGACACTTTTGCGTCTCTCATTCATGCCGGCAGAGCCGTGCTCCACGCCGGCGCCGGCAGAGACGGGCTCCTCGCGTCCGCGAGCGCACCAGCCGCCCGCCTGGCGCGCTGGGAGGCGGTGGCGGCCTGCCTGTCAGTGGCTGCTGACACTGCGAGACTCGCAGCCGCGGCCGGCAGAGCCTCTCCCGAGACCGCGCTGGCGCTGGCTGCGTGCTTCGCTGACGTCGGAGCCGTCGACGCCACCCGGCAAGCCATCGCCCGCATCGACTCCATCCCGGCCTCTCTCCAGGACCCCGACGCCGGGGGCGCCAGTGCAAGCGTCGCCGCTGCGCGCCTCGACACCGAACACCTCGCGCTCTGCAACGCCGGCAGAGCCGACGAGGCGGCAGCGCTGCTGGCTCGCGCCTGCGGAGCGGAAGCGTCGCCCGGCCGAGCGGCATCAGCGGCGGCATCAGCGGCGGCATCAGAGGCGCCTGCAGCGTTGACAGGCACCGCTTGGCGCCGCCCGGGCGCAGGCCTGGTGCCCCGGGCAGGCGCCTCCCTTGAGGCTCTGCCGGCAGAGCTGTTCCTGCGGCAAGCGGATGCCTTTGCCGTCAGGGGCAACCCTTGGGCAGCGGTGGCCACGCTCCGAAGCGTTGCGGCGGCTCTGCAGGGGCAGGCGGGCCCTGAGGCTGCTTCCGGCAGAGCCGCCAGCGGTGGCGGCGCTGGTAACACCGCCCCTGCCGCCTCGTTGGATCGCTTCCCCGCCGCCGAGGCCGCGACTGAGCCGGCCACGGCGCCGACGGCCGCGGCAGCTGCGCGTGTTCCCGGGGCTCTGGCAGAGCCCTCGCCGCGGCCCCTTGCTGGTGCGGGTTCCACAGCCACAGCCTCCGCCACCGAGTCAGCCGACGACTGGTGGGAAAGTGGCTCTGCAGCCCTGGCCTCAGGCTTCGCGCATGCGCCCTCGGCCGCAGCGGCCCCCGCCGCCTCAGCCGCCTCGGTGACGGAGCCCGCCGCCTCCGCCCCGGCTCGCGGCTCTGCCGGAGGCTTGCCGTCCTCGTCCGGCGAGGTGGCTCTGCCGGCCGCGTCCCTCCCCGCCTCCTGGCCGGTGGCTCTGCCGGCCCGGTCGCGCGATCGACCAGCGCTGATGAGGTCGCTGGAGGCGTCGCTCGCTCGCGCGCTGGCCGCCATGTGCGACGCCGGCGCTCCGGCTGCGGCGGGTAGAGCCGCTGTGTTGTGGCAGAGCCACTTCGAGAGGTGGCTGCCGTCGAGCGTGTGGGCGGCGATCGCGTCGGGCGCTGCCGCAGCCGGCGACCCCACCATGGCGGCGGCGATCGCAACGGGGCTGCAGCTGGCCCTGGAGCGGCAGAGCCAGCGAGCAGTGCCGAGTGGCGGCGATGGAGCACCCGCCGCTGCGGCAGCAGCGTGTGGGGGGGAGTTGTCAGCTGGGCTGTCGGAGTCGCTGGCACGCCTGAGGCCTATGGGACCGGACATTGACGCGCTGGTGACCGGCGCGAGCCTCGCCGCTGATTCCCGCGCGGACTGGGCCAACACCCTGCGGGCCTGGCGAGCTGCCGTGCAGGCATGCACAGCCACAGGGGACGTGCACGGGGCGGAGCAACACTTCGCCTCGGGGCTGGCGGCTTGGCGAACCGTCGCGGACGCGGAGCTGGCGGCAGCGGCGCTGGAGCCAGCGGCGGCGGCAGCAGCATCGCATCCGACCAAGCCTCGCGCCAGCTCCGTTGGCACGCCAAGCCGCCAGCCACAACCAACTGCAGCTCCAACTGCAGCTCCAACTGCAACTGCAACTGCTCCACCTGCCTCGGCCGGCCCGCCAGGCACTTCGGCTGCCGCTGACGACGTCTTCAACGCAGCGCTGGCAGAGCTCCCGTCCTACGGGCCGCTGCAGAGCTTTCGCACCTCGATGTGGGCAGAGCTTGGCAGAGCTCATGGTCGCGGCGGCACGTCGGCATCCGCTGGCCGGCTGCTGGCCAGAATGGCCGGGCCTGGGGAGGGTGGCTCTGCCAGGGTATCGTCCGAGGCGGCTCTACCCGCAGTGAAGGCTCTTGTCGCCGAAGGCGACGTCGGCTCTGCCGTGATGCTGGCCCGCCGCCTCTCGGCAGAGGCCTCGTCCACGGGCCGCGCGGGGGGCGTGTCGGCCTCCTCCTGGGAGGCTGTGGCCGAGGCCCTGGCCGAGGCGGGGCTGCCTGAGGCGGTGGTGGCAGCGATGGAGGCCTCCACCGCCGCGCCGGACAAGCCTGGCTCTGCCGGCAGAGCCGCGCCGATGCTCTGGGCGTCCCTGGTCCGCGCGTACGCGACGGTTGGGGACGTTGGGTCGGCAGAGCACGCCCTAGCGAGCTTCGTTTGGGGCCTGGACCCCTCCGGCCGGCCGTCCAGCGGCTCCACCGCCGCAACCGCCGCAACCGCCAGCGTCGATGACGTCATCGGGTTCGGTCCGCCGGAGGGGGCCTCTCTTAGCGGCGCTGCTCCCCGCGGCGGCGGCGGCGGCGGCGGTGGCGGAGCGGCGGCCCCAGCTGCTGCCCCGGCCCGCCGCCCGCTGACCCCGCACTGGGAAGCTCTCGTCGACGCGTGGATCGCCGCGGGTTCCGTGGGCAGGGCCGAGGCCGCCCTGTCTGTGGCCCAGTCTCCGTGGATGTCGGCTCTGCCGGTGCCGCGCGGGAGATCGTCGGACCGGCTCGCCACCGGCTCTATCGGAGCGAAGAGCGGCGCATCGTTGAGGGCGAGCGATGGCGAAGTGGGCGGCAGAGCAACATCCGCTGCAGGTGGCGGGCTGACTCCGTTCATGCCACTGGCGCCCACGCGCGCGCTGGTGTGGCGGGTGGCGGCAGAGCAGGCCGCGCAGGCCCGCAGGGAGGCTGGCGAGGCCGCTGCAGCCGCGCTGGCGGAGGCGGACGCTCTCCTGGGGATTCCCCCGCCGGCGGCGGCTGACGGTTCGGGTGAGCAGAGTGAGGGGCCGGCAGGAGCGTCGCTCAGCGGTGCCGCCAGCACCAGTGGCACCTGCAGCAGCAGCAGCAGCAGCAGCAGGGATTGCGCCACGTCCTCGGTGGTCGACCACGCCCGTCAGCTGTGGGAGGAGCTGGCGGCGGGGCGGGCGCAGGTGGCGGCGGACATGGCGGCGGCATCGGCACACTGGCCGGCTCTTCAAGACGAAGAGTGGTCGGCAGAGCTGGTCGAGATCTTGGAGCGAATGCTCTACCCGCCGGCGACCTCGGCGGTCTCAGGTCGCACCGTCGAGTCAGTTGCGCAGGCGGCAGTCACCGCCGGAGGGTCGCCCGCCGACGTGGTCTCCGCGGTTCACTTCGCTTCCGAAGGAGCGGAGGGCGCGGCCGTGGCCCCGTGGGCACACGATGCGGCGGTGGCAGCAGTGGCAGCTGCAGCAGCGTCTGCGGCCGGCGGCAGGCGCGCGCCCAGCCCGACTGCGCCTTCAGCGGAGGCCTCCGTGTCTGGCGGGCCGCAGTCCTCAGGGTGCTCTGCCCGATCGGCTCTGCCGGACCACTTTGCGGTCGAAGTGGCTGCTGCACGCTGGACCGCCTTTGCGGCCGGGGCGTGGGGCGCAGCGCCGTGCAACGGTTCAGCCCTTGCCGGCGAACCGGATGGTGCGGTTTCGTCAGCGAGGGTAATGGAAGGGTGTGACCCCATCCTTGGCCCGCAAGCGTGGTCGCTGCTCGCAACTGCTCCGGGCAGTGCAGGGTCAGACACCGCCCTGGAGTCACTCAGGGCCAGCCGAGAGGGCCCCACCGGACGAACCTGCACAATGCAGCTGGCTCTTGCGATGGCCGCGGCCGCTCGCACCGCCACGGCGCAGGCGTGGTACCCGTCAGCTGACGCGCCCTCCGAGGCGAAGGACACTGACTGGGTGTCCCCGGTGCCGCGGTGGCTTCTGCGGCAGGTGGCAGCTCTGCCGCGGGACGCGGGCGCCGGCCTGGCGGTGGGCCTGACTCGCACGCTGCGCGAGTGGGTCATGTCCGCGGACGCCGCCGGCTCTGCCGCGCCGCTGGACCCTGTTCCGGACGCGGCGGCGGCTCTGCTTGCGGCGGCGTGGGGCTCTGCCGCTGCTGGAGCCCGGGCGCCCTCCGGCGGCGGCGCCGCGCCGGCCGTGTCAGCGTGGCGCGGTGTGCAGGCGGCGCTCGGCTGCGCCGTCGCGGCGTCGACGCGGGGGGCGGACCCTGCCGACGTGGTGCGGATGCTCGACGATGTGGTCGGCTTGGTCGATCGCGGCGCATCCGACGCCGCGGGCGCAGGCGGGCGTGGGGCGGAGCTGGCGGGGCTGGCCGGGGCGCTGGTGCAGGCCGCGCTGCCGCTCCGCCCAGCCGGTGGCGCCACTGGCCCCGCTGGCGCCGGCGCGGCGTCCGGTGGCGAGGGCCTGGGCCGGAGGGCAGCCGATCTGTCCCGCCGCGTGTGCGTGGGGCCCTTGACGTGCGCGGAGCTTGTGCGGGCGGAGCGGGCAGAGGCGGGGCACGGGGCCAAGATGCTGGCGCGGCTGCTGGGCGCTGGGGCGTCGCGGCACGGGTCGACGGGCGGCCCGGCGCCGGTGGAGGGGCGCGGCGAGGGCGTGTGTGGCGGGTGGCCGGGCGTGTTCGCCGTGACGGAGCCAACGGCTGTGTCGGTGGTTGCCGCCCTGGAGGGCGCGCGGCTCCGCGGCGACGCGTCGTCCGTGGACCGGGTCGCTGCGCTGTCGGCGAGGGGCGCCGGCGAGGCCATGCGGCTGACGAGGCGAGTGCGAGCCACGGTCCCGCTGGCGTCCCCGGCGGCGCTTGGGGAGGTGGTGTCGGCTCACGCGGCGGCAGCCGAGGCCGCGCTGGCAGCGGGGCGTCGCTCGCCGGCAGAGGGCGAGCCGCTGGCGGGCGGCGCGACGGAGGCGGCCTCGGCGGCGGGGGCGGGCGGGGCTGCGGAGGAGGCGCTGCAGGGCGCCCGGCAGGCGATGGTGCGGGGCGTGAGCCTGGTGGCCGGGCGGCTGCCGTCGGGGGCGCTGCGGGGCCAGGGCTTGGCGCGCGCCGCGGAGCGGGGGCTGCCGACTTGCGCGTGGGAGGCCCTGCGTGGGGCGGCAAGGCGAGTTCTGGGGCCGGGGGGCGGCGACGCGTTCGTGTCGGACACCCGTGCGCTGGCCGAGGACGCGGTCCGATCGGTCGCGCAGCGGCGGAGCGACGGCGGCCCGAGGCGAGGAGCGGACGCAGCCGATGGCGCGCGCGGCCCGGGGCGGGGCAGCAGCGGCGCTGGTCAGCGGGCGCGGCGCCGCGACTCGAGCGCGCGGCGAGCGCCGGCGAGGTCCACGTCCCGGGGCAGTGAGCGGCGCTGATGCGCGGCAGAGTGGTGCGTGTGTGTGTCGGTCGCTGCAGGGTCGCGCAGGTGGCCTTGCCAGCGGCTCGGGGCCCAGGCGCAGCTTGCGATCACGAACACGCGCGCAGTGGCTTGCACACGACGGGGCGGATGCGCCGCGGTTGAGTGGAAGCTGCACGCGGCACGCAACGATGCTGCTGCTGCCGATGCGAGAGCGAAGCTGCCGAGTCCACGCGGGCGGGCGAGGCGGGCACGTCCCGCTGGTGCGACCATCAGGTTCGACGCTGAACCGCTCGCAGGGCGGCACGCGATTCGTGGGCGGTGACGAATCCTCGCAAGCCATGTTGGGGCTCGATGCGCCGGAGGACGCGCTCGCCAACGAACGGTTCACACGATGAGTCCGCCTGAGCGAACGCTGACACCGCGATCAGCAGAATGGTGATGACGTCAATAGCTTCGAATACGACAAAGCCGATATCGAAGTCGACCGGCGGCTGACTGAACAGCACTACCCCGACCGCTGTGGCCAGTGGAAACATCGCCAGCAAGACCAAGGCCGCAACCTCTTCGATGATTCGCCTCCGGCCGCCCTGCTTCCGGTCTCGCAGCGCGAAGCTGGTGCCCACCCACAGCGCCGGAACCAGACCCCACACGATCAAACAGCACTGCAGACCAACCCTCCACCCGGAGTCGCACGACACCTCACGCAGGAGCGTGGCGTCGCGAGGCGCACGCGCCACACCCAGCCACGTCGACCCCCAGCACTCCAACAACTGCCCCGACCAGCACGCGAAGCACGCCGACTCGGCGATGAGCGATGCAACCACGCCAACGGCGATCTCGTCATTGACCGTTCCATCCCGCTTCGCCACGCCGCGGCGACACCCGGGCACTCGTCCCCACGGCATCACGTACACAGCCATGCCTGCGCTCACAACGGCCACCACCGCGGCCAGAGCCGAGCACACGCCGTGGTCGTCGTAGTACTGGCCCTGCGCCAGGCCCACCGCGAGCGCCGGCGACACGAAGGTCCACGTCAGCGCATGCAGCACGTGCCACGATCGCCCCACCACGAGGCGCAAGCTGGCCGGCAGCGGCACCAAGGGCGGCAGCAATGAGTCTTGGAGCAACAACAGCAGCCGAAGCGAGCACAGACTCGGCCGCCCCGTGCACCGCGCCGACAATGCCGCCCACGCCCATGCTGTGAAGGCCACGACATGCAGCAACGCCACGACGAACGCAAGCAACAGCATCCAGCCGTAGTCGCTCCGGAATGCCGCCTCCACCTCGGGCCGCGACCTGATCGAAGCGTCTGGTCCACACACGGCAATGCTCAACGCAGCGGCGTTGACGGCGAAGCTCGATGCGTTGCCGGCCAGCGACGGGGGCGTGGTCGGCAGCAGCAGGTCGCAGCTGAAGCCGAGCGCCTCCTCCTCTACATCGGAGGCCAGACCCAGAGGGCATAGCCACGCGGCCGCCATGGCTGGGTCGGAGCCGGCCGGGAAGGCCTCTGACACGCGCAGCGCACACGCATCTCGCCACTTCACGAGCACAATCCACTGAGCCACAAGCAACACCACCATGGCCACGAGCATGATGATGCACGTGGCACAGGACCACGCAGTGCGCCGACCCACCGGCATCGAGCGGCTGAGCTCACCTGCTACTTTGAGGTCTGACTGCCGTCGCCGCACTGCCGCGCCCAGAGCAGCGCCCAGCAACCGGTGCGGCTTGGGCCGGTCGTCCGCAGGTGAGGTGACCATCAACCCATACCCGCCCACCGGTCCGCAATGCACACGGTGCTCGCCGCTGAGCTCCCGGAAGCACGCCTTGAGCGCGGCGTCGCGTTCCCGCGCCGTTGAGGCACTGATACGGCTCGAGTCGAACTGCCGCGGCTGCGGGATCAGCGGGAAGACATCCACCACCAACTCATCGGCCGCCATCTGCTCGGCCGCGTGCACGCCGCCTCGCCCCTCCTCCTGGGTCCAGAACGGCGCGTCCGCAAGCCACGCCTTCGCCCGCTCCAGCGCGCCGTCATCGGCAGCGACGAACCGTGCAAGCGCCGCCTCAAGCGCTCCCGGGTCGGGCAACATCCCCAGACGACCTCGGCCTTGGCGCTCACGCACCGCCTGGACCGCTGGCCACACTGGCTCCAGCACCCGGCACCAAGCTGCGGCGATCCCCCAAGCGCCTGCGCAGTCTGCCCGGATGGCTCGACGAGCTTGTGCAACGACATGCAGCATTGCTCTGGCATGTCCGTTTACCACCCCACGAGCGCTTGCAGCGTCCGGACAGCCCGCAAGCTCCTCCACGACCTCCGCGAGCAACGCCCTGTCGTCGTCCTGCAGACCCAGCTTCCAGGCTGGCTCCCTCAGCACCGCTGGGAGGGCCGGAGCCAGCACTCGGGCTGCCTCCACCAGGTGGTCCAGAGGGAGTCGGTCACTCAAACGAGTATCACGCCATAGTTCCACGACCCACGTCAGAGCATCTTCGAAATGTCCAGGCGCAGCTCCCCGTGGCGGTGGCTCGCCTGCGGCCGCGCCCTCGCAAGCTTCCCACGCACTCAGCTCCACCAGCATGGCGGGCGGCATGGCACCGCCCGGGCCTAGAGCAGCGCGCGCACCGGGACCGCGACGCAACCGCGCAAGCGCCTGGCCCCGCCGGCTGGTCGCGGCCATCGCGGCGCCTCCTGCCGACGCAGCCACCGCCGCAGCCAACGAACCTGCCAGGCCCCCAGCACGGTCGCACTCGTCAACGGCGTCCGCCTCGCACTCCTCCAGCTCCGCACGCACCACAGCCGCCTCGGCGGGGCTGAAGAAGGCGTCCAAGAACCGCTCGCACCAGAACCCACTCGACTCAAGGTCGGCCCCCAGCCGGCGGTTCACCCGAGCCAGCACGGCGCCGTCGGGGCCCAGAAACGACAGGATGCGCTGACGGTCGGACCGGCACCCCCACACCCTCAGAAACGACGCGCCTGGCGCGCCCGCCCTGGCAGCGAGGGCCCGGCTCGTGCTGCGGCTCGGCATGGCTTCCGGAACCGTCGGGCGCGCGGCTGCCGGCCGCTCGGGTCGCCCTCGCGGAGGCCGGCGAGCTGCGCACCGCGCGCGATGCGGCGGGGGGAGGGCAAGCGAGGCCCGGGCCCGGGGATCCCGGCCCTGGTGTGCGCCGGCTGGAGTGTTTGCTGTGCCGTTCGCGAGACAGCAACCGCCAGCAAATTCTGAGTTCGAGCTCTGCTTCAACCCGTGCAGCCCGCCGCTCACCGCGCCGGTTGCGGCGGGAGGCGAGTGTGGCGATCTCGCGTGCCGACCACAGTCGCAATCTCGCGTCACATGTGCCCGGTGCTGTTGCGGCACGTGAAAGTTTCGACATCGAGGACCTGGGGTTCGTTGCTGGCCACATCTTTGATTGCGCAACGCTGCTTCTCGCTTTCCTCGTGGCAAGCCGCGGACTGCGCCAGCCCGCAAGTTTGCGCTTTGCCGTTCGACCCGACATCGATCCCAGCGGCGTTGGCAAGTGCTTGCTGTGTGCCGTGGTCCCGCCGAATGCCCAAAGCTCCGAAGCGCAACCTTGGATTCCTTGGCACACTCCCGCGCACGCACTGGCGCACGCTGCACGGTTCTGGAAGAGGTCAGACGATCGCCATGCCGACAATGGACCCGACGAGCCCGAGGATGTACGCGCCAGTTCCGGGGTACACGACGGAGCCGAGAGCGGCACCGGCCGAAGCCACGAGCACCGTCACGGCCATGCGGCGGCCGCCAACCGTGGCCTCCGTCGCCACACTGGACCACGGGGGTGTCTCCTCGTCGTGCTTGGCAAGCTGCGGGACGACCAGGCGCAAGGGGTGGGGGGCTCACAGAGGCGGCGCTTACGCCAGCGCGGGCTGGGCGTAGCGGGAGCGCCTGGGCGCGACCACACGCCCGTGCAGCCCCAACGGGCCACGCCACAGCGCGCTGCCAAGGCCTCTCCGCGCGTGTCTAGAGACAGCGAGGGGTGCCCGCGCTGCGCGGACGCAGGCAACGCTCGCGCTCACCTTGGCAGCTGCCTTGGCCTTGTCAACGCGGGAAGCAGCGTCCGTGAGGGCTTGGAGGAGGAACCGCCGCCGCAGGGAGCCATATGCACGACGGCCTGCCACAAGGCTGACGTTTACGGCCCACATGGCCGCGTACTGCACGGAGCCCGAGGCCAGGGAAATGACGAACACGCGTCCAGCAACGTCCAGGCGGTCGGAGAAAGAGCCGCCACCGGCGGCGAGCGTCTCCTGCCAAAGGCGCGCAGACTCCGTGCTGCTGTCTGCGCGGGGCGGGGTTGGCGGCGGGCGCGGGCAGGGCGGCGGGATGCGGCGGCGATGGCTGCAGTCGATTCTTGCCAGCGCGCTCGCAGCAAGCGCGCGACAGCCCAGAGCGGCAGAAACGGGCAACGACCGACTCCCAACTCACTCGCGCAAACCATGGTGCCGAACGAGGGGTTCTTTTCGGCGACGGCCTGGGCAGCCAGGATCTGGGCCACGCGCACGCAGTACTGCTTGACGACCGACGGGCTGACCTCGACAAAGTACCGCTGCACATTGGCCAGCACGGACTCTGACGGGTCGATCAGCTTGCCACCAACGCGAGTGAGCTCGGCGTTGCGCATCAGGGAGTACTGGAGCAGGACAAGCGTGGCATCCTTGGTCGACAGCAAGGAGGTGAGCTTGGGCACAACCGCGCCCGGGCTGCTGAGCGTCGCCTGGGACAGCCAATCCTCGCGCGCAGGCAGCTGGCCCAGCGCAGAGGAGACGATTCCGGGGACGGAGGCCATGGAACACTCAGGGTGCGGCCTCTGGCGATGCGCCTGCTGGGGCTTGCTGCTTGGGCGCCGCGCAAGATGAGCCGTCATTTGCCGGCCGAACTTGGCCCGCATAGTTGGGCGAGCCAGAGTCACTGTCGCGCTCGCTCTGCAGCGGCACACTGGCATTTGCGAGCCAAAGCAGCAGCCTGACGTGGCAACCGAGGCAAGCGCTCGTCAAACATCACCAGAGAGTGCCCGGAGGGGGACGGGGCGCGACAGGGAAGCCGACCATGGCCGGCGCAGATGATTTTGAGAACGAATTCTGGGGCGACGCAGATGAGTCCGACACGAGCAGCGACGGTGAGGCCGCCCCAGAGCTCCAGCCCGCACCCGCCGGTCTTCAGGCTCTCGATAGGGTGCTTGGCCACGCTGCAGATGCCGTTCGGGCCGCGGAGGCGGCGCAGCGTGCCGCAGCTGCGGCGCAAGGAGGCCCCGGCCAGCCGGCGCCTGCCAGACCCAAGCGGGCCAGCCCCGCCCAGACCCGGCGCATGCAGGCGTTGCACCGGGTGCATCTGCTGGCGCACCTTGGCTCGCTGGCTCGGCGCTCCGCCGCTTGCAACGCTGCTCCCCTCCAGGCCGCGCTCGTGTCGGCTCTGCCGCCGCCGGTGCTTGCTGCTTGCACGGCTCCCAGCAGAGCCTGGCCGCGCCCCGTGCCCCTCTCGGCCGTGCGTGCGCTCATGGGGTGGCTCGCCCTGCGCGTCAGCGCGGCGCATCCAGGTCCGCTCCCTCGCTGCCAGGCGATCGACCAAGCAGAGCTCTGCCGGCTTGCGTTCGCGGCAGTGGCCCCGGGGGGGAGCAGGGACGCTGCGGCGGTTTCGCCCTGGGAGCTTGCGTGCCTGTTCGTGGCGCTGTGCCGAGGTATCGGCGTCAGCTGCCGGCTCGTTGCGCTGCTGGACGCAGTGCCCGTGTCAGGCAGAGCGTTCGAGCCGACACGCCTGCCCTCTGCGGGGCCCGCGCCGGCGGCAAAGGCGGCGGCGGCCCGGACGGTGGCGGGATGGTCCGCCTCACGCGCTGCTGCTCTGGGCTTCGTCGACGCCTGGGCAGAGGTGTTCGCTTGCGACGGCTCTGCCGCCCCGGGGACGGCGGACACGGGCCTTGGTGCCGAGGGGGGCGGGCGCTGGGTTTCGGTGTGCCCGAGCCGCCAGTGGGTGGACTGCCCGGCCCAGCTGACCGCCCAGCGCCCCAAGAGCTTTCCGCCCGCGTATGTGGCGGCGGTGTCCGGGACGTCGGCGGTGCGGGACGTGACGAGGCGGTATGCGTTGCGGTGGTCAGACTGCGCCGCCTGGCGGCGCCGCAACGCCACGCACGAGTGGTTCGGGGCGGCGCTAGCGTCGCTCGAGCGAGCGATGCGGTGGAAATTGCTCGGCGTCGCCGATCTTGCAGCCGCAGACTCGCCCCCGGGAGTGACGCGCAATCCAGCCTTGAGCCCCCAGCCGGCGCCGGCGCCACCCGCGGTTTCATCGTCCTCCGCATCGGATGGGGCCGCTGCTGCCGCTGCCGCGTCCGCTGTCGCTCGGCCTCAAGCGGTCGCTGCTGCGGCGGCGGCTTCTCCTGCTGCAGCCGCTGCCGGCACCGCTGCCGGCACCGCTGCCGCGGCTTCTCCTGCGCCGCTCGCAGCCAGCAGCGGCCGCCCAGCGGCGGCGATGCCCACTGCTGCCGCGGCGGCCAGCGCGCAGGAGCGCATGGACGCGTACGAAGCGGCAGAGCTTTCGACGGCAGAGCTGACAGAGCCGCTTCCCACGTCACTTGCGGGATTCCGACGGCACCGGCTCTATTGCCTCGAGTCCCAGCTGACGTCGACGCAGGTTCTGCGGCCGCGCGGACCTGTCGTGGGGCGGTTTCGCGGCGAGGCGGTGTTCCCACGGTCGTGTGTGCAGGAGCTCCGCACGGAGCGGGGGTGGCTGCGGGCTGAGGGGCGGCGGGTCGCGCCGGGGGCGGAGCCCGTGCGCACTGTGACAAGGCGTCGAAGGCGAGTGCCTGTGGCGCAGGCGGCGGGGGCGGCTGGCGGGCAGGGGGCCCGCGGCCGGGCTGGCGCAGCGACTGGCCGGTTCGGCGCGCCGGGCGTGGCGGGCGCGGGGGTGCGCGCTGCGGCTGCGGTGGAGGTAGAGGAGGCCATGTTCGGCGAGTGGCAGACGGACGTGGTTGATCCGGGGGAGGTGGTGGACGGCAAGGTACCGCGTTCGAGCTTCGGCAACGTCGAGCTGTGGCACTGGCGGTGTCTGCCGAGGGGCGCGGCCCACCTGACTGTGCGGGGGGCCGCTGCCGCCGCGGCGAGGCTGGGGGTTGATGCCCCGCCAGCGCTGACGGGCTTTGACTTCAAGCAAGGTGCAATGGTGCCGCGCGTGGAGGGGGTCGTGGTGCCCGAGCCCATGGCAGACGCCGTCCGGGCCGCGGCGCTCGAGGCGGAGGAATCCAGGCTCGCGGCCGCCGCCGTGAAGCGCAGACGCCAGGTGCTTGCGCGCTGGGCCAAGCTCGTCCAGGGCGTGCATTTGCTTGCCAATGTGGAGCGGATCTACCAGGGGGTGCGCGAGCTGGCGCCGGGGCGGTCCGGCGCCGATTGCGACTCGACGCCTGCAGCTGCCGGAGGGAGCGCGTCGGAGCAACGTGCTGCCTCGGGTGGCCGGGCAGCCAGCAATGGCGCGCGCCAAAGCAGGGACCGAGCAGCGCACGAGCCGCCAACTGGATCGGCCGGCGCGGTGGACGCATCCGGCCGTGATCGCCCCGCCCCTGACTCGCTTGGCCGCGCAGCGGACGTCGCCCGCGCCCTCGAGCTGCAACAAGCCGAACGGGCCGACGCCGAGGCCAAGCGCGTCGAGGCTGCCATTGCAAGGAATGCCTCGGACGGCCACGCGCCCCCAGCAGACGCGGAACAGCCCCCGCGAGCGGAGAAGCGCTCGCGGGCGGGCGGGGAGCCTGCGGGGCAGCCGGCGGCAAAGTCCCTTGCTCGGGCAGCTGCACCGTCGGCTGCTGCAGGCAGACCCGGTGGCGTCCCATCGCGCGCTGCGGCCGACGCGTTTGACTTTTGAAGTGCCCTGGCGCGCTTGTGTGCGGGATGCAGCGCAAAGCCTGCCACGGAGCTGGTGCGGGAGAGTCATGGTGGTCGAGCTTGCGCTGCATGCGTCGTTGCTTCGAAGGCATGCCGGCAGCGGGGTCGAGCGGGCTTCCAGAGAGCGATGCGCGCCGCGGCTGGATTTGCTCACCGCGAGCTGGCCTGGGAGCGGCCTCCGCCTCAGTGCCGCCTCGGGCCGGGGGCCCGTTCGCGCTTCGGCTCGCGCTTCGGGTTCGAAGGGGTGGCAACCACGTTGCCCTTTGTCCGTGGCATGCCTTGCCGGGCTGCTTCTGCGGGGGCAGCCCGATTTACATGGCCTGCCTTCGCGGCGCCCGCAAGCCGCGCGCCCGGCGGTTGCGCGGCCAGGGTCAGAGCAGGCTGCCGCTAGGGGCATCGTCACTCGCGTGGGCCACAACCCTTCAAAAAAAAAAAATTTGCCGTCTCTGCCGGCCGGTGAGCTGCAGCCTGCACTTCGGGTGGCAATCTTGGACCGGCTGCGCTCAGCATGAGCGCTCCCCTCCCCTCGCCGCATGTGGAAGCGTCCTTTGCCGGTGAGCGCGCCCGGCCGTGGGCTGGCGCGGCGGAGTGACTCAGGCCTCGGGGCATCTCCGAGGCCGCGCGCCACCGTCGGGTTGTGATCTGCGATCGGTCGTCCCGCAGCCCAATATCCCCCGCCCGTCCCCGCCTGCCTCGCTTCGCCCCGCAGCCATGATCCTCTCGGCAGGAATGGTCGTCTTGACGCTGACCGGGTGAGCTGCCGCAGCGGCCGCTCGCTGCCGGCCTCGCGGAGCCCGGGCGCGCCCGCGCCGCCGCATCTGTCCCCTCTCGGCCAAAAGCAAGGCTGGCTGCTGCTGCGAACCTCAACCGCCCCGGAGGCGGCCCCTGCGACGCGCTCCCCGCTATCAGGCCGTGCCCCGTCGCTCGCCCCGCCCTCGCTGCGCAGCGTGATGTCGCCCTACTGGCTGTGGTGAGTCGAGGGGCGTCGCGGTCCCTGCTCTCGCGTTGGCAGTTGCTTGGATTGAGCGCGCCCGGCACCGCCTGCGCGCCAGGAGCCCCCCGCCCTGGCAGCGGGGCGGCACCAGTGCAAGGGACGCCGCCCTTCCCGGTCCCGGGCGCCCCCGCCCCGCCGTGCCGCAGGCTGGACAACGTGAGCGGCACGGATGCCGAGACCGGAGCCGAGACTCTCCTCGACAAGTTCCAGGGCTTGTGGTACCGCTGCACGTTCCGCCTGCAGGGCACCCCCTCGGGCGTCGACATCCAGCAGCGCCAGTGCGTGCCTACTTCCTCGCTGGTCGCCGGCGTCTCGGTGCCGGAGCAGATCAACGCCATGCAGGTCCTGACGGTCATCACCGTGAGCAACCACGGACAAAACTGATCCGCGCGCGGCCCCTCCCCCGTGAAGCCCAACCAGCCTGCCGCCATTGGACCCGGCAGGGTCCTGCAGACTGGCCCAGCGCCGAAACCCGTGCAGCTTGGCCAGCCTCCCCTCGCGCGCGGCGCCGTTGCAGGCGCCTGGGTGCCTCGGCGCGGTGCCGTCGCTGATGCGCCGTCAGTCTGTCCGCCCGCGCCGCAACTGCCAATCCGCCCCGCCCGCGTGCCCGCGCGCCCTGCAGGTCGTCCTCTGCTTCGCCATGTTCTTCGGCGGCTGGTCCGGGTCTCGCCGCGCCCACGGCATCATGAGCGCCGCCGTCGCAAGCACGCGTGGCCTGCTTCTCACCACGCTCGTTGGGCTCTTCAACGCCGTGTTCCAGATCGCTGTGGTCATCACCTACGCCACTGACACGTGAGATGGACGCCGCCGGTGACCCCGCTGCCGCTTGCGCTGCCGTTGTTCTTCGCCGACGCGGTGGCAGCGCGCGCGCGGCCGCGTGGGTGCGGGGTCTCACGTCGACTCAACGGCGGCACACGTGCGCCCGACTCCCCGCCTTGGCGCCCGTTCTGCTTTGCCCCGGCGCGCGCCGCCCTCCCGCAGGTTCATCGTGAACGAGCGCGCCACCACCCAGACGTCGGGCGTCTTTACCTGGGGCAGCGGCCTCGCTTGCATCGCAACCTCGGGAGTCCTTTCCGTCGTCGTCTCCATCGTCGCCGGCTACGCGTTCATGAAGTGGAAGACGGCCGCGGGTTACATCGCCGAGATGGAGAGGCAGATTGCCGCCGACAAGGCCTCGGCAGTCGCCGCCATCCCCGCCCCCGCACCGTTCCGCCACCCCGAGGCCGCCCCCGCCGCGGACCCCGCCTCCCCCGAAGGCAAGCTCGCCGACGCAAAGCGCCTTCGCGCCGAGGCAAACGAGCTCTGGAGCGACTGCGAGCTCGCCATGCGTGCCCAGGGCAAGGACGACGACGTCCGCGCCCTGGCCGACCGCGCAATCGCCGCCACCGAGAAGGAGCACGCTGCCGCCCTCGAGGCCCAGCGCGACGCGGAGGCACGCGACGGTGCCCTCGCCGGTGACGAGGAGGCCCCCGTCGACCGCACCACGGCCCGCCTCGCCCACGCCCAGGCTGTTCAGGCCGAGAAGCGCATCACGCTCCGCCGGGCTGTCGTCGACAAGCACTTCGCTGACAAGGCAGCCGCCGAGGCTGAGGCTGACAAGAGCCCCGCCGCCGCTGCCACCGCAGCCGCCCCCGTGGCCGAGCCCGCAGCCGAGCCCGCCGCGGAGGCCGCAGCCGAGCCCGCCGCGGAGGCCGCAGCCGAGCCCGCCGCGGAGGCCGCAGCCGAGCCCGCCGCGGAGGCCGCAGCCGAGCCCGCCGCGGAGCCTGCTGCTAGCGACTGATGGATTGAGCACATTGAACCGACCTCCGCGCCCGGCCAAGCAAACCGCCATCCGTCGCTTTCTCCCCACGGCCTGCTGATGCGGTTTCGCCCCCCCCCCCCCCCACGCACGTTGCGGCGGGCAGACCCGACGACGGCTTTGCTCGTGCAGCCGGGCGAGTGGTGCGTCTCGAGCCTTGCAAAGACGCGTGGACCTAGCTGCCAGTTGGCGCCGCACCAGTGCCCCGCTGCACACCCGCCACACCATCCAATCGCAGGCTCACACACGCAAACACACAGGCGCGCGCGCGCATGGACGCGTTTTCGGGGCGACAGTGACCTGACCAGCCGAGCGCGCCGCGGGCAGCGGCCCCCCGACCCGGGGCCAGTGCGACTCACGCCGCGGCAGGGCAAGCGCGCGCCGCGGCATCATGCGTGGCCCATGGCCACGGCGTCCGACCCCACCGCCTCCGTACGGTCTGTCCGGGTGCTGCTCGGCGCTGGCGGGGCCCAGTCCGCCGGGGGCACCCCCCCCTTCCCCGCGAAGCTCGGAAGCTCCTCCTCGCTATACAGCGGCCCGGCAGAGCCCGACACAGCGGATGCGGCAGAGCCACCTCCGTCTGAAGCGGCAGAGCCGGCAAGCCCCCACCTGTCCTCAAGCAGCCGCGTGAAGAACGTGATGGTGCGCGGCAGAGCCCTGTCATTGAAGTCGAAGTGCGAAGAGTGAAGCATGTGGTTCTCGCGGTCTGGGAAGGGAAGCCAGGCGCAGCAACGGGGTGGCGGCGGAGTGGGGGGGTGGGGGTGGGGGGGGGGTGGGGGGGCGGTCGACCGATGGGCGCTGGCACGGAGCCGGCGGCAGCGGCGCAGGCTGGAGCGGCGGGAGCCCGAATAGCGGCAGCACCAGGCAGCAGCTGCAAGTTCCAGCAGCGGCGCCCCGGGACTGTTTTTCACGGCAAGCTGCCCGATCAGCTGACGGGGGGGGGGGGGGGGGGGGGGCTCTCACCTTGCTCGGCTGTTCCGAAGAACACGTAGCAGCCTGGCGCCTCTGCGCTGAAGTAGCCGAAGTCCTCTCCGCCCATGAGCGGGAGGCCCCAGGAGGGGGCCCTGTCGGGGCCCAGGGTTGCCTTTGCGACCCGGACGCAGTGCTCTGCCGCGGCAGGATCGTTGTGAAGCACTGGGTAGAGCGACTCCAGGGACACTTCGGCAGAGCACCCGTGCGCCGCGGCTGTGGCGTTGACGAGAGCGGGGAGCTTCTCGGCGATGATGGAGGAGGCACGCTCTGACAGGGTTCTGATTGTCCCCGAGAAGGTGACGGTCGATGGGATGACGTTGCGGACCTCGCCCCCGTGTATGGTCGACACGGACACGACGGCCGCGTCGGCCGCCGGCACGCAGCGCGAGACGATTGACTGGAGCGCGACCACGCAGTGCGAGGCGGCCAGCACCGGGTCGGCCAGCACGTGGGGCGCAGAGGCGTGGCCGCCCCTGCCGTTGACGGTCACGTCAAAGTCCGTTACGTGAGCCATCGCGGGGCCAGCCACGATTTGGGCGTTGCCCAGCGGGAACGTCGGCCAGTTGTGGAACCCGTAAACCTCCGCCACGCCGGTCATGGCGCCCTCCGCCACCATTGGAGCGGCGCCTCCAGGGCCCTCCTCGGCCGGTTGCCAGAGCATGCGGAGCACACGGTCGCTTGGCAGGCGGTCCCTGCGCGCGGCAACGAGCCTCGCTACGCCGAGGAGGTTGGCCATGTGGCCGTCGTGGCCGCACATGTGGGCGGCGCCGGGGCGCGAGCTGGCCCAGGGGAGGTCCCCGGTGTCCTCAGTCATCTGCGCGGCGGGGAGGGGGCGGATGCAAGGGAGGCGAAGCGAGGGCGCGGGCGCGTTGGTCGGGAAGGGAGGGGCTCCAGGCAGCAGCGGCACCAGCAGCGCCAGCAGCACCAGCACCAGCACCAGCAGCGGCTACAACTGCCGCGCCCTCTGCGGTAGTCTGCGGCCAGCTCAGCGGGGCGTTGCACGCCGCTCTCTCACGGGCAGCGCGTCCATGTCCGCGCGAAGCGCAATTACCACAGCGCCGTCGGGCGCTCCTTCCGCTGGTGCCGCACCAGCACTGCCAGCGGCGGATCCGATGGGCGCAGCGGTCCCGCGAATGTCAGCCACAATCCCAGTCCCGGCCATGACGCGGATATCGCTGTCAGGGATGCCGAGGGTCTTGAGTTCCGCCAGAATTGCCGCGGACGTGTCGGCCTCCTTGAACCTGCGCTCGCGCGAGCAGAAAGCACGGCCAGGGCACACGCGCCAGCGCGCAAGACAATGGGACTTGGCCATGTGGCGTGAGTCGCGCTTCTGGTGCAGGGAGCGGGGACCAGCGGCGCCAGGAACGCTGGTGCCTTTCCCACCAGGCCGTCGCCCAAGTGATTCCGAAGCGCCTCACCCCGTCTCAGGCCGAGAGTGGATGTTCCGGCGGAACTTCACGATGCTGTCCACAAAGCCCTTGGAGATGACGGGGGTGGCCATGGCTTGCGACGCTCCCTGCTGGTCTCAGCAGCGAAAACGGAGTGCCGAACACACGCACTACGCGAGCGGCAGCCTTGCAGAGCCGGCGCTCGCTCGCGATCTGTCGCCGCCACCGGCACCGAACGCTGCCGGGCCACCTTGGATACGAGCCGGCCTCGAATCTGGTGAGGCACCTCAAGCCCGGCCCGCGCTCCGGATTCCCGGGCATAGCGACGTGGCAGGCGGCCACGCGAGCTGGTCGCGCGCGTGCCTCTCGGCGCCAGTGCAACCGCGACACAGGCGTCCCGGCCGCTGCTGCCAACTGTGCGCCCGCAGAGAATGCCCCCGACCAGGATCGTGCTGGGGATGTCGGCCGTCATGCTGTGCGCCAGGGGCGCGCTGGCCCTGGACCCCGTGCTGGTTCCCGCGTGGAGCGGCCCAATTCCGGACCCGAGCAAGCCCCTTGCCGGCCTGAAGCAAGTGCCCGGCTTCGAGGCCACGCGCGTGTACAAGGCGACCCCTGCCCTCGGCACGTACAACCACGCAGCCATGATCCTGCTGCATGACGACCAGCTTCTGGTGACGTGGAAGAACGGCGTGCGCGACGAGGACTCCCCGGGGCAACGCGTGATGTACTCGCAGTCCACGGACGGCGTCACGTGGACCCCGTCGGACGGCTCCAACATCATGTTCCCGAACATGTCCACCGCAGCCAACCCCGCCCACCTCTTTGCGGGGCCTCCCATCGAGCTGAACGGCCGCGTGTACGCCAGCGCGAGCCCCAAGCAGTTTTGCTTGTTTCCCGACCAATATCAGAACCAGCTGCTCCTCCGCCGGGTGTACACCAACACCACGATGCTGCTCGGGAGCCCCTTCTGGGCGGCTTCCACCATCCCCGCCGGCTTCGAGGAGGCGTCCAAGCTGCGGGGAGTGGTCACTTCCAACATGATGGACAGCCAGACGATCGCGGACGTGGCTTTGCTCACGGCAAACGCAACCGACCCACCGTGCGCGGCCTCGCTGCAGAAGGACCACTCGAACAAGTGCGAGGCTTGCCGCGGCGCTTGCCAGGACTGGGACGCCACGCTCTGGCTGAACCTGGCCAACGAGCGCACGCACTATGTGACGCCGCAAGGCGTCGACGTCATGCTGTACCGATCACGCGAGCGGCTCCTCTTTGCATCCACGCGCCAGGGAGGCGCTGCCGGCGACTGGAGCAAGATCGTCAAGTCCGGCATCCCGGACATCGACAGCAACATCAACGCCGGAACGCTTCCCGACGGCAGGACCTTCCTCGTCTCCAACGCGGTCCCGGGGGCCAAGATCCGCGATCCGCTGACCATTGCCACCTCGAAAGACGGCACAACGTTTGGCGACGCTGCCGTCGCCATCAGCTGCACCGAGCTCAAGCCGGGCGGGTCGTCGTCCGACCCCTGCTTGCCTGCCTACGCAGGCGGGGCCAAGGAGCCGGGGCCGTCGTATCCTCAGGCCGCTGTGATCCAGGGTTGGCCTGGCGCAAAGGACGGGCTCTACTTTGTGGTCACAAACAACAAGGAAGACGTTTGGGTCGTGCGGCTGCCGCTGGCCAACTTCTGATCCAGACTTGAGGGCCTCAGGGACGCGGGCAGCCACCGGCCGACCGCGGCAGTTCGTGTGTGCACGACGTTCGCATGCGGCCAGGGCGCGCAGTGACGTGCACGGTCCGATTCTGCAGTGCGTGCTGCAGCAGGCACGGCGGGTTGCGCTTGGCAAACGTTTGCTCCGGCGGACTGTCGGCGATGGGTTTCTGGGTCCGCGGCATGCGCCAAGCGGACAGAATCGGAAGCGGGCCACAAGAGGGGCTGGGGGCGTGCACCCAGCGAGCGTTTTGGGTCAAAGGTCAAAGAGAAAGTCGCCCGCCGCTTGCGCGGTGGACGACGCCACGCTCGCAGCGTCATCGATTGCGGCCTTGCGAAGGGGCCGTCGGTGCCCGCCTGCGCCCAGCGCCTTGCGCTTCCGCCGGCCAGCAAAGGTGGCCGGTTTGCGCGGAGCAGGGGCCAGCATGCTGATCGGGGCCCCGTCACGAGGAGGCAGCTGCCTGACACGCGGCCTGCTCAGGATGTCCTGGAGCGACGGCGGAGTGCGAAGCGGCAGCGACCCCGCCACTGGACGCGCCACAGCAGCGGCAGCGGTTGCTTCGGAGACGGCTGCTCTCTCACCGGCGCGGGCCGCGCCGCGCAACGCGGCGCCAGCGCCTCCGGGGCCGCTGCCGCCGGTTGCGGCGACGGCGCTCGCCCGACCAGGGTCCCCGACCAAGCGGTGGCGGGTCCCCCCGTGCAAGGGTCTCATGGATGAGTGCGGCGCGTGGGGCACTTCGTCTTCGGCGTCCTCTTCGCTGACGTCGCCCGACGACGCGTGCTCCGCATGCGCTGCCCCGCCGTCGCCGCCAACCAGGAGCCCAGCTACCGGCTTGGGCGTGGAGCCGCTGCCGCCAGGGCCTGGGGAAGCTGTGCGATTCGGCAGCGGCTTCCGTGAGCGCGGCCTGGGGCTCAGCGCGGCAGCTGCGGCCGTCTTGCCCGCGTGGTGCCTGTCGCGGGGCGTCTGGGACCGCGATCCATCCGGACGCTGCTTCCGGCCGTTGCCCGTCTTGCCCCGGCGACTCGCATCGGGCCCCCTCGCAGGCTCGCCGCCTGAAGCCGTGGCAGACGGGGAGCGGGAGCGGCGGTGGCGAACAGTGGGGGCTGCGCGACGCGACGTCTGGGCTTCGCGCGCCCTCACTCTGTCCGCAGCAGCCCGACGGGCGTTCGACAGCGCTTTCCCAAAGGCGCCCTTCAGGGCGGGGAGAGCGTCGCCCCCCAGCGCCGCGAGCTGGGCTGCGGGAAGGGCAGGTCGCGCCCTCGCAGTCCGCTGGAACAAGGCCTCCGAGGACCACGTGCGGAGCAGCGCCGCGGCGCGGTCCACGCCATCCACCACGGCTCCGGCCGTGTCAGTCGCTCCGAGCGCGGTTGGGTTCGCACGCATCGCCTGCCTGGCTCTAAACGCTGCGAGGTCGGCGTGTCGCATTGCGGTGCTGGCAGAGTCCACCAGCGAACCGAAGGCGGACGTCGTGGCCGCGAGGTCTGTCCGCATGCGGTCCAAGGCCGCAGTGAGCTCCTCCACTCGCGCGGGGGTGGCACGAATCAGCTCTGCCGCACGCGCTGCCACCCCGGCGTCCCTCCTGGCCGACTCAGCCGTCGCCATGGCTGCCACCTCGGCCTCTGCCGTCGCCTGACGCACGGCCTCCAGCTCTCGGCGCAGCTCCAGCAGTCGCGCCTCAGCGACGGCGTGCTCTGACTTAGAGGCGCGCAGTCGGCTGGCAGCGGCCTCCCGGGCCTGTGCCGACGCCTCTAGCAAGCTGGCTGCCTCGGCTGCCGCCTGGGCCAGAGCGGACGCGATGTCACGCCCGGCTGCGGTCAGCAGCTGCGCCGTCCCGATCGCTTTGAGGCGCGCCACGGACTGGCACCCGCCGATGGCATCGGCGGGGGCGTCATACATGGCCACGCGGACGGGCACTTCCTCGTGGGGGCACGCAGCCGAGCTCGACGCCTGCTGGCCGCTGCCGTCTGCCTGCGACGCAAGCGCTGCCAACGCTCTGGCAAGGTCGAGCCGGCCCCGCATCGTATCGGCGCAGGCCACGACGCACTCGGCAGCGGCTACGACGGCGCCGCCCGGGTCGGTCACTGCTCCAGCGGTGAATGCGTTGGCACGCGCCTTTTCGACGCAGGCCTTCCAGACTGCTTCCCACTCGGTCGGGTGGGCGGCGGGCACGGCGGCCAGGAGCCTGGCCAGCACCGTGCTTGCCACAGCGGCCAGGGCCTTTGGGACGGCCTCCACCTCCGCGGCAGCTTGCTGGCACTGCGAAGCCCAACGCTGCCGTCGAGGCAGCGCAGTCGCTGCCTCCTCCGCCTCCGTCCCCAGAGCCGCAGCTGAAGCCGCCGCGGCGGCCGCCTCTTCCTTCGAGGAGCGCAAAACAGTTGAGCTCTGGCCAGCAGCGGCCCGCAGGGATGCTGCCGCTCGGAGAGATGCCTCGACGGTCTCCCTGGCTGCGCCGCATGCCGCCGCAGCGCTCGCGACGGCTTCGCGGTGATGCCTTGGCACCGCTTCCGCGGCGCTGCTCGCGATGGCTGCCGCAGCCAGCGTGTGGGCGAGAGCCTCGCCTCTCCCGTCACTGGTGTCGGCGTCGGCGACTGCAGCTGCGGCCGCGCTCGCCTTCGCTTGCCCGGCTGTTGCCGCCTCCGCCAGTCCACGAGCACTCCTCCGAACGCTGTCCGCGGCGGCTGCGGCCACTCGCTTCGACTCGCCGATGGCGACGGCTTCGAGGTGCTCTGCCCCGCAGTCTGCGCGCTCTGCGCCAGCCATGATCCAGGCTCGCCATGACGCCAGCGCGGGGTGGCGGCGGGCGTCCGCAGCGTCCGCAAGGGCGTCCTCGCCAGGGTCGCGGCGCGCCAAGCGGTCAGCCGCGCGGCGCATCTGCTGGCTGGTTCGGCGCGCCGCTTCGTCGATCGCAGACGCAGACTTGAGGGCGCTGGCGACGCTTTGCTGCTTCTGCTCCAAGAGCTGGACGGCCTGAGCTGCGACTGCATTTTCGCTCCGCACGCGCTGCAAGAGTGCCAGCACACTCTGTGTCGTGCTGCCCGTGAGCTGCCGGGCCCGCGTTCGCTGCTTGAGCCTGTGCGAGGGAAGCGAAAAGCAAAAACAGAAGCGACGGCCAGCACTCCCCGCGTCGCCGCGGCTGCGTGCGCATGCTCATCTCCGCGTGCGCGACGGGAAACGCATCGACGACGTAAACGCTGAGTTTGCTCGCGTGCGCGCGGCTTCTCACGCCATGGGTCGCGTGCTGCGCGGGAGTGGCAGGCCGCGGGCAGTTGCCCGAGTTTCGTGCTGGTTGTGTGTGGCAGAGCAGCGGGCGACCAGGCTGGCGGCTCTGCATCATTGCGACACGGGCTCGTCGCAGCAAGGCAAAGCGCTTCAAACGCCGGGGTGACTCCTCGGGAGCTGCGGGAAGCTTCCAAACCCGCCGCTAAACGCGGCGGGAGCGCCCAGCGACGCGAGACCAGACTGGCTCGTGGCCGGACTGGCTCGGCCCAGGCCGAGCGAGGAGTCCGGCCGGCCACCGCCGGGTGACAAGCCTCCGTCCGTGTCACCGTCCGCGTCCCCTTGGCCGCGCCGCCTCTTGCGGCGCACGCTGCCGGTGCTGCCGGAGTGCACCGTCGACTCGTGCTGCTGCAGATGGGCCTTTCGAGCAAAGCCCTTGCTGCAAATGGCGCAAACGTGATCGCGCCTGCGATCGTGCACCGTGCCCACGTGGGACTTGAGGGCGTCCGCGGTGGCAAAGGCCCTCACCGGGTCGCACTTGCGGCAGACGTGGTCGCGCCTGCGCTCGTGCACGTTGCGAACGTGGCGGAGGAGGTTCGACCGGAACGAAAACCCCCGGTTGCAGTGGGGGCAGCGCTTCTTCTCCTCGTCGCTCGTGTTGGTCACGGCGGGAGAGGTCGGGGCGCTGTCGAGGTGGAGCCCGTTCCCGCCGGCGGGCTGCAGGGCCCCTGTGGCGGCAGCCGCAACGGCTGCCTGCATAGCGTACGCAGGGCTGGCCGACAACATGGGCGGCACGTCGAGGGTGCGGGCGTGACGGTTGTGGTCGTGCGGCGCAAGCGCGGCGGCCACGAAGGCGGCCTGGGCCGCAGCGGCGCTGCGCTGCGCCAGGATGGGGTCGGCTGCGGCGGCAACGGCCGCAGCCGCGGCCGCAGCTTGCGACGCGGACGACATCACCACAGGGCCGTCGTCCATTCCGGCACCTGCCACCCCCTGCCACTGCGGAGTGGCCATGGCCGCGGCGAGCATCGCCACGGTCTGCGGGTCCAGCTGACCCCCGTGGGGAGCGAGGAGGGCCAGCAGCGACGCCGGCGTCATCGGGTTCATAGGCGCTGCCACTGGAGGCGCCAGCGGGGCGGACTGCGCCGGGATGTAGTGGCCGTGGGGGTTGCCGTTGCTGGACGCGAGGGAGCTGGAGCCAGCCGCGCCCCCCGCGCCACGATAACCGCCTGGGGCGCCGGCGCCTCCGCTGCCGCCTGGGCCCACGGTGGCAACAGCGGCGGCAGCGGCAGCGGCCGCGGCTGCGGCAGCCGCTGCTGCAGCCGCTGCCGCGGCGGTCGGGAACGTGGGCGACGCGTGCGCCGCGGTCATGCCGTGCAGAGGGGGGGGCGAGGACAAGAAGGCCGCTGACGAGGCCTGGCCGCCAGTGGCTCCCGCAGCCGCAGCGGCCGCAGCGGCCGCAGCGGCGGCGACGGCCGCGTCTTGAGCGCTGCCCGCCTGGTCGCCCCCTGCCGCGCGGCTGGCGAGACCGCCGGCCATGGTGCCTCGCCCGGCGCCGGGGGGACAGTGCCCCGCCGTCGTCCCGGCCGCCAGCGGCGCCGCTGGCATCCCCGCCGACGACGCCAGGTCGCGTCTCAGGGTCTCCAGGTCGGACAGCGACGGCGGCTGCTCGTGGCCGGCAGAGCCGGAGAAGTCTGGCAACGCGGCCATTGCAGCGCTGATGGCAGCGGCAGCGTCGGCGTCCACGCCAAACACGGCAGCCACCGCGGCCGCCGAGTGTTCGGCCAGCATCGGCAGGGACGTGTGCGCGGGGGCCGCCGGACCGGCGCCAGTGCCGCCGGCGCCGCTGCTCTCGCCGCAGCTGCTGCTGATGCTGACGTTGTTGTGCGCGTCCAGGCTGCGGTCGAGCCCGCAGGCGTCTTCGGCCTCCCCAGGCGGGCCAAAGGCCGACGGCCCGATGCCATGGTGCGGAGCCTCTGAGACGTGCGGCGTCCGGACGGAGGCGTCAGCCGTGCCGCCCGTGACGAGCTCGGGCGGTCCAGTGACGCTCGCAGACCCGCCGAGCTCGGGCGGGCCGAAGACCATCGGGTGCTCCCGCCCCGCTGAGGGGCTGCCGAGGCTGACCGCGCCAGAGTCCTCCAGCGCCGCAAAGACGCTCAGGTCGCCGCCGTCCAAGCCCGGCTGGTCGCCGTCAAGGCCGCCGGCGTTGGCGTCAAGGCCCGGCGAAAAGGCAAGCCGCTCCCGCTGCGCGCTGCTCCAGGACGAGCCGTTCGTCTCGCTGGGGTTGACAGTAACGGTGTCGACTATGGACATGATGGTTGGGGCGTTCGCGTGGCTCACGGGGAGGGCTTGTGCACATTGCACTGGCGTGGCACTTGACGAGGTGCAATTGCCAAGCCTGCCGCCCTCCGCGCGGTCCCGCGTCATCGCCTCCGTCATTGGGTCCATGCGCCACGCGAATTGCGCGACCTCTGCGCAAGCCAGGGTGCCAGGGGTCGCTGGAGTGTCCAGCGGACGCAGCCTGACTGGTTGACCTGGCGGTGAGCCTTCGCGCGCGCCCCTGCTCGGCTGGCGCCCACTTGCGCGAGCCGGGACAAGGCTGGGCGCTGGAGGAGCGACAAGGCGTGCCCTGCCCGCCCCGCTCCGGGCGCGAGTGCCGCTCGCCGCCAGGGGCGCCGGCTGTTCGGCTGACGAGGAGACGCGCTCGCTTCGGTCACTCGCCTCTGCCGGCACTCGCCGCCCGGTGGCCAACGCCCAGCCAGCTGCCGCCTTGGCCGCGCGAGGCGAGTCCCGCGCGCCCCCTGGCGCCGCCGCGCCACCGCGGAGAGCTCGCGCCGCGGCTCGGCCCTGGACCGGGGCGCCGCGCGGCGGACCGCGGCCCCGTGCGCGCGGCTGCCGCTAGCGACGGGGGCGCGTCGTCGCGTTGCGACTTCGAACGTCTGCGCGGGGCCGTTGGCGCCGCTCTCCCGCCCGCCTGGCCAGTTTGCCCCGCCCCGAGGCTGTTTCGCGCGGCGGTGCCACTTTCGCAAGCGGGGGCCACGGTGGCGGGGACGCTGGATGAGCTCGCAGGCGGCCGGCGCGACAGGCGCCGTCGCGCGCCCTCGGGCGCAGCACTCGCGCAGCCTGCGAGCTTCGTTTGCGCTCGCTCGTCCGCGACCCGGACGCCCGCACGCAGCTGGCCACACGCGAAACACAAGTGTACACCACACACACACGCACACAATCTTCAAGCAAGCCACGCGGCGCACCCGCTGGGCCGGCCGGGCGCCCGCCTTCCGGTCAAATGCGGAACAGCAGGTCGATGAACGCGGCGGCGTCCACCTCGCTGCCGTCCTCTTGCCCTGCTGTCGCCACAGCCACTGCCTCCTCGGCGTCCTCAACCGACATGCCCGCAAGGTCGCACAGGAGGGTTGCGAAGCGCTCCCGGGGAATTTTGCCTGTGCCCTTGACATCGAACAGCTGCGGCGGGGACAGCCAGGCAACGGGCGGGACTGGGAGCGACAGGGGGCGAGTCGCACGGCGGGGCGCCGGGCAGAGAGCGGGCCACAAAGGCTGCCGAGGCGGGCTTGCTCAGCGAGGGGTCGCGCGCCGCCGCGCGAGCAGCGCAGGCCGCCGGGCGAGTGCCCGCCGGCACAGCGACGCTGCGAGGGTGGCATGCGCCACGACAGCACCACCACTGAGAGTTGGCCTGCCGCCGCCAAGCGGCTCACCTTGAGCGCCTCTCGCACGTCCGACGGCGTGTGCTTGTGCTGCGTGCGGATAGCCAGCAGCGCCGAGAACTCCTCCAGGTCGACCAGCCCGTTGCCCGAGGCGTCCACCAGCGAAATGAGCTCGCCCAGCTCCTCGGCGGATGGGTCGTCGCCGAGCTCCCGCAAAAGCGGCCCGAGCTGCTTGGCGTTGATGAAGCCCGGCACCTCTGTTGAGAAACTCAGGAATGTGCTTTGCAGGGCCGCGATTTGCGGCACGGTGAGGCCGTCGAGCAGCGCCCTGTGCTCCTCAACGACCTTGGCAGCCGCGATGTTACGAGTCTTCTTCTTCCGGGCGGTGGCCGCAGCTGGCATTGGGACCGCGGGCTGCGAGGGCGGGCGTTGGCAACTCTTGCGGAGCGACAGCGTCACCATTCGCGCGCGGTGCTGCTGGGGCGCGGGCGCTCATAAACCGAGGGCCACTCGCCCAGACAGGGCCCCGCCAGCTCCGACTGCTCAGGCACTCGGGGCGAGCTCACCGGGTCGGCGCCGGCGTCGGCCATCCGTGGTCGCTCGCCTGCTGCGCAATATGACCGTCAGGGCTTTGGCCGTCACTTGGCCAGAGGCTGGCAGCCCGGCTCGCGCGACAAGCGACGCAGTGCTCGCGGTGGGGCTCGGGCCGCGGGTCGGGGTGCAGCGTGCGAGCGGCGGGCCGGGCGGGCTGCATGTCGCGAGGAAAACCAACGCAGGCTGGCCATCCGCTGGCCGTTGCTCTGTCGGGGCGGGAGACGCGAGCCGCAGGCCTCACTCGCCTGGGCAAGCGCGCCCACGAGCCCCCCCGCGCCCGTCCACACCGTCCTATCCGGGTAGGGCTGCGGAGGAAGGCGCAGACCGCAACCGGGATGCGTCCCAGAACCGCCACCCCCGCGGGCGGCGCGCCGCGGCGAGTTGCTCGCCCGACGTTGGCTGGAGTGCTCTCAGCCGCGGCGCTCATCGCCGTGGCATCGGTCCCTGCAGCCGCCGCTGCCGAGACGGAGGCGCGCTCCAGTTTCGTGAGCCGCGCGCAGACTGCGCCGCTGGCCTCGCTCCGGGCACAAGGCGCCTGTCTTGCCCGCAAGCGCCCTTGCCGCCAGTGCCGCCGCGTCCGAGCTTGGTTCCCCTCGCCGCTGGCGCCACGACGCTCCGTTCCCCTCCCCGCCCCCCGCCCCCGCAGCCGTCCTTGGGCAGCGCCTTCAAGCGCAGCATGATGATGGCCCCGGTGGGTTCCCGCACCTGCGCCATGTGCGAGTACGTCATTCAGATGGTCGACCGCAAGCTTCAGGAGAACCCCTATGTGTCCTGGACGCCCCTGGAGGAATTCGTGGACCCGGAATCTTCCGCGCAGGAAGCGCGCAAGTTCAAGAAGGTCCCCCTGCCGCCTATGCAGCCCCCCCCTGAGATTCCGTTCCCGCCGGCCTGGCGCCGGCCGCCCCCGGACCCGGAACTGCCCACCGGCCCGGAGCTGGCCTCGGCAGACGACCAGCCTTCGCAAGTCGGCGCGGATGGCGCCACGCCGTCAGCAGAGGTCGAGGGGGCGGAGGAGGGCGAAGACGAGGACGGGGACGAGGACGAGGACCAGTCCGGCACCAACTCTCACGGGGACGAGGACCAGTCCGGCACCGACACTCACGGGGACGAGGACCAGTCCGGCACCGACACTCACGGGGACGAGGACCAGTCCGGCACCGACACTCACGGGGACGAGGACCAGTCCGGCACCGACACTCACGGGGATGAGGACCAGTCCGGCACCGACACTCACGGGGACGAGGACCAGTCCGGCACCAATGCTTACGGGGATGAGGACCAGTCCGGCGACGAGGACGAGGACCAGTCCGGCGACGGCAACGAGGAGCGGCGCGTGAATGAGGACGGTGGCCACAGCCACGACCAGCAGCACGGGCACGGGGGTTTCTCCACCGGCAGCTCAGACGTCAACCTCCTCCAGACGGCCGCTGCATCTGGGCCCGATGAAACCCTCGGCGCTGGCGCGCTCGCCGCCAAAACCACCACCTACGACCCCGATTTCAACGCGCGGCGGGACGCTCTGGCGCGGACACCGCAGGGGGTGGGGCTGCTTCGCATCCCTGTGGAGACAGCGGCGGAGGCAGCGGACGTGTTCGCGCCCCTCCGCCACAAGCGCTCCCTCGCCACGCAGTTCCAGACCGCGGAGCGGGAGGTGCCAGCCGCGCCGCTCGATCTGGAGGGCACGGGCAGCGGCCGCGTGGTGTACCGCTCGGGCGCGAACAGCAAGGATATCAAGGAGATCGTCAAGCAGGTCAAGGCCATGGGAGGCTCTCAGCCCGTCACCTGGCCAAAGACCAGCCTCGCCGGCCGCGCTCTCAGTGCTCTGGGATTCGTGCAGACGGGGGCGGCGGCGGCTGACGCGGCTGACGCCGCCGCGCCCGGTGCCGGCGCCAAAGCCAGCTCCGACGCCGGCGCGGGTGCCGCCAGCCACGCGGACCGGAGCACCGCCGGCGAAACCGCCGGTGCGGAGTTTGCGCCCGATGCGGAGGCGAGGCCGTCCTGGGCGGAGTCCTTCCTCCAGATGACTGCGGAGAGCGACGCCCTCCACGCTGCCCGCATCCAGGCCGCCATCGTCGGCCTCCCCCCCGCCGAGGCGGCGCTGGCTGTGGACGCGTGGGTGCGCAGGGCCAGCGCAGAGGCGGCGACTGCCCGCCAGCAGCTGCTTCGCCGCGCGATGCAGGCAGAGCCGCATCTACGAGGCTCTGCCGGCCTTGACGAGGAGCTCGCTGCGTCGGCGGAACGTTTCGCCGAGCAGGTGGGCAGCGGTTCTGACGCGTTTGCCGCGTCGCTCCTGCAGACAACTGGCTCTGCCAGCGGGTCCAAGGCTGGCCGGGCCCCCCTCAGCGGTTTCGAGGGCCTCATCGGGGACCTCGGGACCCTGCCCACCCCGAACTTCGACGCGGCGGAGCGGAGGGCAATGAAGGACGCGCGAGCATTTGCCAAGGCCCACCCCGACGTGGTCGCGGACGACGGCAACCCCATGGCCGAGGCCGCCGCCAAGACGGCAGAGTTTATGAAGAACTACCGATTCAAGAGCGACCTGCCTGCGGGCATGGACGCCGCTAAGCTCGTTGCCGGGGCGCCCGGCATGGCCGGCCCGGCAAGCGGCTTTGCGCCTGCGCCCGGCATGGCTGGCCCGGCAAGTGGCTTCGGGCCTGCGGGCGGCTTTGCGCCTGTGGGCGGCGCCGCCGCGCCCGAGCACATGCAGCAGCAAATCCAGGCCCAGCAGCAGCAGCTGGCCCAGCAGTACGGGGCCGGCGGGGCTGGGGCGCAGCGGTTTCGCGGTATTGTCGATATGGGCTTCGGAGGGGCGCCGACGGGCCCTTCGGCCGCCGGTGCTGGCTCTGCCTCCGGGAGCGGTTTCGCGCCCGAAAGTCCGGGCGCCGGGTCGTTTGCGGCGCAGTTCGCGGCCGGCGCCCAGGCGGCGTTCCAGGGCTTCCCCGCCGGCGTCGGGGCGCCAGGGCAGGCTCAGCCCCAGCCGCAGGCGCTGAGCGCGCCTGGTATCGGGGATGTGGGAGGCGCCGGACCCGCTGGACCCGGCTCGTTCTCCGACCCGCGTTTCGCCTCGATGGGCATGCCGCCGCAGCAGCAGGTGCCGCCGCAGCAGCAGATGCCGCCGCAGCAGCAGATGCCGCCGCAGCAGCAGATGCCGCCGCAGCAGCAGATGCCGCCGCAGCAGCAGGTGTCTGGGGCTGGGGCCGCCGGCCGCGACGCCCGCTTCCGCGCTGCCATGCCCGGCGGGTCTGGCGTTCCCGCCGCGGCGCCCTCCCGTCGCTCGGCGGTGGCGCCCCCTGCAGCCGCCAAGCGGGCGGCTGACGAGATGAACGAGTTCCGCTCCGCGCTGGTGGGCATCGCTACCGAGGCAACGCGGGGGGAGGGCCCCACGGCAGCGACGTCCGAGCAACGCTTCCGCCAGGCTCGCTCCTCGACCGACGACGAGACGTCGAACGACGGGGAGACGCCCACAGCCACCCCAAGCGCTGCCGCCCAGCCCACCGAGCCGGCGCCCGACGCCAGCGCAACGCCCAGCCTGGCCCCGCAAACGCTTGAGAGCATTGCCGCGGAGGAGGCCAGAGTGCGCGCCCGCGCCGCCGACGCGGCCGAGGCTGCGGTTGCCGACGCCGATGCCTTCTGGGCCTCCCACAGGCAGGAGCAGGGTGCGCTCGCGGCCACCGCGCACGATGCCGCGACGAGCGCTCTGGAGGAGGCGTACGGAGGCCCCAGCGGCGCGGCGAACAAGGTTCCCGACGTGGCGGCGGCGCTTCGGGGCGAGCCTTCCGGCAGCCACACGTGGGGCCTGCCGCGCAAATCGCCGCGCCACCTGCCCATGGACGGCGACGCGGCGGCGCGCGACCACCCGGACGTGTCGTACCACGGGCTGGGAGTCATCGGCGACCTTCACGGCGAGCCCGGGGAGATGGGTGGCCCGACCAACGCCGGGTGGACTGGCCTCAACACCTACCCCGCCGACGCGGACGACGCCCAGTACAGGCCGACGGAGGGAACTGACACGCCGGATTTCACAGGTGGGCGGTCCCAGACAACAGACAGGTCTCACCAGCTGACCCGCCTGCAGAAGGAGGCTGGCCTCAAGACTGACCCGTCGGTGACGGACCCTGCCGCGCTCAATTACAAGGCGGCCGCCACGCTGCCGGGCGTCAAGTACAAGACGGGCCCCCGCGAAAGCTACCGCGCGCTTTACCGCATGGAACGCCACAAGCGCTTCTACAAGCTGTACAACCACGTGATGGACGCAATGGACGATGTTTGCAAGGGCCTCATCCCGCGCCAGGTGGCCAAGTGGGGCTGCCGCACGCTCTACTCCCGCCCGGCGCGCGTGGTGGACTGGATGCTTCACGGCTACCAGGCGGACGAGGTGTGCGTGCGCGCGTTTGCGTGCACCGAGACGTTCTTCCTGCGCACCGAGTGATGATGCTCGGCCAGCCCTGTGCACGCTGCGGGCGGCGTCTGTGTGCTGTCGCGCAGCGCTTCGTGAATTTGCGTGTTCGCGTGCGTGCGTGCGGTTTTGGCCGGCTGCCTTTGCAACCGCACGCTTGCTTGCTCCATGCGGCCCCGGCCATGCACACACCAGCAGGCACCCGTGTGCCGCAGAGATTGGAGCGGGACCAGCAGTGCGAAGGTCCCAGTCGACTTTTGCTGGCCGGGCGGCAACTTCGTGGCACAGCGGCGCGGAGGCGCACGAGTCGCGTGCCTCGCAAGAACTCGACATCGTCGTCGCGCAGCCGCCCGTACCACCCGACTGAGCGGCCAATGCGGGCTTGGGGACGACACGGCAATTCCTCGCGGCCCCCGTGCCAGCAGCTCCCAGCTTCCCGCCCGGAAAGGGGGTGTCCGTCCGGCCAGTTGCTGTGGCTGGCATCAGCCTTGGAGCAGAGCATTTTTTGCGAGTCTGACCGCAGCACCGGCTCGGCTCCCCACTCGCTCCCAAGCGAAGGACGGATGCAAACCGTCCACGCCAAGGGCGGAGATCCACCGCCGCAGACCATGATGCAGCGGGTGACCGCGTTCATGAACCGCATCCCCGTGGTGGTGGTGAGCCTGGGCGGCAGCGGCCGTTTGCGTGCGCGCCTCGTTCGAGCCGTGCACCGCCGCCCACCGGAGGGTCGCGGCGCCCCGGCCCACACGGGGCGACAAACGACGCGGGCCCATGCGCACGGGTGGGCCTGGCTCTGTTCAGGCCGGGCGGAGCAAGGAGCAGGTGCGTTCGATTCAATCCCGCTCCCGTTCCCGGCCCTCAAGGACCGCAGGTCATGACGTTGATCAGCATCGGGCTGGCAGCATGGTCCATCTCGTCCGTTGTGACGGCCTTGGAGGTGCTCGAGGCCAAGACAAGCACGATCGAGCTCGTTTCCCAGACTTGGGAGCTTCAGCCGCTTGTGGGCATCACATTCGTGCAAGGCGTCAACGCGCAGTGCCCAACGAGCCACCCCGAGGTGCTTTCCCGGTGGAACTTTCCTGTGAGCAGCGCGTGTCCGTCCCACGGGGCCGCGCGATGGCGCTTCGGTCGCAAAACAAGCCTGCTCGCGCTCGTGGCCCGCTCTCGCGGCCCGCGCTCGCGGGGCTCCCTGCCCCTTGCTGTCAGCCCGTGCTCGCAACGTCTTCGCACCTCGCTCAAGCGCGTGTGCTCCGCCCGCTGCAGGGAGTCAAGGCTGGAATGTGCACCTGCCAGATTGGGGCGTTCGCTGTAGTCGACAACGAGCGGATCGAGCAGTTTTCGTCGCCTGGTCAATGCTCAGAGAACCAGAAGAAGACTCTGCCGCCGTGCGCGGAAGACCCCGAAATCGGGGCCATAAGCATGTCTCAGTGGGGCGACGCTGGCGTCATTTGCGGCGTGCGGGGCGGCGAGGCCGTCGTCAACACAGGCCCCGAAGTCGTGCTGCGCCCTGAGCCCAGTGACTCCGGGACCTGCCCGACTGGGTACCAGGTGTGCGGCACGGGGTCTCGCGATACGGCTTCGAAGATCTGCTTCCCTGCTGCGAGCGCGTGCCCTGTCACTGACTTGGGCGCCGTCACCTCCACGCCGACCGCCAGCGAGTTCCCGGGGCTCACGGGAACTGGGTTCTCGAACGAATCGCAGCAGTTTTTGTTTGGGTGGCAGAACCCAGCGGCTGCAGCTGTGATCAGCCTGACTGTGGGCCTTGGAGGCGTGTGCGAAGGGTCTTCGTCTGGCCTGAGCTACGAACAGTCGTCCGCGAACCTGGACCGCCTCGTGTCGCGCAAGACGTCAGACGAGTGCGCATTGGTGAGCCTGGCATCGCGTTGAGGAGCCTCGCGAGGCAAGCCCAGGCCGCCCGTGGTGACGAGAGTCGGCCACTCGCGGCAAATTGCTTGTTCGCTGTTGTGTGCCACCCTTGCCTCCGACTCCGCTCACAGGGCTTGGACGCAAGGTGGCAGTCTTGGGCGGCGCTGACCGAGCAGCAGGTCCTGGTCGCCAACTTTGCCAACAACTCTGACTGGTGCGGGCCGACGACACGCAACCAGTTCGCTTTCCAAGGCTTCGCGGGTGACCACAGCCCTCTCAACTGCGCTGACAGCGACGCGCAGTGTCTGGGGGTCATTAACCGCACACGCTGTAGCAAGCTGCTCAGCTACTCCAACCCGGCGCAGGCAAGCGTGGCCTCGAAGCCAACTCTGTACTTCATCCGCGAAGTGGGATGGAAGCACGACTGCGCTTCGGACCGGAAGACCTTCCTGCTGGGCATTCGCGGTCTGGCGGCCATCCCTGAGAACCAGCGAACCGTGACCATCATCAACATTGCATCAAACACAGTCAACATCCTGCTGCTGCTGCTCGTGCTGGCGGAAATCTTCGTCTTCCCTTGCATCTGGGAAGGCCGCAAGTATGACCCGACCAAGTGAGACAGTGCACCTCGTCAACTCCGCGATGTCGCGGCTCTTGCCCTGGCAGCGTCTGCGTGACCAGCTGCGCCACTCAGCAGCGCTTTGTGGCGCTTCATTCTCCCCCGCACCAAGTGCCACCGCAGCAAGAAGGGGTATTTGCCAGTGCTCAAGGTTGTGTCCGGGGCGGTCAGCAAGCTTGTCCGTTTCATTCCGCTTGTCATCTTCGTTGCCAGCCTGGCGTCGGTCGTGACGGCAATCACCAATGCCAGCAACGCCAGCTGCACGGACTCTGAAACGCAGAAGCAGCTGAGCCTCATGTCCACCACGCTGGTGACTGGCCTTGCTAGCAACATCGTCACGCTCGTCCTGGACGTTGTGCTGGTCGTCCAGGCTGGCCTGTCGCTGTACTGGCTCTTTTCCTCGTCGTCCGAGTAGCACGCTCGAACCCTCTCTCTCCCGCTTCGGGCCACCCGGCTCCTGACCCGCTCCGCTGCGTTCAATGGTGCCTTGCCTGTGTGCCGCAACTTGCACGGGCCCTGCGGCCGCTGCGTTGCATGCGTTTCGCCGACCTGTGCGACGATTGGAACGATGCCTGGCTGCGCGTGCGCCATCTTGCGCGGTGCTCCTCACGCTCGAAGCCAGCGCCGCTGCAGTGCTTGCGTTTCACCGATGCCGAAACATTGGGCTGGGCGGCGACCGCACATGCTGCTCTCAAGACCGCCACTGCCCTGGCTCAGCGGACCGACGCCGACCTCCCTGCATCGCAGTCTTGCGTCCCCATTGGCGGTGGCCCTGCTGCCGGGTTGAGCGTGGCTCGCAGCCCGAACGTGACTGCTCCGATGCTCTCAATCACGTGAGGACCCGCGTTGTCGCCGCTGGGTCCGCGGACATCGCTTGCTGCGACAGACGACTGGCTTCGAGCCACGGAGCCGGCGCCCGTCGCAGCTGCACGACGGCCAGGGCGGCCCGCGCTTCGAATTGACGCCGCCAGCATGTTTCGTGCCGTGTCGCGTGCAAACAACACCGTCCCTGTGACAATGGTTGCCGCCGTGAGCAGCACTGTCGCGTAGCCGATCCAGCCGAGCACCGTCCTGTCCGTGGTGAAGTCCACGTCAGTCGCGCCGCCCTCGGCTGCGCGCTCCGCTGCAGCTGCCGCGTCGGTTTTGAGCAGCATGCCCGTCCAGAACACAAACAGAATCGTTGCGAAGGCGAGCTGCTGCAGCCGCTGCGCGGAAGGGTCCTGGTACGGCTCGACCAAGTTCAGCAGCGCGAGAACAACTGCTGCCAGGAGAGCCGCCACCGCGACTTGGAGCGAGGATCCGGAGGGGACGAGGACGATGAGCGCAGACAGCGCCAGGCGGCGGAGCAGCTCCTCAGCCTCCCACCAGTACGCGCGGGGCGTGTACCCCTCGTACATGCTCCCCACGCGCAGCATCACTGCGTGCCGCTCGCGGATCTCGAAGAGGTCCCTTTGTGCCCACTGCGGGATGGACCCGGCCGGAGCATAGACAAGCCGCACCATCTGACGCTCTCGCTGCAGTCTGGCGGCCTCCGGGGTGGGCGCCAGAGCGCCGCGCCTGCCTGCTCCCGCAGCTGATAGCTTGCTGCTGCTCTCGGCTGGGCTGTGTCCCGCCACGCCCCGCCGACTGGCTTGCTTGCCAAGGCTGCGCGAGGCGGAAGAGTTTGGGATGTTCGGAGTCTCGCCTGGCTCTTGGCCGTCGCGCTTGGCGTGAACGAGCGTGCTCATGAGCGACTCGAGTCGTGCTCTGTTGGAGCTGTGCAACCGGTCCAACACGCCCTCTCGGAGATGGCGGTTCCCACGCTTCTTGCCATGGCCCAAATGGCCCTCGGAACGGACGGTCGAGGCCTCCGACCTCGGACGCTGGCCGGCCACGCTCACTCCTGTGGGCGCGAAGGCCATCCTGTCTGCTGTGCCCGTCGCGGCCCCGCCATGGCGGCCGAGGGACGCGCTTTGCAGCAACGAGCCAGGTGAGGCAACCGCCGCGCTGCGGAGCTCGGGCCTTGCCCGCTTGGGGCCCGGTAGGGCCAAGGCGCCGAAAAGCTCGTCTTCGGCCGACTTCGCCGCCGCCTCCTCTGCCTCGTCCAGCTCCCGCTGCAGCTGGTCCGTGGCCTGCTTGAGAGACACGAGGTTCCGGCGAATGTAGAGCACCAAAGCGACCGGGAAGCCAGCCGTGAAGCCGATCAGCACTGCCACTGCGTAGACCTCATGCGTGTTGAACAGGACTCCCGAGCACGGCTGCCTCAAGTCTGCAAGCAGACGGCGCTCGCCGTCGACGTCGACGCAGCGGAGCATTCTGAGGCAAGCCAACGAGACGGGTGCAAACACCACCATTGCCAAGAGAAGCAGTAGTCGCACAACCGCCGCTGAACTGACTGCATGCGCATCCGCATCAATCCGATCTTGCGGCGACATGGCAAAGTACTGGCGCCTCTCCTGGTCGCTGCGGGCCGCGCTCGCCTGCTGCTGCGCGGCTTCGGCCGCGCGCCGGCCTTCGAGGCTAGCCATGCGAGCAGCAGCGCGGCGGCGAGCAGCTGCCTCGCACGGAATGCACGCGCGCGACACAGTCTTGCCCGCGCATAGAAACACAGACCCGGACCGCGAGGATGAGCGCATCTCCAGCGAGCTCAAGTTGCGCCGGGCCCCCAAGCAGCACGCCGCACACACGGGCAGAACGTTGTCGGCGTCCCCGTGGTCGGCGGCGGCTTTGAGAAGGACAGTCATTCGCCGGGCGCGCTGCTTGGGCCGCGCGTTGCTCGGCGTGCCGGCCAACGGCCTTGCGTTCAGCGGCCGCGCGGAGGAGCCCCCAGGCGGGCTGCTATGTGGCACTCGCGCTTCGTGCTGGGCACGCGCGAGTGCTTCGGGCGCGGCGGCTGGGCTGCGGCCACTGCAAATGCATGCCCAGCAGCACCCTCTGGTGGCTGCGCAAGTTGCTGCCATGTCCCTGAGCGGCTCCGCAGCCGCGTCAGCAGACGTCCACAGCACGACCCAAGCGTCGGCTGCCCAGAATGCGAGCGCTCCCCAAAGCTGGCGGAGCGCAGGCGTTGCAGCCGAGGCCTTGGCTGTGGACCTCCGCTCGAGCCGCCGCCGCTTGCGCTGCTCAGCAGCAGGCTCCTGCTCCCGCTGACCGGCAGCGGTGCCGCCGTGTCGCAGCGCTGCCGGCCGGAAGCAGCAGCCACAACAGCAAAGGATCGACGCAATCAGGTGCACGCGCTGCTTGCACGTCGGCAACCGCTCCACGATTCGACCGCCCGCCCCGCAGCCGCAGCACGCCTCTGTCAGGTTCTGCGCGCAGTGCACGCACGTCTCCCTGGTGGCGTCCCTGCGGAGCATCACGCGCCCTCGGTGGCGACTTGTCCTGCCGAAGCCCGACTCCAGCTGATCCACAACGCTTCGCAGCTGAGAGGCCTGCTCCAGGCTCTGAAACCGGAAGGGCTTGGTCCCGTGCGCGACCGCTGAACTCTCCAAGTCTTTGCGGATCAAAGCTGTCGCTGACATGCTTGCCAGGCGCGTGGCGCGCCTGGATGCAGGAGCTTCGGCTCCCTCGAGCGACACCGCACCTCGGGAGCGAAGCAGCGGGTTCGAGACTCCTCTTTTCAGCACGTCGGCGCTGGGCAGCAGCGCGTGCTCGTCTGCGTCTCCGGCCTGTTCCTCGTCGCCGCCCCCTTGCGTGAACGACACTTGCCACACGCTGAGCGCCTGTGCCAAAGACGAGCTGCCTCGGATACTGGCCGTCACACTGGCGAAGCATCCCAGAGTGCTTGCGCACTTGGCAGCTCGACTGCGGAGCTTGCAGCGCGTGCCGGCGCCGACGATGCCCAGCAGCACAGCGACTCCGAGTGGCAGCGATACCTGAGCGTGGAAGCTTTCCAGGTAGCCCACAGGCTGGGTGCACTGGACGCGGGTGGCTTGCACCAGGTCGAACACGAAGATGCGCAAGCTGTTGACCGTGTCGGCAAACTCGACGGGCCAGGGGATGTCGTAGGCAGTCACGGTGGCCGCCAGAATCTGTGCAAACGCCAGCAGCACCTTGGCCTGGATGATGGGCAGAAACTTGCGCAGCCGCAGGAACACGAGCGCAAGGACCCCCATGGCCACGACGATTCCAGCTGTCATTGCAAAGGCCTGGGAGCGCTCTGGAGGGCATGCGGTGCATTGCTGGAAGGACAAGAAGAACCCATCCTTGCACTGCGAGCACAGCAGCCCGGAGTGGCCAAACCCGCACGTTGACACATTGGCAGCGGCTGCAGCCAGCCTTGCCTTGGCTTCCGCGACGGCCAGGGCGACCCCGGCAGTCGATGCGTGGCCAGTCTCAGTCTCGTTGAATAGGAGCAGGTCCTCGCCTCGCAGCGCCGCCGCCGTCGCTGACTGCTGCAGAGCCTCAGCGCGCAGCTCGCTACCGGGGGGAAGGACATCGTCAAAGAGCTCCCTGAGGGCCGATCCCTCTTGCAAGAGGGCGGGAGGGTCGACGGCAGGCACGGAGGCGGCCACCGGCATGCCTCCTGGACAGGCGGACTTGGTTGCGCACCTGTAGAACCGGCGCGCACTCTTGGCCGACGAGAAGAACTTCCCGGAAGACCACCAGCCGGGCAGGGCCGGCATATTGCCCAACGACGTGCGCGGGTGCGAGCAGTCAGCACCCGGAGGGCATGCGGCGCAAATCAGCTTCCCAGCCGCGTCAAGGGCCTCGTGCTCCGTCGCGGAACAGTCAGCGATCTCAAACTCCACTGCCGCTGGCCGGGAGTCGGCACTTTCTGAGATGTCGCCCATGCGCGCGAACACGCTGACCGAGTGCCGCCCCACCTCCAAACTGCTCAGGACGACGGTTGCCAGGCTGGGCGCCCTGGGTTCGCCCCCGGTTTGAACAGGGTACAATACCTCTCCCTCTGTGAACTCGGGCCTGCGATGGATGACGCCAACTGAGGCAAGGGGGGCACTCTCCCCGTCCAGCTGGACTTGCACGCGCAGGGCAAGCCTGCGAAGCGATGTGATTGCTGGCGGGGCAAGCAACACCTTCGATGTCGGCGTGACGGACGACACCACTGTCGAGAACACGCGGGAGGGGCCCTCGTTGCCCGCAGCGTCCACCGCCTTCACGCGAATGCTTGTGGTGCCCTCGGGCAGCCCCTTGAGCACAAGAGGGCCCGTGGCACAGGCCCAGTTCTCGCCCGCGGCAGGCGCGCCAGCCGGCGCGACGGTCAGCGGGTAGTTGCCGGCCGCCCCCACGAAGGTCGCGCGGAACCGGAAGAACACTCCCTCCCACGGGTCGGCCTGGGCAGCGGAGAATGCCGCCATGTCTGAGGCGCGAACCGCCTCCTCTAGCTCGGCGCACGCCTCGGGCAGCGCTCGGAACTGCCCGGGCAGCAGCCCCTCCGGGTCGTCCATGCCCGCCCCCTGGAACGAGGTGACTCTCGTCTCGAGGTCGGCGCTGAGGCCGTAGAGCAAGCTTCCGTCCACCGCGGCGTCGTCCGTGCGCCAGGCGGGCGCGATGGATGTGCCCACCGCATCCAGCACGCTCAGAGCAGACCACAGCTCGTAGCGGTATTCCGTGAGGCTGACAGTCATTTCTGCCGGGGTGGTGCGCGCCTCGGGCGCCGGCGGGGCGGTCGCATCTCGTCGCATCGCCGTGGGCACCGCCTCGCCAACGTTGTTCGCTGCGTCAACCGAGCGGAGCCACACGCTCTCGGAGAGCGTGTCGTCGGACCCGGCCAGCGAGGCGCTGACCTGCAGCCGGAAGAACCGCAGGCCGGGCGTGGCAAGCAGGGCCGTCGGCTCAGTCAGGCCGCGCTGCGATGCGACCGTGGGCAGCGGCCCGAACGCGGCGACAGAGGCCGGCGTGCCAGGCGGGGCCGCCTCGCCAAAGCCCTCGGCAGCGTCATGAGCGGCCGACGCCGCAAGCTCGGCGGGCGTTACCTCGTCGAGCGTGTACAGGGGCTCCTCGCCCCCGCGCCGAAGCGTGAGCCACGACTGCCCGGCCGGCACTTCCGTCCCGAGGGCAGCCCCGTTGCTCACCACCGAGCCCGCGAGCAGGCTGCCTGTGCCGCCGCCCCCGCTGCCCGAAGTACCGTCCGTCGGCCCGCATGCGGACGACGCCAGCACCGCGCGAGCGACCACCATCTGCAGGCGGCAGCCGCCCCCCAGGTCAGTCAGGTCGGACGGCGAGAGCGGCGAAAGCTCGCCACCGGTGTCCAGGGCCGCCTCCCCACAGGTCACGAGCATGCCAGGCAGCGTGGTGCCGGCCGTGGCGAAGGCTCGCGAGCCGCGGCGAGAGGCCGCGCCCAGCACTGCAGACCCAGCCTCGCCCTCGGCGGCTCGCTGCAGGGCGACCGTGTCATCGGACACGGCGACGGGCGGGGGCAGCAGCGGGAGCAGCACGGCCGACGGCGCAACGGTGTCGACGGCGAACCGGAGCCAGTCCGTCCAGGCGCCCGGGTTGCCCGCCGCGTCCACGCCCCGCACGCGCACCGCGTAGAGGCCGTCGCTGGGGCCCGCGTCGTCGGCCTGCTGCTCCGGCAGCGTGGGCTTGAGCTTGTTCGCGGCCGGCGCCGAGTCGCGCCACGAGTCCGCGGCAAACCTGTAGCCGCTGCTCGCGGGGCCCAGGCCGGACGTCCAGCGCGACAGCGAGCCGGCTGCAGCGCCGTAGACGACCGCGGTGCGGATGGGAGGCGGAGTGCGCGCCTGCTGGTGCCTGCGATAGGCGATCATCACGTCCATCACGCACCTGTCGTCCAGGTACCCGCCCGGCTGCCACCGCGCCCCCGCCCTCTGGGCCAGAATCACCGTGGCAGGGGCGACCTCGCCGCACATGGCGGTGAGCTCCATGCTTGCCTGGTCGAGAGACTGCACCGCGGGCGGCACCCGGCTCCCCGGCGGGAACGGGGGGCGCAGCAGCGACTGGCCTGCCGCGGTGGACGACAGCCCCCCCGCGGCCAGCCAGTCCAGGGTCGCCGGCGCCCCTGCAAGCAGGAGGCCGCTGGCTTCGGCGCCGGCCGTTGTCCAGTTGCCGCTCGTCCACAGCGCCGGGTCGCCGTTGGACTCGGCGGCGGGGGCCTCCAGCGGAAGCTGGGCTCCGTCGATGGCGAGGCTCGCGCTGATCGCGGCGCAGAAGGTCGCAGAGCCAGCACAGCCAAGCCGCGCTCGGGGCGGGTCCCTGTCAAGCACGAACGGGAAGGCCAGCGAGCGGTCGGCTGGCATGCCTCCGGCGTCGAACATGGTCACTGCCATGGCCAGCACGCCTCGCCGGGCCGCGCCCACTCCGGCAGTGGAGCCTGGTCCGCCCGCGCCCGCCGACGAGACGACCAGTTTTGCCACCCACGTGCTCATCAGGTAGGGGCCGTTCCGCATCGCGAACACGGCCTCCTGCGCAGGCAGCGCCAGGCCACGCTTGCCCCCCGGCACCAGCGACGTCACAGCAGCCGCTGCCCGCATCGCCGTCTCGTTCGGCAGCGGCCACGCAATCTGCGCGGTCACCAGCGCAGGGAAGGAGTCCACGAACTGCGCCGGCAGCTGCCGCGGCGGCGCGGGGGCGCCCGTGCTCCACCCTCCCACGAACGGGAAGACGGCCTGCTCAAGTTCCACCTGCAGCCGAACGTGGGCAGCGGCCGCAGCAGTCTGCGCTGCGACGAGGTAGGGGCTCGACGCGCTGGAGGACACCAGCTCCCCAGAGGCGGGCACGCCGCCGCGCCAGGACGCCGGATCGCCGGCCTCGTTGCTGCCGAGCAGGATGCCGAGCTTCTGCTGGCCCAGGCCGGACGGGATGCTGCTCCCGTTGGCCTGCGGGGTCGCCGCAGCCAGGGCGATGGAGTCCTCGTCCAGCAGCACCATGGACGCCTGGGCCAGGCTCTGGGCCTCGCCGCTCACCTCCACAGTCGCAGTGGCCCCCATGCGCTGGTCGCCGAAGAAGGTGTTCGCGTCCAGGGGTCCGTTGGCCGACATGCCCCTGAAGAGGGGCAGCGTCCGGGCGCACCGGCTGTCCAGCCCGTCGTCCTCGGCAAGGTCGGGCAGGTCCAGCGCTGCCTCGGCGGCGGGCACCAGCAGCGTGTTGGCCGCAAACCGCGACGTCCACGCCGAGGGGCACTGCTGCGACAGGCCCATGTTGGTGCCCTTGATGGAGAGCTGTGGCCCCGAACGGTCGGCGACCAGCGGCACTGGCGCCCAGGCCCCGACGTTTCCTGCCATGTCCGTGGCGCGCAGCTCCACGACCAGCAGTGTGCCCGGGGTCGAGGCGCGGCCCGCGGGGTCCTGCGGAGTTTCGCCCAGCCCGCTGATGCGAAGCGTGAAAGGGTGCTCTGGCGGCTGCGGATAGGCTGAAGGATCGAGTGCTGACACTGCAGAGGCTAGCGCTTCAAGGTCAGTCTCCACGTACATGGCCGCGAACTCGGTGCCGAGGGGCGTTCCGAGGTCTGACGCGCTCACAGCCGGCTGAACCGCTCCGCTGGCAACAATCGCTCGCGCAAGGCTGGCAGCCGGGGGCACCGCTGTTGCGTCCCCTGCGCCCGCGGGACCGTAGCCTGCGCGGACCCTGGCTTCCATCCCGGCGACGGGCTCCGAGGCCAGGCAGGTTATGGCGGTGGCAGCAGTCGAAATCACCGGGATCTGCAGGGGCGCCAGCCCGGCCAGGCCGGCCGCAGCCAGCACGCTGGAATCGCCGCTGGTGATGAAGCCGTGCGCTCCCGAGGCGTTGCTCAGGCAGCGCACTGACGGAAGCTCGCGGTCCACCCACCCAATGGACCGGGCGGTCGGCCCCCTGTTGCCAGCCCGGTCCACCCCGGCCGACGTGATGACGAAGGCCTCGGTCAGAGGGCCCTGCCCGACGCCTCGCGAGTCGAGCAGCGCGGCCACGCTGCTGATGTCGAAGCGCAGGCGCCATCTGCGTGGCCCGTCGGCGCTTGCTGCATCGGTCACGTTCGGGCCGGGAGCCGCCACGACGTGGGTCGGTCCGATCTGCGTGCCAGTCCTCGCCTCGGCGAGCGCGATGACGGCCCACGTGCGGGGTTCGGACGCGACGAAGTCGATGCTGATCATGGCAGGAAGCGTGTCGCCTCGGATGGCAGAGGCGGCGAAGAGTGTCGTGACGGCTGGCGGCGAGCGGTCGACTGCCACGGCGGCAGTGGCAGGCAGCGCCACATTCGCTTCGGTGTTCCCGGCGGCGTCTTCTGCGACGGCTCGAACCAGCAGCGTGCCCTGGGCAGTGGCCACCTCGGTAGAGGGCCCGCCTCCCGCCTCGAGCCACGCGGCGACCTGCTGCTCGGGCGACGCGATGGCCAGACGGGCGCCCTCCAGGCCGACGACGCCGAGCGCTTGCAGCTGCTGTGCTGACACGACGGCTCGAGGCTCCAGCGCAGGAGATGTCTGGCACGCGGCCGATGGGGCCAGCGGGAGCGCCCCTCCTGAGCCGGAGCTGGCCTCCTGGGGCCATCCCGGGGTCAGCGTGTCGGCCGGCAGCCGTGGAAGGCAAACCGTGGCCGTGACCTCGGGCACTCCGTCTCCGCCAGCCTGTGGCAGCGCAACTCTGTCGGAGAGCGTTGAAAATGTTGCAAAGGCAGAGCGCGGGAGTCCGGCCGCAGCGACTGCGGCTTGCTCCGGGCTCAGCACCAGCCCCGGGATGAACGCGGCCGAGGCAACAATCGACACTGCAGAGGAATCCTTGCATCGAACAGACACGCTCAGGGATGCAGCGTCGGCTGTTCTCGAGAGGACCGTGACTGGGGCGCAGCTGAGCCGGTCTCCTTGAGCACTGCCGCGAAGCTCAAACGGCGTTGCGTCTGCCAGCACCGACCCAGCGTGCTGCGCCGTAAACTGGGCAAGCCGAGCAGTTGCCTCCTCGAGGGTGCCTGGCTGCTGAGCAAGGGTTGCGTTGACGGCACCAGCCATGAGCTGAGCGTCCTCGCTGGCCCCAAGTTGAGCTGCTGAGGGACCAGCCGGATAGGGATCGACAGCGCTCCATGCGCTCTGCTCAGCGCCGGGGCCTGCCACGACAACCAAACTTGACAGTGGATTCACCGTGTCGATGACCCAATCAAACTCCGTCGCGTTCGCCTCAACCTGGGAATTGCCCAAGGAATCAGACGCCAGCAGCTGGATTCTCCACGTTCCATCGCGCAAGGGCCCAGCTTCCGATGCCGGCTTCACAGTCAGACTTTGCGCTGAGTTGGACCCAGACCTGCCCAACGACATCCGCACTTGGGTTTCTGGTCCATGAATCCCCCGACAGACTGGCCGCAGAGTGAATCTATGCGCCTCGGTGGTTGTCAGGGGCATGTCGCTCAACCGAGCGAGAGGCCCGACAACCACCCGCCGTGAAGCTGAGCCGATGGAGGCAGCGCCTGCGAGCATCCCACATTTGGTGCGAAAGCCCAAGCCAATGTGTGTGCTAACCGAAAACGGGCCGGCGATTCCGTCGCATTCCAAGGTCACCGTGTGGTTGACCATCGTTGCTCGCAGGTTGGATACCCAATACGATGACCGGGCGCAGTACGCGCGAGATGAGCCGAAGGAAGTAAGCTCAACGCCATCTTTGATCTCCACGATGGTCGCAGTGACCGTCGGAGTGTTGGACGTCCAGGTCTGAAGCTTGATGCCAATGCCACTCAGACCGGCATGCAGTTTCCTCGGCGTCCGCACAGCACTGGGGTCGCGCCGAGCACGAAGGAGCAGAACAAAGGCGCCGTAGCTGCGAGGCACGCGAACATAGCGCAAGAAAATCGACACGCCTTGCCGCCAGGTGTGACCTCGCTTCAGTGCCTCGCCGAGAACAGTTGAGGTATTGTCCCCGCTGATGAACCGAACTGCAGCAGCACCGGTCCAGGTTTCACTTGATGAGGAAGACGCAGGCGCGGCTGAGCCGCTGAATTGCAACAGTTGCCCTCTGTCCTTGTCATACTCGAAGCTCCACGCTTGCGGGTCAGAACTGCCTGGGACTGCTGCGATGGAGTCGTTGGCAGACCGAGCAGCGGCGATCACGGGGACCTCGGCCTCATCGCTCCAGTCTTGGTCTGATGAGTATACGATGCGCGCCGAGTCGCCCGCCCCGGGGGCCACCCCCGTCGTGATGGTCACCCCGGCTAGGCTCGGGAGGTTCGTTGAAGCGGTGTATGACGAGGAAAACAGGAGCTCGATTCCACCCCAATCGACGGCTTGCCGCACTTCGTTCGCCGGATCAGCCGCGACTTCGATGACAGCCTCCACCTTGCAGTTGGGGTGCGCAGAGTCGGATGCGACCTCTGGCCTTGCTGAGCTGCCAGCAATGGGGGCCAGTCCGGGAAGCTGGGCAGGAGTCAGCAGGGAGAGTGGGGTTGCGCAGCTTGCAAGCACAATGTGCAAGTCTCTCGTCGTGCCACCGCTGTCGTCTGATGGAGATGTTGCCGCAAGACGAGCGCAAGGCAACTCGACATCTGCTGACACTGCTCCATCAGGCACAAAAGCAGATGCGGCATCGGAGGGTGAAGTTCGAGCGAGCAGATCAACAGCGGAGGCCCCGTCTGCCCCGCCTGGCATGAACACGGCTGACTGGCTGCGAGGGGGCACGTTGGGGCGGTACCTCTGGGCCGGGAGCACCGCGAATTCCACCCGGGAGCATCCTGCCGCATCGCCGACGACGGGCTGGCTGGTAACTCCCGAGAGCGGGTGGGCTGTGCGGAGCCACAGCTTGTAGCTTCCAGGAGAGAGCGCAAAGCTTGGACGCCAAGTCCACAGGTCAGCGCCAGCCGCATCCAGTGTGACCCAGCCCCGCGAGGGAGGGACAGCAGGAAGACTCGCGGCCAAGCCCGGCCCAGCCGCTCCGCCAGGGGAGCCAGAGGCAGGACCTTGCAGTGCGGCCTGCATCACGAGCCTGTTTGGGCCGAACTCGGTGGTTTGCGGCCCGATGGCCTGGGCCACAACAAACGCCAAGCCGCCAGTGGTTATGACTGGCGCAGGCACGTGCACCAGTTTGGGGGAAAATGGCCGAGCCTTGACCGCTGCGGCTGCGAGGCTCGCGTTGTGCACCCAGGTTGCAGAAACCCTCGCCCCGATGTTTCCGAGAGCATCCGTGACCTGCTCCACGTCAAGGGTGTTGAGCCCGTCACGGACGTCAGATCCAACGATTGGTATGCCGGGAGCGATTGCCGTTCGCAGCAGCCCACCGTTGACTCGGTACTTGACGATGCATGGCTGGCCGGCAGGGTCAGCCTGGCCCCACTCGTCGACTTGGCTCGGCCGCCCGAGCAGCCGGTCCTCGTCGACTGTGCAGGAAACTGTGGCCATGGCAGCGCCCGATCCCCACCACGCGCCTGCTTCCTGGGCGGGCGACTCCCAGGCAGCTCCTGCCGCTGGCACCACCAGTGAGCCGATCCCGAACCCTGGGGCCGCTCCCGGCAGCGCAGCAAGGCCGCCCACCGGGTCATACGCCCACCCGGATGGAGGAAGCGACGTGATTCGGGGCAGGGGCGGCACGGTGTCGACAATCACCGAAGCGCCGGCCCCGACAGATTCTGACCGCCCCGGAAAAGCTTCCCACTCGTCCACAAAGGAGGCCCTGGCTTCAAAGTGAACCACGGCGGAGAGGCTTCCAGCCGTCCCGCCGAGCATGCCCGAGAGAGCCGCATCGAGCCAGACCACTTCGCTTGCAAACGCCACTCCAGCAGGCACTGCCCCCGTCGGACTCCAAGTGCGTCCGTCAGGCTGCAGGGTTGGGTTTGCAGGGGCCAGGGTCACGAAAGCACCGGTGCCGTCGGCTTCCGCCAGGCCCGAGCCCTGGAGAACTCCCGCCCGGAGGGAGCCCGCTGCGCCGGCGCGAGTGTCGACCGAGAGCCTGCCACGGAACTCTCCGCTCGCAGCCGCAGTCACGACGCGAAAGCCCACGCGGGTCGAGTTCACAAGCGGAACCACGCTCCCTGTCTGGCTCTCGTCCGCAAGCACTGTCAGCGGGGAGACGAATGGCTCCCCGCTGCGGAGGGGCCGGAACTGGCGGAACCTGGCTGGGGTCGTTTCGTCTGCTGAGACGTCCACAACGACCTCAACGCGCGTTGCAAGGCAGTTGGCTGCTCCAATATCGTCCGCCAGTGTGGCACTTTGATCCCCGGTGGCGTTGCTGCTTCCCTCAATCAACGTAAACGCCGTGGTCTGCAGCTCTGCGAATGGCGCCATGCCAAGGCGGTACCGGAAACCACAGGCGCCGGCGGGCGTTCTCTCGATCCCGCTGGCGTCGTGCTTGCTGCACCCCAGCTCGAACTTGGCAGTCGTTGAGCGGACGTAGGCAGCCGGTCCGATCTCCACTTGCGCCACCGGGGGTACGGCGTCATGAACAAGCGTGAGGGACGCGGGCGACCGCGAGCACGACCCCTCGCTGTCGCAGCACCGCACCTCCACCAGCCACGACTGCCATGTCGTCCCCTCGTCGGCAGACAGAGCAGGCGAGAAAGTGCCGCTTGGGGCACGGTCCGCTGCGGCGGCAAACCGCTCGCACTGCATGCACCCGTTCAGCACGCCATGCTCGTTTGGCGTGAGCGGGTCCCTGCAATGGTACTGAGCGCACAGGGGCGTCATGCTCGCGTCTGCCGAGGGCTGGGTCGCTTGCCACTCGCCCCCGTCTGCACGCCACTCGACCGCGGACAGCAGCCGGGCGATGCCATCGCTGCCGCCCGCCAAGTCGAACGCGCTGTCCGCCTGGGCTTCCCTCACGATGTCCTCCGTCGCTGACTTCAAGCTTGTCTCGTCGGCACCACAGGCCACGTGGAACGACGCCGACGATGACGCTCGAGTGGTCCACTGCGACTGGGCGGTGGGCAGAGCAAAGGCTGCCAGCGGGGGAAGTGGCAGCCCCGAATCGTCGGCGGGCTGCACCCTCACGGGAAACACAACTGAGCCGCTCCTGCCCCACGCATCCTCGACTGCGACCAGCAGCCACTGCAGTGTCGGCAGGCTTGGCAGCGCAGGGGAGGGAAGCAGAGCGTCCAGGAAGCCGCCAGCCATGGGGCCCACCCACCGCCCCTGCGCGTACCCCGCTGCGGCCGTGTCGTTTCCTGAGGCGGCAGTGAGCAGCGACGCTGCGCCCGGCACTGCCAGCCCTTGCACCGGCGAGAGCCTTGCTCGTGCCGGCGGCTCAATGGCCTCGACCTGCGCAGTGACGTCTCGCAGCAGGAGGCGCGTCGAAGCTGCCAGACCAGCTTCGGATGGAACGGCAACTTGCGCCGCCGAGGGCAGAGAGAGGGCGGTCGCTGGTGACGACAGCGCCAGCCTCGCCGTGACGCCGTCCACGGCGAGCCGCATGGTGAGTGGGCGCCCCGCAGTCGTGAACAGGCCCGGGAGCGACGCGATGCTCAGCGCTGGTGCGGGCCGGGGCGCGATGGCAAGCAAAAGTGCGACAGTCGAGCTTCCGGAGCCTTTGAGCTTGGCGTCGCCAATGTTGAACAAGAGCGACTGGTCGCTCTCCCATGTGTCGCCGTCAAACCCCCACCTGTCTCGGGACGCTGCGAGTCGGCGAGCGCCTCGCTGGCCTCGGCTGCTGGTGCGTGGGACACTCGAGCAGTTCGCCTGCTGGGTGCTGCATGATCGCAGCGAGCGCGCACGCCGAGAGCCGGGTGCAGCAACCGTCGACGGGTACGCCCCCACCAGGAGCAAGGACGCGCTCAAGGCTCCCGTGGGCACAGGCGCGGCAAGCGCGTCAGCCGCGCTCCCACCGGCAGCAGACGCCAGGGCCGGGAGCAAGCAGCCGGCTTGAATGTTCAGGATGTTCGCCGTGTCACTCGCCCGATCCCCCGGGTCGCCCAGAGGCTCCACAGCCAGCGTCACGCCATCAGCCGGGCCAAGATGCCACAGGACGGGGGCTGCCGCAGTGTACGACGACAGCGAGCACAGCCCCTCCACCTCGAACGTGGAGTCGACATAACATTTTGTGTTGGAGGACATTTTCAGATTCACCGAGACCCACAGGTGGTCGTCGCCGCCAGCCGCGCCGGCTGCCGCGCCTTGTCCGCGGGGGGCCGCCTTTTCCGTCGCGCCGACCCAGGCTGCCGGCTCGCTGAAGCCTGTGGCAAGATGACCGGCCACGGCGCCAGTGGCAGTGTCGGTGGAGCCTGCTTGCGAGCCCAGAGACCGTTGCCAAAGCAGCTTCCCTGCACCATAGCCGGCACTGCTGTCCTCGACCGCCACGCATATAGGCAGGGACCCTGTCCTGTCCAAGTTCGCGGGCAGCGCAGGATAGGACGGGTTCTGCTTCCCGAGGGACAGGCCCTGCGACTGCGCGTACGCCGCGCGAGAGAGCCGCCCGCAAAACACGACCACGCCCCAGAGCCCGTCTGGCGAGTTCTGCGGCGCCGTCGCGCCTCGCCCCCAGGGCGCGATGCTCGCGTCGGCGCTGGCAAGAGATTCCTCCCTGGTGAAGTTGATCCGCGCAAAGGTCGCCGAGGTCAGAAGCGTCCCTGCGAGTCCGGTGGTCACGGCTGGGTCCCCGACCCAGGCAGCGCACTGCTCAGGGGGTGCACCCGACGCGGCGCTGAAGCGGAACAGAAACGGTCGCGGCCCCAAATTCGTCCCGCTCACGGCCGAGAAGTCGCAGCGCAGGGGGCTGCCAAAGTCCGGGACGCCGACGCCAACCTGGCCATTGGGACCCAGCGAAGTGCGCGCGTACGCTCGCCCGGCAGCTGCGGGCGTCAGCCCCGCGACCCACAGATGCTGTCCGGTAGCGAGTATTTCCAAGGCGCCAATTTCGTCCCGGTTGTAGCTGTTGGCTTCCACCCCGTGCTCGATGACCGCGAGCCAGTCCGCGACGCCGCTGCGCTTCGTCGCGGATAGGAGGGTGAGCGCCCCCCGGCCCCTTTCGAAGTGCCCAAACGAAGCGGCGTTGTAGTTGAGGCGAATCAGCTCCGCGTTGCTTGCCGAGTTGGCCGCGGCCGCCAGGTTCATGGCTGCAAACAGCCTGGGCTGCGTCAGCGTCACTGCGCTCGAGTCCGCTGGGGCCAGGGATGCTGCCAGGAGGACCTTGGGCACGCCCGATTGCAGCGATATGCCGTCTCCCGTGAGGTACATGCGCACGCCGATGTCCTCTGCTGCCGGCATGGTGGACAGCTTCGCAGCTCCAGAGTTGTACACTGGCCGAGCCACGATGTATAGCAGTCTTTTGTCATCCAGCTGAATCTGGAACAGGCGCTCGTTGTACACCACGGCCGGCGGGCCAAGGAGTTCGCCGTTCTTGGACGTCGTTGTAAAGGCCGCCGCAAGCATCGGAGAGGCGTCGTCACTGCTGCCACTGGGCAATGTTGACGGTGTCGAGGTCGGGATGAGAGCGCCTGCCAGGAGCTCCGTGGTGTCCCGCTTGGCGCCAAACGCCATAATCCAGTCCCAGCAGCCGGACCCAAGAGCGTCGGGGTCGGAGCCCTGCTCGTCACGCCTCACAAGCCCCATGACCGGGACAACCGAGGTCTCCGTGAACGTGTCCAGCATGACTGTGTCGCTCCCAATGGACCCGGGGTCGAACCAGTGGCCGGACGGGCCAGAAGCTCCGCACAGGCCGACGGTGAGCGGGTTGCACTGCGCCACCACAGCAATTCTTCCCAGTGGCATGGGAGCCGCAAAAATCGACTTGCATGGCATGAAGGTGCTGGTCGAGGCGCTAGGATGAGCCGAGTGCATCACCGCCTCCCATTGAATTCGCCCGCCCGACGCCTGCATGCCCGGCAGGGCGTTTAGCCGCTCCGGCGTCTGAAGCAAAGGAGCGCCGCCGATTGAGGCGGCCAGCCACGCGCCTGCCAAGAGAGCCCCAAGGTGCCTCTGACGTGCGCCGCGTTGCTTGCAGCCCGCGCGCATGGCACGGGGGACGGGCCGGGGCGCAGGCAGCTCGCCGGCGAACGTTGTTCCTGCCCGTGCGCCCGCTCCGTGTCTCGACGCGTGTCAACTGCGGCGCCGGCTCGCGGCGGGACAAGCCTCGCGCCGGGGGAGCACGATGCGCAAGGCGTGCAGTGCCTGCGGCTGCCGGCCCGGCCTCGCGCCCCCTCCCGGCCTGTGACGCACGCCTTTTCCGTGTCTGCTCGCCCCGGCCGCAAGCGGCAGAGCAGCCCCCCATTTCCGTCCTGGCCAGGCACGCAGGACACACACACACATGCAGCGAAGAGCCCGGTGCCCTCGACCTGTCGGCGTCGGTGGGTTTTGGCGTTTCGTAGTGCGGAGCATCGTGGCTCCCCCGGCAGCAGACAGGCATTCGAGTGCGGCGCGCGGTCGTCGGCGAGGAGTGCGAGCTGCGCCAGCTCTTCGCGCGCGCGGCTCAGCGCACGAGACCAAGCCAAGGCGGCCGCAGCGACGGGGACTACGGCATCTGTTGTGGAGCTGCTGCGCAGCCGCGGAATGGCCGCCAAGCAGGGCGGCCGATTCCCAGCTCAGCATCGGCAGCTCTTCGCACAGCCACGTCCCAAGATCGCCGCACGCAGCGCACCCACGCCCCGGCGCGAGATTGCTGCAGCAAGCAGCCCCAACAAGTCAGCCTCGACCGGCACTAGACGGGGGGCTTGCCGCCGCAGCCGCGCGCTCAAGCCTGCTCCGCCACCTTGCGAATCTCGTACCGAAGCTTGCACTCGTCGCTGCCGTCAGGGGGCGTGCGGCACTCCACGAACCACACCACACCGCCATCGAGCACGTTTTCTGGCACGGGCCAGTCCTCGCCCACTGTCGAGGCGGCTGCGCAGCCCAGCCGCGACGGGTTGTTGGCGACTTTCTGGGCGGGAGTGCCGAACTCGGTTGCGTTGCGAAACCCCGAGAGAGTGGTGGCCCACACCTGTACCACGCCCCCCACAGCCACCCCGTCCAGCGCGCCGTCAAGCGCGACCGCCCCCTCCCAGTCGCCGCACTCTTCGCGCCCTTTGCACTCGCCGCGCGCCTCGATGACCGCCATGGCACCCCGGGGGAGCGACTCTGTCCCCGAGAACGAGATCTTCTCCCCAGCGGCGCCGCCGGCCCCACCAGCGTCCGCCTCTGCGCTGCCAGCGGCGCCCGCAGCAGCCTCGTCCTTGAGCTTGAGAAAGGCTTGGCACTCAGGCTCGTTCACCATGCCGGCCGCAGCCGCCGCGGCCGCGTCGGCGGCCACTTCCGCGCGCTGGTGCGCGCTAAGCTCTGCCGTTTGCACTTCGGGGCTCTGCCACACACCCCGCAGCAGCTCGCGGGCCTCGCTTGCCTCGCGAAACCGCCGCAGAGCCGCCGATCCCTCCTTTGCAACGGACAAATCCGGGGAGAAGGACTGCCTGACTGACACGAGGCAGCGGCCCCCCTCGGGGCTGGAGCACACCACCACAGCCGTCATGCCCTCGGTGGCCTCCTCCGGCAGCGCCTCTGCGCGCGTCCGGAAGCAGCGCACCGGCCGGGACAGGGTGGTGATGTCGGCAGGATCCGAGGCCCCGAGGTGCCGCATCGGGGGCCCCTCGCTGTCGTCCGATGCGTTCGCAGAGGAGGCCTGGGCTGGCCCTGCCGCCTCGTCTGCGTCGTCCGCCAGCCGGGGGCAGTCCGGCTGGACGCCGGGAAGCTCCGCGTCAACGGCGCAGAGCTCGACGTCGCCCCCACTTCCCACCTCCGCCGCGGCAGGCAGGTCGGGGCTGGGGGTGTCCTGCTCGAGCCGGGATGGCAGCGGCGCTGAGGTCTGCCACTCTGCGCCCAGCAGCCCGTAGAGGTGGGAGTGGGTCAGGTTGGAAGGATCCGTGACGCCCTGGAGGAACTGGTTCGGAACGTGGAAGACGTCGACGGCAGAGCCACCGTAGGCGAGGACGGTGAGTGCGTAGTCCCTGCAGCCCGTGGTGTTGCCGCAGCCGTCCACGCGCAGGCGCAGGCCCTCATCGCTGCGCAGAGGGAGGCCGTGTGTGGGCGGGGGGGAGGGCGTGGCGGCGAGCCAACAGGGGGGGAGCGCCATGCAGGGCGGCGAGCCAACAGGGGGAGCGTGAAGCAGGGCGGCCCGCTCTTGGCCGGCGGCAGGTGGCGACGGCGACGGTGACGGCGGCGGCCCTGTGAGGCCAGGGCCCGCTGCATCCCGGCGGCAGTGTCTCACGGCATCATTTGGATTGTGGACGAGGCGGGGCCCGTGGTGCTGGGGGCCTCGCAGCCGTCCAGCGCGACTGAGGGCGACGGCCCGCACTCCTTGACCCTGTCCAGCTCGCCGTCGTGGGAGATGGCCTTGGCCGCGTCGCAAGCGCCGTCGAGCTTGATGCCAATGTCGATGCTGCACCTGCTGCCGCTCTGGGCGCCGGCGGCGGCGGCATCGGCGTCCTGGCCGGGGTCGCCCGAGGGCGGGGCACGGTCACACGCGAAAACGATGAAGAACGGGTCGGCGCTGGGGGGCGTGGACTCGCCCGTCACGTCGAAGCACTGCGTGCCCCGCACGCTCCAGTTGCCCAGGCCCACTAGCGGCCCGCCGGCCTGAAGGTTCTCAAGCATGGGGGCAGTCATGCCAAAGACGCTGAACGCGGACCCTTGGCGCATGGCGCGGGCCACCATGCTGCGGCTTCCGCGGCGACGCACGCAGTCACAGCGTGGGGAGGCGGGGGAGCGTTGGCGGCACGTGGCGCGAGCGTGGCAAGCAGAACTGGGGGCGCGGCGGGGCGGCCCATCCGCAGGCCCGCGCACCAGGGGGGCCTGGTGGGCCAGTGGGGGCGGCGCCCACGACGCCCGGCGTCCTCGCTGCTCCAGCCGGCGGCGCCCGAGCAGGGAGCCAATGACGGACCGCAACTCACTCGACAGACTTGCAGCCGTGGCGACCGCAGCCGGACACCGGCAGCGGGAGGTAGCCCCCCACGTGCACCTCCAGCCGACGAACCTGCGCGAATCAAAAGGGGAGGCGTGGCGCGCAGCGCGGGGGCTCGAGGGCGGCGCGCGATGTCCCGACGCGTGGCGGGCGATGCAGGGGCGATGGCGAGCGCAACGCCACGTGCACGCGCCCCCCCCACGCCGCGCGGCGGCCCCGCTGGCTCACCAGCCGCTTGTCCACCGTGACCAGGTCAACTGCGCGAAGCAAGAGCACGCGGGCAGGGCGTCGTTTGGGCGGGAGAGGGCGCTGGGCGGGGGCCGCTCCCCAGGGCAGAATTGCAACTGGAGCCGAATCGCGCTGGGCGACAGCTGCGGCTTGCTCACCTGGCTGCCGGCACTCGGACAAGGGCAGGGACCACGCGGACGCGAGCTGGGGGCCCCAGCCGCAGAAGGCCGCCACGCAGGCAGCGAGCACACTCGCCGCGACGCTGCGCATCGCGGATCGACAGGACGAGTGAGCCGAGCGTTCACAGGCTGGCAGCGCAATATTTTACCGCCGCCAAGTATCGCACGGGCCGCCGCGGCGGCCAATCTGCCGGAGCGAGAGGAGGAGGCCCGGGCAGCTCCCCGCTGCGGACTGCTGGGTGTGCGCGCCACATGTTGGGGCCTTTTCGTGGCCCCGAGGACGGGCCCTGTCCGGCCTTCGCTCTCGCACTGCGGTCGTGGAATCGTTCGCTCTGCCGACGAGCAGAACGCGCCCGGGCAACCCACTCCCCGCACGCTGCTGGGCGGTCGGCCAGGCGTTTCCGCGCCACAGCAGCCCCGGTTCTGATGTCCGGCCGCGATGGCGGGGGAGAGGTTGCCGATGTTTGGGTGTACTCGGGAGCGGCTGGTGAGCGGGCCAAACAGAAGTTGCCGCACCGCTTTCGCTGCGCCGGGGCCCACCGTTGCCTGTGCTGAATGCGGCGGGTCAGCTGCGGGTCAAGTCCCTTTGTCTGGTCCAGTGTTGACCGTGTTGCGCAGGGGTGGCCGTCGGAACGTTCATGCTTTACGTTTTGGTTGGCGCGTGCTTCAGTGAGACAGGGGGTGTTCCTTCGCCGCTCCCGCGCGACGCGCCGCTCGCCCCTCGGCTGCCTCGCACGGCCGGCCACGCCGCCTGGTCGCCCGACCAGCGCTGCATGCCGTGTTGGAGGCTGGGCGCATCGGCGGTGTCAGCGGCCGAGCGCACAGCTGACACTTGCGGGCGAGCAGGCGAGTGACCCGCGAAGCAGCGTTGGCGACATGCTGCCGGCAACCCGTCGTCTGCGGCACCGCAGGCTACTTCCCGCGGCCCAAGGGGCTCATCACGCGCGAGATGGTGTCCAACCTCTCGGCCCTGCTGATGCAGCTGCTGGTGCCGTGCATGCTGCTGTCGGCGTTGGGCCAGAACCTCGACGCCGCGACGCTTGGCCAGAGCGCAGGCCTGGTGGTGTGGGCCACCGTAAACCTGCTCATCTCCTTCGTCATCGCGTACTTTGTCCTCCCGCGGTGCGTTCGGGTTCCCCAGCACCTGTTCGTTCCCTTTGTGCTCGCCCTAACGTTTAACAACAGCGGATCCATGCCCATCGTGCTGCTTGAGCCCTTGGCGCGGAGCCCCGCGCTCGCTGCCGACCCCGACGCGTATGACCGCGCCCTGGCCTACATTTGGGTGTACGGGCTGGTATGGCAGGTCATGCTGTGGGGCTTCGGCGCCCCGGCGGCGGAGGAGGTGGGGGCATCACTGGCCGCCGCTCGCCTCTCGGCATCTGCGCACGACGAGCGCCGCGAATGCGAGGAGGGCGGGCCGGACGCGCTGCCAGCGAGCTTGCCATGCGACGTCGGCCCCGCCGCGCAGCCGCCTGCATCGGCCCTGCGCGACGAAGAGATGGCACCAGCAGCCTCCCGCGGTGTCGACTGCAAGGCGTGCCCTGCAGAGGCGCCCCGGTGTGCTGTGCCGCGAGACGCTGCGGCCAGCCCGGCCCCATCCGGCATCGTTCCCGGAGGCGCGGCTGCGGTGGATATCGGCGCAGCAGCCACAGCGCCGTCGGGAGCTGGCCTGCTGCACCGGCGCTCCGCGAGCGACGCTGCCGCAGCCCCGCCGAGCCGTGCAACGCCGACCCAGCAGGGCACTAGCCGCTCTGCGGCGTGCGCCGGTCGGTGTGCTCGCGTGGCCAAGCAGGTGCTGACGTCCCCGCCCGTCTTGGGCATCGCTGGCGGGTCGTGTCTGGGGCTCGTGCGCCCGGCTGGCGACGCGCTCTTCTCGCCCGCAGGGTCGCTGGCGCCCGTGGGCTCGGTCATTTCCACGCTCGGCGCCGCGATGGTGGGGTCATCAAACCTCGTGCTGGCAGGGTCGCTGTACCATGGGTCCGTTGACACCCTGGCGAGGCTCCGCAGGCGTGGCAAGCTGCCCTGCGCCGCTCGCCCATGCCAGGCGCAGGCCCCTCCGCCGATGCAGAGGGCAGCGGCGAGCGGCGAACTCGCTCCGCGGTCAGCGCCAAGCCAGAAGGAGGGCGGGGGCAGCGCCGCGCCCGGCCACTCGCGGAGCGGCGTGTTCGGGAGCGGCGAACCAGCGGCGCCTTCTCGAGGCAGCCTCTCGCTGGAAGTCCCTGAACCGGCGGGCGAGGAAGGGCTGTCCGCCACAGCGATGGCGCTGGTATTGGCTGTTCGGCTGGTGATCGCGCCCGCCGTGTCCTTCGGCCTGTATGCTGCCGCGATGGCGCTGCAGGTTCCGCTTCTCGTCCCTCCAGGAGGGTCCATGGCAAGCCCCGAGGCCGCCGCCGCAGGGACTGACCCGATCATTTTCGTCGTTGCGCTGGTTCAGGCGTGCACGCCCTCTGCCCAGTTTGCGCTTGTCATCACGCAGCAGGCCGGCCTCTCGCGCGCCGCTGAGTCGCTGAGCTTGTTGTATCTTGTAATGTACCCGCTCAGCCTGCTGACGATGCCCGCCTGGATCACCCTGGCCTTGTCGCTGGTGTTTGGCAAGGCCTGACGGCATGCCTGACGGCATGCCTGACCACGTGCGACGATTGCGGCGCGAGCGCGTGTTGCGAGTGCGCGCCGCGCGATCCAAGCGTGCAGTACCCTCTTGCCGACGGCTCGCGGCGCTGCGGCGTCACCAAATGCGCTGGTTAAGCTGGCATGGGTCAGCTGGGTGCGTGCGGCACCGAGGCGCTGCGGCCGTCGGGGCTAGCGAGCGAGAATGAAACGCGTTGGAACAGAGTCGCTCACGGCAGCGAATCGCAGCCAGCCGGGCAGCGGGCCCGCCAGCCTGCCAACACCCGCGATTGCACCCACACCCGCGCATGCATGGCTGATGATTCGGGGCTTGGGCTCGCCTGTTGCGGCCACGGCCGTCGACTGCCGCGTGCTGCGGCTACGCTCCGCCAAAGCAGCCCGTTTGGGTCGGGCGGCTCAGAAGCGGCGGATGCGGCGCCGCGGCGAGCTGCTCGCGCGCTGCCTGCCCATCGCGGCCGCCGCCTGCTCGTCCTCGGCGTCGGAATCGTCCGCCTCAGCCTGCGCGACGGCTCGGCGCGCAGCGGCCTCCTCCGCGGCCGCCTCGTCCTCGGCGGCCCTGCCCCACGCACGCACGCTGCTTCCGGCGCCGAACAGCGAGGCCCCGAACGCCGCAGGCATGGGCACCTCCCAGGGCGGCAGCCGGCCGCCGTGGCGGTCGTGAATGAGCCAGCAGAACAGCCCGATGGCTCCCAGCACATCGGAACACACCACCTGCACCGCGCGCTCCCCCCCGCCGACGGCAGAGCCAAGGTGGCCCTTGGACGACCCACTTCGTGAGGCCCGCATGCCGGAGGCCGGCCTTCGCGGCTCTGCCGGAGAGCGCAGCCCCGCGAACACGACCGATGCTTGGAAGTTGTCCGGTGCCGTGCCGTGCGCGGGGGAGCCCCCCAGCAGCACGATGTGCGGGTGACCCGCCAGTGACAGCTCCTCCGCCTCCGCCTCCGATACCGGTGCCCGCGTTCGCACGTACATGTCGGACCAGGGTGTGGCGCTGGCGCTGGCGCTGGCGCTGCCGGCGGCGGCAGAGCCAGACTCGTCGGCGTGGTCGGCATCGGCGGAGAGACGCATCGCCCCGCCGCCGCTGCCGCCGCCCTGCACGGACGATGAGGACGTGTAACCGCCGCTGCCGCCGCTGCCCGACGCCCCACCGGCCGTGCCCAGCGACACCGCCGCCGCCGCAGCAGCCGCCGCCGCGCGCGCTGCTCTGTCGGCAGAGCCACCGCTGGAGTCTCCGGACGTGAGGGCCTCTGAGAAGGGGTCGGCTGCGTCGTCCAGGCGGTCCGTGAGAGCCGGTCGCGCGGTCGGCCTGGTTTCGCCGGATCCTTCCTCCTCCGAGCGGTTTCGCCGGTACACTCTGACGAAGGCGTCCATGTACGACTGGAACCAGCCGAACACGATCCAGTCGTCGCTCACGCCTGGCAGAGCCTGCCGAAGTGACATTCCCGCAGAGCTCGCAGCGTCGGCTCCTGCCATCTCGAGCGCCTGGAGCCGCTCGAGGGCGACGCGGAGGCCTGCCGTGCGCGTGGCGGCAGCGGGGGGCACCGGAAGCCACGACTCGATGGCCGCCTTCTCGGCCCAGAGGTTCATCGTCACGCGCTGGATACCGGCTCTGCCGGGGATCCTGCCGACGTGGGAGCTGGTTCCGAAGGTCGCCTTGGATCCGTAGCCGTCCATCGCGCCCCCATCGCCTGCCAGTCCGTCGTCCATCAGGGACCCTGCCAGGCCAGCGCCGCCGCCGCCGCCAGCGCCGCCGCTTCCGGCCGCACCCCCGGCAGAACTATCCGCCGAATACTTGGCGTCCTTGATGGCGAGCGACGTGGCCTCGGCCTCGCTGGGACGCACCGGAACAGCCGCTCGGAACACTGCCTGGATCGCCTCGTCCGCCTCAAGCAGGACGTAACGGATAGCCTCGTCAACGGTCATCTCCGACCCGTAGGCTCTGCCTCGCCCGCCACGGCCCCGGCTGCCCAAGCCACGGCGAAGGGACATGTCCCCGGCAGAGCCGACGCCCTGCTCGAGCGCCCGGATGACGTCATCACTGGCCATCCACCGTGACGCCATCCCGCCGGCAGCGCCTCCGGCTCCGATGGCGTCTTCGTCAGCCACAGCGAGCGACACGTCGCGCTCACGCCGCCGCCGGAGGAACGCCTCCGAGATGGTCGGGAGCCGACCCGACTGGCTGCACCGGTCGGCGATGCCGGCTGCGTTAATGCGAAACGGCAGCAGGGTGTTGTTCTTCACTTCCATACCGAGCGACGCGGCGGTTTCGCGGCGGAGTGCCTGCAGCTGGGCCCCGTTGAGGCCCCCCGCGGCCCCTCGCATGGTCGAGAGCGCAGCCCATGGCACCACCAGCAGACCAAGATCCGTGGTGTGGACACTGGATTTTCCGGCAGAGCCCACTCCTGGTCCGGCAGAGCCTGCAGAGCTGACACCGCCCCCCGCTGACCTGGCCGCCCAGGAGTCGGCCGCCGGTGCCGGGGCGTAGCGAGGACCACTTCCGGCCATCGCAGCCGCCGCCGCCGACGCCGCCGCCGATGACGACGACGACGACCACGACGACGCGCCCATGCCCCCGCCGCCGACGTCGGACCCGAACCCGTAGCCGCCCCGGTCGTCGCCGAATGACAGGTACGTTCCACGGTCGAAGTGGGTGGCAGAGCGGCCGACTGGTCCGTCGGTTCCGGTTTCGCCGCTGCCGCCGTCCCGGGCCGACTTGAAGGCGGCCGCGAAACCGCCCATGGTGGCAGAGCCGCCGGCCCCGCCGAACGCGAAACCGCGGTGCTGCGCGTGAGTGCCGGAGCCCAGCGAGGCGCCTGCAAATCCCGCAACGTCGTCGTCGCCGCCGTCGCTCCCGTACAGGCCACCGGCGCCGCGGGCGGCGGGGTCCAGCCCCTGCGCGTGCAGCCTGCGGGCGAGGGCGGTGAGCGCCAGGCCAGGGGATCCGGCGAGGCCCAGCGACCGTGCCTCGGGGCTGGCAGCCACGGCAGCGGCTTCCACGCCCATACCGGCGAAACCGGGGGACGTGATGGACGTGACCGACTCGATGAAGTGACCCGAGGACGTCGACCCGTCGACGTCCGACTGATCCCTGCCGAAGCGCTTGCTCGGCGTGAGCCGCCACGTGGAGGCCCTGCCCCCAGCAGGGGTGGAGGGACCATCACTCTGGTCGAATCCGCGCCCAGCGTCAGCGTCAGCGTCAGCGTCAGCGCCAGCGATGCGAGACATGCCACCGCGTCGTGCGATTCCGAACCTGGCTTGGGAGGGCGAGGCGCCGGGCGACGAAGCCCCCCAGGCCGTCGACCCCGACGACGAGGACGACGACGCAGACTTGGCCGCCGCCGCTGCGATGGCGGCGGCGTCGGCTGCCTGGCGAAACACGCCGTCCCGCCAGGCGTAGGGCCGCCGGCAGCAGCTGCTGGGAGCAACGCGCTCCGCCGCCCTGACGACGGCGTCGACGTCCATCACGTCCTCCTCGGCCGGAAGCCCCAGCGCCGAGCGGGCCGACGGCGTGAGCGATGGGTTTCGCTTCACCGAGGACAGGATGTACTCGGCCCGGAGCCGGTGGGCCAGCTGAAGCACAGCCAGCAGAGCCAGGACCCACGAAACCGCTGAAAGTGCGAGCGAGTTGGAGTGAGCGACGATGCAGGATGCTGCCTTGGTGATGGAGAAGGCCGACGTCGCGTTGGCGGGCTCTGCCGCCGCAGAGGCGGCGGCGGCGGCGGCGGCGGCGGCTGTGCCGTGACCGGGCTGCTGTGGGTCGATCGAGTAACAGTCTGCGAGCCAGACAGATGGGCTGTCGGCTGCTTGTGCCGGTGAGAGACTGCGCAGATGAACAACGCCGGCAGTGGCGAGAGTGGAGGGGGGGGGGGGGATGTCGGGGGGCGCGCTGACACGCACGCATGCAACGAGTTGCCCCCAATTACATTGCATTGAATTGCATTGCAGCAGCAGTAGCTGCCGCGGCGGCGACAACAGCAGCAAGTGCGCCGGCGCGATTCCCGCACGGGCGGCCTTCTCCCGGCTGGGGAGCGCCCAGGGGCGCTGGCGCGGGGCGGCGCTCTGCTTGTGCGTGCCGCCCCGCGTCACGGGCGAGGGGCAGACAATGGAAGCTGCGCCGGCTGGCACAGCGCACCGCAACTAGCCTCGGTGGCCAGCAAGCAGCGGCACTTGGGATGGCAAGGGGGCGTGTCTCACGGGGGCACATGCACGGCGATGGCCCCAAGCGCAAAGGCCGCTGCCGCCACAGCGAGCCACGCGGCACGGCGAGGCGCCGACTTGGCGGAAAGGACGTAGCTGTACGTCCCGGAGAACTCCCGCACCCACGCGTCGCGAAGAGAGGGCTTGTCCAGGCGGGGCGCGATGACCGCGTCGTTGTCCTCGTCCTCGAGCCGCCCGTTGCCTGCGCGCCAGCAGCAGCCTCGCAGCGGAGACAGCACCGACGACGCCATGCCCTCGTCGGACGAAGGCATGATGTCTCAGGGAGATCGGCGCGGCGAGTGCGGGCTCGTGCCGCCGCGCTTCTGGACGAGCGCCCGAAGCGGAGCCGCCGCCGCGACGATTTGGCCAGCAAGCGTGCCGTCGGGCTCTGCCGCCCAGACAATGCGCCCGCGGGCGCTCATTGCAGTCCTGCCGGAACGCGATGGGTGTGCGAAGGAGCAGAATCGCCACTCGAGTTCTCTGCTATTGCTTTGGCGTCGTTGAACGCCCCGGAAGGCCCTGCAGTGGGGCTACAACAGGACGTGGTTTTGTGTCGGACATTGCACATTGACGAACGGGGCCGCGCCGACCACCGGCCAGGCTTCAACCCCAGACCGGGTCACGCGCACTGGTGTGAGGTGTGCGTTCGGCGCGATTGTCCCGACAGGCGCGTCGAAACGTCACTCCGGGAAGCTCGCAGCTCTCGCCGCATATTGGCGCTGGGCGAGGATTGGCTCTGCTGGTTGGCTCCGCGACGGGCCGCCCCACTCCAGAGAGCGCCATGGATTGCGAGGTGAGCCCCCCCACCCCGTCTGGCCACGAGAATGGCTGCATCGATGCTCCGCGGGAGGGGCCCGGCCTCGCGGGGACGCTGGCCCTCAGCGGCGCTCGCGGCGGGGGCGGGGCGCTTGCTGGCACGCCGCCTTGGCCAGTTGCCGCAGCTTGCGCCCCGACGCCGGCGCCGGCAGTCGTGCGCAAGCCGACCCGCGCTGCTCGTTCATTCGTTCGTGCTCCGCAGAACGTGCTCCTCTGCGGCGACCTGCATGTGCCGTACCGGGCGGAGGGCGTGCCCAAGGCATTCAAGGACATGCTGGTGCGTTCAACAAGCCGCACAGCCGCCGCTGCCGCCCGCAAGCTGGGCCGCCCTGCTCCGCTGCCGCACTCCGCCGTCACGAACTTGCCGTTCAGGCCCACTGGAGGCGCCGCAGTGCACTTCGCGCGCGGCCCATGGGCACTGCGCGCGTCAGTGAGAGCTGCCCCTCGCTGGTCACGGCCCCTCCCAGCCCCCCCCCCCCCCCACACACACCCCGTCTCTCTCCGCCACTTCTTCCCTTCCCGTGCTCACCGGTGCACCCGCAGCTCCCGGGCAAGATGCAGCACGTGGTGTGCACCGGGAACCTCTGCGGCGCGGAGGAGGCGGCCTGGCTCAAGTCCCTCGCGCCTCGCATGACGCTCGTTCGCGGCGACTTCGACGACGACGACAGCGTGCCCGAGACGGCGGTCACCACCGTGGGCGCCTTCCGCATCGGGGTCTGCCACGGCCACACCGTCGTCCCGTGGGGGGACGTGGAGGCGCTCGCGGCGATGGCCCGGAGACTCGACTGTGACATCCTGGTGACCGGTCACACGCACGTGCAGTCGGTTGTGGAGGTGGGGGGCCGCCTCTTGGTGAACCCGGGAAGTATGACCGGTGAGATTCCCGGCGCCTCGGTCGTGCTCAGGCTTGCACCTTGCCCGAATAAACCCGAGATGACCCTGAATACAGCCGTCGGCCGCCTTAGTTGTGCATAACTATGACGCGTTGCGCCACTCCCCATTTGCCCTCGCCTCGTCCCACCAACCGCCCCCGCACGCCGCAGGAGCCTTCTCCGCCACCACGGCGGCCTCCGCCCCGGCCTTCCAGCTGCTCTCTCTCACCGGCCACGCGGCCACCGTGTTCTCCTATGGCCTCGCCCGCGGCGAGGTGCAGGTCACCAAGCTCACCCACACCAAGGGGGGCGGCGGCTCTGCCGCAGCCGCCGCGGAAGCCTGATGATGGGGCGGTGACTGCTGCATGATTGAGGGGGGGGTGATAGATTCGCCCGTGCGAGCCGCGCGTGTGGCGCAGGGGCTGTGCTCGGCAGAGCTGGAGGCGGATTGCTTGCTTGGCTGGGATCGGGTGTCGGGCCGAAATTCGTGTCAGGTATCAGCACAGCACCCGTGCCCATCGGCAGCGCTGTCTCTAACAGCACCAACAGCACAAACACCACAACCAGCACCACAAACAGCACAACCAGCACCAGCCGCACCAGCACCGGAGGCAGCCCCCGGCGCAATGGGCTGTGTTGCCGCCGACTCGACGCTTGCCGGTTGCGCTGCCGGCTTGAAACCGTTCACACTCGACGTCCCACCATCACCACCGCATCATGGCTGCATCACCACCGCATCATCGGTCTCGGGCAGGGCTCTGACCGGTCCTACCCGCGCGCTCGCGCGATGGCTCTGCCCGCCTCAGGGGCGTCCAGCCTCACAGCCGAGACTGGGGGTCCGGCAGCCCTGCGGTCACCCATGCCCTCTCCCCCATCAGCGCCGTCCTTGAGGGCAAAGGCCGCCAGCAGGCTCGCTCGAAGGTCAGGGGCGGCAGAGCCCGCCCGCGAAACCGCCGCCCCCTCTTGCCCGCGGTCAGCTGACCGGGCCCAGACGCTCCGCACGGCTGCCACGTCATCCAGCGAGGGCAGCTTGCGCGCCGCGGTGTCCACGGCCACGGCGAAACATTGCGCCGACAGCGCTGGGTCGGGCTGAACGGAGCCCGGAGGCAGCGCCGCGATCGCCGCCGCAGGGGTGCGCGGCTGCGACCAAGCAAGCGCTCCGAGAGCTGCAATCGCCGCAACCTTGCGAGAAATTTCCGCCGATATTGCAGCCTCGGCCTCCGCCGCCGCCAGCGCCCTGTCAGCAGGCGAAAGCGTGGCTGCGTCCGGGCCACCGCCCCGGGCAGAGCCAGCATCGCGGTTTCGCGGCTTGGCCCCCCTGCGAGCCGCAGCCTGCATCACCGCCTGCGCCAGCTCCGGCCGCCGGCAGGACATGACCAGGGCAGAGCCGTCGCCTCTATCGCGAAACCGCCCGTCCTTGACAGCGGCTCTACCGGCGAGTTGGTAGTGCTCCCCCCCCGCCGTGCCCTCGCGCATCCTGGCCTTGCGGCCTGTCTTTCGAGCGTCGCCGTCGCCGTCGCCGTCACCGTCACCGCCGCCGCTGGCGCCGCCGTACTGGGGCGGAGTGGAGGCAGCTGGCGACGTCGGCCCGGCCGCCGACCCGTTTCGGCCGCGTCGCCCGCCGCCCCTGCCGCGACCCCGACTGCCCGCGAGGCCGTGCTGCTCTGACATCGCGCCGCCGCCGCCGCCGCCGCCGCCGCCGCCGCCGCTGCCGCCGCCGCCGCCGCCGCCGCTGCCGCCGCCGGCTGCTGCTGCGGCTGCTGCTGCTGCCGACTGAGCGAGGGCGTGCCGAATAGCAGCGGCTGTCGGAACGTCAAGCGCGGTTTCGGCATCAAGACGGCGGAGCCTGACCGATCGCAAGAGGTCCTGCAGAGCTGCCATCAGGACGTCGACCTTTTGCATGGCGCGCAGAGCTCTGGCTTGCTGGGCCATGACCAGCGACTGATGGGCCGCTGACTGCCGTTGATGGGCCGATGCGAGCGGGACTGCGGCTGGAAGCGGCGGGAGAGTGACCAGGATGGGACGCGACAGCGGCGGGGTGACTGCTTTGGGCGGCGGCCAGCGCGGCAGAAGTGGAAGGATTGCCCCTCCGAGGGCCAGCTTGCAGGCCGACCCGCTGGCTCGTTCCAAGACACGCGCGTGACCGCACATTCGGCTTCCTCAGCGCACGAACAGGCGCCGCTGGCCCAGCCGGCCTCTGCCGTCAGCAGGACGCGCGAGTCGGAAATTCGGCCTGGCAACGAGGGCGGACACGGGTTCGCCGCTCGTTCTGCCCCCCCACGGCCGCGAGAACACTCACCACTCGGTCCTGTCGCGCGTGCAGCGCCGTGCCCGGTCCGACGGAACGCGCCCTGGGGCGCTGCAGCGGCGAGCAGAGCCGCAGCGGGGGTGCTTCGCACGCTGAGCGCCTCGCGCCTGCGCCCTGCTGTCCCCCCTCGATGGAAGCCGGCTGCTTGCACCTTCAGTCCTGCTTCCAGCATGCGGATTGCCTCCTCCAGGTCGCCGAGAACAAAGTCCCCGCGCTCCTCAAGCACTCTTAGCGCGCCGAACGCCTCGTGCGCCATGGCACCGCCCTTTTGCGCCCAGCCTCGACCACAAGAGGCCGAAGGTGCCTGTCACAGTCCCGCTGGAGATCGCCGATCGAGGCCGTCACCCCGCTGCAACGCAGCCCAGGCCGAGCAGAGTGCAGCTGAGGTTTGGCATTTTTTTGTGGGCTCTGCCGCCAAGCCGACCGCAAGCGCTGACGATCAGCAGCACAACGCGCGGCCCGCATGCCATGAAAATTAATAAAATCAAAACAATGCGCCACGGGGCCGCGGCCGGTGCATTCGCCTCTGTTGGGCAAAGTGGCGATGAAACGAGGGGGCTGAGTTGGATGCTGACTATGATATATTGAACCTGCCACAATCAGCACCACAATAGTCGCGCTGGGTAGCCGCTTGTCGTTCAACGCTCAAGCGGGGCTGCCCGGGCTGCCGGCCTCGGCAGAAGCACCGGCAAGCTTCGCGGTGCCGCCACCTGTACCACGCGCACTGTCACCTTCTCGATCGCGCGATGCCCCAGCCAGCAGTGAAGAAATCAGTCGCGGCCTCACATCGCGCCTCTCCAAGATTGATGGCGGACGCTTCCGGCTGAGACGGGGAGTGGCGGCGCCTGAGGACACCCATGATCGGACAACTGACACCGCGGCAGCGTCAGCGGGCAGTGGCTCGTGCTCGGAATCGCTGTCGCCCGACTCCACAAGCTGGACGATATCGTCGTCATTGTCGTCGCCGCAGCCACGGTCGTTCACCGTTTTCGCAGCAGCAACTGGCGCCACCTGCGCCGCCGCAGCCGCTCGATCATTGATGCTAGTTGCAGTTGCAGTTGCAGTTGCAGTTGCAGTTGCGGGGGAAGCTGCGGGAGCAGGCGCGGAGCCTCGCTGCGCAACTCCGCTGCCGGCTGCGCTTCGCCAGCCGTGCCGCGCGACGGGGCCGTGACTGCTGACATCGCTGTCTGTGCCGTCGTCATCGGTGACGTCATCGGCACAATCGCTGCTCGGCACCGCTGCCCCGGCTGCAGCAGCGGCGGCTGGGGCTCCAGCCTGTTTTCGTACAAGCAACGTCTGCACCTTTGGCGAGGCCTTGGCTCTGTGCAGGGCTCCCGAGTGAAGCGTGATGTGCTGCCGCTGGACGGGTGCCGACGCTGCAGGCGGACGGGTCGGCGGTGCCGGAACACGTGCCGGAACACTTGCCGGAGCGCCTGTCGGAGCGACTGCCGGAGCGCCTGCCGGAACACGTGCCGGAGCGCCTGACGGAGCGCCTGCCGGAGCGCCTGCCGGAACACGTGCCGGAGCGCCTGACGGAGCGCCTGACGGAGCGTCTGTCGGAGCGCCTGTCCGAGCACCTGCCGGAACACGTGCCGGAGCGCCTGACGGAGCGCCTGACGGAGCGTCTGTCGGAGCGCCTGTCCGAGCACCTGCCGGAACACGTGCCGGAGCGCCTGACGGAGCGCCTGCCGGAGCGCCTGCCGGAACACGTGCCGGAGCGCCTGACGGAGCGCCTGACGGAGCGCCTGACGGAGCGCCTGACGGAGCGTCTGTCGGAGCGCCTGCCGGAGCACCTGCCGGAACACGTGCCGGAGCACCTGCCGGAGCGCCTGCCGGAGTGCCTGTCGGAACACGTGCCGGACCACGTGCCGGAGCGTCTGTCGGAACACGTGCCGGAGCGCCTGCCGGAGCGCCTGTCGGAGCGCCTGCCGCAGCACGTGCCGGAGCGTCTGTCGGAGCGCCTGTCCGAGCACCTGCCGGAACACGTGCCGGAGCGCCTGACGGAGCGCCTGCCGGAGCGTCTGTCCGAGCGTCTGCCGGAACACGTGCCGGAGGGCCTGACGGAGCGCCTGACGGAGCGCCTGACGGAGCGCCTGCCGGAACACGTGCCGGAGCGCCTGCCGGAGCGCCTGCCGGAACACGTGCCGGAGCGCCTGCCGGAACACGTGCCGGAGCGCCTGCCGGAGCGCCTGCCGGAGCGCCTGCCGGAGCGCCTGCCGGAGCGCCTGCCGGAACACGTGCCGGAGGGCCAGACTCGACGAGAGGGGGCGGACAGCAACCTGCAAGTGGCGCGTGAGCCCCCGCGGCAGCCTCCACGGCCGCCAATTGAGGGAACGTGACGTCGCCAGAGGCGTCGTCTGGACTTCGCCACTGCAGCTGCCCGTTGCGGACGACGGCGTCTTTGCCCCTGACGGCGGCCCACGCTCGCGCAAGCGTATTTCTGTTTTGCAGCCCGGCCCGTCTCGACGCCGCGCGGTCGTACGGGGCACGTGGCGCGCGAGCCAGCGTGACGATCGGCAGCGGCGCCGCCTCACTACAGTCTTCTGGCCCGCGGGAGCCGCGCTTTCGCTCGGCCTCTGCATCGAGCATGAACTGCAGCTCGAAGTTGAAGAACCTCACCGCCAAAACCATGGCGCTCATGTGCTGGCCCTCGAGCATTGGGCGGCCCTGAGGGTTGAGCACGGCCCAGGTCCAAGCCAGTTCGTCGATCGAGGCTCGAGCACGTTGTTGGGCGGTGGCCAGGACGAGATTGAACAAGTGTTTCTCCGCCAGCAGCGTGCCAGTGCCCGGGCCAGTCGCTTCCTCAGCGGTGAATGGCAGCATCACGACATCAGACAGCTGGCGCGTGCCACTGTTCGTGATCAGGACTTGGCTAGGGCCCAGCAACCTGGAAAGGCTGGCGTCGGACAGCACGCCGCTGCCGTCACCGCGCCCAGTGCGGGCCATGTCGGCGGCGTCATCGTGACTCCCGACTTCGCAGTGCATGATTCTGCCTCGGCCGTCGACCACCACGTGCCAGCGCAAAAGCTCCGTCTGAAGCCCGGGGGCGGCAGCGTGCGTGAGAGATGGCGCGTCAAGCACACGGGTGAATCGGAAACTCGCCGCATCCCTCGCAAGGACGATATTTCCAGTACCAGCAAATTGACCAAAGGCCTGGCCAGAGTCGGCGAGGTTTGCGCGTGCCATGCCCACGCCAGAGGCGTGCATCGCTTCACGGACCTTGTTCATGCTACTCCACAGCATGGTCATGTCCTGCCACGCGGCGAGGGCCGTAAACGCCGTCCTGCCACCTGCGCAGGAGCGGGAGAACCAAGCCGCAACAAGCCTGGGAGGGCGATGGGAATGCGGCCCCTGAAGCAACACGACTCCTTCGGCCCGTCTGCGGCATGACCTGCCCACGCTGCGCCATCTGGCTCTCACCATTTCGCATGAAAAGCAACACCAGCTTGAGGTGTGTTGCCGCTGCCTCAGCGCTCGCTGCGTCGCCGGCAGTGACGCCCATCTGCGGCCCCAGCTTTTGCAGCAGCAAGTCGAAGCATTCCTTGCGCATGCCTGTGGCCACCTTGAAGCCCAGTGGCGAGAGGTTCTCCATGCGCGCGACGACGCGCTCAAACTGCTCCAGCGACTCGCTGTCGGACCAGGCGGCAGTTGCCGCTGCGGCGCCCTCCGAGCCTGCTGCGGCCACCAGAGCCCCATCCGACGAGGCGCACGCGCCAGCTGGCCGACTCCCCGAAGGCACATCGTGCACCACGTCGAAGGCCTGCGCGATTGGGCCCAGCAGCTGGCTGGCGCTGGCGCTGTCGCCAGTCACGAGTCTGTGCCACGGATGGAAGGCATCCCTGCGCGCTTCGGCGAGCGCTCGCACAAACGCAACGCCCCGCTGCCGCGATGCCCCGGAGAGTCCGGCACTCAGGGCGAGCAGGTCAGGCTCTTGGGCGGGGGAGCTTGACCTCAGCCAAGCTGCAACCCGGATGCCGAACGGACCTTCCCAGGGCCACGACGGCGACGCCTCGTTTTGCATGGCGGAGGCGGAATGGAGCCAGCCACCAACTTCCCCCTTCCCTTCCCCCCGGGGAGCCGGGCCTGTCCTCTCAGCAGCCGAGGTGGGGCGGGGCGGTGCAGAGCGCAGCGCCACAACTCTGGGAAAGCGACTGTAAAAGTGATTTGGCTGCCGGGATGCGAATATTTGACCGCCGGTGAGTTGGAGCGCACCTCGCGCAGGCAAAGGGCGGCGCTTGGCGCCGGGAGCGCGCAGGGGCGATGGTCCAGCGCCGCAGCGCCGCTCAAGTATTTGAGCCGCTGACACCCAGCGGCCACAGGCAGCGCTTGCTCGTCGCCGTGGCGGCCGCAGCGGTGCTGGCAATTGCATTTGCGATCGCGGCGAGCAGCTCGGCCGGCGCCCCCGCTTCAGGGCGGGCAAGGGACATCCGGGGCGGGGACAGACGTGTCGGCGGTTTGGACGTGGGTCCGGGGCGGAGCTCGGCGTCTCCGGAGGAGGCGTGTGCGGAAGGCGTCCTCTGCACAGCGGGCGCGTCCCCGGAAGCATGCCGCACCCCCGATGCCACGCCGGGTACTGGGGCTTCCCAAAATGGCATCACGGGTGCCCCGCCCGTGGTGGACGACGACCGGGCTGTGCCGGATGCGCTCTTCTGGGCTCGAGTTCACACGTTTTCGGTGACCGCTGCTTCGCTGAGTGACCGCGCGGTGGCTGCCCACCGGGCCTGGGGGCACGCCATCCCTGGGCTGGTGTGGATAGCGGACAGGCCCATGCCTGCGCTGGAGGCGGAGGGCGCCACTGTGCGCGTGGTGCGCCACTCGTTCGAGGCCGTGTTCGACAGGATGACTGACCGGATGCTCGACATCTGGGCGGACGTGTGGGCCAACCAGGTGAAACCGCAGCACCAGTGGGTCGTGCGCGTGTGGGACGACAACTTCATCTGGCGGCCCGGGATGGAGCGCCAGATCCGCGCTGTGGAGCAGCTGTGGTGCTGCTCGCCGGACAAGCCTGTGCTGGTGGGCCCGATGCGATTTTTTTTCCACAAGCTTCGGGGCAAGCCGTTTGGCTTCGCAGCCGGCGGACCGCCGTGGATCCTGTCCAGAGCGGCGATGGAGAGGCTGTTCGGGAGGAGCCAGCCGCTCGCAAGCCAGGCCGTGGCCCTGCACCGCCACTGGGGCCAGCAGTGGTGCGCTGCGGAGTGGGTGCCTCGAAGCACGTGCTTTGCCGCCGAGGATGTGCTCCTCTCCATCGCCGCGATGCGGGTGGGCGTGTTCTTCTTTGAGGCCCACGGCATGCTGCCGGGGTCGGTGTTCAAGACGCCTAGCAGAAGCATCAGCGACACAACCAACGCGGAAACGCTTCCGTGGCAGCAAACCGTCCTGCGCTGCCGCCTGCCCGGTCTCACCGAGATCAGGCAGTCCGGCCTGGCGGCGGACACCTGGGCCATGCATTATGTGCCGTCGCACAAGCAGCAAGAGGTCCTGCACGCGTACCGTGCCGGCTGCGACCAGGACACCGCGAAAGCGCTGTTCAACCACTCGGCCTCGGGCCGGTACGCTGGGCTCAGCCTGGAGCCGGAGGACTTTCTCGACATCGAGGCCGAAATCGCAGCCTTGTAGCGTCGCGGAGCGGCGTGGACTGGCCAGCGAACGGCGGCGGCGGCGGTGGAGGCGGCGGCGGTGGTTGTTGTTGTGGCGGCGGTGCTTGTTGTGATGGCGGCGGCGGTGGCGGTGGCGGTGGCGGTGGTAGCGGTGGCGGTGGTGCCCTCGGCGGTGGGGGCGCACACGTCCGTATTGAGGGAGTGTCGGGCGGGAGACGCCTGGCCGAGGCAGCAGCAGGCTCGTTGTGGCCGTGTCTGCGGGGGCACGAGCTTCCGCGACGCAAGCGGCTTTCATCGTCGCGGCGGCAGGACCCCCACCGTGGGCATTCGCGCCACGAGGCGGTGACCTGTTCCTTGCGCCCTCGATGTGGGCTTGTGCGTGTGTCGGGTTGCTGCGGTTGCTTGCGCGAGGACTGGGTGGCGAGGTGTGAACTTGGCTGGTGTTGAGGCGCGTCGCTCACGCAGCAGCAGGTGCGCGTCAGCGAACGAAACAAGCAGCGCCATCGTGCCCGCCCTGGGGACAGGGCGGGCCGCACGGAATCGGAAAGGGAAAAAAAAACACAAGCAGGGCCCATCGGTGCGTCGGCGTGCGCAAGCAGTGCAGGGCGGGGGGCGAGCGAGGGAAGGTGGCCTCTGGCACGCTCACGCGACGCGCGCGCTGACCTCGGCAGTGGCGCGCATGCTCTGGGCGGAGCGCATGAGCTGCTCGATGGCGGCCATGTCGGGCGCGTTGGCCTCGTCGCGGGCCTCGCGGAGGCGCTTGCTGGCCAGAACGACCTCGCGCGCGGCGCGGTTGCGCGCCTCAGCAGCCTCGAGGGCCGCACGGCGGGCGCGAACCGCGGCCTTGTCAGCCTCAGTCGGCCCGGCGATGGCCTTGCGCGCCATGGCGCCGTGGCTGCGCGCGAGGATGGCCTCTGCCTCGGCCATCTGCACACGCTCGATGGCGAGCTGCTTCTCGACGGGGAGAACCGACTCCTCTGCCGCAGCGAGCGCCGCCTCGGCGTCCGCCACGGCCTTGCGCGCGTCGCTACAGCGCTTGGAGTGGTGGCCCGCCACCACGGCGATGTGCCGGGCGTTGACCAGGGCCTCGTGCGGCACGGCGGCCTTGGAGTCGGTCATTGCGGGGGCAATGCCGTGCTCGGCCATGGCGCGCTTGGCTGCCGGGCTGCCGGCGACCACGGACGCAGGCAGCGGGCGCGGGGGCTCGCCGCCGGCAAGGAAGGCCTTGAACCGTGCCTCGGCCGCCTTGCGCACGTCCTCGGGCATGACGTTGCCGGGGAGCGTGCTGGCGTCCAGCTCGCGGCGCGCGCGCTCGAGGTCGCGCTCGGCCTGGGTGACGGCGCTGCGGACCTCGCTCGTGGGCACGGCGCAGTGCCGGCGGAGGATGAGCAGGCGCGCCTGCGCGCGGAGGGCCTGCATCTCCGGGCTCTCGGGGTCCTTGAGGGGGTTGGAGGGGTCGGCAGCGCCGCCGGCGCCGCTGGCGGCAGCCGCGCCATCGGAGGTGCTCTCGGCCTCCTGGAGGCGGGCCGCGGCCTCGGTGACGGCGGCCTGGCCGCGGGCCTTGATCGTGTCCATGGCGGCCCTGGCCGAGGGCGCGAGGCGCAGCGCGCGCTCGCAGGCCGCGCAGGCCTCGCGCGCAGCCTCAAGGGCCGTCTCGCTGCAGGTCGGGTCGGCGTCCTCGCCGGTGGTGAGGGAGTTGGCAGCGCGGGCAGTCGCCATGGCGTCCTTGGCCTGCTGCATGGCCTCGGCGTACTCGGCCAGCTCGGCGATGGCAAAGGTCTTGGCGGCCATTGCTGTGTCGACGGGTGCTTGACGCGGGCTGCGCACAAGAGAGCGGGGGGGGGGGGGGGGGGGCAGGGAGGGGGCAGCAAAAGCCGAGTCACAGGCGCTGGCCCCGCAACCAGCGCACAAGTGTTGCTGGCTCCCCGCGCAGCCGCCAGCCGCAACTTCAACCAGCCGGGCGGCAGCGCGCGATCGACCAGCGGGGCAAATTCGAAATGCAAACTCGGCAGCGCGATCGCAAGCAGCCGGCGGCTGCGAGGATCTCGGCGCGTCCCCGCGCGCCGCCGGGCCGGCGGGGCCAACGGGACCGGCCCCGAGCGAGGAGGCCGCTGGGCGGGGGGCGCAGGCGGTCGGCGGCGCCGGGCCGCGGCGCCGGGGGCGGGTTGAATGTGCGCCGGACGAACCCAGGCCCCGGACGACGCAATGCTGCTTCCAATGCCAGGTCCCCGGCCGATCCGGCGCACGCCCCCGGCCCCCCCGCCGCGCCCCCTCGCCCCCCAGCCGCCGGGCGCGAATCGCGACGCGTTCCGCTTCAGGCAATTCACGGATGCCCGCGCGCGGAGCACTCACGGGGTTGGCGGATTGGCCAAGAGTGCGCATCGCCGAGGCCATTTCGCCGCTGACAGAGCGACGCGGCAGCGCAGCCGGCCGGCGCCCCGCCCCCCGCCCCGAGCCCCCCAGGGCGTCCCGAGCCTAACGGCCGCGACAAAAGTTCGAGGCAACGCGCCGCCTGTGCACTGTGGGGGGAAGGCACGCAGGGGACACGCTGCGAGGGCCGGGGAGCCCGTGCCGGCGCCGCAGCCAGAGAACAGACCGGGGCCCAGCCTTGGTCCCGCAGCCAGGGCCTCCAGAGGAATCGGGAAGCCCCGCGCCGCCCCCGTGCCGCAGCAGCAGGCGATCCAAGCGCAGCGAGGCCCCTCGCTCCCCGCGGGCTCGCCGGGAGCCGCCACAGGGGGAGCGCCGGGCCCCAGAAGCCAGCTCGCGACGGCTTGGCACACTGGCAAAATTTGAATTTTTCTTCCTCAAGCTGAGTGTCGCTTGTCGCCGCGCCTTGTCGCCCGGCCGCGCCTTGCCCCGGGCCGCCTTCCCGGCGCCCTCCGCCCCGTTCAAGCAGCACGCGAGCGCATGCCTGGACCGCGGCGTGCGCGTGGCGGCAGCGAGACCAGGGCGCGCGACGGGCCGGTCGCGTTTGCGCAAAGCACGCCTCGTTCGGTGAACGCGGCGGAAAAGGCCCCTCAAGCCGGCCAGCGCAATCGACCATTGGCGCGCTTACACCCCCCCCCGCCCCGCACGCAGCCAGGCGCCACGCACATCTCAACACCCATCGCACACTCTCCTCACCAATCGGCGCGCTTCGCCCGGCACCGAGGCGCGCCCTCACGCGCGGTCGTCCCCGCCTTGGCCGCCTCCGCCGCCTTGGCCGCCCATGCCGCCGCCCCCGGCCATCCCGCCCCCAAAGATGCCCGATAGGGACTGCAAGTGCTGCATCGTGTCCTGCACGTGGCCGCTGAGGGGCCGGCTGCCCGCCTTTTCCATCTCCGCCAGACGCTGCTTCGCGGCCTCCACAGAGCCGAACAGTCGCGTGGCCTCCTCGTCCGTGAGCCCAGCCAGCGCGCGGCGCGCCTGCGCCACGTCGCCCAGCCCCTTGGACGAGCCGCCGGCGCCTCCAAGCATCGAAGACAAGTCCTCCATCCCGACCCCCGCCTCCGCCATGGCGGCCTGCAACTCCTCCAACGGGTCCCCCCCGGAGGCCCCCCCCGGGGCCCCCCACTCCCCCTTGCCCTGGTCAATGTCAGCCAGACGCCGCCGCAGCTCCAGCTCCGCCATGCGCTCCTCTGCAGTGCCGGCGAAACCGCTGCCAGCGCCGGCTTCACGGCTGCGAGCCAGCAGCTCGTCAAGAAGCGACGACACGTCGCCAAAGCCGTCGTCGGCAGAGCCCTTTCCAAAGGCAGAGCCAGAACCGGCACCGCGCGCTTCGCTGATGGCTTGCGATAGAGCGTCCGGATCCTGCAGGAGCGACGAAACCGCGCCGCTGCCCTCGCCCTCGGCAAAGCCAGCGCTGGCCAGGCCTTGGTCGATCGCGCGCGCCATGGCCTCAGCGCTCTCGCGCTTCGACGCGGCAGAGCCGTTGGGGCGGTCCGGCAGAGCCGATTCCAGCAACGTGGCAAGCGACTCCGCCTCGCCAGACGGCGACGCGCCAGCGGCAGAGCCAGCGGCTGCGGCCGCGTTGACCTTTTGCAGCGCAGTGCGAAGTGCCTCGCTGTCTCCAGACGTCAGCGCGGTTTCGTCGACTCCCGCGCTCCGGAGGGCCTCCATGATTTTTGCCTCTGCCTCCGGGCTCTGCCAGTCCATCTCCGCCGCATCAGCGCCGGCGCCAGAGGCCGCCAGGTTTGCGTTCGCTGCGGTTTCAGCCTCCATTCCGGCGGAAAGAATTGCCGCGTTGGCCGAGGCCATGGTGGCTCGGCTCTTGGCAATAGCCGCCGCGGCCGCGCTGCCGCGTCCTCGGCCCGGCGCGGCCTCAGTCGCGGCAGCGGCAGAGCCAGCTCCGGACCCAGCTGACCGCGCCAGCTGGTCGGCCAGCATCTGCGGGGTCACCCTGCCGCCCTCGTTCTCGGGGGCGAAGGGAAGTCCGATCGATCGAGCCTCCTTGTCGAGGGCCACCGAGGCTGCCTCCGACCTGCCGGCAGCGATGCGCTCACGCACGCGCCGAGCCGCCTCCGCCCCGCCGCGGGCAGCCCTGCCGAGGCCGAGAGCACGCTTGGCGGCCCTGCTTGCGGTTTCGCCTTGCGCGGTTTCACCGTCGACGTCGTCGTACTCGGCTCCTAGGGCCTGCAGAGCCGCCTCGGGTCCTCCCGGGAGGTCGGGCAGAGGAACGTCGTCGGGCAGCCCCAGCCGGCGGCGAAGTGTGGCCTCCACGGAAGCCTCGGTAGAGCCACCGGCAGAGCCGGACGGTGCGTGCGTTGAAGTGCGAGGGCGCCGGCGTCCACGGCGGGCGAGGGGGTCGCTGGCAGAGCCCGCGCTGGGGTCGGCTCTGCCGGCCGCCGCCGCTCCAGGCCGGCGAACAGTCCGCCCGTCACCACCAGCAGCAGCTGCAGCTGCAGCGTAGGCGCCGTCAGCGCCGCCGGCGTCCCCGGTCGTGACACCAAAGTCCCTTCGAACCGAAGCCGCCGCCGCCTCTGCCGCGGCGAATTGCTGCGCCGACGTCTTCCCGGCAGCGGCAGCGCTCGCCCGCGCCGCCTCTGCCGCCTCGCTAGCGGCCGCCTCCGCCGCCGTGGCCGCTGCCTTGGCCAGCACGGCGCTCACCGTGTCGGGGGCGTGAACCTCCGCGCCGTCCCAGGCTAGGGCGTCCACTGACCCGGGCAGGTGGCCTTCACCTCGCATCTCAAAGGGCGAGCCGGCGGCTCCCAGGCCGGCTCGCAGCTCTGCAATGGCGCGGTTTCGGTCCGGGCTGTCGGGGTGCAGGCGCGGATAGACGCCTGACAGACGAGCGATTTCCCAGGACGACCACCGGTGCTTGATTCCGCCGGGACCGTCCGGAGCACGGCCCATGATTGCACCGACGTCGCCACGCTGCGAAACCGCTGCCTGCATCAGGGCCCTTGCGCCGCGCTCCTGGGCCCTTCGCGGGTCCCCCCCGTCCATGGCGGTTTCCTCGTCCTCGCCGGCCGCGATGGTGGCGGCGCGGGCGTAAGCAGTCCGAGCCGCCACTGCAGCGCCGTCCGGGACGGGCCCGCCTCCGGCGCCGAACAGGGCGGCTCTGCCAAAGGCGCGGACGTCGGCGGCACGCATGGCCGAGAGAGCAACGCGGAGCGACTCCTCTTGAACCGTCGCGACGGGCACGGACGACCAGTCAACGGGCCCGCCGTCGCTGCCATCAGGACGGCGCGGGAGTCGCTCGAGAATGAGAGACGACAGCGCAGCGGGCACACCAGCAAGCTTGTACCGCAGCTCTGCAGATCCTTCCGGGTCGGCAGGATCGTGCGGAGCTGGCGGAAGCAGAGCCGCCTCCGCCGCCTCCGCCTGCACCTGATGCCTGTGGCGGGCAGAGCCGCGAGCGTTGGCGGGCGACCCGGGGAAGGCGTAGGGGAGGGGTCGCTCGGCGTATCGATCCGCCGGATCAAAGCCACTGCGATCGGCGTCAGCATCGCCGTCGGACCGCCCGCTCTCGTCATCAGCGGCAGCAGCAGCAGCGTCCGCAGCAGCAGCAGCAGAACCGTCGTCGTCGTCGTCGGCCGTCTTGGCGCGGTTTCGCCACTTCCGGCGGCGCTGCTGCTTGTCAAGATAGGCCGCCTCTTCGATGTCAGCTTGACGGGCGTTCTCGGCGTCAGACTCCACCTCCTCGGCTATGCCTTCCACCATGGGCGCGAGGTGGCTCTGCAGCTCTGCCGGGAGGTTCGCGAGCGCTGCCTCCATCGCCGCGATGGGGTCGCGTCCAGCGGCCTGTGCCGCCGTGGCGGCGGCGGAAAGTTTCGCCGCGGCGTTTTCGAGCGACGTCATGCGGTGGGATTCGGCCACGCGTTCCTCCGGCATCCTTCCGGCAGAGCCGTGGCCCGTGCGGGCCACCATGTCCTGGGCAGCGGCGACTAGCGCCTGATAGGACTCTGATGCCAGGTCGATGGGCTCCACCTCGGTGAAAATGGAGCCAGCGCCTCCGGGGCCCAGCGATGCCGACAGGTCCCCCAGAGAGCCGGCGCCCCAGCGGCGAACCTTTCGCCGACGGGCCGGGTCAGACTCCGGAGAAGATCCGGGAACAGCAACCCCCGCTGAGGGGGACGACGACGGGTGAGCCGACGACGGAGCGACTCCGGCGGCAGCGGCTTCGGCGGAACGCTTCACCGACGCCTGGCGGGCCACCTTCCACGCCTGCTGCAGGCTGCCCGGTCCGGCCAATCCATACGCCGATGGAGCACCGTGAGAGCCGGTGCGCGAAGCGGCTTCGGCCTCAAGCCGCACCCGCGCCGCCATCCTGTCCCGCCGGCGGGCACCCGAAACCGCCGCCTTTTTGGCTCTGATGCGTCGCGCGGTCGCCGCAACCCTGTCAGCTGACCCACTGAGCACGGTTTCACCTGCAGAGCGGATGGCTGCCGTCCGAAGGGCCCGGTTGACGTCCATCAGGGCCGTGAAACCGCCGGCCTCACTGGCCTTGGACAAGGGCGGCGGCTTGATGCCGCTGTGACGCGACGCGAGGCGCTCGACGAAACCGCGACGCCGCATCTTGCCACCCTTGATCGCGGCCGCAAGCCCGTCAACAGTCCATCGGTCCACACTCACCTCGCCATCAGACGCTCCAGCGTCGGCAGCGGAACGCGGGTCGGCGGAGGCGTCGCTGACGCCAGCCCCACCGCCAGCAGGCACGCTGACGTCGCTCACACCGCTAGCGTCGCTCAGACCGCTAGCGTCGCTCACGCCGCTGACGGTGCTTCCCGCCGTGGCGCCATGCGATGGGGCTCCCGCCGGCGGGGGGCTTGCGGTTTCACCAAGAAGTGGCTCTGCCGCCATCTTGTCCATCACGGCGTCGCCCTCGGCCATCCCTCCGGATCCTTCCAGGGGCGACGTCCCTTGACCGTGACGGCTCTTCCGGGTGCGTCCACCGCCATCCTCGGCGAAGCGCTCTGCATCAGGGGCTCTGCCGGCGGCAGTCAGCTCTGCCGCATCGAGGAAGGCTGGGTCCGGCAAGCGGTTGGCCAGCAGCTGCCGCCGCTGCGCCCTGGTGGGCACGGCAGAGCCGGCCATTCCACCGGCTCTGTCAGCAGAGCTGTCGAGCGCATCGGCAGCCATTGCCTCATCCGCCTTGGATATTTGCTCCGACGCAAAGATGGACGCCGCGCGTGAGTCAGGATCCAGTCCGAGTGCCATGGCGGCTGGGTCCCCAATGCGCCCGGTGGCGGGCACGAAACCGCCCGTCCATTCGAAGTAGGACAGGTGAGCGACGCGCCAGCCCTGCTGCCGCAGGATCCGATCCTTCCAGGCCGCGCGGGCTGACACGCGGGTCGACGTCGGCGGAGCGGCAGAGCTGCTCCTGCCGTGGCCGAGGATACCCCGGCTCTGCGGGGGGACGAAGTGGGTAGGTCCCTCCACTTCCAGAGCGACGCGGTGCTCGGGCCAGGCGACGTCAATCACCAGCCCATCAGACGTGACGTGCTCGGTGACGAACGGGCGAATGGCCAGTGACTCAAGCAGCGACGTGACGTCTGCCTGCAGAGCCGACACACGCACCCGCGGCAAGTCGTCCCAGAGGAGCGACGCAGAGTCTCTCAGCAGCAGCGAAACCGCGTTGGGGAGCGACGCGGGCTCCCTCAGCACTGACGAGCCGGAAGAGGGCCCGGTTCGTCCAGGGGCAGCGGTTTCGCCATCGGAACGAAGGGCAGTCACGGCCTGTGACAGTCGCGTGCGCGCCGCCCCTGAGAGTGGTTGCAGCGCGGTTTCAACACCGTCGCCCGCTGGCAGAGCCGGCGTGGCACCCGCGACCGCCATGGCAGCAGGCAGGGTCCGGTTGGAGGGATTCGATGACGTCATCGAGTCCCTGAGCAGCTGCTCTGCCTTGGAGCTCAGTGCACTTCGCTCCTCGACGCCCTTTCCTTGGTCAATCGCACGTACCAGCTCTGCCGGCTGAGACCACATGCCTGCCTCCGCCGACGCCCTCGCGTCGCTGACGTTGCCATAGGCAAGCCAAAGAGCCGACAGCACCGAATCGGCAAGCGACGCCGTGTCCCTCGCAGGCAGAGCCAGCACGCTAGCCGCCCACAGGCCAGTCGTGGACGGGAACACGGTCTGGGCGAGGGCCCGCCGAGCCGCCGCGATGCGGGCTTGCCGGTCAGCTGACGAGGTCAGACCCGCATCTGCAGAGCTGCCTCTGCCAGTGCGCGCATCCAGGAGCTGTGAAACCGCTGCGGAGGCCTTGACTTGAAGGGCCGCGATTGCGGCACGAGCCGCTGCGATGCGAGCGCTGCCCGCGACGATGGCTCTGCCGGCAGAGCCGGTGGTCCCGCCGCTGTGCGCAGCCTGGACGGCTTGCGTGGCGGCTGACGAGGCTGCCTGGGCCGCTGATTGGGCCGCCGCTGCCTTCGCGTCCGCCTCTGCTTGCGCTGCCGCTGCTGCTGCCGCTGCCGCTGGCGATGTGGAGGCGGGGTCTGGGCCGCCGAGGCTCGTCACGGCGCTGAGGAGCGACGCTGCGTCGCTCACGGTGAGCGACTCCCCTCGAGACTGGGCGATGACGCGGTAAGCTTCATCGAGCGACCCCCCCACCGGCCGGTGCCACGCAGAGTGGCAGGCACGAACAAATGCAACTGCGCTGCGAGATGCCTGCCCGACGTCAGTGGAAGGCGACGACCACCATCGCGACAGAGCCGGTGCAGTCGCATCCAGCAACTCCGCACACAGCAACCGCCGCTCAGCTGCCGCGGCCTGGGCCTGTGCGGCCGTCGCCGACGCAGCCGCCGCCTCCGCCTCGCCGGCTGCCGAGCCGGATGACGACGACGACAGGCTGGCGGCGGAGCCCTTCACAGCGGCCGCGTGCTCTGAGGCCACGTTGGCGTCGGCTGCGGCGTCGAACCCTGCCGCGAGGCGTGGCGCCCATGGAAGTGGGCGGGACAGCTCTGCCAGAGCAGAGCAGAGCTCTCTTGCCTCAGTCGCGCTGAGCACCCGTTTGAGAGACGCGGCCTTGGCCGCTGCCTGCGCCGCGCGGTCAGCTGACGCACTGGCTTCCATCATGGCTCCTCTGGCAGAGCTGCGAAGGCCGGCCGTCGTGCCTGCCGCCGACTCCGCACGGGCAGCTGCTGCCGCCGACTCGATCGGCGAAATGAAGCGCCGACGAAGCTCACGGTGCGCAGCCAGGGCTGTCGAGTCGGCGGATCGAAATGCCGAAGCGGCAGCCGCGCTGGCAGCCGCCTCGGCAGAGCCAGAGTCGCCGGCACGCGCCGACGTTGGCGTCTCCGACGTCGGCGAAGCAGACGCCATTGAGTGGAGGTTGACCAGCGCGAACCCACAGGTTCGAGAGACGCCAAGAACCTCGGCGTCGCTCATCGTGCGGAGTTTCGTGCGGAGCGAAGCGGCCACAGCCGAGGCCACAGAGCCCAGACCCACAGCGTCAGCGGTGGCACGATCCAATGTGCCCGCCGCCACCAGGGCCTCGGCGTCGTCTGACACGCCGGAGTCAGCGCCAGCGCCAGCGCCACTCGCCGCTGCGCCGCTCGCTGACGTCGCTCCGCGGAACACCCGCAGAGCCACCGACACGGGCAGGGTGCGAAGTGCGCTCATGGCCTCTCGCGTCGGCATAGTAGCTCTGCCGGTGAGAGACGACGAAACCGCAGCAGAGCCGGTGAGCGCAGCCGGAACGGGGCGACCGATGGCTGCCCACGCTGCCAGTGCCTGCGGTGACGCGGCCACTCCGGTTGCAGTTGCAGTTGCAGCTGAATCATAAGCCATCGACGACGACGTGGCGGTTGCAGAGTCACTGGCTGGGATGGTTGCTGGCAGCTCTGGGATGAGCGACGCGGCTGCCCGAGCGACGTCGACTGTGTAGAGGGGTGCCGCGTCGCTCGCCGGGCGGGGCATGCGTTGAGCGGCGCGCGACAGCAGAGAGAGCACTGTCGTCGCTGCGGAAACCGACGCCTCTGCCAAGTCGCTGGGCACTGAAACCGGGTCTGCAGCTCTGCCAGAGGGTTTCACGTCGAGGACCATGGAGGCGGCGCGAAGAATTGCCGACGCTTCGGATGCCGCTCCGGCCAGCATCTGGCCAGGCGGAACGACGCCTTCGACCGCACCTGCTGGGCCCTCAAGGGCCCCTGTGCGCGCGTAGGCAGCCAGACTCTGCAGCTGCGAGTGTGCGTCCGATGGGGCCGAGGCCTCAATGAGCGACGCCGCGTCTCTCAAGTCAGCAGCGAGGCGGTCGGAGTTGGAGCGCAGGCCTTGGCTCGCCAGGGCCCACTCTGCAGCGAACTTGCCCTCGGCAGTCAGGGGTGCGTCGCTTGACTCCACTTCAGTTGCAGTTGCAGTTGCTTGATGGGTTGCACCGGAGTCTGACGCTTCCGCGCTCATCGAGACGATGCGACTCGCCGCCTGAAGCAACCTTGCACGGTCAATCATTCCACCGGTCCCGCCTCCAGCAGCCAGCATGGTGGCTCTGCCTCCGGTGCTCTGCTGCATCGCCACGACGACGTCGACTCCGTTGAGAGCTTCCGTGACGGCGCCGCTCGCCACCGCCAACCGGTCCATCCCGGCAGAGCCCAGGGCCGTCACGAGGCCAGTGAGCGACGCGGACGCGCTCAGAGCCGCTGCCGGCGCGGTGGGCCACCCCGCGGCCCGCAGTCCCGTGATGGCGCGGGAAGCCATGGCCTCAAGCGCCGGCAGAGCCGACTGCGCCGCGGCCCGCGAGCCGCCACTGGGAGGCCCCCCCGACGGTGGCGCGCTGCCTGCGGGCATGACGACTGCCGCCGCCTCTGGTCTGGGCCACAGCTCTGCCACTGCGCGGAGGAAGCCGATGGCTCTGCCGGGGTGATCGAGCGTTGATGCGACGGCAGAGCCGAGATCGGCGAGCGACGGGCCTTTCTCGAAGCGAGCCGTAGCCGAAGCCATCAAGGCCGCGTCACTGCGGCTCTGCCGAGAGGCAGAGCTGGCTGCGGCGTCCGCCATTGCGGCTTCAGCTGCTGCGATGAGGGCTGGCAGAGCCGCCGCGGCGTCGGCTGCGGCCTGCTCTGCCAGCGCCGTGGAGCCGCGCCTGGCGAGAGCTGCCCGCGTGGCCACGGTGCCTGCGGCGGCGGCAGGGAAGGCCGCAGCGACGGCTCGCAGGCAGACGGCAGCGTGAGCGGCGGTGGGAGCCACGTCCGGCCCAGCCGCTGCGGCGGCGGTGAGCTGCCGGAGGGAGGCGGTGTAGGCCGCGGCGGCGGCTTCGGCTGCATCGGCGAGCTCGGCGGCGGTGGGCATGCCCGGCGGCTGGCCATCTGCTGGCCTGGACTTGTTCGCGTCGGTGGCGAGGCGCGACAGGCCCCGGAGGGCGTCTGCTGTGGCCCTGTGGGCGCGAACGAGGTGGTCCAGGCGCTCGTCGAGGCGCTCAGGGGCCGGCGTCTCCCTGCTCGACCGCACGGCGGGCGCCGGGCCGAACTGCTCTGCCGCTGCTGCGGAGAGGCTTGCGACGCGTTGCGAGAGTGCAAGCAGCGCCTTTACGTCCACCGGGGCGGTTCGGGGAGCGGCTCGAGGCTTGTCGCGCACCGATGGTGCAGCCGCCCGGGCCATCTGGGAACCCTCCAGCACCAGCGCGCCCATTCGCGGAAGAGAAGCCGCCAGACTTCCGCTCAGGACGGCAGCCACCTCGTCGTTCAGGAGCGACGAGTCCAGCGCGCCGATGGGGCCACTCGAAGCATACCGAGCTGCCATCGTGGCAAGGGCAGGGAGGGCCGCTGAGGCGGCGCGCGAACCTGACACAGCAGCGCGACTTGCCGCCGCCGCTGCTGCTGCTGCTGCCGCGCGACCGCTTCCGGCCGACGCACGCGCCAAACGGCCCGCAGCTGCGCCGCGCATGGTCCCCGGTCGCACTTGTTCGGAGTGCGGGGCGAGGCCTCGGCGGTGTGGGCCTCGCGGGCCCTCCGCTCGTGCGCTGAGCGGCAAAGTCGAGGTTCTGCGCCTGGCAGAGCGGCCGGATGACATCACGGACGCCCTCACAGTTTGCAGCGACAGCGCTGCTGCGGTGGGAGATCCCGAGCCTGGGAGAGCAGGGCACAGAGGATGCCCAGCCCAGAGTGGAGCGTTTGGGGCGGGGAGCAGGCCCTTGGCCGCCCGGGCCACGCTGCGGCACGGGTCTTGCGACCGAATGCAAGGCGCTGGGCTCTCATAGTCCCGCACTGGCTCACCGAATCGGCCGGCCCGAATTGCAGTTGACTAGGGCGCAACTAGCCTGCCAATTCGAGCCGAAGCCGAATGCCCGAGCAGGCGCGTGAAATGTGCACCGCGGCCGCTCCAAGCTACGCAACCTGCGCAAGAGAGTAGCGCCTATCGGCGAGGCGGAGCAGTCTCGCGGCCGGCGCCGATGCTGCGATGATTGGCGCGCGGTTGCCGATGGCCCGGCAGATCCTTCCCTGGCGGGGCAACTGCTCCACCGCGGACTCGCGCGGAACGGCGGCACACCAGCGCGTTCCCGCACCTGAGCCCGCACACCAGTGACCATGCTCGCCCGTTCCATCAACGCTTCGCGCCGTGCCGTGATGCAGCATCGGCCCAGCGGCGTGGCCTGCCTGGCCTCGGCGGTCGCAGTGCCCGGGGTGCCCAAGCGGCCCACTCCCGCGTACGCCCGCTTCGCCAAGGCCAAGTACGAGGCCACCATGGCCGCCCTGCCGGAGGGCTCCACGTCCAAGGACGCGTTCCGCGACATCGGCCGGCAGTGGCAGGAGGCCACCGACGCGGAGCTGGAGCCGTATTTCGATGCGTTCCAGGCGGACACGGACAAGTACCACAGCGAGGTGGAGAGCTTCCTTGCAGCCGGCGGCGACCCCGCCAGCCTCAAGCGCAAGTCGCCCAAGGACAAGCGCGTCAAGCGCGACCCGACCAAGCCCAAGCGCGTGAGTGGGGCGCTTTCGGCAGCGCCGCCGTTGTTGCATGCCCGGCCCTTGTTCCGCCACGCGCCGGCCGCTCCCCCACCCGCCCCCCGTCCCCCGGTGCCGCCCTGGTGCCGTGCCGTGGGTTTCCGCTCCGCCAAGCGCCGAGCGGGCCGTGGCTAGCCAGCTGCGCAGGGGGGCGCGCCCTTTCCACGGGCGGCCGTGGGCGTCTTGCCGGCGACGGAGCATTTGCTTCGCGAGCCATTCTCGCCCACCGCCGGGCCAGCCGCCCCGCCCAGCTGCCCGGCAGGCATGTTTGGGGAGCAGTTGGCCAGATTCGGACAGGCCGCTCTGGGGCTCCCGGCGCTGGGCCGGGCGTCGCCGCCGCGACCGCAAGCGTTTGGGGAGGGGCGCCCGCCAGAACCGCGCGGTTCTGGCGGCGCCGAAACCCCGCCGCCTGCCGAGCACGTTCCCCCCAGCTGCGCGGCACCTGGGCGTCTGCCTCTGCTGTGCCCCTCCCCCCTCTCCCCCCGCCCCCCGCCCCCCGGCTCCCCTTCCGCTGGCTGTTTGCTGGCCTTGAGTCGTGTGTGTCGGGCGGGCCAGTGACCGTCGCCGGCCGCGCTGCCGCCCTCGCCCCAAGCACCAAAGCGACTCTCCCCCCCGCTCTTCCCCCCCGCCCCCGCCCCCAACTCCCCCTGCTCGCCCCCCGCCCCCAACTCCCCTGCTCGCCCCCGCCCCTTCCCCCTCCCCGTCCGCCCCTTCGCAGGCCATGACCGCGTGGACCGCCTTCGTCAAGCACTACATGAACACCGTCAAGGCCCCCGAGGTGAAGGTGACGGAGGCCATGAAGGCGGCCTCCGTGGCGTTCAAGGCGCTCCCGCCCGCAGAGCTCGCCGGGTTCGAGCGCCAGGCCGAGGAGGACTCGGTTCGCTACTCCGAGGAGATGGCCCTCTGGACCACCGCCCAGGAGGCCGAGGACCGCGCCTGAGCCCATCGCGGCCCGCGAACGGAGCCGGCTCGCGCCTCTCAGCAGCGGCTCGCAAGGCTTGACTCCCCAGCCGCTGGTGTGCGCCGTTGCAGCCCGCGCCGCGACCGGGCGAGCGATTGGGCCAGGCTGGGCTGGCGTGTGCCTGGCTGGCGTGGCGTGAGGGGCGTGTGCCCCAGCAATCGATTGTTCGAATCTGCAAGTGATTGCCCGCGCTGGTGCACTGTGCAGAGTCGCGCGCGAACGCCACACGGCCCCGCTGCAGGTTGCTGGGGCGGACTCAACGGGAAGGAAGCCCTGCCACGCAAAAACGACGCACTGCTCAACCTGACCCCGCCGCAGAGACAGCGGCTCTGCCGCTCGGACGTCAGCGCGCATGGGGCCCTGCCAGCCGCAGGGGCGGGTGCCGCCTGCAGCCATCCCCACCCTCCCCCCCCCCTCTCCCCCGGTGCCTCACAGGCGGCTGGCAGGCAGCGGGGCGCTGCCTCCGCTGGCCCCTGCTCCACGCGAATGGCTGGGCCCGATCACTTGTTGGTGCTGAGTCCGAGGAAGCTCTTGCACTGCTCATATACCCAGAAGTTAACCGCCATAGTTGGGAACACCTTGAGGTAGTTGGGGAGGAGACCCTTGTACAGCGCCGGCACCCCCTCAGTCCGCACGATGTGCGCAAAGGCCCGGACCATGCTCTTGTTGGCCAGGGACGCCTCGGAGGCAGCCGCGTCGGCGGCCGCCTTCTCGGCGGCGGAAAGATTCGCCGCGCTGCCGGAGTCGCCGCCGAACCCCTCCACCTGGATGCGGCGCCGCAGCAGGTCAAACGGGTAGGCGACGGTCTGGGCGCTGGCGCCGGCGGTGCCTCCGATGAGCAGCGTCGCCCACCACGGCAGAGCCGACGGCTGGAGCTGCAGGAACTGAGCGACGTGTTCCTTGAGCGTGCCGTAGACGGCGAAGTTGGTCCCGATGTACGGGAAGATGCCGACGATTGAGACGGACACGCCCTTGTACAGCGTGGCGACGCCCTCCTCGCGAGCGATGGTCACGCAGGCGTCCGTAATGGATTTGTACTGGCGCTTGGTGCCGGCGCCCTGCGTGGTGAGGCGGCCCCGCACGAAGTCAAGCGGGTACGACACGGCGACGGAGCACATGCCGCCGATGCCGCCGGCAACGAGGCGCTCCAGGGGGTTGAGCGTTTTCTTGCCGTCGGCAGCGCGGCGGGCCAGGATGGCCGCTTGCAGCTTCTCGAACACGAGGAACTGCGCGCTCCAAGAACAGGGGGGAGGGGCGGGTAGGGTAGGGGGGGGGGTGAAGGCAGGCGCGAATGGCGTGGAGTGACAAGGCAGATGGTCAGCCGTCGCGCGGGCCGCGCCGCGGAGAGTGCGGCGGTGTCGGAGTAGGGGGGGGGGCTGGGGAGGAGGACCAGACGAACTAACGGACGGTAGCTATGACTGCTGCCGGCAGGGGCGGCGGGGCAGTGCACGGGGAGCGGCAGCGGCGGCGGCGGCGGCAGCGGCGATGACGGCGAGCCGGGGGCCATCGGGTCGGTGCGTGCCGGCAAACCTCACCTGAGTGCTCGAGTACGGAAGGATGCGAAGGACGTTGGCGCCGTTGCCCTTGAACATCCCGACGATGCCCTCGCGGGCGTAGATCTGCTTCAGGCCCCTGATGATGCTCTGCTCCGTGCGGTGGGCGGAGGACTTGTCCTTGTACAGCACGTCCTGAACTTGAAACTCGATCTTGAGGCGCTCCAGAGGCCTGCAACGCGACAACAGGCAAGCCGAGCAAGCGCGCAGCACGCCATGGTCCAAGGTGTGCGGCGCCAAACGGGGAAGGGAGGCGCTGCAACCCGGCGCAGGCCCGCGCGGGCGACGACGAGCCACAGTGTTGGCGACTTGCGGGCGGCGACTCGAAGGCCAGGCTCACGACACCGACGTGCGGCTCAGCGCCCCCGCGATGGCCCCGGCAGTCAGCACCCGCACATCCTTTGGCACCCACTCGAAGGCCATGGGGGGCAGCGCCTGGCAGCGAGCGGAGGGTGTTGAACGCATCGCGCCCGGCCGCTCTGCACGGCAGAGCCATTTGCCCGCGGCGCGCGCATCGCCCGCGGAACCATGGGCCTGCGCCGCCGGCCCTCACACTGTGGCGCTGCCTCTCGCGGGCAGGATGGCCAACAGGCGCTCGCGGCAGTCGCTGCTGTCCTTTGAGGCGCGCCCGGCGTTCGCTGCGGCCCCCGCGGCGCCCAAGCGCCAGCAGGCGTCGTCCGGTGAGCCACTTGCCAAAACGCCAGCGACGCCGCCCGCCAGCGGCCCTTTGCAGCGCCTGGGCCCGGCCAACGTGCTGCCTAACAGGAGCGCGCGAGCAACAGCCACCCGTGCCCGGCGGGCGGGGGCGCGGCGGTACGCCAGTGGCCTCGCCTGGCCTTGCTCGCGCGTGCCAGCGGCAAGTGCCCCGCGCTGGTTGCCAGCCGCTCAAAAGCGAGAGTTGCCCCTTGCAACAGCACCCTGGGCCTCCAGGCTTTCCCCGGTCGCAGCAGTGCGTCCAAAGGGCATGCTGCGGCCCTGCGCGCCCCGGCCAGGCTCGCGCGGGCCTTCCGCAAGCCGCCCTGCGCGCGTTTTGAGGTCGCTGCCGAACCGCATTCCGTCTCGCCTCGCTCCATCCTTGCTTTCTTCGCCCCCGTGGCCCCGCCCCGTCCGCCTCGTTGTTTGCCGCAGTTCCCACACCCGTCACCCCCACCAGTGCGGCAGGTGCTGCGCCGGCAGGCGGCTTCCTCGCCGCGCCGCTCTCCATCCGGGCTGCCTCCGACGGCCGCGCTCCCGTCCAGGCCCCGCAAGCACACCCGGCCCAAGGGTTTGCAGGCCAGCCCCCCGCATCCGTCTCCAGGGCCCTGACCGCCCCGTCCCTCCCGGCAGCGACACCGCGGCCAGCCCAGGTCCGCGGCTCCGCGTCGGCCAGGCCTGCAACCTCGACCGCTCCCCCCCAGGCCGCGGCAGAGCCTATCGCGGCGACAGATGCTTCGGGAAGGCTCTTCGTGACGCCGACCCAGTCGGCCAACGCGGCAGCGCTGCCGGCAGCGTCGCCTCCGCGAATCAGCGGCAGCGCACACGCACCCATCAGCCGTCGAGCCGCCGCTGCGGCAACCGCCGCCGCTGGCCAAGCCGGTGCCCATTCCGCGCCCGGCGCATCGTTTGCCCGGCTCTTCGGCTCTGCCCGGTTCCCTTCTGCGGAGAGGAGTGACTCCGCTGGCGCCTCCGCCGCCACGTCCGTCCAGCAACCGCAGCCGCTGCCGGCCGCCGCGACCCATGCTGCAGAGCCCCTGAGCAATGCGACAACTGCGCAGACGGCTCTGCCAGTGAGCAGAGCCAGCACCGCGCAAACGACGACCGACGGCGCTGCGGCCGCTGAGCGGCCCTCGCTGGCCGGCTCTGCCGCCGCCTCCCCTCACGCGGCAGTGACTCCCGTCGCGGCCGCTGAGCATGCGCTGTTGGTCGCCAGTGACACCGTCGCCAGCCAGCCGAGCAGCGATACGGCGGCGGCGTCATCCGTCCGTCCCAGCGCCATTGCCGTTCCGGCCCCAGTCAGCTCGGCATCGTCGGGGCCCTCGGCCACTGCAGCGGCGGAAGTGACCCCCAAGGGCCCCTCGCGGAAACGCCGCGACCGCCCGGACGACACCGCCACTCCCACTGACGCAATCGCCGGGTCGCCGGCAGAGCCCCCGCCGCTCCGTCGCAAGGTGCCAGCGACCCGGCGCGTCCGCCCTCGGTCGCCCGACGGCGCTGCTGACGCAAGCACCTCTGCTGGTGAATCGGGCTCTGCCGGCCTTCCGGTTCGCTCGCTGTTTCGCGACGACGCATCACCCGCCCGCGGCGGCAGCGGCAGCTCTGCATACGACGAGGGCGGCAGGTCTGCGAAGCGGCTGCTTCTTGCCCGTGACAGCCCTGCCGACGTCGGCGGCGAAACCGCCGGAGGAGTTCAGTCGCCGCCGGGTCCGCGTCCAAGCCCCCTCGCCAGAGAGGCAGCCTCTTCGGCAGATCGTTTTGCCGAAGACCCCGCCCCGGAAGGACTGCCGTCTGACACCCGAGTCGGGTCCGGGCGGATGGCTCCACGCGGCGCCGCAGCCCAGGCCAGTCATGAGGCTATCATGGCCCCATCAAGCCCGGCTCAGGCGCGTCAGCGGCGGGCCCCCTCCCCCACCAACGATGCGGCTAGCGTGGTCTCCACGTCGTCGTCGCGGCGATCGGCCTTCAGCCAGCGCGCCGGCAGAGCCCACCGGCTGGCGTCCTCAGGTGTGGCTCTGCCGGTGGCGACGTCCTTCGCGTGCGACCCGGAGAGCGACGCCGCGATGAACAGAAGCGTCAGAAGCTCATCGAGCAGCGGCTCTGCCAGCTCGGCCCGACGTCGGCCCCAGCTGCCGCCGCCCCCGGTTGGCAGAGCCCGCATTCGGGGCTACGGTCCGCCGATCGGCTCTGCCGCTGACATGGCCATGATGCAGAGCCGGCAGAGCCAGCGGGGCCAGGCGGCCTCTCATCAGGCCACGTCGTCCGGCCGCCGCCCCTCGGTGCGCGCCAGCGTGTACGGCCAAACGTCCGGCCCGCCCCTGCCTTCGCGGTTTCGCGAGCTCGCCGCCATCGCCGACCAGCTGGACACTGCAGTTGCAATGTGCCGGCGCCGCACCCGCGGCTCGCTCGTGCTGGTGGAGCCGACGGTGCGAGCCTTCATGGAGGGCGTCACGCGGCGCCGGTTCGGGCCTCGCCTGCTTGGCACCGTGCTCGCCGTGGATCCTTCCAGGTACATCGTCCGGCAGAGCCGGGTGAGCGCCTCGGCTCTGCAGCACGGAACGGGCCACAGTGCCGCCCGGCGGGCCGTTGCCGCCGGCGGCGGGCCCGACGGCGCCGCTGCCGCCTGGGCGCTCACGGTGCAGCTGGCTGTCCCTGCAGCGTCCGCTTGCTCGACGGCGTCGCTGCGCGACAGCTCGACGGTCAGCGGAGCCGCGGACGGAGCGACGCAGGCAGAGCTGGTGGAAGTGGCATCGCTCACTGAGTCGCAAGTCGTCGATCGCAAGCGGCGGTTTCGCGCCGCGCTGGGAAGGATCGTGTCGCAAGCGCACTCTGCATTCCTGCTCGCCCGAGCTGCCGCTGGGCAGAGCTCTACCATCCCGCACGGGGCGTCCTTCCACCCGGACTTCAAGCTTGACGAAGTGGCCCTGCCTGATCCAGTGGCTCTGCCGAAGCCTCCTTCGGTTTCGGAGCGGGTGCGCGTCGGCGACGTGCTCGACGGCTCCGGCGGCGGGCGGTTTCGCGCGTCGGCGCTGCTCAAGCTTGGTTTGGAAGCCGCGTCAGCAGCGGGTCGGGACGGCATCCGCTCCGTGTCAGAGTCAGCGCATGGCGGTGCGGTTTCATCGCTGTCGCTTCCGCAGTCAGCTCCCATGGACGGACTGCAACGCTCGCCGGTTCGGCGGATCGTTTCGCCGGGCAGAGCCCTGGGCCTTGCCCCCGGCCAGCGTCGAGCCGTGGCCCAAGCGACGGGAGAGGGAACCGCAGGAGGGATCCCGGAACATTCCGGGACGCTTCCGCCCGTTGACGAAGAGGCCTGGCGGGGGGTGATTGCGACCGGCCGTGAGCAAGACGCGTCGCGCACCCCCTCGCCCGCCATGCGCGGCCACGCATCACCCGCCGGTCACGGCCGGGTCGCCGCGCCGTCGCCTCTCGCGCCGTCGTCGTCGTCGTCGTCGCTGCCTCGGGCGTCGCCCGCGGGCGATCCGTCAGTGACGTCGCCGGTGGCCAGTCAGCTGACCGCTCGCGACCGCGTGACCCCGGAAATGGCTGGCAAAACCGGTCATCGCCGCGCCAGCGGGCTGGACGGCTCGACCGCGCGGTCGCCGGTGGCGCCGGGTGCTCCCATGAAACCGCGGGCCGTGGCCGGCTCGCGGCTGCTGGGCACCGGATCTGGAGTCGCTCGCCGTCTATCGTCGCTGTTTCAGGACGAAGACGACGACGACGCTGACGAGGACGTCGGCGGGGTTGGCTCTGCACGTGGCTCTGCCGAAAAGGGTGCCAACGGTCGCGCCGGACCCAGCTCTGCGGACGCCGCTGTCGCCGCAGCTGCCGGTGCAGCGACGTGCAGCGACACCCCGTCGGCCCCCGCGGTTTCACCGGCTCTGCAGCGGCTCCTTCTCGCGCCGGAGCTGGTGGAGCTGGGCGTGACGGCGGCAGACTTGCCTCCGGGCCTAGCAGGGCTCAGCCCTGCGCTGGTGGCTCGCGTGATCCGGAAGCAGCGAGCGGCGGAGCAGCGGGCTCTGCCGGAGGTGAGGCGGGCAGAAGAAAATGAGAGACGCCGAGTTGCTCTGCCTCAGCTGTTCGACGCTGTGGTGGGGGTGTTGCTGGCTCACCGGCGGTCCACCATGTACGTTGCCGAGCTGGCGAGCAAGGTGGCTGAGAACCACCGACTGAACATGAGCCGGGAGGACGTCGTTGCGGGGATCAGCGCCATCGCTGAGCGGGCCCCTGAGTTCTGCACACTTCGTCAGCTGACCGCGGGCGCGCTGTTCAAGCGCCGCCCTGCGGGGGATGCGGCGGCGGCGAGGCGCAGGCTGGCGGACTCGGTGCGGCTCTAGGGCTGTGGCAGCGTGGTGGGCGGTAGCTGCGCCTCAGGGCCAGGCGGCAAGCGGGCGAGATTGCGAGGGGCCCCACACAGGGAGGACGATTGAGCGCCCAAACAGGCGCGTTGTCGGTTTGCCCGCACGCGCGCGTGCATGGCTCCGTGTGGGTGTTTGTGTGTGTGTGTGTGTGTGTGTGTATTGGCGAGGGAACTTCGTGTCATGTTGCAAGCTCGTTCTTCAGCGTTGTGATTGCGCGAGGCGAAGCACGGCACTCACGGCAGCCGCGCTTCTCCGAAGCCCATTGTTGCAAGCAAGTCTCGCGGTCATTGTCCCCGCCAAGGGTCTGAGAGAGGACCTGTCGCTTGCAATAGCCGCCTCATCTCCCAACCCTCTGGCTGTCTCATGGAGTTGTGACTCGGGCTGGCTGGCTTGAATCGGTATTGACGATCACAAGCAAGCAAAGACAGGCGCATTGCTCTGGAACGGCAGGGCAGGCATGCGGGCGCCAAAGCGGCGCTGCTGTGGTTGCAACTTCCGCCCTCCCCCCGCATCCAACGGCAGCGTGCCATGGCATGGAGGTTCCCCTCCCCCCCCCTAACCAGCGTCGAGGTCTTGCTCGTTTCGAGCGCCGCCATTGCTGCAGCAGCCGCACAGCAGCCTCGCTGTCCCGGCAAAGCGCCACGCAGCCATTCCGATCGCCAAAGCTGACGCCGGCACCGAGCCGCCGTCCGCCCTGGGGACGCTGCTTTGCCTGAGCGCCGCCACCCGCGAGGCAGGTGGGAGCGTCCAGACACAAAATCCAGGCCGAGTGAGGTTCAACTACGGCCGGAGTTGCTCCGCGCACTGTTGACTCTGAATTAAGTCATCTTCGGCCGAACCCCGCAGCCAAAGCACTCGCGCTTGACTGGGCAAGGGCGCCGCTCCGCTGGTTCTCCCGCGCTCCTCAGCTCTAGGACCTCCCGTGCACTGCCGCAAGCTGCCGCCATGTCCGTGGCCGCGTTTGGGTTCTCGCGATCGGCCTTGCAAGCCGCAATCGCCGCCCACCGAGACGACCCGGACGCCCACCCGCCCGCGCAGTCCGCCCTGGAGCGCGCGCGGGCCCTCCTCGGCCACCGCCGGCCAGGCGTGACCGTTCTGGAGCGGAACCGCGAGAGCTGCGTCCCGCCCCAGCGCGCCATCGTGGCGGCTTGCGCGCAGGCTGCGGGCCAAGGCGCCGCGCTCGCTGACGGTGTCCCAGCGCTCGCTGACGCCACAGAGCGCGCCCCCGAGAGGCCATCCGACCCGCAATCAGCACTCCAGCGAGCTGCAAAGCTCCTGAGGCGCCCTGGCCGCGGCGCTGGCCCGGCTTGCCGTCTCATCGATGGCGCAGAGTTGGAGGCCGAATCTAGCTCAAGTTCGAGCCCTCCCACCTCTGCGCGCCTGCCCGGCCAAGCGTCGGGACCGCCGCAGCCCCGCCCAATCGTGTCCGCCGTCCCCGCAGCCGCCGCTACTGCCGCCCTCGCTGGCCAAGCCGCTGGTCCTCGCGCCAGAGGCGGCTTGGTGGCCCTGTGGCAGGCAGTGGCGGCAGCGGCCGCGGTCGGTGACGCCTCCCGGCGCAAGCACCGGGCCACCGCTCCCAGCTCTACCGGAAGGATCGGCTCAGCAATTGGACCGACATCGACTCGCCCCCTCGGTTTCGCGCCATTCGATGGCCCGGAACCTTCGCCATCACGCGAAACCGCCCGGACGTCGCTGGCAATGGCGGCAGAGTCACTGGCGTCGCTATCCCCGTCAACACCTGCAGCAGCAGCCGCCGGGTCAGCGGCGTCAGCCGGGTCAGAGGGGTCAGCTGCCCAGCGACCCAACGCGCAATCGACCAAGGCGGCGCTCTCCCAGTGGCTGCCCGCCGCGGCGGACGCCGTGGCGGCTCTGCCGGACGAAGTTGCCGATGCAGCAGTGACTGGCGCGAGACTAATGGTTGAGGGCATCGCGGCGCGACACTCCTCCGCTGGACCATCACCGTCGTCGATCCTGCCGTCGTCTGAAGCTCTACCGCTCGGTGTGTGGCAGAGCCGGATGCTGACGGTTGCGGCGGGACTGACCTGTGCGGTGGTTCGTTCCGCCGACGAGGCGGCAGAGGCGGTCACCGCAGCATCAGCTGCTGGCGCCACCCTGTCCCCGGCCACCGCTGTTCACGCCCACCGCATCCACTCAGTGAGCGACGCCCTGTGGCGTTGCTGGAGCGACGGCACTCCCGCTACAGCGGTTTCGTGGCCGGTGGGGCCGGCGGTTCCTCTGGCGGTTTCTGCGATGCTCGCTGCGTCCGACGCCGCCGCCAGGGTCGGCGGGACACCGCCATCAGACGCCAGTCAAGCTCAGTCGCGGCGCCATATCGTCGTGTGCCCCGAAAGCAGCGTTGCTCTGTGGCAGAGCTCGCTGGCAGAAACGTTCCCGGACGCCAGAGTGGTCGCTGTCTCCGGACCGGCTTTGGTCACTGCCGCTGTGCGGGATGCCGGCCTGGAGTGGGCTCTGCCTGCTGCCGCGAAACCGCTGGAAGTGGGACCCGTGGCGGCACCCCCCCCGTGCCCAGTTGTGGTTGTGCTGAGCGACGCCGCTGCCGCTGCGGAGAGCAACTCTACCTGGATTGAGGAGCGACGCTGGGGGCTCTACCTGTGGCAGGCAGAGCCCACGTCTCCGGGCGGTGTGACGGTTGGCTCTGCCCTGAAGGCTGCAGAGCACCTCTCCACGGGGGACGTCGACGCTGCATGCGCGGCTCTGCACGGCGCTCTTCCGCCAGTCAGCAACCCATCATCCGTGCGTCTGCGCGTGGCATGGCTGCCGGACGCCGGGGCGGAGGCGGCGGCTATGGCAGTGGTTGCGGCCGGGGCGGAGGCAGCCGCCGTGGCCGGCGCCGACTGCGGCAGCGGCGGCAGCGGCGGCGCTGACTGCGGTAGCAATGGCAACGGCAACAGCAGCAGCAGCAGCAGCAGCAGCAGCAGCAGCAGCAGCAGCAGCAGCGGCGATGACGGCGCCGGCAGCGACGTCGCTGGCTCGTCTTGGCTGCGAGCCATCGCCGCCGCCTGCCCGAGGCTGCCTGCCCTGCTGTGGCTGCTAGGATCACTCTCCGCTCCCAGCGCGTCACCAGTCACAGCAGCAGCGGCGTCAGCGGCCGCGGCGTTCGCGTCGCTCAAGCGGGCGTGTGCATGCCTTCCGGTGGAAATTTCCACCGAGTCCTCTGCAGGTGCATCCGGCAGAGCCGGCAGAGCCAGGGTGTGCGCGTCGCTCCTGCTATCCTCCCCAAACGCTCTCGGACCTGTCGCCGCGGCCGCAGCTGCCGCCGTGCGGGCTCTTGTCGATGACTCGCTCGTGATCGGCCCCCCGGGCGCTGCGGCAATCTTCGCTTCAGCTGACGCGGTTTCGTCACTCATCGCCACGGGCTTTACCGGTGAGCGCATTGCCGGTAGAGCCATTGACAGCACTTCGGTCATTCGGCAGAGCAACGCTGCGATGACCACCATCTCGGACGTGTTGGTCACTTCGGACGGATCAGCTCTGCAGAGAGGCGTTTGGACAGCGATTGACCAGCTGACTGGCAGAGCTCGCAAGCGGCAGAGAGACGACGCCAGCGAAGACGGAAGTGGCTCTGCCAATCCCTCCGGAGGCGGAGGCGGAGGCGGAGCTCGCAGCGAGGACGGGCCGTCGTCTGCGGCGGCAGCTGCTCCTGCTGCTGGCAATGGTGCTGGTGCTTCCAGCGCCGCCGGTGCTGGTGCTGGTGGCGTTTCCGGGGTCACTGCAGGGCAGGAGGCCATCACGATCGTGTCACGAGGAGGCGTCGACGCCGCAGCCGCAGCCGATCCGTCGCGCGACGTCGGTCTGCCCGGCGATGTTGTCCCCCTGATTCGCCGGCGACAGGGCCGTGACTCGCCGGAGATGTCTCCTGCTGCCAGCACCGCGCTTCTGCAAGCCTCACTTCGCGTTGGCTCTGCTCTCTCACTCTTCGCCGGCTCTGCCAGGCCGGCGGCGACCATTGACTCGGCAGAGCCTGCAGTCGCAATGCAGAGCCGTCTCGGCGCTGTGTTCGTCTTGGACGAAGTGGCTCTGCATGACGTTTTGACGGACGTTCCACTTCATAGTGGGTGGCTCTGCCAGGGAAGGCTTGCTCCGCTTTGCTCTGCCAGCCCGGATGACGTGTCAGCTGGCTCGAGTGACTTGGACGCTTGCGGTGGTCAGTGGGCGTTGCTGGCTGTGAGAGACGACGCGTCCGTCGTGGGGGCTTGGTCCATCTGCCCTGACTCGAAGCTGAGCGTGGTTCCGAGCACAGCGGTTTCGCCAGCCGTCCTGAAGCTCTGCGAGGCTTCACTTCCGTCTGGCTGCCACTCTTCCAGTGACCCAGCGTCTTGGGCCCTGATGCTCAGCACCGACAGCGAGGGACCTCGGCGCACCACTGACTCCAAAGCCATTCCCACAGCTGCAACTTCAACTGCAACTGCAACTGCAAAGGCAGGGACTGGAACTGGGGCGGTTGACGTCGCCTTGGAGCCCGCAGTGGCCGATGGGCCGTCGTCGTCGTCGTCGTCGTCGTCGTCGTCGTCGTCGTCGTCTTCGGTGGGCGACACCACGCTGGTCACGTCAGCTGACGCTGCTGTCGCTGCCGCTGGCAACGGCTGCGTCAACGGCTCCGGGCCGACGTCCACCCAAGGGCACGTGACCCGCGCACGACTCGCGCACGACAGGAGCCTTCTCATCGGGAGCCGGTGCGGCTGCGCCGCTGTAGCCACCGCCGATCGATCGACGTTCCGAGGGCCACGCCGCAGCGCCATCGTGACGGTGGAAACGGTAGAGCTAGCCCCATCATCAAACAGTCAGGGCGGCATCGCCTCCCCGTCAGTGCGGGTTCAACTCCGTGCGCGCGGTGGGCCCGGCAAGGCTGTCCCCGGCGTCCACGCCGCTCCGCTCAGTGACCCCGGCTCTTCACTCCTGTGGACCATGTCGCACGATGATCCGGGGGCCTTTCGGGCAATCGTTCCGCCGGGCGGCTGCGTGATTCTGTGCCCCTCAGCAGGCATTCACGCTGTCGTGTCACCGAGACTTTCGGCGGAACAATCCGCCGGGCTGCCGTGCGCCGAGGCTGCGCTCCACGCCGTGCGCGCTGCAGCGGTTTCGTGAGTGACTCTCCCTGCGGCGACGGGTCACGCCGTGCCGCTGATATGCGAACGACTGGCTTCAAAAGTCCGTTGCACCTGCCAGGCGACCGCAACGGCTCGCACGGCAAAGAGCAGGCACGCGACTTCCCTTCCCTTCCCTTCCCTTCACTCCGCCCCCCACACGTCAATCTTAACCACGTCACCAGACAATCACCGCGCTCAAGGAACCCACCCATCACTGCACCGTGCCCCCCGCCGGCGGGCGGCGTTCGTCCAGCAGCCCGGGCCGCGCGAAGACCAGCGCGGCGTTCGTGCCGCCGAAGCCAAACGCGTTGGAGACAATCACGCCCATGTCACCGGCAGGTCTGCCGCCGCTCAGCGCGGCAACGTCCTGGTCAAGCTCCACACTGGGGTCGTCCGCGTTGCGGTTTCGCGGCTCTGCCTGGGCCACGATGCTGTCGATTGCAGTTGCTGCGTTGGCGGCTCCTGCAGCTCCGAGCATGTGTCCAACGGCTCCCTTGGCGGAGGCGATGAGCGCTGGAGCGGCTCTGCCGGATCGATCAGCTCTGCCGGCGGTTTCATCGGTGCCGTGTCTGGGAAGGGCGGGGCACCCGCCAGTGCCTTCGGGGGCTCTGCCGGCGAGCAGAGCCGATATTGCCGCGGTTTCGGCGCTGTCGCCGAGCGGGGTCGATGTTGCGTGCGCGATGACAGCGTCGACGTCGTCCGGGCAGAGCCCCGCGTCGACGATTGACGAACGCATCGCCAGCCAGGCGCCCGAGCCAGTCTCAGGCGGCGCTGTGATGTGGCTGGCGTCACAGGACATGCCGAAACCGGCGAGCTCTGCCAGGATTGGGGCCCCGCGCCGCACAGCGGACTCCATCTCCTCAAGGACCAACATCACCGATCCTTCCCCCATCACGAAGCCATCACGGTCCCTGTCGAACGGACGCGACGCGCGCTGCGGGTCAGTCTGCCTCGACAGAGCCCTGGCTCTGCCAAAGGCGGTGACTGACAGCTGATGGACCGCTGACTCGGTGGCGCCTGCCACCATGGCGTCCGCGTCGCCGGCCTGGATGAGACTGCGGCGGGGGTGACACGGCCGTGATTGGCGGCGGGCTATCGGGGCTGTGGCCGCGACAGCGCCCCATCGTGCGCTCCGCCGTGCGATCCCCCCCCCCTCCCCCTCCCACTCCCCCCCCCACTTCCCCCCCCGCCTCCCTGGTGACCCCTCTCCGCCCCCTCCCCCTTGACCCCTCACCCCTCCCGCTGTGGCCGCCCCCACGAGGCACACGGCTTCCCGGAGGCAGGGGCCTGCCCGAAGCCGTCACTGCAACCCAGACCTGAACCCGGCCACAGTCGCCGCTTCATCACAGTGACATCACCATGCCATCACAACACCATCAAAACGCCATCACTCTCTCTCTCTCTCACCGAAAGGCCTCGCCAATCGCGTGGCTGCCTGCGGCACATGCCGTCGTGGGCGCGAGCGCCGGGCCCCTGAGGCCAAACCTGATGCCGACGTGACCGGCCGCCATATTCGGAAGGATCCTTGGCACGAAGAAGGGCGATACTCGGCTCTGCCGCCCCTGCTCTACCATGGAGTAGGCTCTGCCGATCTCTTCGAGGCACCCGATGCCTGTGCCGAGCGACACGCCGAAGCGCCACGGCGCGTAACCGCCATCCTGCTCTGCCAACATGAGAGACGCGCCGGGCTCAGCGTCCTTGTCGTTGATCCGTTGGGCGACGGTGCGCTGATCGGAGTCAGACGCCGATCGCAGGTCCATCAGTCCGGCGCTGCGAAGAGCCAGCTCTGCCGAGGCCACTCCCCACGTGATGAAGTGAATCCCTCCCATAGCGCGGACGTCGGCACGCGACACCCACTCAGACTCGTCAAAGAGTCCTCGGGAGGCCGCGGACGACCCCTCCGGCAGAGCCAAGTCCTCGAAGTGGACTGCAGAGCTGTCCATAGCGCGAGGGTTGTCGGGAGTTGGCACGCGCGCCGCCACTCTGGCCGAAACGGCGTCGAACGCTGAGTCGTCGTCGAGAGACTGCGACGGCGGCGCGGTGGCGGCAGCGTCAGGGCCGTTGTTGTCACGCGCGGCGCTTGACGACGGGGCGGGCGAGGCCGGGCAGGGAAAAGGCGTATCACTCCCTGCCCCTGCAGCAGCAGCACCGGAACCGGAACCGGAACCGGAACCGGCAACAGCGTCGCAAAAGCCAGCAGTGGCAGCACCAGCGCCGGCCGAACCAGCGCTAGCGCCAGCAGCTGCGCCAGCGCAAGAGCCCATGGGCACGACTCGCGTGCATACGATTCTCACGGTAATGCTGCTGCCGGGCGCCGTTCGTGCGCGCTTCCACGGCGAGAGGCTGCCGAGCCCCCACGGCGTCACGCTCCCCACGCCTGTGACGACCACGCGCCGGGCTGCCGGCAGCGCCCTCCCGAAGCCAGCGGACATGCGCAAAAATTGAGCAAAGGGCCTGGCTTGACTGAACAGGCCGGCCTGCCCCTCCTTGGGTGCGCGGGCTCGCCGAAAAGGCCGCTTGCACTGGTTTTGCTCATATATTGCGGCGTTGAGCAAATAATTCAGCTCAGCCAGCGAAAGCTCGACGCGCGGTCGCTCAACGCCGCTCCCGGAGGCCAAGCCGACTGCCCGCGCGCGCCCAAACAGTCTGCCCGTGGAGGATGCATATGCCGTGCACGCGAATGGGGCGGCTCGGGTCCGCGTCAACCACCCCGACCGGCCCCAGCACGGGCGGCAGGGCGCATTGCCGAGGCCGCGGCCGGCAGAGCCGCGATCAGCGGACATGCGGCAACTTGGCGACGCGCCGATGCGCTTGCCGTGGGGCAGCGCCGGGAGCACCTGCAAGGATGGCGGGGGTGGAGGAGCAATGGTTCCCCGTCACGTCCGCCTTCCGGGCCACCCTGCGGGGCCAGATCAGCGTTGAGCCGGGCGACGCGGTCACCAGAGTCGGTGAGACGACTGGAATCCACGCCCGCAGCCGGCGTGCGCGCCCCCCTCCCGCGCGCAGCAAGCCCTCCGTGTGGCCAGAAGCGAACCCGATGCGTGTGCGAGCGGCCCGTCATGCTGTCGACCCGGGTGGTGGGTCTGTCTGGGCTGCCGCTGGGCCGCCTGCGCGCGGCTCCGGGCACGCCTGTCGTGTTTTTGTCGGCATCGAGCCGGCGGTGGGGGGGGTGTCGCTGCTGCCCCAGCACCGCTGCGCTGCCGGCGCCCATGCCTTTCCCGCGCAAGGCGTGGCGCGCAATCGCGCCGCCCGTTGATTCCCGTGGCAGCTGCTACAAGAGCCGCGGCCGCTGCTGCTGCCGCGCCGCTCGAACCTGCCAGCGATTGCGGAGGCCGGCCCCCTGCCTTCCCCCACCCCCCCTACCGCCGCCACTGTTCTGGGCGCAAAGTCACCGCCACATCAGGCCCCCGTCTTCCCTCAATCTCTGGTCCCCTCCCCTCCCGTCCGGCGCTCATCGCAGGAGTGCCCGACAGCGGCGCCTGGGCCAGCGTCCTCGCAAAGCGCGACCCCGCCAGCGCCCCCGCCAGCGCCCCAGTCAACGGCGCAACCGGCACGAGTCATGCCGCGAGCGCTGGTGCCGCGGACGGGTCAGAGGCCGCCGGCGGCGGCAGCAGCAGCAACAGCAGCAGCGGCAGCAGCAGCAGCAGCGGCGGCGGCGGGCCAGCCGGCAGCAGCGGCAGAGGCATCCATCGCTCTGGCGCAGGGTCGCCGTCGGAGCCAGGCGCGTCGTCTTCCGGCCTTGCCGATGACGACCCAGCTGACACCCCGTCGTACCGGGCAGGTTTCGTTCCGCTGCGGTGTTTTGATATCCCGGCGTGGACGGCGTTCCGGGAAGCCAGGAGCAGAGCCAGAGCGAAGTCGGCTGGTCGATCGCGAGGAGCGACGCTGCAAGGGTCGGACGCCAGAGCCGAGGAAGACTCGGACTCCAGCGACAGGTCAACTGATTCGTTTGACGACGACGACGACGACGACGTTGACGGCATCACGATCCGGTCACCCTTCCCGTCACAGCGAGTTCAGCGGACCATCCAAAGCGTGTCACAGCCCGTGTCTCGGGACCGTCGTGGCGCCGACATGCCCGAGTCAGATGCCAGTCACGACGTCGACGCGACCAGCGGGCCAGTGTCGAAGCAGCAGCCACCCCGAGACCGCGCCGCCAGCGCGGAAGCCACCGGAGCTGCCGCCGCCTCGGAGCCGTCGTCGCTCGGGCCGGATCACACCTCGGCCAAGCCATCGCCGACATCGACGTCGACGTCGGCGAAGAGACACCCCGGCAGAGCCGAGTCTGCCCCCTCGGCGAGACCCCGTGCTGCCCCCGGCTCTGCCGACTGGAAGGATTCAGCGAGCGACGTCGACAGCGACGGGGGTTCCGCAACCCTTCCAGCCCCGTCCGTCGCCGGGTCGGGCCGCTGCACGGCGCTGTTTCGCGACGATGGCGCGATGATGCTGGTGACTCCCACGCATGTCGTGGAGCTGTCAGCTGATGGCGAGCTGATCAGCGTGCGACCGGCGGATGAGGTGGCTGCCGGATACGCGTCTGACTCCGACGGCTCTGCCGGGAAAACTCCAGCTGATGATGGGGCCGGTCAGGAGCCAGTCAGCACCGAGTCACCCGCTGAGCGGCAGGCGCGGGAGGCTGACGCTGCCACAGCCATCGCGAGGGCAGGGAGCCAATGGGCAGAGCGCCAGCGGTTTCGCGCAGCGGAGCGGCGTGCGTTGGCTGAGGCCGCCACTCGCGCTGGGGCCCTGGCGGCGCAACGGCGGTCGGCAGAGCACGCGGCAGCTGCAGCCATCACGCGCGTATCTCGGGGCCATCTGGGGCGTGTCAAGGCTCGGGACGAACGCCTCCGACTTCAGACACTTTCCGCAGCGGTTTCGCGGCTGGTGGCTCGAGTACTCGGCAGAGCCCGCGGCAGAGCCGTCGCCGTCCAGGCGGCACTCGCAGCGCGAACGGCGTGCGCCAGGGCAGCGGCAGCAACTGCCGCCGTCAGACGCATCACAACTGCAACTGCAACTGCAACTGCATCAGGGACAGTCACTGCGAGTGAGATGGACAGCCTGGTTGCGCTGGCCGCGTCAGGCGGCTCTGCCGACCGCCCATCCCGCGGCAGAGCCGTCGCTCCTGCCAGGCTGCGCTCCCCAGACGTCAGCGACAGCGGCAGAGCCATTGACGGGGTCGTCGTCACCCCGCCGCCGCAGCGGCCCACAGTGACCCTGCCGCTCTCGCCGCGGAGTCGCTCACGGAGTCGCTCGCCTGGCGGACCAACATCTCCGAGGCCTTTGGAGGACAACGTCACGGGCAACGAAACCGCTGGAAGTGACGACGCTGACGCGGGCAGGCACGAGTTTTCAGGCGACCCCGCCAGCCGCCCCGCCGGCCACCACCCCGCCGCCGCCCCAACCCCGGCAGCATCAAGCGCAGTGCCAAAGCTTTCGCTGGAGGTACTGGCCGCGGCGGCGACGTCGGCAGAGCTGCATGCGGAAGTGGCAGAGCCCGATATCGCGGCGCAGGCTCGACACAGGTTTGGGTTGGGCGACGGTTTCGCGTCCATCGTGTCGCAGGCAGCTCCCTGTCGTGACGACATCGCCAGCGAGTCTTCAGACCACCTTGAGCCGGGCTTCGCCACGGAGCCCGCCAACGACCGACATTGCGATGTCGGTCCTTCGCCCGCCGTTGACGTGCCCAGCCCGCCCGAAGCGGGCGCCTCTGCCGAAGCGGCGCCGGCGGTTGCGGGTGGCGATGCCAACGACAGCGACGAGCCCGCCACCGCAAGTGACCTCGCGCAGGGCCCCGCACAGGTCCCCCCTCAACCCTCGCCGTCCGCCTCTAGGGGCCGTTGGTCGATCGACAGCCCGACCGGCCAGAGCATCGCTCCTTCCGGTGATGGACGTCAGCCGGCAGAGCCGGATCCAAAGCAGCAGACGACTTCGCCCAACGCTTGGGCGGCGGTTTCGCGCGTCACGTCGGAGCAGCTCTCGCCAACCCAATCACAGGCCAGTCGCCCGGAGACTCAGCCGGTGAAACCGTCGCGATCAGCGCCAGTCAGCCCCCCGGTACCACCATCGGCAGAGCTAGGGGACGCTCAGAGCGACGCGCAGAGCGACGCACAGAGCGACGCGCAGAGCGACGCGCAGAGCGACGCGCCCAAGCCAGCTGCCGCCCCATCAACACCCCATCAGGCGCAGGGCTCCCGTCGCTCCCTTCGGGCTCTGACGCCGGCAGAGCTGCAGCTAGTGAGCGACACCATCGCGAGTGAGCGACGCCGCCGGGAGCGCGACGCCGATGGGGGGCAACCGTCTCTCACGGGCGGCTCTGCCAGGAAGAACGGTCGCCTCAGTTCGTCGATCGCCGGAGTGCCCGAATCCTTCCAGGAGCCGGTGGCGGGGTCGATGTATCTCGACGAGCAGACGCTGTCGCTGGCGCGGTCACTCGGCGTCCCGACGTCCAGCCCTGCAGCGGTTTCGCCTGCGGCCAAGGAGCTTGGCCGGTCTGGCTGGGGCGATGGCAGAGCCAGCGGTGGAAGGATCGGCAGGGTGGGGTCTCCCGGCCGGGAGGCGGCGTTCGTCACGCCGCAGCAGCGGCGGCGGCGCGGCCTCGACACTGGCAGAGCCGACGGGGAGGGTGCAACGGGCGGCGGCCACAGCAGCGCTGGCGGCGGCGGTGCGGGGGGGAGCGGCGAGGGGGTGGGCGGCCAGTACCATGCTCTCGGCGCTCGCAGCGCCGACGCCGGCGACTCTTGGGACGCGGGGAGCGACACGTCATCGCACGACTCCGACATCACTTCCGAGTCAGCGGCCCATCACGGGGACATCATGGCGGTGGTGCTCAAGGCCACCCGCACTCCCTTGGAGCGGCAGCGCCGCGCCGCCGACCGCCGATCGCGCCGCATCATTCACGGCGGCCCCGCCGCCACGGCCGCTCGCGAGCTTGCCAGGCAGGCGCTGTCCAACGCGCGCGTAGGCAGGGCCGGCGCCGCGTCGTCTGGCAGAGCCACGGAGCTGTCCGGCACGCCCGCGTTTTCACCGCTGCAGAGCCGCTCTGAATGGAAGGATTCTGAACTTGGCTCTGCCAATCCACTTCACCAGGTCCGAGCGCTGGCCTCCGAGGAGGACTTCGGATCGGGCGGTTTCACGTCCCCGAGCACGAGTCACTTCATGAGAAGCCCTGCCCCGCAGAGCTCTGCCCAGTCAACCGGTCGCCCGGCAAGCCGTCGCCCAGTGATGGGGGCCATTGCTAGGGCGGTTTCGGCCGCTGCAGCAGCTGACGCCAGCGCTGCGATCGACCAAGCGCGATGGCGCCAGCTGCAGCTCGCCGGTCTGCCTGCCGAGCGGTTCGGAGTGCCGTCGCCCTTGGACGTTGGCAGCCAAGCGACGCCGCGTCGCTCAACCGCTGGGGGCCGCGGCTCTTCTGATTTCTCCCCCACGCCTTCCAGCGCGGTTTCGCGCCCTCGCATGGCGGCGGTTTCGCCGGCCATGGCTGCGTTTGGAAGTCCCGGGCCCGTCCGATCATCCCGTGACTCTGCCAGACAGCACTCGGCTCTGCCAGCCTCGCCGGCGCCGTCGACACCCCGCAGGCGCGCCCCGTCTGCTCCGAGCAGCAGCATCAGCGGCAGCAGAGGCAGAGGCGGTGGCGCTTCCAGCTGGGCGAGCCAGCACCGCCCCGCAGCGGTTTCGCCTGCGCTGGGTGGTCGCGGGTGGCAGGGTTCGGCAGAGCCGCGTCGGCCGCCGTCACTTCACGAATCCCAGCGCGGCGCTCCCGGCAGGGCTGGCGGCGCGTCGGCCGCCGGCGCCCGGCCAGCCGCTGAAGTGGCGATCTCTGCTCTGTCGTACCCGGACGGATCCGGCTCTGCCGTTCCTGGCGCGACTCCGGCAGAGGCGCGGTCGCTGGCGCGAATGGCGGTGCTGTCGTCGCAGCTGCACGGAGCGATGAGGTGGCCTTACGAGGACGCGGTCAAGCGGACGGACGCGGCGATTCGTTTCGCCGATCGACCCCAGCGGAGGGACGCGTGAGGGGTGGTGCTCGGGACGGCGCACAGCCTGCCCCGGCCGATGCCGTCGCAAGTCGTGAATGTCAGCGCGGCAAACTTGCGACAAAGGGGGCGGCTCTGTTCCAGTGGCCAGCTCGTGGTCGCCGTGCCGCCAGCGTGCGTGACTGCCCGGCCCCGCGCGCGCCCCGGCGTGGTCCTGCGCCACCCCCCCGGTCCCAAATTTTGGCATATTTGCGGCACCTCGATCACCCAAACGAGCAGCTGCTGCGCCGAGGACAGGCAAACAAGCCATTGCGAACAAGCATGACAAATGGCGTGACTCCCGCAGCCGCCCGCCGACGGTTCAGCGCAGCCCGCTCGCTTGGACGGCGCGAAGGGCGCGTGTGCAGGGAGCGGCACTCCGGCGCTGTGCTGCCCTTGGTGGCGTCGGCCTGGAATAGGGCAAGCGCAAATTTCATCCGAGGCTGCAGAGCTGGCCTGGCCGGCGGCTGGCCGGAGCGAGGCGGAATTTTTTCCGCGGGTTTTCGTGGCACGCACTCGCCCCCCTCGACTCGCGACCCTCGCGCAGCCCCTCGCACCCGCCATGGCCTCCGCCGCCTCCACAGCCACCAAGGCCAAGTCGTGAGCGTGCCTGGAGCTGGCGGCTCCGGCCGCGGGCGCTCGAGCGAGCCGGACTCGGCGCTTGCGCGCAGCGTCCGACCGATCTTTGGTTGCGGCTCAACCGCTGCTTGTGGCGCGGACCTTGTCCGCGAAAACTCCAGCTCCCTGTGTGACTCGAGCCATGCTTCGCCTCCGCCGCAGCATCACCGAGGAGCAGGTGCGCGCCCTGTTCAACTCCATCGACGTGAACGGCGAGTGAGTCCCGCGCGCAGCGCGCAGCGCGCTGGCTCAGCCCGCCGCGGGCGCAACGATCCGGCCAGCCGGCTCTCCGGCAGCGCGCGGCGAATGCCTGCGGCGCTGGAGCAGCCAGGCAGCCCGCGCGCAGGTCGTGCAAGTAGAACAATGCCGCCGCGCACGACGTGCATATGCTGCACCCCCGCTCCGCGCTCGCAACGCCACGCGCCTGCGGCGGCGCCTCGGCGCGCCTGCCCCTGCAACCTCGGTTGTTCCTGCCCCGCCGTGCCCGCCTCGCCTCGCCTCGCCTCGCCTACGCAGCAACCTGGTTTCGCCCAAGGAGTTCAACATGCTCCTCGCCCGCCTGGGCGTCGCCATGTCGACCGACAAGGCCAAGGAGCTCTTCGACTCGGCGGACAAGGACGGCAGCGGCAGCATCGACATCGACGAGCTGGCGGCATTCCTCGGATCCGACGCTATCGAGTCGCACACCGACGTTGGCGCGCGGGCGGTCCGCGCCGGGCTGGTGGCGCAGTACTACGCCACCGCGGCCCGCAAGGCCGTGGCGCAGGCGATCTCAAGCGCCGCCGACGGCGGCGCGGAAGAGACCACCAGCGCAACCATCGAGGTGTCTCTCAACGAGGCCGTGACCTCCGCGGACGCCAGCTGCTCCCTCACGCTGTCCCTCTCGAGCGACCTCTCCACGCTCCCCGCGGCCATCGCGGAGTCCTCCACGGCCGCCGTGGTCACCTTCATGCTGCGAGAGGGCGCCGACGAGGCGGCGGTGGCGGCTGCCGTCGCCGAGATCTCCGAGATGCTCGAGCGGTCGGATTCGCCCCTCACCGTCACCATGGCCGACGACCCCAAGGGGGGCCGCCTGGCATCCATCGTTATCCCGCTCGACGGCATCCTCAGCCTCTCCGACGCCGTGCCCGTGCCGCTGGCCGACGTCGTCGGCGGCGCCAACGTGGTGCTGGGCGTGGACATCGCCCACTCCTTCGCCGACGTGCTCAACGAGTGCGTGCCTCTGGACGAGATCAAGGCCACGGTGCGCCTGGAGGCGGTGGCCCCGCGCCCCCTGGTCGACATGGCGGCGAACCTCTCCTCCCTGCCCAGCGCCCTCTTCGGCGCATCAAAGCTCGCCTTCTCGACGCTGGTCCGCCCCGCTGCCATGGGCCTGGACGAGGACGCCCGCCAAGAGATTCGCAAGACCGTCAAGGTGTTCAAGCTCATTCGCAAGATCCGCGAGGCCCTGGAGGAGGACGACGACGACTTCCCGCCCAGCCTCAAGACCGCGCTGGAGGCCATTGGCGGCCTGCGCAGCGTGGACATCAAGGCGGAGGAGATTGCCGCCTCGCTCTCGGTCAAGAACGGCGAATTCCTCTTCCGTCGCGAGACCAACTGAGACAAAGGGCGCTCGCTGGGCGATGACAACAAATGACGCGCCGGACGGCCGGGCATGCCTGCTCTTCGGCGCCCGCCGCCAGGCGAGCAATTGTTGATTCACCCGCAGGCCCGTTGTGTTTGCTAGTCGCACGCCAGGCTTGATTGCGGACCCGGGATTCGGCCACGACGCAGCAGTTTGGCTGCACCTCGCGCCCCGCAAGTTAGATAGCACCCCGCCCTCCTCCCTGCTTCGGCCTGCGCCCATGTCATGCAGAGGCCACACAAGTCTTCGGTCAGCAAACACACTCACTGCGATTATAGCCACTGGGGAGGGGAAGGTGGTTCGCTCGTGTCACGAATCTGTGCGGCTGGTGATGATGCTGCCTCGTCGTGCCTGCGACTGCTGCTCGCCATCTCCGAACGAGCCGGCCGGGACCCTGAGCAGGGCTCGAGCAATGCTTGCCGGCACCAGGATGATACCGGCTCTGCCGCGGGAAATCGTCCAACGCCCCCCTCCCAGGCCAGCGGGGCCCGCAGCCGAGGCGGCAGCCCGTGGAAGGAGCGTTTCGGGGCCACTGTACGCCTCGAGGCGGTGGTGTTGCTGCGGGCGTCAGCATGGCCCTGCCGCTGCCTTGCTCGATCGCGCAGCGGAAGCTTCGCCGTCGATCAGGCCGCTCGCGCTCCTCGGCCTGCGCGCCCGAGCGGCCGCCCCCCACCGGTGGCATAGGGTGCCGCACGTCGAATGCTCGAGCACGCCGGTCGGCGGGGCGCACGCATCGTGGGCGTCCCGGCTGGCAGCACGAGCGACGTTCTGGAGGAACATTGCCGCGCGAACAGAGCTGATCGCTGATCGTCACTCCTAGTAGCACAGACCCGCCCGCAAAGGCACCACACTGCGACCCTTGGCGTACGAGCATGTCGGAAGTGACCGCCTTCGAATCTGCCATCACTGCTGGTGACCTGGCGAAGGTGACGCAGGCGCTGGATGGAGGCCAAGACGTGAACGAGCGGCTGAGCGTGAGAGCCAGAGGCACGCTTGCGCCCCCGCACCGCGCCCGGGCGCCACTCGTCTGTCGATCCTGTCATCGGGGAGGAATGGGATTGCATCGAGTACGCCCTAGCACGGGCAGCTTGGGGGTCAGCGTTCGGGGCCGGCCGCGGTCGAGTGGCGGGCAGAGTGTCGGGGTTGCGAGCGGTTGCTGCTGAGGGATCGGGGGACTTGGCTCGCCCCGGCCACGCCCAAGGGAGCCGCCTGAGTGTGTGTGTGATGCTGTTGCACGTGGGATGGGGCGGATCGGCTTGCCACGAGCTGTGGTCTGGTCCAGAGCTCGCTTGTGGCACAGTTGCGCGCGGCGCGTGCCAGTGACCGATGGCTGTGGTTGCGTTGTCGGTTCGCAGTCTGGCCGCATGGCATGCCAAGAGGCAGCCATGAAGGGCCACAAAGAAGTGATGCAGCTACTCATCGACCGTGAAGCCGACCTCGAGGTCACCGACGAGGTGAGAGCGCAGCGTGACGCCACCCGCCCGCCCGAGTGGCCGGCGCGCGCGCAGTCAGGCTGAACCTGCACTCTGGCCTGCCGCGATGCGGCGGGGCTGATGACAGCGCGTCGCACCGCGCGGGGAGACGGACGGGGTCGGTCGGGCGGTGGTCGCATCGTGCTGTGGTGGGTCGTCGGGCAGCGCGGGTCGGGGTGCGTCGCGTGCGGGCCAGGCGAAGGCGAGCGGGGGCTGGAGTGTCGCCAACCGGGCACGCGCAAGCGACTGACGCCGATGGTCCGACGTCTCGACTCGCAGGATGGCCGCACGCCGTGCCACCTGGCCGCTGCGGCTGGGCACAAGGAGGTGCTGCAGCTGCTCCTCGACAAGTCAGCGAGCATCGAGGTCACCGACAAGGTGAGAGCGCAGCGTGACGCCACCCGCCCGCCCGAGTGGCCGGCGCGCGCGCAGTCAGGCACCGAGCTCGCTCCGGAGTTGAGCGCTGCGGCGGGGCGGGCGGCAGAGTGGGCGGGCGGGGGAGTCCGGGCGGGACGGCATGTCCGGTGCGCCGCATGGGGCTGTGATGGGGCGTCGGGCAGCGCGGGTCGGGGCGCGTCGCGTGCGGGCCAGGCGAAGGCGAGCGTCGGCTGGAGTGTCGCCAACCGGGCACGCGCAAGCGACTGACGCCGATGGTCCGACATCTCGACTCGCAGGATGGCCGCACGCCGTGCCACCTGGCCGCTGCGGCTGGGCACAAGGAGGTGCTGCAGCTGCTTCTCGACAAGACAGCGAGCATCGAGGTCACCGACAAGGTGAGAGCGCAACGTGACGCCACCCGCCCGCCCGAGTGGCCGGCGCGCGCGCAGTCAGGCACCGAGTCCGCTCCGGCGTTGAGCGCTGCGGCGGGGCGGGCGGCAGAGCGGGCGGGCGGGGAGTCCGGGCGGGACGGCATGTCCGGTGCGTCGCATCGGGCTGTGATGGGGCGTCGGGCAGCGCGGGCCGGGGCGCGTCGCGTGCGGGCCGGGCAGAGGCGAGCGTGCGCTGGAGTGTCGCCAACCGGGCACGCGCAAGCGACTGACGCCGATGGTCCGACATCTCGACTCGCAGGATGGCCGCACGCCGTGCCACCTGGCCGCTGCGGCTGGGCACAAGGAGGTGCTGCAGCTGCTCCTCGACAAGTCAGCGAACATAGAGGTCACCGACAAGGTGAGAGCGCAACGTGACGCCACCCGCCCACCCGAGTGGCCGGCGCGCGCGCAGTCAGGCACCGAGCCCGCTCCGGCGTTGAGCGCTGCGGCGGGGCGGGCGGCAGAGCGGGCGGGCGGGGGAGTCCGGGCGGGACGGCATGTCCGGTGCGTCGCATGGGGCTGTGATGGGGCGTCGGGCAGCGCGGGTCGGGGCGCGTCGCGTGCGGGCCGGGCAGAGGCGAGCGTCGGCTGGAGTGTCGCCAACCGGGCACGCGCAAGCGACTGACGCCGATGGTCCGACATCTCGACTCGCAGGATGGCCGCACGCCGTGCCACCTGGCCGCTGCGGCTGGGCACAAGGAGGTGCTGCAGCTGCTCCTCGACAAGACAGCGAGCATCGAGGTCACCGACGAGGTGAGAGCGCAACGTGACGCCACCCGCCCGCCCGAGTGGCCGGCGCGCGCGCAGTCAGGCACCGAGTCCGCTCCGGCGTTGAGCGCTGCGGCGGGGCGGGCGGCAGAGCGGGCGGGCGGGGGAGTCCGGGCGGGACGGCATGTCCGGTGCGTCGCATCGGGCTGTGATGGGGCGTCGGGCAGCGCGGGCCGGGGCGCGTCGCGTGCGGGCCGGGCAGAGGCGAGCGGGGGCTGGAGTGTCGCCAACCGGGCACGCGCAAGCGACTGACGCCGATGGTCCGACGTCTCGACTCGCAGGATGGCCGCACGCCGTGCCACCTGGCCGCTGCGGCTGGGCACAAGGAGGTGCTGCAGCTGCTCCTCGACAAGACAGCGAGCATCGAGGTCACCGACAAGGTGAGAGCGCAACGTGACGCCACCCGCCCACCCGAGTGGCCGGCGCGCGCGCAGTCAGGCACCGAGCCCGCTCCGGCGTTGAGCGCTGCGGCGGGGCGGGCGGCAGAGCGGGCGGGCGGGGGAGTCCGGGCGGGACGGCATGTCCGGTGCGTCGCATGGGGCTGTGATGGGGCGTCGGGCAGCGCGGGTCGGGGCGCGTCGCATGCGTGCCAGGCGAAGGCGAGCGGGGGCTGGAGTGTCGCCAACCGGGCACGCGCAAGCGACTGACGCCGATGGTCTGACATCTCGACTCGCAGGATGGCCGCACGCCGTGCCACCTGGCCGCTGCGGCTGGGCACAAGGAGGTGCTGCAGCTGCTCCTCGACAAGTCAGCGAGCATCGAGGTCACCGACAAGGTGAGAGCGCAACGTGACGCCACCCGCCCGCCCGAGTGGCCGGCGCGCGCGCAGTCAGGCACCGAGCTCGCTCCGGAGTTGAGCGCTGCGGCGGGGCGGGCGGCAGAGTGGGCGGGCGGGGGAGTCCGGGCGGGACGGCATGTCCGGTGCGCCGCATGGGGCTGTGATGGGGCGTCGGGCAGCGCGGGTCGGGGCGCGTCGCGTGCGGGCCAGGCGAAGGCGAGCGTCGGCTGGAGTGTCGCCAACCGGGCACGCGCAAGCGACTGACGCCGATGGTCCGACATCTCGACTCGCAGGATGGCCGCACGCCGTGCCACCTGGCCGCTGCGGCTGGGCACAAGGAGGTGCTGCAGCTGCTTCTCGACAAGACAGCGAGCATCGAGGTCACCGACAAGGTGAGAGCGCAGCGTGACGCCACCCGCCCGCCCGAGTGGCCGGCGCGCGCGCAGTCAGGCACCGAGTCCGCTCCGGCGTTGAGCGCTGCGGCGGGGCGGGCGGCAGAGCGGGCGGGCGGGGGAGTCCGGGCGGGACGGCATGTCCGGTGCGTCGCATGGGGCTGTGATGGGGCGTCGGGCAGCGCGGGTCGGGGCGCGTCGCGTGCGGGCCAGACGAAGGCGAGCGGGGGCTGGAGTGTCGCCAACCGGGCACGCGCAAGCGACTGACGCCGATGGTCCGACATCTCGACTCGCAGGATGGCCACACGCCGTGCCACCTGGCCGCTGCGGCTGGGTACAAGGAGGTGCTGCAGCTGCTCCTCGACAAGTCAGCGAGCATCGAGGTCACCGACAAGGTGAGAGCGCAACGTGACGCCACCCGCCCGCCCGAGTGGCCGGCGCGCGCGCAGTCAGGCACCGAGCCCGCTCCGGCGTTGAGCGCTGCGGCGGGGCGGGCGGCAGAGCGGGCGGGCGGGGGAGTCCGGGCGGGACGGCATGTCCGGTGCGTCGCATGGGGCTGTGATGGGGCGTCGGGCAGCGCGGGTCGGGGCGCGTCGCATGCGTGCCAGGCGAAGGTGAGCGGGGGCTGGAGTGTCGCCAACCGGGCACGCGCAAGCGACTGACGCCGATGGTCTGACATCTCGACTCGCAGGATGGCCACACGCCCTGCCACCTGGCCGCTGCGGCTGGGCACAAGGAGGTGCTGCAGCTGCTCCTCGACAAGTCAGCGAACATAGAGGTCACCGACAAGGTGAGAGCGCAACGTGACGCCACTCCCGCCCGAGTGGCCGGCGCGCGCGCAGTCAGGCACCGAGCTCGCTCCGGCGTTGAGCGCTGCGGCGGGGCGGGCGGCAGAGTGGGCGGGCGGGGGAGTCCGGGCGGGACGGCATGTCCGGTGCGTCGCATGGGGCTGTGATGGGGCGTCGGGCAGCGCGGGTCGGGGCGCGTCGCGTGCGGGCCAGGCGAAGGCGAGCGTCGGCTGGAGTGTCGCCAACCGGGCACGCGCAAGCGACTGACGCCGATGGTCCGACGTCTCGACTCGCAGGATGGCCACACGCCGTGCCACCTGGCCGCTGCGGCTGGGCACAAGGAGGTGCTGCAGCTGCTCCTCGACAAGTCAGCGAACATCGAGGTCACCGACAAGGTGAGAGCACAGCGTGACGCCACCCGCCCGCCCGAGTGGCCGGCGCGCGCGCAGTCAGGCACCGAGCCCGCTCCGGAGTTGAGCGCTGCGGCGGGGCGGGCGGCAGAGCGGGCGGGCGGGGGAGTCCGGGCGGGACGGCATGTCCGGTGCGCCGCATGGGGCTGTGATGGGGCGTCGGGCAGCGCGGGTCGGGGCGCGTCGCGTGCGGGCCAGGCGAAGGCGAGCGTCGGCTGGAGTGTCGCCAACCGGGCACGCGCAAGCGACTGACGCCGATGGTCTGACATCTCGACTCGCAGGATGGCCACACGCCGTGCCACCTGGCCGCTGCGGCTGGGCACAAGGAGGTGCTGCAGCTGCTCCTCGACAAGTCAGCGAACATCGAGGTCACCGACGAGGTGAGAGCGCAACGTGCACCCACTCCCGCCCGCCCGAGTGGCCGGCGCGCGCGCAGTCAGGCACCGAGCTCGCTCCGGCGTTGAGCGCTGCGGCGGGGCGGGCGGCAGAGTGGGCGGGCGGGGGAGTCCGGGCGGGACGGCATGTCCGGTGCGTCGCATGAGGCTGTGATGGGGCGTCGGGCAGCGCGGGTCGGGGCGCGTCGCGTGCGGGCCAGACGAAGGCGAGCGTCGGCTGGAGTGTCGCCAACCGGGCACGCGCAAGCGACTGACGCCGATGGTCTGACATCTCGACTCGCAGGATGGCCGCACGCCGTGCCACCTGGCCGCTGCGGCTGGGCACAAGGAGGTGCTGCAGCTGCTCCTCGACAAGTCAGCGAACATCGAGGTCACCGACAAGGTGAGAGCGCAGCGTGACGCCACCCGCCCGCCCGAGTGGCCGGCGCGCGCGCAGTCAGGCACCGAGCCCGCTCCGGCGTTGAGCGCTGCGGCGGGGCGGGCGGCAGAGCGGGCGGGCGGGGAGTCCGGGCGGGACGGCATGTCCGGTGCGTCGCATGGGGCTGTGATGGGGCGTCGGGCAGCGCGGTCCGGGGCGCGTCGCGTGCGGGCCGGGCGGAGGCGAGGGTGCGCTGGAGCGTCGCCAACCGGGCACGCGCAAGCGACTGACGCCGATGGTCCGACATCTCGACTCGCAGGATGGCCACACGCCCTGCCACCTGGCCGCTGCGGCTGGGCACAAGGAGGTGCTGCAGCTGCTCCTCGACAAGACAGCGAGCATCGAGGTCACCGACAAGGTGAGAGCGCAACGTGACGCCACCCGCCCGCCCGAGTGGCCGGCGCGCGCGCAGTCAGGCACCGAGCCCGCTCCGGCGTTGAGCGCTGCGGCGGGGCGGGCGGCAGAGCGGGCGGGCGGGGGAGTCCGGGCGGGACGGCATGTCCGGTGCGTCGCATGGGGCTGTGATGGGGCGTCGGGCAGCGCGGTCCGGGGCGCGTCGCGTGCGGGCCGGGCAGAGGCGAGCGGGGGCTGGAGCGTCGCCAACCGGGCACGCGCAAGCGACTGACGCCGATGGTCCAACATCTCGACTCGCAGGATGGCCACACGCCGTGCCACCTGGCCGCTGCGGCTGGGCACAAGGAGGTGCTGCAGCTGCTCCTCGACAAGACAGCGAACATCGAGGTCACCGACAAGGTGAGAGCGCAGCGTGACGCCACCCGCCCGCCCGAGTGGCCGGCGCGCGCGCAGTCAGGCACCGAGTCCGCTCCGGCGTTGAGCGCTGCGGCGGGGCGGGCGGCAGAGCGGGCGGGCGGGGGAGTCCGGGCGGGACGGCATGTCCGGTGCGTCGCATCGGGCTGTGATGGGGCGTCGGGCAGCGCGGGCCGGGGCGCGTCGCGTGCGGGCCAGGCGAAGGCGAGCGGGGGCTGGAGTGTCGCCAACCGGGCACGCGCAAGCGACTGACGCCGATGGTCTGACATCTCGACTCGCAGAAGGGTCATTCGCCGTGCCACCTGGCCGTCCTGGGAGGCCGTAAGGACGCGGTGCAGCTGCTCCTCGACCGTGGTGCCGACTTTCGTTGCCCAGATGCAGTGAGTCAAGCTGCGTCAGATTTCGCGGCCAAACCAACACATCAGACATGCCTGCACAGACACCGACGCCGCGATGCGTCCTCAAGTCCCACATGTTCCCGCGACGATTCGCTCCCGCAGGCAGGCGTGACCTGGCTCGTGCGCGCTCTGTCCACAGGTGGACCCGCCCAAGGGCAGCAGGCCAGGCAGACCGCGGATGCGATGTGCGCCCATTTGAGGGCGTTCGCCGCTGGCGCGACATCTCGAAGCGAAGCTGACCAGTGGCGCGGCCTGAAAGCGTGGATTGAGGTGACTGTGGACATGTTCGAGTGAGCGCGTCGGTCGCAAGGCAACGGAGGCTGCTACGCTTGCAATGTCCATCACGAATTTTTGCATGTGCCCAAAGTCTTGCAGGGCATCCTCAATCAGACAAAGGGATGGGCAGGCGAGTAGCGAATGCAGCTTGGCTCGCATCCATGCACGTAGGGCCGAACGATTCTGTGACACCAGCGTGTACCTTTCACGAGCTCAACAAGTTGCTGCAAACATTGTACTGCTCTGTTCAGGTTGCGATCGCTCGACGTGCGTTAAGGTTCACAATCCACGCCTGACCTGCTCAGCGAACGCCACCGGCTTGCTCCACCGGGAACCCACGAGGTGCCACAGTTGGCGGAGCCCGTGGGGTGTAGGAAAAGCGACCTCTGCTCAGTCAGCTACACTCCGCCACGCCTCCCAGAGTTTCAAGGTCAGCTGCTGGAATTGATCGGCTCAATTGGTCCCCGTGTGGCTCGTTGGTGTTGGGCGTCATACAAAGGCGACCCCGACTTGACTGCGTTGCGCCCGGACGCCGCGAAGCATGTGGTGTCGACCCCGACGAGCCCAGAATCCGTTCTGACGACAGCAAGCTGTCTTTTACTTCTTCTTCCTGCTGGAGCTAGCCGCTTGCGTGCGGTGTGGTGCTATGGCTTCCAGCACTTGAGCAGCATCTCCTCGTTGCGTGCTTGTGCTCAGACAGCAACGAGGGTCCTGGTTGGGGCGGACGTGCATCCGTGCGGCATTCACGCGGCCGGCGCGTTGTGTCGAATGGGATGCGCTGGCTGTGAGCACTCCTCAGGAGCCCTTGCCTACGTCCAACTGACAGGCGCGTTTCTGTGGACCACTACCCATCCCCCGCGTTCGCGCTGGCGGCCCGCGTTCCCGACAGTGCAAGTCTCTGGCAGAGCAGAATGCTCCGAGAGCAAGGTCGGAAGCAGCCGCGGGCCCAACACCCCTGCCACGGGAGCTTGCGGCGACGCGGCCTTGCGCGTGCTTCCGCAGAAGCCCGCCCAAGTGCTGCGCTGCGATGGGTGGCACTACCAGCGTTCACATTGCGTGAGCAGGGCGCGCGAGTGCTGGCGTGGAAATGCGCTCGGCGCCTTTGATGCCCGCCCCCAAATCGTCGCGGCCTGCCTGCAACCCTGCCAACCTCCCGGCCCGCGGATTTGCGCGCGTTTGACCTACGATGTGCGGCCGCAGGCACGAGGACGCTGTGCGCGCTCTCGGCTCCCGGCTTCCTGCGTGAGCGCGTCGGCACTCGATCTCGGGTCGCACCACCAGACGCGCAGCCGCTCAGTCGTTCCCTTGGCTGCTTGCGGCGCCCTCGCAACGGACGGATGCGTCTGGAACAGTCGGGCCGAGCGGTTTGCTGCATCGGTTCGGGGCTACAGTGGCGTGGGGCCATGGCGGCTCGGCGAGCAAGGCGCGGCCTTCCGCGCGCCTTGCATTCCACGCCGCCCGCTGGTCGACGGCTGCGTGGTTTACCCTCCCGCGTCGGGCCAGAAAGCGCGCAGCCAAACTTAGTTTTCGCTCCTCCGTGTATGCTGGCGCGGATGCCCCTCCGCGCGCGCTTGCAGGGTGGAACGAGCCTTTGCATGCGCTTGCGGAAGCGGCGCGGCCGACTCCGGTGTCTCTGCGAAGGCCTTTTCGCGCTTCGTGCGAGCCGTCCGCCCCCTCACTGTGAGCCCGTGCCGCTGGAAGGTTGGCGAGTCGCGCCCCGACCAGGTGGCCTCCGCTTTGGTCCGCCCAGGCCGTGGACGCGCCGCGCGGGCACTTGCCAAGCCTGGCCCGCTGCCCCTCCCGAGCCGGCAAACTCCCTCGACGGCGCGAGCCGCACCTCGTGCGATGAAAGTTTTGGTCGCCCACGGCTGTCATTGCCCGCCCTATGCCGTGCGCGCGTGCGCAGCCGGACCTGATTCTCCGCCTGCTATTCCGCGCGCTGGACGATGACGACAATGGCGCCATTTCAGCTAGCGAATGGAACGTGAGCCGTCGCGGGCCACAGCTGCTGTTTGCACGTCTTGCGCCGCTGGCCCGTCCTCGTTGCAAGCGTGCTGCTGGGGTCAGCCGCTGCTGCCGCCACGCCCCGACACGGCGCCTCTCCGCGACGGAGACTCGGAGCCTCGCCCCCGCACAGACCCCCCCCGCGCTCCCATCCGCCTTCTTGCGCCTGCTCCCCGTGCCGTGGCCGGCGCGCCGCAGACTGGCATGGCCATGCTGCTTGGCTCGCCGCAAGACGCCGCCACCGTTCTCGTGCCTGGCTTCGCAGGCGCCGACGGGAGGATTCCCGCCTCCGCCCTCAGGCAGTGGTTTCTCGCCGCCTACACGGGAAACGACCCGGAAGCTGCGGACGAAACCGCCAAGCGACACTTGCGCGAGCTGCCGCTTGCCGACGACCAGACCACAGATCCGGAAGGATTCGTCCGCTGGGCGGCGGTGCGCTCCGACGGCTCCTCGTCCAGGACGGCCCCTCGCCGCACCGGCTCTGCCGGGAGGGGCTATGCGTTGAGGGGGGACGGGTGGTTCGACTGGCTTCCGCCCTTCGTCGCCGACTGCATAGCAGCCTTGGCCGGTCCGGCGTCGGCTGCTGTCGGTGCAGGTGCGGCTGATCTGGGGCCTGGCGGTGGTGGCCACGGGGCGCTGCTGCCTCAGGAGAGCATCAGGCGCTTGCGGAAGCGGTTTCGCGCGGCGGCGTCCGACCCCGGCACGGCATCGGAGGGCGTTGGCGTTGCCGCCCTTCGTTCTCTGCTGGGACTCGGAGTGTCCGATGACGTCATCGAGGGACTTCTCCGAGCGACGCGGCATCTCTCAGTCGATGACGCTAAGCGTGAGCTGTCCGCGATTGACGACGCAGCGGCGCACCCGCAGCGTCAAGCGTCGCTCACCGCCGGCGCGACCTCGGTAGCAGGCTGGTTCGGGTCGGCATCGGCTCGTCAGCCCGGCTCTGCCCAGAGCTCTGCCGCTCCGTCGGGCGCCGCGGCCCAGGCCAGCGACGAGGAAGGCTTCGTCTCCGCCATGGCCATTGCGTGCAGTGACATGGCCGATGACGTGGCGCGGTTTCGCCTGCTCGCGCACATGTTCGACCGGCGGCTGCCCGCTGCGGGCGCGGTCGCGGCTGCGGCGGCGGAGGCTGCGGCGGAGGCGGCAGCGGCGGCGGCGGCTGCGACACCAGCGGCGGGCGGCGTTGCGCAGTCGTCGGCGCTGCCGCTGTCGGAGGCCGGAGCGCCCCGGCCCGGGGCTTTGGAAGATTCTGGGATGTTTCTCATCCCGGAGGGGTGGGAGCTGGACGCGGAGTCTCTCAACTCGCTCATCAGAGCCGCGTGGACGTCCCGCGAAACCGCCTCCCGGAACGTCTTCGACGCCTCCCGCGGCACCGTGGACGCTGCCGCCGCAGCGGCCCTACAGGCGGAGTGGGACGCCTCGGAAGGCGCCAAGGCCCTTCGCGCCGCGAGGCGCGGGCTAGGGCTCAGCGAGGACCTGTCCGTTGGAGCGCGGTTTCGCGACCTTGCCGCGTCCGGGTCTCGTCTCGGGCTCTGCCACCCGCTTCGAGCGTTGGCAAGCGCGTGCTTTGTGGAGCTTGGCGTGCCGCCGCCCACGCTGGCGGGGCAGGCGGCCGAGCTGCGCGCGTGTTTGCGGCCGTTTAGGGAGGATTCCCCTGGCAGAGCCGGTGACTGGTGGGGTCTTGTGGAGGTATCGTGGTGGAGGAGGTGGTGTGCGGCCACGGGTGAACGCTTCACCGGGTCGACAGCCGGTGGCGCCGCCACCCCTGGAGCTGTCACCACGGGTTCCGGGCAGGGCTCCGCAGACGGCGGCGGCGGCGGCGGGGGTGGGGCGACGTCGTCGGCCTCGGGGCTGGGTCCGGTGGATAATTCCGCCGTTGTGCTCGGCAGCACCACCATCCTCAAGCCAGGCATCGTCCCCGGCGTCGACGTCGTGCTCGTGCCTGCCAGAGCGTACAAGTGCCTCCAGCGCTGGTACGGCGTGAAACCGCCCGTGAAGCGTCTGGTGGTGTCAAGACGTCAGCCGGATCAGCGCGGGCCCCAGGGACAGGGCCCCTCCGCCTCCAGACCATCATCTGCCGCACCAGGAAGCGGATCGGCCGCTGCCAGCTCTGCCAGGAGGGCTCTGCCGTCGGGAAACCGCGGCTGGGCCATGGGGGGCCTGTTCGGCGCCTGGCAGCCCAAACCTGGCAGCATCATGCCCGGCAGAGCCAAGGACAGACTGGCAGGATCCGCACCCGGAAGTGGACCGACATCCGGATCTGCAGCCGAAGACGGACCGGTAGAGCTGGACCTGTACCCGCTGGCGCTGGGTCTGCGGCGACTGGGCCGCGATGGCGAACTGAGTCGCGTTCAGGGGGTCATCAGCCTCGTGTCACGCTACTCCACGGTGGAGCGGCTGTGCGAAGTGGCATGCTCCCACTTCATCGGCACGAAACCGCAGACCACTCGGCTGTGGTACCGTGCAGAGCCGGACGCAACGGGACCCACTTCGTCCCTGACGCAGCTCGCAACCCGCGACGGCGGTGCCTGGGAGCCGCTGAGCGACCCCAGAGCGACGCTGGAGTCGCTCGATCTGGTGGACCTGGGGGAGTTGCTGCTGGACACCAAGGGCACCGACGGCCAGTGGAGCCGGTCCGGGTGGCCGGCAGAGCCATCCCAACCGGGTGAACGTTCCACCGGTGGGTCTCTCACGGGGCCCCAGCCGATCAGCGCCGGGGCCCCAGGGCTCAAGCGCCCACCGCCCAGAGACTCCGCCGCCGCTGCCGCCGCCGCCACGGCGGCGGCGGCAGACGCATCGCCGTCGACCGCGCTCTTCGACGTGACCCGCCGCTCCGCCGGCGCCGTCGGCCTCAGCAACCTCGGGAACTCCTGCTACCTCGCCAGCGCGCTCCAGTGCCTGGTTCACTCGCCGCTGCTGGCGGAGTACTTTCTCAGAGAGCGCCACCTCCTCGACGTGGCGGTGGCGGAGGGCGTGGGGCAGGGCGGCCGCATGACAGCCGCCGTGGCCGCGCTGATGAGGGACGTCTGGGCCAGCGAGCGACGCAGTGTCGCTCCGCGACGCATCAAGGCCGTCGTCTCCGACGCGAACGCGTCGTTCCGTGGTTTCAGCCAGCACGATGCCCAGGAGCTGCTCGAAACCGTCATGTCCACGCTGGGGGAGGAGCTGAACCGGGCGAAAGTGAAGCCGTACGTGGAGATGCCCGACAGCAACGGCCGTCCTGATGCGGAGGTCGCTGAAGAGTGGTGGGTCACTCACATGCGGAGGGAGCGGTCCGTCTTGACTAGCCTGTTCTCCGGGCAACTCCGCTCCAGACTCACCTGCGAGTCATGCGGGGCGGTTTCGGCGCGGTTTGAGCCGTTCACGATCCTTCCGCTGTCGCTCCCAGAGCCGGAGAAACGGTTCTTCCGAGTGACCGTGCACCGTCTTGATGGATCGAGGCCAGTGACCCTCGGAGTGCTGGTCAAGCCGGACGGCACAGCAGCTGACCTGGTCGACGCAGCCATCAAGGCCCTCTCGGTGGCCGGTCACGCGGCAGCCACCGGCAGCCCGTCCCGCAGGACTGCCGCCTCCGCCTACTCTGGAGCGGAGTCCCGCGATGGCGGCTCTGCATCGGACGTCGGCGCCAGCCCTGCTGCCTCGAGCGACGGCGCCGAGAGCGACGCCCTGCCCCCGCGGCACAACGCCACCGGATACCTGTCTCTGGTACCAACGCAGCTCTGCCAGCAGAGCTCGCTGTTGTGCTCGGGACCGACATCGGCAGAGCTGGTTCCGTTGCCCCTGCCCCTGGACACGCCCCTGAAGCGGGTGAGCGACTCTGCAGAGCTCAGCATCTTCGAAACCGCGCCCGACGCCTGCCTCACCCAGCTGGTAGCGATGCCAGACCAGACCCTCCGAATGGGCGCTGGGGTTCGTGTCACCGCCATGGCAACTGACGACGCTCTGCAGGCAGCCATGGCTCTGCCGGGTGGCGGCATGGGCGAATCGGCTGGAGCAGCGGCAGCAGCCCCGGGCCCTGCACCGGCTCTGCCGGGGTCATCGGCTCAGCCGCCCGTCATCGCCTCGAACAGGCTCTACCGCGGCGAGGCCACCAAAGTGCTTCCTGGCGGAGTCGTCTTCCAGTCGTCTGACCCGAGCGACCCGGCAGAGCTATTTGCTCCCGGTCGATCGGCTCTGCCGGACGTTGGCTCTGCCATCCGCATCGCTCTCCGCGCGCGCATGCCACGACTTCGCCGGTCGGCGACTGGAACCAGCTCTGCCGCGGCTTCCCCGCTGCCGTCGTACGATGCCTTTGGGCAGAGCTACTCCCTCCGGATCCTTCCCAACTCACTGAGCTGCTGGGAGCTGTATGAGCTGGTCGGCAGAATGATCGGCCGGTGGCTGCCGCGGGGTCGCCGGGCCCGCCGCCCGGCCCTGCCAGCGGTCCGCTCCCGACTGGCGCCAGAGTCGGCTGAGGACGCTGCCGCGGTCAAGGCGGCTCTGCCCAAGTCTGGGCCGGGAAGTGGCTCTGCCAGGGTAAGCCGGGCTCGGACGCTGCTCATGGCTGATGGCTCTGCCGCTGGGGCGGGGACTGGAGCCGGTCACGACGGTGTGGGCGATCGCGAAGTGGAGTGGTGCGACGTGGGCTCTGCCTTTGCGGTTTCGCCCGATGCGGAGATCGCGACGTTGACCGAGGCCGATGTTGTTCGGATGTGGGGCTTCGCCATCAAGCGCCAGTCAAACCTGACGTCTGGTGGAAAGCTGGCTGACTGGCGCCAGACCGGTCCGGAGGGCACACTGGTGAGGCCGTGGCTGCAGCGAACGGCGGGGCACGCACTCCGGCGTTTCGAGGTCCCGGTGCGGCCGCTGACGATGGGCCCGAGACCTGCTGGTGATGCGGCAGTGACTTCCGCCGCCCCGGCCGAGGCTGAGGCTGAGGCTGCTTCAGCTGCTGCGGTGGGGGGGAGCGGCGGCTCTGCCGCCCCGGCCAGCGAGGGGCGCGCGGGTGGGGTATCCCCTTCCCCCGGCGTCGAGGAGGCGGCGGCGAGCGACGACGCGGCTGCGGCTGCCGAGGGTCAGCTGACGCGCGAGGTCTCCGCCTCCGGCTCGGTGCTGGTGTCCGTTGCGCGGACGGAGTCGCTGGCCGGGCTGGCTCTGCCGGAGCTTGACGGGGTGGGCGGAGAGGTGTTGCTCGACTGGGAGCAGCTTTGGGTGGACGTCAGCCCCGCTCTCTGGGGCTCTGCTGCCGGTGACGGGCCGGTGGTTGCGGAGCACCCCATCCAGGACAAGTCGCTGACGTCGGCGCGATTGGAGCTTGATCGGCCGCTCTCCCTCAGCCGGTGCCTGAGCGACTTTTCCAAGACGGAGTCGCTCGATGGCGAGCGATTCTGCGGGAGTTGCTCGCGGCGACACGCCGGCGACGAGGACGTGAAGCTGCGACGATTCAGCATGTCGCTGAGCGTGTGGCGGCTCCCGCCGATGTTGGTCCTCCAGCTGAAGCGGTTTCAGCACACCGGCGTGTCCAACCGCAAGCTGGCAAACCTCGTCACCTTCCCCGTCAGCGGACTCGACCTCAGGGCCGTGCTGGCGCCCGAGCCGCCCGAGCGGCAGCCAGCGCCCGACCTCGGGGCGTGGCTGCGCCTTGGCGGCAGGCTGGCCGCAGCCTCGGCCGCGGCCCCCTCGGCAGCTGCGTCCGCGGCATCCGCCGCATCCGCCGCATCCGCCGCATCCGCCGCATCCGCCGCATCAGCCGCCGCTGCCGCCGCTGCGGCTGATGCGGCATCCGATGACTGGGGCGGCGCGCACCGGCTCTTCAAGGGCGTTCCGGTGGGCGAAACCGAGCAGTCGGTCGAGCACATGCCCCTGACGGTTTCGCGCGACAACACCGTGTTTGACCTCTGTGGCGTGGTGAACCACACCGGCGCGCTGGGCAGGGGCCACTACACTGCGGTGGTGCGGTCGCGGTCGGACGGCAAGTGGCGACTGTACAACGATGCGCGCGTGACTGAGGTCGCGGCGTCAGAGGTGCAGTCGGCCGGGGCGTATCTCTTCTTCTACGAGCGGCGTGACGCGGCTGAGGCCGACGTGGACGAGCTTTTCCCGCCCGTGCCCGGGGCGGAGCGGCTGGACCTGGAGCAGGAGTTGCAACGAGGGGCTGGCCCGCGCTGCGCCGTGATGTGACGGATGGTGTCTTGGCGCGGTTGGCGCGTGACGCGGTGCTGTGCGGCGTGACGCGATACGGTGCTGTGCGGCGTGACGCGATGCATTGTACTGCACTGTGCCGTGGGTGGCTATTGCCCTGCCGTGCAGCTGGGCGTGGCAAGCGGGGTTGCGAGGCTCGTGGTGCGCATGCGGATACAAGCGACCGTCGCCAGAAATGAGCCCGCATGCATCAGCAACGAAACACTCGCTGCGGTGTCCGGCGCTCAGCGTCGCGCGCCGCGGCGCCCTAGTTGCACGCCGCTGCGCGATATCGGCCCGTAGTCAGGAGGCCTGTACAAAGCATGCTGGCTGGCTCTGCAGCAGCAACTGTCGCCCCTGACCGTTCGCAAGTGGAGCAAGCAGTCTCTGTCTCCAGAGGACTGGTGCGGCACCCCCCCTCTCGAACCACGCACTCAGGCCGGCAATATCGGAGAATCGGGCCGAGCTGCAGCGCGCCTGACTCTGGTGGCAAGCTTGAGGGGCAGCGGGGGCAAGCCTGGAAAGCTGATCGGCAACAGCGAACCCGCGCCGGTTCGAGGCAGGCGACATGGCGGCGCGGTCCGGCACCCGCCCTCGGGGGGGCAGCCATCGCGCTGCTTCCGGCACGCCGCTTCTGGAGAGCCTCAAAAAGCCGGCGCGTGCTCGGTCTCGTGGGACCGGCGTGACCGGAGCAGGCAGCCGAGCCCGTGGAATTGCTAGCAGGTCCGGCGGCCCCAGGCAGCACGCGGGCGGGAGTGCCGCAAGCGTGCTAGCAGACGCGCGCAGGGCTGCAAGCCACGCTGTCAGGGACGATGGGGCGGGGTTAAACCTCGCGCTGCTGCGCAGGGCGATGCAAAGCATCGATGGAGATCGCCAGGCGGCAGTGGCCAGGGCAGCCGCGCCTCGCTCAGCAGGTGGGACGGACGCATCGAGCCTGTGGCAGCAGCCGCAACCGCAGCAGCAGCCCAGACAGAAGCCCAATCAGCACAGCAGCCGATCGTCGCACAGCTCAGCGGGGCCTCCCTTGGGTGCTGCTGCGGCGCAGTCGCAAGGGCGCGAGGAGGACGCCAAGTCGACGCTCTCCTCTGCCTCAGACAGCCTGGCTATGCTGGCGGAAGACGCGGCCAGGCACAGGGAAGCCTCGTCGGCGGACATATCGGCGCTGGACGAGGCGAAGCGGGGCGCCGCCCAAGCGCTGCTCGCCGCCGAGGCGCGGCACACTGCTGACGCCGCCTCGCTGCAAAAGCGGCTGCGCAGCTCCGGGGAGGCGATGCGCCAGATGCAGTCCACGCTCGCAGCAGCCTTTGGACGCCAAGAGTCGCTAATAGCGGAGAACGCAGCCCTCCAGAGGCAGCTCCAACAGGCCCGATCGGACGAGACCGCCATGCGGGCAAAGCTGGCCGCCTCCCGCCGCCAAGCGGTGCTCACGCCGCAGCGCGCTGACTTTCACTCTGGCAGCGCCTGGAGTGCGCCGCGGCCGATTTCTCCCCCTCCCGCGCTCTCATCACCCATGGCGTATCCTGGCGAGCCGGGCTTGCGGTCAGGCACGCCGCTCCCCACGGCAGCGCCCTTGTCTCCTTCTACCGGCGAGTGGCCTCGCGGCTTGAGCGGCGAGCGACCGGTGTCTGCGCCTGGAGGGCTGCTTGTCACAAGTGGTGGTCGTGACGCCGGGCTCGGGGCGACCCAAGCAGGCGGGGTCATGGACCGCGCGTTCGACGGCCGGGAAGCAAACGCCGGGACACCCTTGGCGGGGCCGTACGGCGACGGTCTGCAGGGAAGGCGCACTCTCAGCGATGCGGAGCAAATGCGCATCCGCAGACTGCTTCTGCAGGCACAGCGTCGCGCCAGGATGAGCGCGAACCACGCCAACTACTGGCAGCGCCAGTTCCAGTCACAACAGCAGCTGACGGACGACCTCAGCGGGCAGCTGGACGTCTTGTCGACGCAGCACGCTGAGGCTCTGCGGGAGCTGAGCTCCGAAGGGCAGGGTCAGGTCGAGCTGCTCCAACGCGAGCGAGACCTGTGGCGGACGCGGGCCAGGGAAGCCGAGGACAGGCTTCGTGGCACTCTTGCAGCGCGCGTCACGAAGGCCGAAAGCCCGGCCACGCAAGCGGCCGGTGACGGCCAGCGTGGGCTGTCAGCCCTCCAGCCGCAGGCTGAGCCTTCGACCGCTGGCGAGGTCGCCGAGTCCGCCAAGCATCCGCCAAGCACGCCAGGCAACCTGGGCATCGGTGGCGGGGCAAGCGACTCGGGAAGCGACTGGGAAGACGGACCCATCCGCCCAAGCACGCTGGGTGCGCTTGGGGACGCAGAGGGCCCTCCCATCGATGCAGCCAAGGCCGAGGAGGTGCCGAGCCCAGCTCAGGCAGCCGCGCCCGGCGACCTGCCTGCGTCGGACCCCGTCAAGTCGGCCGCAACAATTGCGACGCTTTCACAAGCAAACACTGCTCTGGAAGCCAAGGTTTGCTCCGTCAGCAGAATGCTCGCAGACGCGGAAGCGCGACTGCGGCGGGATCGAGCAGCGCTCGACGACGCGCGAACCCGCGCCATCAAGGCCGAGTCGCAAGCGAGAGCGGCTGCATTTCAAAGTGCCCAGACTGCCATTGACGAGGCGAACCGCACCGCTGATCGGGCGAGAGCGCAAGAGCGCGAGAGCGCGTCGGCGGCCGACGAGGCGAGGTCCGAGGCGGCCGTGCTGCGGCTGCGGCTGCATCGCGCGGAAGGGCTCGTGACGTCGCTGCGGACCAAGGTCCAGGGCCTCGAGGCAGCCGCACACGCAGCAGCTGCCAGGGAGCGAGAGATGGCCACGCAGCTGTCGGCCGAGTCGCACCGCGGCGCAGTTGCGGAGGGTGAGACGCGGTCCGCCACCTCGCAGCACGAGGCGGACATTCGCCGCCTCCGGATTGCCCTGGCAACCGTGCACGCCGAAAAGGCCGAGGCCATTACTCGTCTTTCGAGCCGAGCAGCCGACGCCGAGGCTGCGCGGGCATGGGACGCGTCGGACTTCACGAAGCGGCGGGAGAGCTTGCTGCACGAAGTTCGCGAGGCGCGGGCAAGCGCAGGAGCGCTGCTGCTCCGGCAGGTCGCCACGTCGTGGGTCAGGCGAGGCCTTCGACGCGCCTGGGCTCGGATGCAATGGGCCGTCGCGTCGACGCGTTCGAATGAAGTGGCCTCCCGCAGAGCCAGGGCAGCCCGCGACCTGGCCATGGAGGCGCGGCTGTCCGAGCGGGACGAGCAGTGGCGCACCGCGTTCGACGCAGCCTTGCGCAAAGCTCAGTCCCTTGCCCGCAAGCATGCCTCTCGCGCAGTGGAGCTGGCCAGCAGTGCGGCGCGCTCGCTGCAGCGGGACATCACAGCAGCGTCCCTGGCGGAGGCCCTGCAGCAGGCGGAGGGCGTGGAGCAAGGCCAGTCGTCTGCCACCGTTGAGAGCAAGCACGGCCCTGCCGAACGACGAGTCACGCTGCGGACAGCAGCTGCAGCAGTTTCGCAAGAGATTCGCAAGATTCGGTTCTCGAAGGCAGCCCTTTTGCCGCCGCAATTGCTCCGCCAGGGGGATCCAGCGCCGATGGCGCGCCCAGCCACCTCGGCAGCGAACATGCGCCACTCGCTGCGCTCCACGCTGGCGCCGCCACTTGAGGCTCGCGCGTTCCAGAGCACCAGGGCGCCCACCGACGGCCGACCAACTTCGGCACCGTACGGGAACCCTCTGCCACTGAGGCCCGGAGGGGCTGGCGCGCGCGGAAGCGGGGTCGCAAGCCTCCGCAGGCGTCCCCAGGCACGCATCTTTCGCACAAGCAGCGAGGACACACTGGGCGGGCACGCGCTCCATGACGACCTTGGCGGCTCTCTGGACAGGCCGGGAGATCTGTTGGTCACCCCAATGGCAGGAAGGACTCGCGCGAACGAGGGCGGCGGCAGTCCATTCGCGATTCCTTCGGCCCTGGCGTCGGGATTCGGACGATCAACACCGCGCGCCGGCACTCCCACCAGCGGAAGCGTCGGTCCGAGCTCCGTCATGCTTGAGCGCGCAGGTCCTGGCTGGTTGCAGCCGACACCGGGGACTCCCGGGTCGGCCCTTGGGCTGTTTACGCACGACATCCAGCGAGCGCTGGAGCGGGCGCGCGCCGACGAGGCACGCCGCCGGGAGCTTGCCGAAGACGCCGCAGAGCAGGCCCAGTCCCAGGCGCTGATGGCCACGGCCACAGCCCAGAAGACGATTGGCGAGGCTGTGGCGGAAGCGGAGCGAGCGCTCCTCATCAAGATGGGCGACGCCGAGGCAGTGGCTGTGCAGGAGGCCCACGAGGCCGGTCGGCGAGAGGGGGAGGCCCAGGCGGAGGCGAGCAGTCAATCGGAGCGGCAGCGGCTTCTGGACAAGCTGCGCCTGGAGACGAACGCGACTCTCAAGGCGGTTCGCGACGCATCGATGAGGCGCGCTGAGCAGATTGTGCTGGAGGAGCGGCGAAAATCAGAGGCAGCCGTGCGAGACCTCTCGCAAGCGCTCCAGGAGGCGGAGGCGCGGGAGGCCCAGGCCGAGCGCTCCACCAGCGCGCTCCAAGCTCGGATTGCTGAGCTGCAGGAGCAGCACCTGGCAGACGCCAGCGCGCTTCGGACAGAGGCCGACAGGGCCTTGCAGGACATGGCCGAGCGAGTTGAAACGCTGACGCGCAAGCACGAGGACGAGCTGGAGCGGCTGCACGAGGAGCTTCGCCGAGCGTCCCGCCCGCCAGCGGCTGACGCGTCGCCCAAGGCAGTCGACGACGACGCAGACGCCAAGCGCGAGGAAGCGTGGCGCGCGCGCGAGGCGGAGCTCGAGGCCAGGTTCAGCGAGCAGATCATCGCCCAAGCCGAGGCACACGAGCGGACGATTCAAGACGTGACGTGGCAGTGGCAAACCAAGCACGCGCAGGTGCAAGCCGAGCTGGCCGAGGCCAACGCGATGCTGGCTGCGCCGCGGCCACGGCCACCAAGCCAGGGCCGGCTGTCGGACGCGCCCACGCCTGACGCAGAGACTGAGCGGGTGCGCCCGCTCCCAGTGATTGCTACCAAGGCAGCGGCGGCGGCAGTGTCTGCGCAGCTCGATCCCGGATCGCCGTCCGGGCCTGAGCCCGTCCCCAAGGCGGCCGACGCGGGCCAACAGGCAGAGGCCGAGAGCCCAGAATGCCGTTCAGCAGCAGCTGCGCAGCAGCCACAGTCGACGGGCGGCGCGCTGGCTCCTGATGCGGCAGAGGCCAGCGCCAAGGCCGCGGAGTTTCACGCCAGCGTCGCGCAAGCACGTGCGGAGATCAGCGCTGATTTTGCAGCACGTCTGCAGGCCGCAGCTCAGGCCAAGCAAGCAGCCCTTGCGCGGATGGAGCAAGACCTCAAGGAGGACTTGGAGCGAGCCGTTGCAGAGGAGCGGAGCCGCGGCGCGGCGGAGCGCGAGCAAGCGGTTTCGCGGGTAGAGGAGCACGCCGCCGCTGCAATCAACGTGCTCGAAGTGAAGCTGCGGGCCGCAGTGCAGGCCAAGAAGCGCGCAGAGTCGCTGGCGGACAGCCTGCAGGTCAGCCTGGACGTGGCAAAGCGAGAGGCCGTCCAGAGCGCGTTCAAGGCCGAGCTGTTCCACAAGGTTTCGATGCTGCTGCGGCTCAGGCTCGCGGTCGCGGCCGCGCGCTACACCGCAGAGTACTGCTCTCGGACGTCGGAGGTGAAGCGCGCGCTAGGCAAGCGAATCGTGCTTTTGGAGAGCCGGTATGAGTCCGACGTCGTCGCCCACAAGAAGCGGGCCGACGCTGCCATCAAGCGTTGCGTCTCGGTCGAGCACGCGCTTCTTGGCGTGGCCAGCATCGTCGGCCTGCAATTTGAAAGCTCCATGGCGGCGGCATCGTCTGCTGGCCACCAGCTCCTCACCGACAGGCCTGGCCAAGAGACAGCGCTGACCACAGCCTGCCTCGACGGCAGCGGGACGGGCGAGGCAGCACGGCGTGCCAAGCGCGAGCTGATGGAGACACAGGACCGCGTGTTCGCCATCAAGGCGGAGCTGGCGGAGCTGCGCGAGGAGCTGGAGGCGGCGCGGGCGAAACGGGACCACGTGGTCGGCGTTGCCCGCTTTCTGGACATGGAGATCAACCAGCTGGGCCGCCAGGTTGCGCTGTCGTCAACGGCCGCGAACGAGATCGTCGCCTCGCGGCTACAGCGCCTTCACAAGCGGCTGGAGGCAGACCTCTCGACGGCAGAGGTTGTGCGCTCGCGCATCCATGAACTCGAGGGCCGCATCGACGTGCTCAAAGACGAGCGGCGGGGGCTGAAGCTGAGAGGACGGGCGATTGAGGCGGGGGTCCTGGAAAAAGTCGTCAAGCAGCACATGGACGTGCGGGCGCTGCTGCATGCCACGCAGCTGGGCCCTGAGGCACTGCTCCCGGCGCGCATGGGTCGCTTGCCCGAGCCGCCGCCGCTGCGGCTTGCGATGCTCCAACCCCGGCACGCCCTTGATGTCGATGGGTACGAGTACGACCTCGGGCGCCGCGACTACTTGCGCGCCCGGGCAGTGAAGGAAGGAGCCGCCGCACTCAAGAGGCTTCGCTCTGGGACGGCACGGGCGTCCAGGCCTGCTGGCGCTGCAAAGGCCAGCGGGGACGAGGAGCCAGACCCAGACTCGGACTGCCCTGCGCTGCGCCTGCTGCCCGCCGCCCTGTTCAGCGAGGAATCGAAGAAAGTGCGGCAGCCTGAGGCCGAGCATATCCACGACCTGCTCCACTCCAGCGAGTACGAGGCTGCGGCAGGCCCGGGCTACGGCGAGGCCGCCGCTCGAGGCCACATTGTGGCCAGCGGCAGTGCCGCGTCGGCAGCGGCGGCCAACGAGCTGGCGAAGCGTGTGCAGTCAACAGGCGGCCTTCTCTTTGCGGGAGGCAGTGCATCCGCCCCCAGTGCCAGCTCGGCCAGCTTCGCGTCTGGCGCAGACAGAACCTCCGCGGGCAGCGGGCCAGACAGCAGCAGGGCCGCCCTCAGTGCAGACGACGCCCGTATCCTCAACGCTCTGGTCCCCTTGGCCTCTGCGCGACAGTGACCGATTGAGCACTTGTGTACATCGATGTTTGACTGACAGTGCTGCCCGCTTCGCAAACGAAACAAGAGCAGGTTGCCTCGAGCGCGCGCTGTGCCAGGCGCCGCTCGGGCCTGTTGTGCGTGATGGCTTGCGCTTCGGCCATAGAGCTGCTTCCAGCGCCGATTGAGAAGTGTTTGAGTCTTGGCCAGGGCGAGGCACAGCCTGCAGCGTCGCAACGAGGCTTGTTTTGCACGGGCATGTTGCGGATTCACAGCCGCAAGGGCGGCACACTTTCCGGCTCTCGCATCCGCGCTTCAGGGGCACAAAGAATGGCGCGGGGACATCCGCGCTCAAGAGGCGGCAGTGTCTGCGACGGTGCAACGACTACAGACCCTCGCCAGGCCTCACAGCAGCCCCTCAAGGTCTAGCATTGCCGCCGCGTCGTCCAGCTCTGCCATAGCCTCCTCGTCGCCCCGAAACATTGCCAGCGCATCGCCGCCCGATCCGTCGTCGCCTTTGTCGATTCCACTGACCCTGTCGTCGTCGTCGTCGTCGTCGTCGTCGTCGCTGCCGCCGTCGCCACCGCCGCCACTATAGGCTCTGTTCGAGGCGCGATCCCGGCGCGAGGGCGTTGCCGCCTCGGAGTCGCTCTCCTCCGAGCCTGAGTCATTTCCAGAGTCGGACTCATCATCAACGGGCCGCGAAGCGCGCCTCCCGCCACGACCGCCGCTCCTGCCTCGGCCTCCGCGGGCTCTACCAGCCGCTCTGCCGGAGACGTCGCCGCCCAAGCGTGACTGCGCTGTGCCGCTTCCGACGTCTGAATCCTTCCCAGAGGACTTCCCGGATCCTTCCAGATTCGCGAGCTCCTCGATGCCCTCCTCGCCCTTGGCTAGGAGCTCTGCCCGCGAAGCAGGACCCGGCATGCAGAGCACGTCGGCGCCCGACGTCCCCTTGCGATACGCCGCCAAGTCGTGGTCAATCAGCTCTACCAGGTGAGTCCGGAGCGATGCGGCAGAGCCCACCACCATTTCGTCAAGCGCATCGGCGAGCAGAGCCTCGAAGTCGCAGCCCCCCTCCGCTCTGCCCTCCGGCGTCTGCAGGCGCCTGGCGAGGAGCCGGAGCACGGAGCGGTGGTGCGGAGTCAAACTCCGCAGCACGAAGAGCAACGCCTTTCCCGCTCCCGCCCCGCTTGCTGCCGTGAGCGACGCTGCGAAGTTGGTTTCCGTTGTGAAGGGCGCAAGCGTGGTCGCGTCTGCCCGGACCCACCCCCCCAGCAGCATGCTCCGCTGATCGAACAGTGACGCGGAGTTGATGTGGTCCACCGTCACGACCACCATCAGTCTCGGGGAGTTGGCCAGAATGGAGAGCGCGTGGACTGACGCCGGGGAACGTAACGCCGAGGCGTCAGCGCTGTGGACCAACACCCACAGACGACCCCCAATCGGGTGTGCGTTTCCAGTGAGCGACATCGCGTCGCTCGCGTCGCTCAGTCCTGCTGCCCGCCGCACCCGGGCCGCTGCCGTGGCTGCAGTCGCACTCTGAGCCGCAGTGGCTCTGCCGGCAGAGCCAACGAGCGAGGCTTTCCCAGCGACGCGCCGTCGCGATGCCGAGGTTCCGTCGGACGACGCGGCGAGCGCAGCCACGGCTGCCACCGCTGCCGACCGGCGGCTCTGCCGCCGACGCGGGGGCGCGTCCGAGGCTTTGGCAGAGCCTCTATCCGTTGGGCCGGAGGACGCCGCTGCCGGGGCGCCGCGGGCAGCCGCCGCTGCGTCGGCCGTCGACGTCGCCTGCGCCGGGGACCGTGACGGCTGCACCGCCTGCGATGAGCGATGGAGTCCTTCCGTCAGGCCCGCTGGGGAGGCAGGATCCGGCCCACTTCCTCTCCACACCACTGCCGTGTCCTTGGCAGAGCTTGACTTGGCTCCGTAGGCCCTAGCAACGAACTCGGCGACGTCGACGGCAGAGCCGCCCGGAGCTCTGCATCGGAGCACATCGGCGCAAATGCTCTGCGCGAGCGACCGCACCGACGCGGAGGGCAGGTGTCCGTTCATCACCACGACGGGGTCAGACCCCGCCGCCCAGGCCACAAAGCGCTGAGCGACCGCGCGCTTTGAGCCCATGCCGTGGAGACAGATGCCGTGGCCGCTCATCGCAAGGGCGCGAAACCGCGGGAACTCCGCGTACAGGCCCCGAACCATGTCGCGTCGCATGCTGCCGCATACGGCAGAGCCACTTCGTTCGAGGGCCTCGATCGTCGAGCGTGCGACAGCTGCGTCAGGCAGGGGCTGCGCCGCCAGCTGGGCGAATGCGGGGTTCTGCAGCGCGGTCGAGCCGCGCGAGGCCTTGCTGCGGGCAGAGCCGTTGGCGCGGCCGAGCTGCAGGAACGTTCCGGGAAGTCTCCACGGGTGCGACGCCGTCGCCGAGGGAGCCGCTGGAAGGATGATGGCTGGCTGACCGCGAGATGATGCCGCGCTGATACGGTCAGCTGACCCCAGCGGAAAGGCCTCGTCGCGGGTTCGCTTGCGGCGTCTCGCCGAGGCGGGTCCGGCAAGGGTCCGTTCCGCTTCGGCGATCGACGAACTGGCTTTCCCGGCTCTGCCACTTCGTGCTGCGGGTCCGGTCCGCGCAGCGCCATCCGAGGCGCGCTGCCGCAAGGCGCTACGCGAGGCGTTGCTGCCGCTGCGGCAGCCGCGGTCCGTATCGACGTCGGCCTCGTCGTCCTCGGTTTCGTCGTCGTCCGTGGTTTCGCCGTTCGCCCCGATGACGTCGCTGTCAGTGCTGCTGTCCACGTCGTCGTCGTTCTCGTCGTCGTCGTCGTTGCCGTCGTCTGACGACGACAGCTCGGCCTGCGGCAGAGCCGCTGACTCAAGTGCCGCGATGAAACCGTCGTCATCGCCTCCTGCGGCTCTGCCGGCAGAGCGAATGCGCACTCCTGCCGACGAATACGCCGACTCCACGGCTGGCTCTGCCTTGTCTGAACGGTGGTTGGAAACCACCGAGCGGAACGCCGTGCCCCGTGTCCGCCGCCCAGCGCCTCGGCGGGCAGAGCCCCTCGAGGCTGGCTGTGACTCGGCCGTTCCGCGCGCAGACTCGGCCACGGGGGTCGGCGCGTTGGTCGATCGTCGATTACGCGACGGCGGTGCTGTGGTATCAGAGGGAGTCGTCGCCGAAGTGGCTCTGCCACGAGGTGGGACGGAGGCGCGGCGTTGTGAAGGCTCGCGCTGCCGACTCGCGCGGGACCGCCTGGTGACTCTCTTGGGAGCGGTGTCTGACCCGGAGTCGGACGTGACATCAGGGTCACTCGACTCCGCATCCGCCTCGTCCCGTGCTAGCACTGCCGCAACGCTGCGGCCGGCCACGGCCGCCCGACGACGCGGCCGTGAGCGGGCCCCCGGGGCGCTGCTGGCGGTGGCCCCACGAACGCCGCACCCACGCCTCGTCGCGCCGCCCCGCCCCCGGGCGACATCTCCGTCGCTCTCGCTCCCGCCGTCGTCGCCGCCGTCGTCGCCATCGCTATCGCCATCGCTATCGCCAGCGCAATCATCGTCGCCGTCGTCACTGTCGTCGCTTCGTCGCCCTCCTCCTCGCGCCCTCGCAGCCAGCCTGGGGGCCGGGGCATGCGGTGCCGACGTCAGTGTGGAGGGCTGGCGCCTTGCTGACGCCTTGCTTCGGGCTCGACCTGTCACTCGTCGATGACGGCGCTCTGACGGCTCTGCCGACCTGGGCGGCGACGCAACTGCAACTCCGGCGGCTTCGCTCTGGCCGGTCGTGCCGTCAGCGGCTGCAGCCTGAAGAGCTGGTTCCGGTGCTGGCTGGGCGGCAGCGGCATCGTCTGCGTTGTCAGCGCCGGCAGCAGCAGCAGCGTCTGCGGCGAGTTCTGCGTCCGCCGCGGCCTCCGCTGCCTCGAGCTCGGCCTCAAAGCTGAGGGCCAGGGAGGCGCGTGCAAACGCCCTGCGGGCCGTGCGGGGGCGCTTGGCCGCGCTGGACAGCCGCGCGGGCGGCGGCCGCGGGGGGGTTTGCGACGCTGGCAAATGCCCGCGGCTGGCAGAGACGGCCGGCTTGCTCGGCGGGGGGCTGGCTGCCGCAGCAGGAGCTGCTGGGAGGGCGTGCCTGGCAAGGTGAGGGTTCCCGGGCTTGGTGCGCGCCAGGGCGGCGGCCACCGCCTGGGCAGCGACGTCCCAGGAGGAGGCTGCCGGGCTCGCGGCTCTGTTGCTGCGGATGCGGGCGCGGCGGCCTGCCGACCCGCCCGAGGCCAGAGCAGCCGGCGAGCGCACGCCGGAGCTGCGTGGCGTAACCGCGCCCATGCCGGCCCTTGATGGTGTGGCGTCAGCGGCGCGCCGGCCAGCTCCCGCGTGCGCGGAAAGCCTCGCCAGCACGGGCGTGGCCGGCGCTTCGAGGCTTGTGCGGCGGGACGAGCTCGCTGCCATCGGCGCACGACTGGTACGCCACAGACGGGGACGGAATTCCCCCTCTGGCCGCGGGCCGAGCGCTCGTGTGCTGTTGTCGCGCGCAGTTGCGCCACGGCGGCCGTCGCCCACCGAGGCTTGCAGAGCGGCTTGCGATTGGCCAACGAGCTGGGCTGTTTCTCGGGGGCTTGGAAGTACATATGCTCTGTAAGGGTTACAGAGCCTTACGGTAAGGTTGTAAGCCTTACAGAGCATCTGTAACCCTTACAGAGACCTCTGTAAGCCTGGCAGAGTCCAAATTTTTGTTAGCAAAAGTTAACAATTTTTCGGCCACTGTAAGGGTTACAGACAGGCGTTGTAAGCTTTTCTGCCAGCGCACCTTATGGCTGCTCCCCGTGCCCTAGCATGGCCTTGGGGTGACGATTTTCGCGCCCGAACCGCAGCATGGGTCTTGGCAAGTCTGCCTGACCACGAGCCGGTGGAGGATGGCCTTTGCGCCGGGCTGGAAGGCGCGAGCCGTGATTCGGCTTGCTCATTCCTTCAGTTTATCGTCGCCGCGCGGCGCGACGCGGACCACCCGTGCTATGAGCTTCTCCTTGATGCATCCCGCGACATGGATGCAAGGCTCCTTAGTGCTGCGGAGGTCCATGCGGTGCTTTGCGCGGACTCGACAGCATCCGCAACGATCTCACGCCTCGGCACGGGCGCGTCGGCCACACCCATGCCCATCGCGTCAAATCGTTCACACGTGCTACTTGCAGCCGGCTTTCGCCCGACAAAGCTCCTGGGGGACCAGCAGCACTGCGTTCAGATTTCGAGCTGCCCAGCAGAGCTCGAAAGCTTACAGCTGCGGCAGCAGAATCCGAGTCGCTTGTGTCAACACTAATATTTAAGCCTTACAAAACGGTATTTGGCTGTAAGGTCAAGATTATGTACTTCCAGAGCCCCCGACCGCCGCAGCTCGAGAGATAGCAGAAGTGCAGCATGGAGGGGCAGCAACTGGGCGAGCCTTGCCTGCTGCGCGCCCGCGCGGGGCTGCCGATGTGCCACGAGCCCTGGCCAAGCCAGCGGGCCCGGGCTGCGCAGGGCTGGTCGGCCGCGCGGCCTGTGCTCGCTGGGTGCTTCGTCGCCTGGCAGCTGGGCCGGCTTTTCGGCAAACGGGGGAAACCACGCCGCTGGCAATGGACATGGGGCAGTGCGACGCGACCGTTGCGCCTTAGCAAGCCGCGAATGCAGGGTAGAAGGGGCGAGCGCCTGCTTCGCACCACTGCTCCAAGGGGGCCAAGCCGCCCGGGCGGGGAGGGCTGGGGGTCCAGCGAGCAGGCGCTCCGGGCCTCGGCCGACTTGCAGCGCTGCGGCACGCGAACTTGCACGCACTGCCGGTCTGTCAATTTGCGCGCCTCGCTGAGACGAACAAGGCCGCGAGGCCTCGCCGACAGGCCACGCAACGGCGAGGGACGCCCACTCGTGCCGAGGGCCCGCCCCTGCGCGGGCATCGCGCTGCGCACGCGCCGGAGCACTCGCGCCGGACGTTGCCGACCTGTCGGAGCACACGCTCCAACGCTCAGCATGTTACTACGGCCGCCCGGCATCCGGCCTCAGCGGTGCTTCCCCCCGCCTCTCCCAGCCCCTCGCTCCGCTCGGCAGCGCTGCAGGACACGGTCGTGGCAAAAGCGTTTGGTCGCGTGCCCCGTTCGGGAAAGTGGGCGGTGGTCGCTGCACTGAGCGATTTGTCATTGCGCGTTGCAGGGCCGCGCCCCCGAGTTGCTGCCCCACGCCGCTCCGCCGCAGCGAGCACTCGCGCGCAGCGCGGCCCCGCGCCCCCCGCCACACCCGCGGAGAGGGCACCCGTCTCCCGCGGAAAGGGCGCGCGCCGGGCGCAGCTGCAGCCGCCCGTGGCCGCGCGATTCGGGCGCCGAGGCCACTGCGTCGGAAAAGCAGCGCTCATCGCAGAACCCCGACTGACAACACCGCGATCAGGTGTCGCCCAGCGCTCCCAGCTCCGCCCCGCTCTCCGCTGCGTCGGGGCCCATGTCCCTCGTGGACCCGTCCTGGCCCAAGGCCGTGGCGAGCTTCCACGGCGGGGGCCCCAGGGAACCGGCTCGGGGGTGCGGCCGCTGCTGCGGCGGGAGCCTCGGCTTGGCAGCGCTCGTGGTGCTGGGCGTGGCCTCGGGGGCCGCCAATGTCTTCCCGCTGCTAGCCCGCAAGTACTTTGCGACCAGGGGGTCCATGGAGGCGGCGGCGCTCGCGTGGCTGGCGTCGGGGCGGCAGGGGAACGTCTCTGCCCCTGTTGCGACACAGCTTGAGGCGGCGGCCATTGACGTGGCTGACCAAACGGAGGCCGCCTGGCTGGGCTCCGCCTGCATGGCCACGGCGCTGATGCTGGGGTTCGGGCACTTTGCCGCCACGTGGCGGTCGCTGGGGCCGTCCCTGCGCAAGCAGGCCGGAATTCTGCTGGGGTTTGGACTGGCGCTCGCCGCGCAGCTCGGCACAGTGTTCACCGGCACCTCGCTGGGGCGCATGTCCCGCAGCGCCGGCTGCTCAGAGCCGTTCTTCAGCATGACGGTGATGTCGGTGCTCCACCTCTCGCTGGTGACGTACGGCCTCCTGATGTGGACGGCCTTGCCGGACGAGCCGGGGTCCGGGGACGACACACGGCGGTTCTCGCGGCGGGACATCCTGGCGACAGCGGGCGCAAGCGGCGCCCTGCTGTGCCACCTGTTCGCCGTTGTCTTGGGCCACACGAACAGCAGCCACCCAAACGCGAGGGGGCTGTTTGTGCTCGTGCTGTCGTTGTGGGCGGGCTTCATCCTCGTCCTCTTTGGCTGCGCGCTGGAGCGGCTCTGGCTGGCGCAGCGAGCCGCCGACGCCCAGCAGTCGCAGCCCACCCGCAGCGAGGACATCACCGGCCGACGCGGGGAGGCGCCCGGGCTGGGGCAGCAGCTTGCCAAGGCCACATCGGCGGCGCTGCTTCGCGTGTTCGGCTGCGGGCCTGGGCAGCCGCTTGCCCGGCGCCGGCCCGCGGCGGGCAGTTGCCACGATTGCGTCGAGCGCTGCTCGGCTCGCCTGCGGCCGTGCAGCCAATACAACAAGGGCAACAGCTTCGGCGCTCGCTTCTCAATGGCTGCGTTCGTCGTGTCCGCGGTGATTGTGATGGTCGTGCTGCCCACAGACGGCCCTTCGGGCATGGGCCAGGGGGCCGACTGTCCGGCCTGGGCCTCGGTCGCGAGCGGCGGCTTTGTGGAGCGCAACCAGCCCCTGCCCCCCCCCGGCTCGGTGTGGCCCACCGGGCTGGACCCTCTCAACCCCTCCCACCGCGCCATGGTGATCGCGGCCTTCAAGGCCACGGCACTGCTCAGCTTCAGCACGGCAATCGCCCTTTGCTTCGTCATCGGCGCGCTCATCTGGGACACCCACGCGCACCTGGGGCGCCGCAGAAAGGCGCTCGCCGACCGCGCCGAGACCACAATGCGCCGCGCCATCGCTTACGTCAGCCACGAGGCGCGCGGGCCTCTCCACGTGGCGGACTTTGCGCTGTCCATGCTCGAGCGGGACCTGCGGCCCGAGCCCGGCAGCCTCGGCGACAGGCTTCGCGGCTCTCCGGGAAGAACCACCGCCAGCGCAGTCAGCCCGGGGGGCTCCGCTGCTGGAAGCCCCGTCCGATCCGGCCCGGGCCGGCCCCGCGACCCCTGGAACGTGGGCGCCGAGCAGGACGAGGAGGAGGACGTCGGCGGAACCACGCTGGCGTCCAGCGGCCCCTGGGGGTCCGTGGAGGCCCTCCACGGCCACGCTGGCGCGGACCCCGGCTCGGAAGCGGAGCTGGACGCCGAGTTCGACGCGTTGCTCAAGGCAGCGTCGCTCCCTGCGGCAGGGCGCGGCGCCGAAGGAGGACCAGGCGCCGACGGCCCTGGCGCAACGCAGCCGACATCCCAGCTCATGGGGCCCAGCTCTGCGGCCGCGAAACCGCGCATGGCCTCCGTGCTCAGCCAGCCGTTCGGCGGCAGCGGTCCGTCAGCCGGCAACCTCGTGGCAGTGAACGGCAGGTCGAGCCCCGCAGCCCCGGGCAGGATCGGCGGCAGAGCGGCGGCGTCGGCGGCGCGTGACTACTCGCTGAGCACCTCCAGCTCCGTCCTGGACGTCGACAGGGACGCCAGCCAGTCGGTCTCCAAGCAGTCATCAGCACATCAGGGCCTGGTCTTGAGGCCGGCGCAGGGCCCCGGCGCAGGCCAGGCCACGGGCAGCGGCGAGCGAGGCAGCGCTGTCCAAGGGAGGGTGTCGGGCAGCGGCGGCCAGAGCGGCGACTCCGCGCCGTCGCTGACCACGTCAACCATGACTGCAACTGCAACTGCAACTGTGTCCGGACCTCGCGCGTCCGTGACGCTGCCTCCTGCCCCTGGCTCTGCCGCGTCCGGCTCTGCCGCTGTCGGTCCAGGCGGTCCGGCCGCCTGGGCGCAAGGCTCGGACGTGCCCCCGCCCCCCCTCGGCCTCGCGCCCGCACCCGGCGAGCCGGATCTCTCCAGCGATCAGCTGACGGAGATGCTGAGCGCCGGTGTGCTTGCCACGCAGCGGCTGCTGGACGACCTGCTGCGCTGGGAGCAGGCTGCCTGGAGCTCTGCCATGGCCACCTCCGCACATTGGAACCTGCGCATCGACGAGGATGATGAGGACGAGGAGAAGGAGGAGGGGTCCGGGCGCGGCGGGGGGGGGCGGCGTGGGCGCGGCGGCGGCGGGCAGTCACACGCTGCTGGGGCCAGCGGCGGAGACGACGGGGCGAATGAGGACGAGGGCGAGGACGACGAAGACGACTCGCGCCTGAACGGCCGGTGGTCGTGCCTTGACGGAGACCTGCTGGAGGCGGTGGCGGACGGGGCGGAGGCGGAGCTGGAGTCCCGGGGCCTCACCATCCGGGTCGGATGGCGGGAAATTTCCGAGGAACAGTGGATGCAAGTGACGGGCAAGCGGGCAGCTGCGCCGGCATCACCGGTGGCGGGCGGCGCCTCGGGAACCACAGCCGCCACCACAGCCGCTGCCACAGCCGCTGCCACGGCTGCAGCAGCCGGCGACGCGGCAGTGTGGGCGGCCGGCGCGCGGGCAGTCAGCTCGGCCGGCGAAACCGCAGGTTCGTCGCTCGGCACAGTCCAGCAGACGGCTCGGCCTGACGATTCGCCGTCGCCGGCCAACCGCCTGGTGGCCATGCACAGCCTCTCAGCGAGGGATGTGCGGCGAACAGGCGCATATGAAGCTCAATCTGCAACTGCAACCGCAACCGCAACCACAGTTTCGGGAGTTGGCCGGGATCGTGTCTCCAGCGTCAAGCCCTGGCCGGGAGAGGGCATGGCGAAGGGGGGCGTGTGGTCCAACGGATATGCGGCCGGGTCTGCGGCGGCGGCTGGGCAGGCGGGGGTGATGGAAACAGGAAAGGTTTCGCTGCATGCCACTCTTGAAGGGCAGGCGCTCGGCAATGACGGTGGTCTTGTCGGGACGTCGCCGGCCCATGGCGTTGTTCGGCAGTATTTTGAGCCGAGCGACATCAGTCCGTCCGAGACGAGTCAGCCAGGAGGGGCGGGCACTGACTTCGGTCCGGGGTTCGCGGTCGTGTCACATCCTTCAAAGGGGGCTGCGGGAGTGTCGCCCGTCACGATGGTGCCAGCCAACGCCGCACCGTGGGATCACATTGGACCGCGCGACGGTGCCGACGGGGGCGCCGCTGGCACCGTCAGCGGCAGCGTCGCTGGTGCTGGTGGGGGCAATTCCGACTCGTTCCGCACTGACGCCGGCACCACTGCCGGCTGGGACTCACCGGTGCACCGGAGGCGCGACGGCCAAATAGATTCGCCGCACTCCAGCTCGGCCGGGTCAATTCGAGCCCGACAGCTGCATGTCCGGCACCCACCGAGGCCCCTGGGGGGCCCGCCGGTTTCAAGCATGTCTGGGTCGAGTCTCTCGGTGCATCTAGCGGCCAAACGAGGCGCCGCCAGCGCGACAGGCGCGATCGACCCCTGGTTCAACCAGTCGACGAGCAGCTGCGGCCAGAGTGGCCACCACGTGTCCGTTACGCTCGTCTCCCCCGCGTCAGCGTTGCAGTCCCCCTCGTCCGTCGTTGGAAGAGGTGTCGGTGGCGGAGCCGTATCAGCCGACCGTCAGAGCCAGGCCGGACCCCAGACGCTTTGTACGGGTGTGCTGGCGTCGCCGGCGGCTGAGGGGCGTCCCCGCGCCGGCCACTCGGCCGCAACTTCAACTGCAACTGCGAGCTCGCGCGACGGTGTCAAGGCATCCAATGCTTCGCGCAGCGATGCGCAGGGCGCAGTAGCGGCAGAGCTCAAGGGCATCACGGCTGGAAGGATCCGGAAGGATGTCACCGACGATGACCCCGGAGTCGCTGCTGCTTCAAGAGCCGGTCACCACCGGTCCCGGTCCCAAGCTGGCAGCGCGCGCATCACAAGTCCGTTGAGTCTCAGCGCCCGGGCCCCCCAGACCCCGGTTGAACTCGTGCCGCTGGAGCTGCCTGCACTGGGGTCTGACCCCATGTCAACCACCCTTCACCGCGCCAGCCGCTCCGCAGCGGGCCGCTCGTCGCTGGGACCGTCGCCGTCGCCGTCAGCATCGGCGTCGGCATCGCCCCACCACCGGGTGTACGCCTCGAACGGGTCGCGGACCCTGTCACCATCCCATCAGGCCCTTCCGCAGAACCGCTTCACTGGCGTGGCTTCCGGCCGCATCGACAGCCACAACAACGCCCCTCCGTCGTCAGTCTTCCCAGCAGCGGTTTCGCCACTGCCTCCGCTGCCGAGGGCACTTCGCGCGGTGTCTCTGGACCTTGAGCGATACGAAGTCTTTACCGACGTGGAGCGGGTCTTGTCCGTTGCGCTGAGCGCTGTGTCCAACGCGGCCAAACATTCCACCGCGGGGGGCGACGTGACTGTTGTAGCGTCGCTCGATTTTGCAAGCAGCTCCATCAAATCGATGGCTGCCCCAGCGGTTTCGCCGCCCGAACTGGACTTCCTGCTGGCTCAGCGTTCCGCCGACGAGACGCACTGCGGCCATGCTTGCGGCAAGGCCTGCTCCTCGGATGCCTGCTGCGCGCCGGCGTCGCGGCTCTTGGGGCCGTGCTGCGGTTTCGGGGTGTCCCGCGTGGGGGTCACTCGTGAGGGGACCATCATTGCAGAGCCAGGCGGGCAGAGCCGCTCGCCAGGGGCGGCTCCAGCAGTGCCGTCGGCAAGGCCATCAGTGCCCAGTCGCGAGGCCGTCGTGGCGGAGTCGTCCGTTCATTCGGACGTTCCATTGGCCGAGGGACTCTCCACGGCACGCGGCATCAGCCACTTTGGGGTCGCTCGTCCGACCGGAGGCAGCCTACGTCAGCAGACGTCCCACCGTCGGATGACGTCATCGTCCAAGGTCGTGGCGGCGGATCGGCCGCAGCCGCTTACGGGCGCGTCGTTCCAGGTCAGGTCGCCGAAACAACACCACAGACCCGCAACGCGAGAGGCTGGGCCGCCGGCCGCCTCAGGGGGCACATCCTTGTCGCCACGGCGCCGCTGCAGCCCGACGACCATCACCGTGGGGCCCGGGGGCCCCACAGTGCGCCACCAGTCGCGGGCCCACGCTGCCGTGCCCGACGATCGCGAAACCGCGGGGCCAGCCCGCGGCACGGCACCGGCGCCCGCGTCGGCGCGGGAGGCAGCGACGCAGCGGCAGATGGCGCGGAAGCTGTCCGCGGGCGGGGACAACACGCCTGCTGGTGCTGGTGTTACTGGCGCTGGCGCTGGCGCTGGCGCTGGCGCTGGCTCTGGCACTGGCGCTGGTGCTGATGCGTGTGCTGGGTCAGGAAGCGTCGGCAGCGCTGGTGGGGGCGGTGGCGGCGGACGGGGCGGCAGTCAGGGCCACCGCGTCGTGGCAGCCGCCAGCGCGCGCACGGGTCGCGCGCCTGTCACGGGGACATCAGCAGCCGGTCACCTTCCAGGCTTCAGTCAGTCACTGCCGTTCGGGTCGCAGCGCCCAACGCTCACGATCCCGCATGCCCGCCCCTCCAACGGTTTCGCGTCGCCTATGGCCCGGAGCACGGTGTCGCCCACTCACGCAGGCATCTCTCGGCCCCGCGGTTTCACCGCTCGGCAGGACTCCAGCGCCACGTGGCTGGACGACGCAAGCGACCGGTCGGGGCGCCGAGGGAGGCCGGTCGTCGGAGGCAGCCGGACCGATCACACGGCTGCGCCCGCGCTGGCGGCTGCTGGCTCGGCCCGGTCGCGGAGCGCGGGAAGGGCAACTGGCAGAGCTGTGGAAGGATCCGGAAGGAGCCATGGGAGTCACGGTAGGTCCGGAGCGAGCGGTTTCGCAACCTCGAAACGGCCCTCCTCGGGCCGTCCTGGCGGTGTCCCGTCCAGCGCTGGCGAGACCGCAGCCTGGACGGCGGAGTCACATAGCCCGTCCCAGCGGTTTCACCGTCGTATTCGGAGGGCAGTGCTCCGCGTGGAAGTGAGCGACACTGGCTCGGGAATCAGCAGCGAGATGCTGTCAGCTGACGCGCTGTTCGAGCCGTTCCGCAAACTCCGCACGGGTGACGGAGCCTTGTCCCAGGCTGCAGGCGGCATGGGACTCGCCATTGCGAAGTTGGTCGTGCAGAGCCTTCACGGCGAAGTGGGAATCGCAAGCAGAGCCGGTCACGGGACGGTTTTCTTCGTTCGAATCCCCGTCTGGGTTCGCAAGACTGGCGTCAGACGCAGGCGATCGACCAAGGACAGCGCTCAGACGAGCGGCTCTGCCGCGGTGATGGGTGATGGGCGGCTGATTGTGCCTGTGTCAGAGGCGGGGATGTCTCCGCTCGCCTTCGAGCGAGGGGCCCTGGGGCCCCGTTCCAGCGACGCCACCCCCCGAGGGCCCCGTCACTTGCCAATCAAGGCAGGATCATCGCGCAGCCTCCATCAGCTGGCAGTCAGCCAGTCGCTGCAGGCACAGTCGCCGGGGCACGCGATGCGGCGGCATGGCAGCCGCGGTTTCGCGTCCGACGAGGAGTCACTGCCCAGCCAGACCGGTGACTCAACGTCGGCATCGAACCCCGCCGCCTCGGTGGACGGCTCTGCCGGCTGGCACACTGGCCTGGCCCGAAAGGTGCGGGCGGTTTCGTCAGAGCCGGCAGCTGGGGGCCCGGCGTGGGGAGGCTCAGCCGCCACGACAGGTGCGAATGCAACTGCAACTGCAACCGCTGCAAGTGATGGGATCGGGTTTCGCCACGCTCCGGCCATCGTCGAGCTTCGAGGCGACGCTTTGGAAGTGCGAAGTGGCTCTGCCGGCAGAGTCCGCGTCGGCGTGCGACAGCGGTGCTGCCGCAGCTCGAGCGCAAACTCCGCCGCCGCCGCCGCCGCCGCCGCCGCCGCCGCCGCCGCCGCCGCTGCGGGCACGCCGGGGCCCACAAGCCATGCAGACGGGAGCCTGGGGCCGCTGCTCGGTGGCAGGGGTGGCGGTTTCGGCGGAGCTACCCATGCTTCGACTGGCGCCGCTGCGGCCGCAGCGGCTGGGGCCGCAGCTGTCGCTGTCGCAGCCGCTGCTGCTGCCGCTGCCGCTGCCACTGCCGCTGCCGCTGAGTCGGTCACGGGAACGTCGACCGACGACACCCGCGGCAGCGCGGATGGGCTCCGTCGCGGAAGCATCACCGGCTCGCCTGGGACAGCGGTTTCGCGCGGACTTCATGCAATGTCGGTGCAGTCGCCGTCTGCCGCAGAGGCGCCTTCGCGCGGTTTCGCCACCGTCGCGATGCCATCATCGCCGACTCACTCGCCCATCTCACCGTCGCACCCGCCATCGACGGCGCCGAAGGCAGAGCTCTCCCCTCCCGCGCTGGGGGCGGGGCGGTCGGCGGCCGAAGCGGCGGCAGGGGCGACCGTTGCGCCGGGCCTGGCGTCACGGGCCGGAGCTGACGGGCGTGGCGGTGGTTCCGGCGGTGGTTCCGGCAGCGGTTCTGGCAGTGGTTCCGGCGGTGGTTCCGGCGGTGGAGGCGGAAGTGACAGTCGCGGCCTGGGCTCGATGGGTGGACCGACATCGTCGGATGGCTGGCTGTCCGTGGGGTCAGACCCCAGGAGCAGGCATCCGCTCTCGAGGCCGACCGCTGGTGCTGGCCGCCACGTGGCGGCGTCGGGGCCTCAGCGTCTGTCGCCTCTCAGCGGCACGGACTCCGAACCTGAGTCCAAGCCACTGATCCGGCATGGCTCTGCTGGAAGAGTGGCAAGAGTCACTGCCGACTCAGCTGACGAGTGGGACGCGACGTCGGCGCCGTCGTTCGACACCACTACGGACGGAGTCGCTGTGACGGCCAAGCGATTGGGCGCTGACCTGGAGTTGATGGTTTGTACTCCGGAAGTCAGCAGCAACCGAAGCGACACGGCAACTGCGAGCGACTGGACAGCTCGAAGGCCGGCCCAGCGCGAAACCGCTGGGGCCGCGCGTCGAGAGCATTCGGTTACAGCCGATCAACTCGGCTCAAACGGTTTCGCGACCGGCTCGACCAACCCCAGTTTCGGCGCATCAGCGGGACAACACTCAGCGAAACCGCAGGGTAGGTCTGGGGGGCGCGTCGGAGTGTCAGGTCACCCGGCGGTTTCGGCCGCAGCGGCGGCGGGGATGGGTGCCCGTGGGCTGACCGGCGCTGATCGGACTCAGGGGGCGGTCACCGGTGCCGACCACAGTGACAGCAGCAGTGACAGCAGCGGAGTCCGTCGGCAGCGGTTCTCAAACCGTCGTCGGTCCATCACGTACCCATCAGGCCCGGAGAGCGATGTTGGTCATCACGATCTGGAGTCGGTCGCTATCAAGGCAAGCGCGGCTGCAACCATGGCCTGGGGGCCTGATGGCTTCCGTCTTGATGGCGAAACCGCCGCCAGGCCTGGTGCCGGACGCTTCGATTCCGGTCAGCGTCGCTCAGATGCGGAGGCCAAGGAGGAGAGCGCCTCGCGACGAGTGACTCCGCTCCCCCTCGCCGTCGTGACGGCGGCGGGAGCGAAGTCCTCGGTCGCCCATCGCGACCCGGAAGCAACGCAAAACCCACCAGCGACCCGCCGCGACGGGGCCCCCGCGCGGAGGGCCGGCGAAACCGCCAGCGCTGCGCCGGCCCCCAGAGGTGATGGTCGTGGCGACCCGTCGGTGACGGCCCCCCACGAGAAGTCTCGCCGCAGCCAGCGGCGTCGTCACCACGGCGCCAGTGACCAGCCCTCGGAGCGGGGCGACGAACGCCACGGAGAAATCACATCTGCAACTGCAACTGCAACTGCAACTGCAGCAGCAGGTGCGGGGGCCGGTGTCCCGTCCGGCAGACGAGTGGGCAGGATTGCAGCCCCAGCGGGTGCCCGCCGCGACCCTGACGACGGGGCTGCTTCTGCTGCTGCTGCTGCCGCTGCTGTTCGGGAGCGAGACCGCAAGCGACGGCAGGATCGAAGGAGGGATCGTCGTCCCCGGCGTGGCAGAGCTGCCAAGCCAGGAAGTTCGAGGCTGGGCGGCGAATTGATGGGCCGGCCAGCGATGGTGGTCGACGACGAGTTCGTCAATCGTCACTTGCTCACTTCACTTCTCACCCGGTGGAGGCTGTCGGTGACAAGTCTGTCCGATGGATCGTTCGCTGTCCAACACCTGGAGTCACTGCGGGGGGCCCCGGCGGATCACTGGCCGGTCGTGATGACGTTGGATGTTGAGATGCCGACCCTCAACGGGTACGAGGTCCTGATGGCGCGGACGCGGATGGCTGAAGAGTGGCAGGGCGCCGGCGACGAAGCAGCAGCAGCGCGGCTGCGGGCTCTGCCCGTGGTGGTCATCACGGGAAACGCCCGTGGCGTGGAGCAGAAACGGCTGCTGTCCCTAGGGGCGGTGAGGGTGCTCCCGAAACCGACGGGCGTCGACGCGGTGCAGGCTGCAATGGAGAGCGACTCCGTGATTCCCCGGTGATGGGAGCGATTCAGGGGCGCGACCCCAGACGCACCGGCTGCGTGCGGACGTGGGGGGGAAGTCGGGAACGGCACCAATGCCGCCGTGGCCGTGGCCGAACTCAGCTTGAGCTCTGGCTCCGTGCAGCGCAGCCGCCTTGTAGAGCCTCTGCGTTCGGTAGTGAGTTCCACTCCTCCACTAGAATATTGTTCGTAGTTGAGCCCAACTAGCGCTGGCTGCTGCGCGCATTGCGCCGGCCCAAGGCCGTGGCCACGGCCCACCCTCCGCACACATTGGCCACACCGGGCTCGCCCTGTCCGCTGCGTGGGTGGCCATGCCCGCAGCTACGTGCCCGAACGGCCGCGCGTCGTCGGCTGGGGATCGCCCGGCAGAGCCAGCCAGCAAACACGCAAACAAGCCAGCACAACTCGCCGGTCAGGCAGCGCAAGCTTGCGCGCACCTGCCGCCGGGCCAGCGCTTTGGGGGGACGCGCTGCCTCGCCCGAAACACGGCGGCTGTCCCCTCTCTTCCAGTGGGCTCGGCCCGATTCCGCTCTCGCCCCCGCCGCCAGCACCCTGGCCGCCGGTGAAGCCGGCTCGCCGGTCAAATGTACGAGTTGCGACGCGCACAGCAAGCGGCCCGCCACCGCGACGAGCTGGAGCGCACCAGGATGGGACTGTGGACCGGCGCGCACATCCCCGTCCGCCGCATGCGGCCGCCTCCGGGGGGCGAGCAGGCCGCCAGGCGCCTCGCCGAGGAGCTGGGCGAGGCGCTGGCCGCGAACCGCGCCCGCATTGCCGCTCACCTGTCTCCGCCCTCCGTCTGGCAGGCGGCTGCGGAGAGGCCCCTCACCCCTGGAGCGACATCACTCCGGGCATCAGCGCCCCATCACTCGTCCCTCACGAGCCCGTCACGACTGGGAGCTGCATCTCTGCCTGCCGTTGTGACGTCAGAGCCCGGCGGCAGGCACAGCCGAGGCAGCGCGTCTGGTCGCCGCCCAATGGGCGACGCCGGCGGATTCCAGCCGAGCAGGCGTGGCAACCACACCCACCCACTGAGTCCGGCGGCGGCGGCGGCGCCGTCAGCGAGCGCAGCCTCTGCTCCGGACAGCGGCGCCGCAGCCTTCGCAGCCGCCGCCTCGGCTGCCGTGTCCCCCGTGGAGTGCCCAGAGAAGGCGAACGGACACCCAGGCGGCGCCAGGGGTGCTGACGTCCCCTTGATGGGCGACCGATGTGCGTTTGATGTTGCCGCGCCCGGCGGCCACGCTCGGGGCGTCGTGGTTCACTCCGGAAGCGAGCGCCGGCTGACGGCCGTTGGCGCCATGCCCCTGCCAGCAGCGCCCGCGCCAGCGCCGCGTTCAACCCTTGCAACAGCGTCAGCTGCTGCGCCGGCCACAGTCACGGCGGCATCGGCCACGGAGGCGTGCGCCAGCGGCGCGTCGCTCCCCGACTCGTGCTCGCCTGCATCCGTCCAGGCGTCCTCAGAGGCATCATCTGCCGGTCAGCCGGGCATCACCAGCTTTTCGCCGGAAGTCCTGTCAGGCAGCCGGGGCCACCTGGAGCCAGCCAGAACACCCAAGCGGTTTCACGGCTTTTCGGCGGCGCAAGTTCGACCGACACCACGAGTGCCCCGGCCCACGCTTGCGAGCGACCACCCCGGGGCTCACAGTGCGGAGTCGCTCGGCGAGGGCCCGCTCTCGCGCACCCGCGGGCCTGCCGCCCTGCCACGTCGGCGCGACGAAGTGTCTCGCGGCTCTGCAGCCACTCGGCAAAGCCGCAGCGTGCAAGGCGCTCAACTATCAACAGAGCATCTTCCCCCCGTCACCAGCCCATCGCAGGCCGGCAAGGCCGCTGGGGGACAGAGCCGTGCTCTCGCGGCGCGCGACGTGGCGTCTGCGTTTGTGCAGGGTCGGTTGGGCCCCAGCTCCCCGATGGTCGATCGCAACGCTAGCGAGCGACGCGCTGATTCAGGCTCTGCCGCTGCTGGGTTCGTCAATCGTCCATCGGGGCGCTATTCGCAGCAGCGCCAGCACCGCAGGCGCCCGGACTCGGCGGGTTGGACTGCCGGCAAGGCCTCTCGCGGAGAGTGGTCGCTTCATGCGCACCGGTCAGCTGGACGCGCAACAATCCAGGCACGCGATCGGGCAAACAATTCGCCGATGGACCGACACGCCTCGGGTTCCCGTGTGCTGTCGCCGTCGTCATCTCTGTCTGTCCCGCCACGGCTCCACGCGGTTTCGCATGCGTTTCTCCCGAACGAGATGCGACGGCCCCTTACGATGGCAGGCACGCTGTCCAGCAGGCAGGCGCTGATGGAACAGCGACCCCGCACTGTCGCCGCAGGCGCCAGAGCACCGACCACTCTCGAGACAGCCCTCGCAGGCAACACGGATCGCATCCCGAGGACATCAGCAGCCGGTCATGCTGGCATCACAGAAGGGCAGCTGCGTCGTGGCACCCACACACCAGCAACTCAACGATGGCAGGCGCGCAGTGACTCCCCAGCGCGGAGTGACCAGGCCCCGTTGCAACGCCGCGCGGGAGTCACTGCCCACGCCTGTTTGAGCCACACCGACGGTTCGACGTCGCATGGCGAATTCACGCCGCGCGGGAACTTGACAGGCCAGACCACGCCGCGAGACGTCACGTCTCTCAGGCCGCCGCCGCATCGGGACGACGAAGGCCCCCGTCAGCTGACGCCCCCCAGGGCAGGCACGGGTCAGCCGCGGGGGCGGGCAGCGCCCGGAAGCTCGCCCAGCAAGCAAGCCCGGCCAGCTGCGCCTGCAGTGGCAGCGGCAGCGGCAGCGGCAGCGGCAACGGCAACGGCAACGGCAACGGCAGCAGCTACTGGCTCTGCCGGTTCAGCTCTTGCAAGGACTGACCGCGGCAGAGCCGGGTCGAGCAGCGATTCCCGGGGCTGGCGGGGCGCCGCTCGTGATGGCGGTGGGTCGGCCGGCAGCGACGACGCCGGCGGCAGCGACGCTGGCCTGCCGCGGTTTCGCGACACGTCGGGGCGAGCACGCGTGGACGCCGGGTCTGTGCTCGCTACTCCGCTCGCGTCGCTCCGGCGGATTGACGGCTCTGCCACCGAGTCTGTCGCTGATCATGTACGAGTCAGGTCTGAGTCACCGAGCAATCGGCCTCCGAGCCGCGCCGCGCAGGACCTTTCAGAGCGCATCGCCCGGGCCTCCCGGCGGAGCGGCCTGGCCTCGGGCGCGATGCAGAGAGCGGCTTCGCCATTTGCCGTGCGAGCAGCGGCCGGGCTTGGCAACGCTGGCGCTGGCGCTGGCGCTAGTGGGGAGAGCATGGGAGAGTCGGCGGCGGCGGCATCGGCGGCCGGCGGCGCTGGAGCTGGCTCCGGCACGACGGGCGGGAGCAACGTTATTGGCAGCGCGGGCGGCATAGGGCCGGTGCCGGTGCCGGGTGCACACGCTGCCAAGAGTGGCAGAAGCCGTCTCTCGCCGGCAGTTGCGGCGGCCAACACCGCGACGCGGCACGAGGCTGCCGCCGCGGAGGGCTGGGAGTGGGCGGCGTCGCCGCTTGCAGTGGCTGCCCACCAGCACAAGAGACGGCTCGCGGCGGCCGTGAGGCCGGCAGTCGACCTGCCCCGGCCGGCTGAGTCGTACGCGGCGCGGGAACGCAACGAGCTGCGATCGCGCATTCCGCAACGAACAGAGAGCCTGGGCGCGCTGGGCATGGTGTCCGCGTCGACTGCGCGGCTCGTTCCGGGGTTCCTGGACTCCCGGCCCAACCCGACGCGTGCCCATGAGGCCAGGCGATTCGCGCCGGACGCGCTCGCGAGGCCGCGGGTGCAGCCGGACCCGCGGCTCGACGACCCGGTTCGGCAGCGCAAGCTGGACGACTTTGCAGCCACGCACGCGCGGGCGATGTCACCAGGGTCCATGAGCATCCGGCTCGCGGCGCGCGGTCGCGTGCGCGAGGCCCTCCAGGCAACGACCGAGCGATAGCGCGTCACGGTTTCCCGTTGCAAGCTGAGCCAGGCTGGATATTTGACCGCGCGCCAAACACCGCTCGAGCAAAGGCGCCGAGTCAACCATTCCAAACTGCAACTGAGAACAGTGGCTTGCGCTCCAGGGACAGCGGTCGCGCCCCCGCCAGAGGCCTCCGCGACGGCCAGGACCGGGAGCATGGCGTGCGCAAGCGATCGGCAGCGCGCCGCTCTGCCTGCATGGCCGCGGGCGGGCTGGCGAGGGCGGACTCCGGATGGCTCCCGTTTTCCGGCTCTGCTGCGCGCCAGCTCCCCTCGTACACTTTGCGCGCGGAAGCCCGAGGCTCAGGGCTGTTCCAGCGCGGCCAAAGGCACAACCGGCGCCCGCTCGAGGCGCGCGGCAGGGGCAAAGCCAGCGTTCCGCGCAGGATGACGCCCGCAACCCGAAGCGCGGCGGCTGCAATTGCAGCTCAGGGCGCTGCCGCGGCAAAGCGCTCGCTCCAGGCCCTCGGCAGCGCGGCGTCGCGAGTGAACAGTGCGCGGCTGGCAGGCTCGCGGTCGGGCCGGGCGCTTGTGTGGACCGGGTCCGCGTCGTGGGGCCGGCCCGCCTCGGTGGCAGGCCGCCGCGGGCCGCCGCAGGTCTTCGTTGATGGCCGCCACGTCGGGAGCGATTCTGCCGTCTCCGTGCACGACGAGGCTGTTTTGCGCGGAATGGGCGTGTTCGAGGTTGTTGGGGTGGTGGGGGGCCGTATGGCGGGTCTCGACGAGCACCTGTACAGGCTGCAGCGATCCATAGACCTCACGCACCTGCCGCGCGAGGCGCTGCAGGCCGCGGCGAACCGGTGGGCGGAGAGCGCGCCCCTGCCCGCGGACGGAGCCTCTGGCCCGAGCGGCGCGGCCACGCCGGCAGTGGACGCCGGCGTGACGGCGGGAGTCAGTGCCGACGACGCCAGACTTCACGCCTGGCTCAGGTGGCAGGTGCTCTCGGCAGCCAGGGCCCCGCTGGGTCCGGAAGGGTCGCCAATGCAGGACGGAGCCCTCCGCATCGTCATTTCGCGCGGGACCCCTCTCGCAGCCGGCACGGGCGGCGACCTGCCGCGGGTCAGCGTGATTCGCACCGACTCGGACCCGTTTCCCGAGACGGAGCCCCCGGCCGCGCGCCCTGCAGTCACGCTGCTGGCTGTGCCTTCGCCGTGGCACTGGGCCGCCCGGCAAGACCTCGGCTCTGCCTGGGGCTCGTCCATCGGCAACGCGGCCAGGTGGCGGTCAACCACCAAGTGGCTGAGCTACGGGCCGAACATGCTGGCCAGCAGGCTGGCAGCCGAGGCGGGCTGCGACGACGCCCTGCTGGTGGCGACGTCGTCGTCCGGCTCTGCCGGCGGGAGTGGGCGACTCGCGTCGCTCGAAGCCCTGGAGGGCCCCACGTTTGCGGTGGCGTGGGGCGTCGACTTGCCGGCGGGCGCAGCCTCTGGCGACGGCGATGCTGCCCGCCCGTGCGACCTGTGGGTGACGCCGTGCCCCATCAGCCGGGGCCTGCTTCCGTCCGTGACGGCCTCGCTGGCCTTCGCCGACCCGACCAACGTGCGTGTGGGGTGGAGCCAGCGCGGCGACGGAGCGGCGGCAGGCGACGCCGTCACGGCTGCCGGTGAGCGTCTCTCGCTCATCCGGGCGGGCAGGTGGGCGTACACGGCGGCTGGCTCCGCGGCGGCGCAGCGGCTGGCTGTCGCCAGAGACGGGGCGCTTGAGGGCCACGCCGGCGGCGCGTCGGGCGGACACGACCCTGCGGGCGACTTGGAGGCGCTGGAGGGGCTTGGCAGGGTGCCGCTGCTGGAGGCTGCCGCCGAGAGTCGGACGGTGGTGGCCATGTCGGCCGCCAAGCACGTGACGGCGGTGGCGCGCATCGTGCTTCCCAGAGGGGTGCTCACCGAGGCGCTGGCTTCGCCCAACGCCGCCGAGGCTGCGGCGGCTGCCAAGCTGTTGGACGTGGCCGAGCCGTGGACTGGCGGGTGCCGCGACGGGCTTGTGAGCGTGCGGTTCGGACCCGGCCACACCGAGCTCAGTCGCGAGTACTTTGAGCGGCTCCTGCCCGTTGGTGGTGCGGCGCCCGGCGATCGGTGATGGCCAGTGCGGCTTGAGCAGGTTGTCGCGTTAAAAAAACACGCGTCAGAGTGATGGAGTTCCAAGGCACAGCTGCGCGCCGACCCGGCAGCAGCGCGATGCAAGCCATGCACTATTTGATAGTACCTGGTGATCGCTGTTGCGCACCGAATGGACTCCCCAGTCGTAAAATCGAGCCGCATGCAATTAGTTGCCACCGCAACCCTGGATCGGCCGCTCGCGCGCTCCCTCCGCCGCCCCCCACTCACACGCGCCGCCGTGCACCCCGACCACGTGTGGCAAGCGCATCCTCATTCCAGCTCAAGCGGCGAGAGCGGCCACGGCTGGTACGGGTGCCATGTTTGCGGGCGGCGCGCATGCGATCCAAGTATCCATCTGTTGGCCCGGGCAGGCGCGCAAGAACTGCACCCCACCCGACGCACACACGAAGGCACACACACTCAATCGCACAGAAAGAGAGAGAGAGAGAGAGAGAGAGAGAGAGACAGCGCGCGCCCGCGACGGGGAGGGGGGTGTCCGGCCGCTTCAGCCCGCCCGCCCAGCGCACGGACCAGGTTGGGCGGCGCGGTTTCGGCATCCACTCCATCGCTGCTTGCGCAGCTCGTTGGTTGCGGCACCACCTTGACGCACGGGTGGCTCGGCCTAGCACGGAGAGGAGGGGGGGGGGGGGATTGTGCGTGTTTCTGCTGCCTTAGTCAGCCAGGTCCTCGTGCCAGCGGCCCTCCTTGAAGAGGCCGGACACGGCACCCTTCTCGCCCCATGCGGCGCCCACCACCACCTCCACGCCGTGCATGACTGCGTTTCCGAATCCGCCCGCACCGCCGCAAACGTACAGGTGTCCGTTGCCCTGCGGTGAGAGCGCCTGCTCGACGATGTCGCGCAGCCCCTCGCCGGCCAGGGCCTCGCCCACGAGCGGGTGGGGTGACAGCTTGCCGCCCTTGACGAGCGGCCCGTCGGCTCCCGCCGCAACGACGTCCACCACGGAGGACAGCGCCCCGTCGGCGACGGCTGCGTTGATCTCGTCTGTCAGCACGGCGTCGTTGGTGTCGGCGCAGCAGCGCGCCAGCACGGCGGGCCCCAGCTTGGTGCCTGCCGCCGCGAGCTGCTGCCTGTAGCGCCAGAAACCGACCATCGGGGCCAGGCCCACGCCGCCCGCCACCAGCACGATGGGCACCTGGGGGTCTTCCGGCAGCCTAAATGCCGCGTCGCGCACCGCGACCGCCACCTCCCCGTCGCCGGCGATGCCTCCGGCGCCGGCCGCCGCGGCCGCCAGCCCCTCCGCCTCGATCTCTGCCTCGGCCGTGCCCTCGGCGTGGATGCCGTCCTGCGTGCCGGTGAGCCAGGTCGAGCAAACGCCCCCCTTGGACGTGTAACCGGCCGCCTTCTGCGAGGCGGGGTCGGCGGTGGATGTGCCGTCCCTGACCACGCGGCGCACCACGAGCTCGACCGGGTCGGAGGACGCCCCCGCCCCGACGTCGGAGAGCGAGCGGTGGCAGGATGCGATCGAGTAGAGCCGGGGGCGGATCTTGGGGAGCGCCGCGATGAAGGCGCCGGCGTCGGCGAGAGACACGGCCCCGCCGGCGCTGAGCCACGGGGAGGCGGCGTGGAGCGCCTCGAGCACGTTGGGGCGGCGGCCGATGGCGGCGTTGAACACGTCCAGGGCGGACGCGACGAAGGAGGTCGTGGAGGACGCGGAGGCCTCGATGAAACCGCGCAGAGCGCGGAGGGAGCCGGGGGGCATGGGGGCAGTCATCTCGACGCCGATGGCGGCCGCGGCCACGGCGTCGGCGTCGGGGCCCTGGGCGAAGCCGAGGAGGGCGGCGATGCGCTGGGCGTGGCGGGTAGGGCGCGGGAGAATGGAGATGTGGTCGCCGACCTCGTACTCGACGCCCGTGGCTGACGGCTGCATGACGATGCGGTAGACGGCGCGCGGCCCGGGCACGGCCGAGAGGCGGCGCACGGAGGTGACCCGCGCGCGGCTGGTGTGGCCGATGGCGTCGGCGGCGGCGTTGTAGTCAAAGGGCACGGGCGCGCCCTGCGACAGTGTCGCGCTTGCTGCCGCGGCTGCTGCAGCCGCGGGAGACGCCTCGGCGGGGCTGCCGGCCGCGGGGGCGGGATCGGCGGCGGCCTTGCTCGCGCTGGCGGCAGGGGCGGCCTTGAGCGCGGCCATGAAGGCGCCGCGCCACATGTCAAAGCCCGCTTCCACATCGGAGCTGTCGTCGCCCTCGCCCAGCGCGACGAGGCGCTGGCCGCCCAGCTCGGCAAGGCGGGCGTCGAGGTTGCGCCCCACAACCTGGTAGTTGTCGCCGTGCGTGCGCGAGGCCCCGAGGCCGAACACCGCGAAGCGCTTGCCCGACACGGCCGCGCGCGCCGCGTCCTCGGAGCTCTTGTCGAGCAGCGCGGTGTACAGGGCCTTGGCGTTGTCGGTCGGCTCGCCCTGGCCGAAGCAGGCGTTCATGAACACGAGGATGTCGTCCTCCTTGGCCTGCGGGCGCGGCCGGCAAGGCAGGGCGGGGGGGGCGGCGGGCGGATCGAAAGCGCAGTCGAGCGCGCCTGCGCGACGGGCCTGATTGGCTGGTGATTGGGGGAAGCGGGCCGACGCTTCCCCAGCACGGGCGCCGACTTGCAGGCGACTGCGCGCAGTCAGCGGCAGCGCGGCAACTGCACTGGTTGCGCCCTCACCTTGCTGATGGTGTCGAGCGTGATCTCGCGCTGGTCCACGGCCTTGGCCTGCATGCCGGCGGAGCTGATGTCGTCCGCCAGCTGGTCAGCGAGGAAGGTTGCAGTGCCCGAGTGCGAGCCCCAGCCAACGAGCACGTTCAGGTGCCGCGCAAGCGGCTGGGGCCGTGCCACGCGCGCAAACGCGCGCCGTGCGAGCATTGCGAAGCGCGCTCAGTCGGTGGGGGATTGAGGAGTGCCCCGCCAGGAGCGCGAGCTCTGACACCTCGGCAAGAGCCGGACGTGGCAGAGACACGTCCCTGCCGCGGGGCCACGGGGCGCGCCGCCGCCCGGTGCCTTGCGCCAGCACGCCGCCTCTTCGCGAGCAGCCCCGACCAGCCGCGCTCGGGCCCCTGCCTGGGCCGCAACAACGGAGCGGCGCTGCGCGAGCCGCGCCCGGGCGAATGCGACTCAAACGCGTCACGTCGTCGGGCGCTGAAAACCTGGGGCAACAAGAAACGCCCGCCGCTGGCGCTCTGCGTGCGCTCCGTGGCGGTGTGTGGGCCGTCGGCACGGCACGGCAGGGCGCCGCGCGATCGAAAGAACTGCCTTTGTTTGTGCATCGTCGTCGTAGGTCGCGAAGAAACGCGCCCAAACACACTCTCCACACCCACCACGCGGTGCGCAAGCGCGGAGCAGGGAAGCGGGTCGGGCAGTCAGAAAAGCCCGGGCGGCGGAGAAGGGAGAACACACAATCAGCAGCTCCGTACCCAGACCAGTTCCCACCGCCTCGCGCCGGTCGCGTCGTCCGCCCGTCCAGCCAAGCAACGGATGGCGGGCGGCCTCGGCGCGCCGAGGCCTGCACGCGCTGGCGCCCAGTCGCGGCCGCGCTCAAGCGCGCATCATCTCGGCGGCGTCGGCCTCGGCGGCGTCGGCGTCCACGACCTTGAGGTCGAAGCCGTCCTGGAGGGCCTTGTAGATGTTCGGGGTGACAAAGGCCGGGGCCGAGGGGCCGACGCGGATGCCCTTGACGCCGAGGTGCAGGAGGGAGAGGAGCACGGCCACGGCCTTCTGCTCGAGCCAGGAGAGCGCGAGGGAGAGGGGGAGGTCGTTGACGCCGCACTTGAGGGCGCCGGCGAGCTCGGTGGCGACGTGCACCGCGGAGTAGGCGTCGTTGCACTGGCCCATGTCGAGGACGCGGGGGATGCCGGTGTTGGGGATGACGGCGGAGCCGGAGGTCTTGTTGAGCACGCGGAACTTGCCGCAGCCGAGGGTGAGGATGGCGGCCTCGTCCGGGAGGGCCTGGGCGAGCTTGGTGAAGTAGCTGCGCTCCCCCTCGAAGCCGTCGCAGCCGCCGATGAGGACGAGCTGCTTGAGGTTGCCGTCCTCGATGGCCTTGAGGACGTCGCCGGCCACGGACATGACGGCGGAGTGGCCGAAGCCGGTGAGCGTGGTCTTCTCCGGCTCCGTCTCGGGGAAGCCCTCCATGGCCTTGGCCTGCTCGATGAGCTTGGAGTAGTCGCGGCCGGTCACGTGCTGGGTGCTGGGCCAGCCGACCTCGTTGGCGGTGTAGATGCGGTCGGCGTAGGCGGTCTGGGGCTCCATGATGCAGTTGGTGGTCATGAGGATGGGGCCGGGGAAGCGGCGGAACTCGAACTTCTGGAGGTTCCACGGGCCGCCGTAGTGGCCGACGAGGTGGGAGTACTTCTTGAGGCCGGGGTAGCCGTGGGCGGGGAGCATCTCGCCGTGGGTGTACACGTTCACTCCGGTGCCCTCGGTCTGCTGGAGCAGGGCCTCGAGGTCAACGAGGTCGTGGCCGGACACGAGGATGGCCTTGCCGGCGGTGCGGGCGTGGTTGACCGGGGTGGGGACGGGGGAGCCGAACTTCTCGGTGTGGCCCTGGTCGAGCATGGCCATCACATTCACGTTGACGGCGCCCACCTCCAGGGCGAGGCCGAGGCTGGAGCCGAGGTCCACGCCGGAGGCGTTGGGGCCGGCCGCGAGGGTGGCGAGCACCTTGTGGAGGCGAGCGTACACCTCCTCGCTGGACTTGCCGGCCTCGAGGGCGTGGCAAGCGTAGGCGGCGGCGCCCTTGAGGCCGTACACGGCCATCTCCTGGGCGGCGAAGACATCGGCGTCGGCGCCAGCGGAGCGGGCCTCGAGGCCCACGGCGTGGCCGGCGGTGGCGACGGAGTCCTTGTCGAAGGCGGACGGCGACCAGGTGGCCGTGGCGGGGGCGTCCTCGGCCTTGGCCCCGGCGGCCTCGGCGGCGGCCTGGAGGGAGGCGCGCACGGCCTCGGCCTCCTTGCTGAAGTTGGCGATGGCGTCGGCATCGAAGTTCACGTTGGTCAGGGTGGAGAAAGCGGAGCGGATGGTGAACTCCGACGCGCTGACGGGCACCTCCTTGCCGGCCTCGCGGAGCGCGGTGGCCCAGTACCTGCGACACGTTGGACACCCAGAGCGAAGGGCGCGGTGGTCGGGGCGCCGGGAAGCGCGCCGCGGCTCGCGGCAACAGGGCCGCGGAACAAAACCGTCGCGCGCGGACCGCAAGGATCGGCGGCAGCTCCACGAGTTTTGTTCGACGCGCTGGCTGCCTGTTCGCGAACCGGCAAGATCGGCGGAGCGCGGCCCACCGTCCCCGCGCGCCCGCAGCCCAGCGCGCGTGGCGGCAGGTGCCACGGCCAGCGGCAACGACTCACCCGATAGCCTTGAGCTGGTGCACCAGGGCGTCCTGGGCGGCGGCGGTGGTGGCGTCCTTGCCGCAAACGCCGACGGAGAAGCAGCCGGTGCCTGCACGCAAGGGCAACCACAGCGCAGTCGGCGGGGGCGCGGCGGGCGGGCTGGGATGGGCAGGCGGGCAGGCGGCAAGTGAACCTCAGCCCTTTCTGGGCGAGTCCCGTGGCGGGCACGGGGGGTGCAACGGGGGCCGCATGGGGGAAAGTGAACTGATGGCATCAAGACCGGGTCAGGCCGCAGTCGGGCGCCGCGCCGGCTCACCGTTCTCGGTCTGCTCGCACTGCATGCAGGCCATGGCCGATCCTGCGAGGCCGGGACGAGGTGGCGGCGGAGACTTGCAGCGGGTGGCAGGGGGCACGCGCGGGGGGCGCGGGGGCGGGCACGGGACGCGAGCGGGCGCGCTGGGGGCGGCCGGGTCGCGGTGATGGGCTCGCGATTGCTGACGCCCAACGCGATCGGCCCATCTCGCCCGGGTGCGGCAGTGGTGCGACGCCAGGTCAGAGCGGCCAGGACTCACCCTCGGGGACGGTCGACATGGCAGCCGCGCGGGTGGCGCGGACGGCCGTGGCGGAGGCGGTGCGGACGGCGCGGGCAAGCATGGCGGTGGCTCTTGGAGTTGAGAGTGTGCCGTCCGAGCGGGCGCCGGCAGTTTGCGATCGACAAAGCCCGGCCTGGCGCTTGGCTCTCCCGCGGCGCGCCGTGGCGCCCGCCGAGCTGACACGTCCCCGCCTGCCCGGCCCCGAGCGGCAGGCCTGCCGGGCCCCGGCTCCTGCCGGGCCCAGCGCCGCGAGTGCAGGGGGCCGGGCCGGCCTCGCCCGGGTCGCAGTCGGGGCGTTTGCGTGCCCTTGCGCGCGGCGTCGCTGGCAGCCATCGCGCTTTGCGGGCGCGCGGTCACGCAACCACCTCCGCGAGCAGCTCGGGCGCGCGCACGGGCTTGCACAGCACTGCTGCCGCCCCCGCGGCGAGCAAGGGGTCGAAGACTTCCTGCTGGGTCTCGCCCGTGATGGCCACGAAGCGCACCTCGCGACCAGCGGCGCGCGCGAGGGGCACAGCCGCGGCGAGGAACCCGCGACCGTCGAGACGCGGCATGTGATTGTCAACAAACACGACTTGCGGCCACGCCGCGGCGCCGGCTGCGCCGCTCGCCGGCGCGGCCGCAGCCAGGGCCTGCACCGCCTCCAGCGCGGCCTGCCCGTCCTCGAACTCGCTCACCGCCGCGCCGGCCGAGCGCCGCAGCAGCGACGCCATCACTCGCCTCACGGGCGCCGCGTCGTCCACCACCCACACGCACCGGCCCGGCCTGGCGGCGAGGCCGCTGCTGCCGCAGTCGCTTCCCTCTGCGCCATTCGCGGCGGCGGCCACCCGCTCGTCGCCGCCGGCCCCTGCCGCCGCCGCGCTCCTGCGACGCGCTCCCCGCCGGCTGGCTCGTTTGGCGCGTCGCGTTAGGCTGCTTGCGGGATCCGCGCGCGCCCGGCTCCCGCGGTCCGGCCAGCTCTGGTCGTCGCGCGAGCTCGCCACGCTTGCTGCCGACGAAGGGGTGCCGGCCCCGGACGAGGCGGCGCCCGACGGCGGGCGGATCGAGGGCAGGTCGAGCGTCGCTCCCGCATTGGCGCGGCTGGCGCCCACGCGCATGCGGGCGACGAAGCGCGACCCCCTCCCCGCGGTGCTGTCCACCCAGACCTTGCCGTCCATGGCCTCGACAAGGCTGCGCACGATGCTGAGGCCCAGGCCCGAGCCGCTCATTCGCGAACCCGCAGCGCTCAGCCCGTCGTCCGCGCCCTCGAGCCTGCCGAACCGAGAGAACAGCCTGCTTGATTCGTCCTTGGTCATGCCCTTGCCCTCGTCCTTGACGCTTACCTGCAGCCACGCTGGCTCTGGAGCTTCGTCGTCAACGTCACCGTCGGGTCCCGCGGCGGAACGATCCCCCGCGGCAACGCCTGCCGTCAGGCCCGAGCCCGAGGTGCCGCTGCGAGTGGACGCCTCGCCCCCGTCGGACGCGTCGCGCTCGAGCGACAGCGAGACCTGCACGGTTGATCCCTCCGGGCTGTACTTGACCGCGTTGCTCACCAGGTTGAAAATGACCTGGGAAATGCGCTTGCGATCCGCAAACACGCGTCCGGCCGCGCAGTCAACCTGCAGCCGGACCCCGGACACGCGAGCTCCTGCGCCGAACACAAGAGCCACTTGCGACGTCACGAAGGATGCCTGAAACCACCGCGGGGTCAGCCGCACTCGCCCGCCGAGGGCGGTCGCGCCCTGCCCTTCCCGTGTCGTCGCATCCGAGTGCATGATCGACTGGTACTCCAGCACGTCGTCCAGCACGGCGCGGGCCGCGGACAAGGAGGCCTGGATCTCGTCGAGCACGTCCCGAAAGTCCTGCTGCAGGCCCTCGCAGTCGGCCCGTGGGGCCGGCGGGAGCGGGGATGCCAGGCCTGTCGTCAAGGCGCCCCCCGCTGGCGAGGCGAGAGGGAGTCCCGGCCGCTCGGCCTCAGTGGGCGCAGCACGGGCGCCAGCTTTTGCCTGTTCGGGGGCGAACCGGATCGCAGCGGCGTCGATTGCCAGCTGGGCCGCTGCGAGCGGGTTTCGCACCTCGTGGCTCACGAACCCAAGGAATTGCCTCAGGCCTTGGTTCGACGCCAGCACCCGCTGCTTGGACGCCTCCAGCTGGCTGGCAAGCACGCGAGTCTGTGTCATGCTCAGCGCGTGCACCGAGTAGGCGGCCAGGAGGGCACCTGCCAGGTGGGTCGTGATGATGAGCGACAGCGAAACCAGCTCCATGGTTCGCTCGCTCGGGCACGCCGTGAGTGGCAGCTCCCAGCACGAGCCCGCGCAAACAGGCGCTGGGTCGCGGCCGTGTGCGGAGCTCGGTGCCGCGAGGGGCCACCCGCCCTGCGCTGGCGAAACGCACGCAGGGTGCAGAGGCAGCGGAAGAGCCGCTGCCGTGTCGGCCCGAAACGTTGTGGAGACGATGGCGACAGCCGCAGGCAGGGCGGTCATGGTGGCCACGGCCGCTACCCACACTTCGGACGGAGAGAGGCTGGGGCTGGGAGGCCCGTGCGACGAGTCCTGCTGGCGGGCAAGCTCCGTGCCGTCCGTGTCAACTTCAGGGGCAGCCGTCGGTCGCCGCTCAACTAGCAGGCGCAATCCCACCAGAGCCAGCACAACGACGACGGTGAATGGGACGAAAACGGAGTTGGGCACGCCGGGGACGCGCCCCGGGCCAAGCAGCACGACGGGACGCAAAAACCCCAGCAGCGCCAAGCCCGACCGGAGGTGCTCGTGCCAGGCAAGCGCCCTCGCCGGGCGAGACGGCCACGGCAGCGCGAGCCAGCTGTAGACGCTGCTGGCCGCGACCATGGTCGACGCGGGCACAGTCACCGGCCCCACGACGAGGGATTTGTCCAGACCGAGCGTGACGGAAGCGGTCAGCGTGATGGCCGCAATTGACAGGCCCGCCGTCCGGACGACAGCCTGCCACATGGCGCCCACGGCGCGGTTCTGGCCAGAGCCCGACCCGGCCGCTACGCCAGCCACTGCCACAAAGGCGATGGCCAGGCTCGCGACCATGGAGCCCGCTTGCCAGCCAGCTGCCCTGGCGCCAAACGCGGCGCTGCCTCCCAGGCTGGACGCGCCAGCGCCCTCGCCGTCGGGCAGGCCCCGCGCAAGCCTCCCGCGCATTGCGAGGTCCGCCTCCAGCGCGGCGACCGGGCCCTGCCTCCAGGGCGCGGCGTGGAGGGCGTCCGCTGGGAGAAGCAGCAACGTCGTTGCCGCAACTTGCAAGGCCAAAGCAAGCAACGGCCACGCCAGCACCGACCAGGGGAGCCCGCACCGGCGCGAGCGCCCCAGCAGCGCCTCGTCGAGGTCGGCAGCCCGCATGGCTGCCCCTCGCCCAGCCCCGAGCAAGAGTGAAGCGTGCCGGCGCAGTGGCGAAAGCACAGAGACCCGGGGATGTTCTGCCGGCGACACGTTGTGCCGGGCTGGCCGCCGGGGAGCCAGGCCGATCCCCCGAGTGTGCCACGGCGCGCCCCCGCTGCGTGGCAGTGTGGGTTCTGCGGCAAGTTCGGGCTCCGTTTGCAGGCGTGTGTGGCGAGCTGGCCCGGCAGCGCCCCGAGATTCGGCGCTTGGGCCGAGCAAGACACGCGTTGTGAAGTGTTGCTCGACGGTCTGGCGCGCGCCCTCGTGTGCGCGCGGCCAGCCGCTCAGCGAGCCCGTCACTGCCCGGGCGATCGCTCCATCGCCTCGAACCGCGCCTGGCGCCGGCGGCGCAGCTCCGAGGCCGAAATGGTGGCCGGTGGAGCATCATCTGGCGACCGCGCCGGGTCCGGCAAGGTCGAATCCATGACCCCAGCGACTTGTGCGCCTGCAGGGCTCGCTACCGGGCCGCCCCCGGCGCGGGACCCTTCGGGCAGGCGCGTGGCAGCCTCTGGGGCCGGCGCTTCGATGGAAGCGGGCGCCGGGGCCGCTGGGGCGCCCGCGCGCTGCTGCGCGTCCGATGCTCTGTCGGCCGCTGCCTGGCCGTTTCCGCCACCATCATCGCCGACGCCGCTGGCTCCAGTGGCGGCGGCCGCCTCGGCCTCCCGACGCTCCAGCTCAGCGATCGCCTCCAGTGAGGCGGCCAGCTCGGCGTCCTCCCCGCCCAACCACTCGGCCGCGTCCGCTCCAGCGTTTGCCCGGGGCACTGGGCCGCCGTGCTGCGCCACGTCGCCGCCTGCGGCGGGCTGGGCGGGGCCGCCGGCTGCCCCCTCTGCCTCCGCGCCCGCCCCTGCTCCGCCGTGAAACCGCTCCTCCGCCTCCCTCGCCAGCCTGTCGATGCGTGCCAGCTCCGACTGCCGCAGCCGCTCCTCGCGCGCGTCGACGGCGGCCAGCGTCCCCGTCAGCCAGTACAGGATGCGCGGCGTGACGATCACCCGCCGCCAGCTCCAGCCCCGGTGGGCGGCCAGCGCCGGCCACACGTCCGCGAGGTAGAAGTACACGTGGCCCACGGCGATGCCCAGCAGCTCCATCTCCAGGCTGTGGCCTGCGGGGACGAGCGAGGGGCGCCAATGGGGGAGGTTGACGAGGGGTTGCGAGCAGGCAAAGGCACGGGGGTCGCGTGAACGAGTGCCTGGGGCGGTGTCTGGTCGGCGTGGGAGAGGCAGGGCCGTTCGAGGCCGCGCTGCGTGAGGCCGCCGCTGAGCGCGGCAGTCGAGGCTGCGCGCGAGACCCCGCCCGGCCCCGATGTCGACGCGGCGCTCGGGAACGACGTGCCAGTGCTCACCGAACGCCAGTGACATGCCGATGAGCACGTACGGCAGCCACGCGCCGCGGAAGGGCACCACGCCGAACAGTGCCATGCCCGCGTGCGGGTTGCGCTTGGACCACACGTAGACGATGACCTGCATGAACGCGGTGCTGAAGAACGTCACCGTCACCAGGGGGGCGCACGCCAGGAGCCCCGCGGCGGCAAGCAAGACGAAAAAGAGAAAATCTGCCGTTCCGCCAGCGCCGCCAAACCCTTGCTCCAGCGCGATGCACTGCTGCATGCTGCGGCGGAGCGGGGGCAGCAGGCACAGGGGCGCGGCGCAAAATTCTGGAGCCGCGGGGCGGGAGGGCGGGGGGCGCAGGCTGCAGCAGCCGGGGCGCACGTGGCGGGCCATCGCTGGTTTGGGACGCCCGCAATCGCGCGGCGCCGCCACTCCGCAGCGGCGACGGCAGCCGGGCGCACGCGGGGTGCGCGCGCACTGGGGCGCGAGGCCGACTCACGTGAAGAACATGTTGAGGAAGAAGCCGAGGCCCAGCTGCCCGAAGAAGAGGAAACTCGTCGCCAGCCGCCACACCTGCGAACGCACTTGGCACGAGGCGCAATCGCGCGCCGGGTTCGCCAGCTTGCGCGCGCCCCGGTGGCCGCACAGCAGCGAGGGCGCGGCGCACGAGCCGGGCGGCTCCCTTGCGGCGCACGGGCGGGCCTCACTTGCCCCTGCATGATCAGGGTCGAGTTGTAGTAGAGGTCAAACGGCGAGAGCAGTTCCAGAGTTGCCAGCACCGTGACCGCCACCGTGGCCGTCAGGTACGCCCGCGACACCGGCGGGATGTTCCTGTACCACGCCAGCGCGTCGAAATCGCCAATGTCCATGGCGCCGTCCCCGTGCGGCGGTCCCTCGCCGCCTCCGGCGCCGTCCCGCGCCGCGCCTGTGCCGCCCGGGACCTGCTCGACGGCAGCACCGCGTCGGGCCGGCAGAGCGCCTCTGCACGTGCGCGCCGAGCAGCGCGGAGCGGCCGGGCGGCTGCGGCACCGGGAAGGCCGCGCGCGGGCCGAGCGGCATGGACGACCTGGACCTGGACGCCTTTGGCGATTGCGGCGGCGCCGGGCCCGAGACACAGGCAACTGGCGAGGCAGCACTCTCGCAGCTGCTCGGCTCCACACCCACTCCCGCAGCCGCGGCCCCGCGGGCCGCCAAGCGGCCGAGGGCGGCGCCGAGGGCAGACGGCCCCGTCCTGGACCTACTGCGGGAGAGCGGGGGCTTCGAGGCGGAGCCGCGCGACCAGGCGCGCCGCCCGAGCACTTGCCCGCCTTCCGCAGCGCCCGCCCCACACGGGACCACCGGCGCGCCGGCGCCGCCGCAGCGCGCCCGGCGCATCCCGGGCCCCGCTGGGCGGCTTTCCCTCACCGCTCGGCCTCCGGACCATGCCCCGGAGCAGCCCGCCGCGCCGAAGCGGCCGCGGAGCGCCGCAGGAGCCGACGAGCTGCCGCCGCAGCGCCCGCGCGCCTCGGCGGCCGTGCCCCCGCCCCTCTCTGCCGCGCCCGAAGCCCAGCGCCGGTTCTTTTCTGCCTGCGGGCCGTGGCTCGCTGCGGCAGCGGCCCTTGACTTGCAGCCGCCCGAGCGGACAGCAGAGGCGGCAGCCTCTGGGCTGCCGAGCGCGGCGCGCGACTGGCCCCCAGGCGTGGCCATGCCCCCCACCCCCCTCGCGGCCCTGCTCGCCGCGGGCCGCCGCAGCATCGCACGCGTGCCTGTCGTGGTGGCGCTGGTCGCCGGAGTGCGCTCCTCCGACGCGGACGTCATTCTGGCACTGCGCGACCCCACGGGCCACCTGACCGCCTGCGCCACGCGGCGGGTCATCGACGAGGCAGGGCCCGCTCTCGCTGCCGGCGCCGTGCTCGTGCTCCGCGGCCCAGCCGTGTTCAGCCCCACGCCGGCCAGCAGGTACCTCAACATCCTGCCCGCCAACGTGGCCGGAATCTTCCCGCCGTGGGCGCGGGTCCCGCCACGACGGCCCCCGGCGGCAGCGGGACTCTCCTCGGGCGCACAAGCGGCGCTCGAGGGGTAGTGAGGGGGGGGGTTGGGGAGGAGCACCGGCCGAGGCCAAGGCCGGCAACGAAGCGCTCTGCCGCGGCGCCGGCAGGCCGCTACCGACACGCTTCGCGCGCCGATGAGCGAGCGGCCTTCTCTTGGGAGGGGCTTTGACGAAGGAACACGGTGGGGGGCATGGGAAGGGGGGGCGCCCGCTTCGTTGCGGGTGCAGTCGGGCGAGCACGCAGTCAACGCAACATCTCCGGACAATCAGCCACCAGGCACGCGCTTGTCAAGTCAGCCGAAGCCGGCAGCGGCCGCTCTGGCGGCCGGCAGCATCACAGCCGCTTCACCCCTGAGGGCCCCTGGATCGGCGCTGCCGCTCAAGCGCCACGCGGCGGTTTCGCTCGGCCCGGGTCTCGCCAGGCGGCCCCGCGCTGTCGCCCCCGAGGGAGGAGCGACCGCCGCCGCTTGGGGCCGGGGACGCGTTGCCGGCCGCCCCGCCGGCCCCCAGCGCCCCCTGTGAGAAGGGCAGGCGGCCCCCCAGCGCGAGCAGCGCGTCGTCGTCGAGCTCGCCGTCCTCGTCACCGTCGACGTCGGCAGCCGCCTGCCGCATCGCGGCCATCACCGCCGCGTCATCGCCCCCCGGCGAGCACACCTCGTCCGCCGTCCCCTCCACCTCGGCCAGCGCCAGCAGCGCCTCTTCGTCGTCCAGGCCCGCCCAGGCCGCGTCGTCGTCGTCGCCGTCATCCCCATCACCGTCATCACCATCGCCGTTGCCGTCGCCGCTGTTGCCGTTCGCGGCGCCGGCAGCCTCGCCCCCAGCAGGCGCTGACTTGGCGGCAGCGGCCGCAGACGAGGAGGAGGAGGAGGAGGCGGGCGACTGCTTGGGCCGAGCCTGTCGCGGCTGCGGGCCCCCGCCCCCCATGAGAGCCCTCGCGTCGAAGCGCTCATGCACAGCGCCCGGCACAGCCGACGGCCTGGGGAGCCGTGGCGGCACCGTGGCGGCGGCGGATCCGGCTGCGGCGGCGCCACCGGCAGGAGGCGGCTGCGGCGGCCGCTGCCCAGCAGCTGCCGACGGCGCTGCCGACAGCGCTGCCGACGGCGCTGCGGCAGAGGTCGGGGCTTGCGGGCGCTGCTGGGGATTGGGCGGCCGCCCGTTCCCGGCAGTTTGCGCCCCCGCTGCTGCTGCCGCCTGGCCAGACGAGGCAGCGAAGGGCGCAGCTCCCGCCGCCGCCGCCCGCGCCGCCTCCACCCGTCGGCGCCCCTCCTCCTGCTTGGCCTTGGCCAGGTTCTTCAGGAAGGCCTGGTCTCGGAGGCAGTTCCCCAGGTTGTTGTGGAACAGCCGAAGGCACCGCTTCCGCGCGTCGGACACGGCCGCCTTCCGCGCCTTGGCGGTGGCCGCGGCTCGGTCCGGCATGTTGGTCGACGTCCCAGTGCCGACGTCCTCGTGGTACGTGCCGTCGCGGAGCTGCGATGCGAGAGCAGACGCTGGCCGGCGGGCAGAGCCGGTCGACCGGGCGCGCAGGCACGAATGGGGCGCGACGCGCCGCAAGCCAGTGCGCATGTGTGATGGGAGCCGCCCGATGCAGGCGCCATCGCGCAAACACGACACGCCGAATGGCCCGGTCGCAGCGCGCCCAAAGCTGCCGCCATCGGGGCTGCTGCTTCTGGTCGCTGCGCAGCGGCAAGCCGGCTCACCGTCACGCGCATCACAGAGCACGCCGACACGCTGAAGCCCCGAGAGGTCTTTTCCATCTGCGCGGGTTTGCGGCCATCTCACCAAGAGCGCCCGGGCCAAGCGTGGCGCGCGGGGGCAGCCGGGGGGCACGCAGCGTTGCGTGGGCATTTGCCCACTCACGGAATCAATCGTCGTTTCCTTGACCTCGCAGCTCCAGCCGTCGAACCCAAAGTAGGCGTTCGCGAGCGTGATGGCAGCATCCGACGGCATGTAGTGCAGCCGGTTGCCGCCTGGCCCGGCGCGCGTCTGGATTTTCGAATAGTCCATGGGCTCGTCGAACCGTCGGCGCGTCTCCTCCCGCCACTGCTGAAGGCTCCGCTCCTCGGCGGACGCCCAGTCCCCGGAGGAGCCATCCCCGTGCCCCGGCCTGCGGCGCTTCTGCGCTCGCTTGGAGGCGCGTCCGGGGTCCGCAGCAGGTCCGGCAGGAGCGGCCGGCAGCGCCTGAAAATACGCCCCCGTTACTATTTCCTCGGCGCGCTCCGTGACGCGCGCCACTGCCGACGGCCGCGAGCCCGCCCGCTCCGACATGAACCCCGCGGGAGTGCTTCGGCGCCCAGGAGTTGCAGCTTCGGGCTCGGCACGAGGCGGCGTGCCTCACTGCGATGTGCGCTCTGCAGGGCAACCGGCGAGCGACGGACACGACGCTGCCCGGCAAGAGACTGTGCTCAGCGGCAACGTGCGCCACGCCGCACTCGCCCAGAGATGAAAATCCGGGCTCGGTGCCACTGGGGACCCAGGCCACCGAGGCTGCTGCGCTCGCTCCCGCGATTTTGGATTGATGTCGGGACCGGCCTTGCATCGCGGCAGAGCATGGCAGACGGCGCAAGCAGCATGATGCACACTCCGCGATGGCAGCCGCCAAGTCGGACAATGCCAAAGGCTGGGCCCTCTTCGGGGCCGTCGAGACGGGGGATCTCCATGCAGTGGCGATCCAGGTGCTGAATGGGGCGCGGGTCAACTGGCGGAACGAGTACGCTGTGAGCTCAACAGTGCGCTTTGCAGCGGCGCCTGCGCGCGCTGCCAGACGGCGAGATCCAGCGCCTGCGTGCCACGTGCGTGCTGCAACCTGTGCCAAACGTCGTGTCCGGTGCCAAGCAGGCTCGCAGAGCGGCCGGACAGCTCTCATGACCGCCGCGGCCAGAGGCCATGACGATGTCGTTCGCTTTCTGATTGACAGGGGAGCAGACCTGGACGTTCAGGACACAGTGAGTGCCTTGGTGGGTGCATGGCGGCCCTATCTTCAGAGACGCGGCACCAAGCCTTCAAACATCGTTTCCCGCTGGCATTGCGAGGTGTTTTGTCGGGATGCCAGTGTTGAGCCATGGTATCAAGCCACGTGTGGAATTTCCGATTGGCCGAGTTGCTGCCCGTGCACTCTTCGCTCGCGCAGCACGGGCAGACTGCACTGATGTCCGCTGCCTACAAGAGCAAGCCCCGGGTGGTGCGCACGCTCATGAAACGTGGGGCCGACCCGGACTTACGGAGTAGGGTGAGAGTATGACCACGACCGTGTTTGGTCAAGGCTGCTCAGCTTGCTGGGCCAGCTGCGCGAGACTCTAAAAGTGGAAAGTCGCGCGCTCCTCGGTGAGCTGGCCCCGCCTTGCCCGGCCTATTTGGCGCAGTTGGGGAAGACTGCGCGAGACATGTGCTTTACGGACAACTGCCGCCAGCTGCTGGATCAAGGCGTAGTGTTTCAGCGGTGGTTGCGCCGCAGGGAGCTTGTTGTGTGGGGGCGTCGCCCGCGCTGAACGACTCGCAAACCCGTGGGCGGCGCTGGCTTTAGAGTCCACCGACGCATCGGTGGCCAACACAAGAAGCGCAGCCGCACTCAACCCATCCCGCACCAAGGGAGGTACGAGTTATTCGTCTTGGAAGGGTCAAACGGCGGACAGTTGGGGTCGTGGTGCGCCGGCGGAACGACCGTTGCGTTGATGGCGTGGAGCTCGGGCAGCAACCTTGCCACAACGTCCGGCCGTTCTGCCGCCAAGTCGTGGCGTTCGTACGGATCGTCCGCGATGTTGAACAGCTGGACGGTTGTGTTGTACCAGCTCGACAGCCCCGTGGGAGGGTGGGGAACAAGGCTGAATGCGGCACACCCAGGCGTGCGCTGGCAGGCCGCGAAACAGGACGCGAATGTGGAGTTCACCACTGCACCCGCGAGCGTGTCGTTCTCCAGATAGCAGTGGCCGAGGTCGGGCGAGGCGGCAAAGCCGCCCGGCGACATCACGCCACTGTCGCACCCGCCGGGCCTCCGAAGAGCCTTGTCAGCGCTGACAATGCACGCGCCACGAGCAAGTGCCAGAGGGACGCCTCGTTGCGCTGCCCGAGTCGCCTCGAGCTCGGCTGCCAGCCGAGTCCCAGAGACGGCAGGGCCGCTCGTCAGCGGCGCCATCCAGCTGTCGGGCGGCCCTCCGCGGCCGACCATGAGCTTCCAGTCGCCCTGTTGGAACCCGGCGTGGCCGCCGTCCTCATGCAGGCGGTCGATGTTAACAAGATAGCTCTCCCTCGGAGGCGCGGCGTTTCCAACGATGGCGTCCCACTGGTTGACACCATCCAGAGGTTTGGTCGGCACCTCCTCCGGCCCGATGCCCAGGGCCCCGTACGCAAGCGTGGGGAGCCAGTCTGCGATGTGCATCAGCCCGCCGTAGCTGGTCCCAAACCGAGACTCCGGAACGCCAGAGCCCGCAATGAACGCCGTGCCAAGCACCCCTCCTGCGGGAAAACGGAAGCACGACGCAAAGACAACATGTGCTCTTCGCCAGGTTGCACTCTGCGCCAACAATGCTCCCGAAGCGGGCGGGCTGGGACGCGAAACTGCACCTGCCGTGCCTGACACCGCCGCTGGCAGCTTTCACGGCCAAATGCCAGACATGTGCCAGGAAGACACCGCCAACTGGCGCCCACACCCACCGGGTTGGGAGCGGAGTTGCTCGGCTCAGACGCCGCGCCTAGCGCTTGCGTGGTGCCTTCCAGCCAGCGGTCGAGGCGCCTTACCTTGCCAAAGCGAAAACTGCGAAGGCAGGGCGCAAAAGGTTCACGCAGTTCAAGTACGGGTGCGGCCAGGACAAGCCACGCGCTTTCCACACGAGCCGGGCCAGAGTCGCAGGCGGGAGCTCACCTTTCCTCCACGGAGCGGCCAGTTCACAGACTGCGGCCAAGCCGAAGGGATCCAAGAATCGAGTGTGTGGTATGGTGACGCGAGTTTTCGACCCCACCCAACGATGTTCATCGACGCTCGCAGCAGCCACAGCGGCGGCGCGAGCACGGGCACCCCGCGATTCGGCAGACCTCACGCCAGTTGCATCCGCGCACACGTCGCAGTCGGGAACGTCCACCGGCCCACCCTGCGCATCGTTGGGGGCAAAAAGCAATGGGGGTGCAGACGGCTGGCTTGGCGACGGCATGGGCTCGCGTCAATGACGGCACACGAGCGCCCAGACCCTGGCCTTACGTTGTCCGTGCTGAAGACGATCAGCGTGTCATCGAGCATTCCCTTGGCCCGGAGCGCCTCGGTGATGTTACCAATCCCCTCGTCCATGCAGCTCAGCATGCCGGCAAAGGTGCGCCGCTTCTGGTCGGCGATGGTTGCGTTGTACGGGTCCACATACTGTTGAGGCACCTGGTTTGGCGAGTGCACGGCCTGGTACGCTGCGGCAACGGCAGGTTCACAAAGACACACCGTGCGCGGTTGTTGTGGTGACCAACACCGGGATACGGGAGGCTAGAGCGGCCCTGAGCGCAACAGCCTTGGCGACTGCCGCCCGCTGCTTCCCTTGCGCCCGTGCACGGCTCACCCACGTAGAGGAAGAGGCGGTCTGCCTGGGCGTCGGTTTCCTTGATCACCTCGACTGCGCGGTCCGTGAAGATGTACGTGCTGTATGTGCTGTCCAGGTCCCAGGCCACCTCGCTGCACCCGGGCCCGCACTCTGGACGCATGTCGCGGTGCATGTCGTATGTTGTGTCGTAGAAGCACCCGAAGTATGTGCACTCCCCTCCGTAGTAGCCGACGAACGAGTCGTACCCGCGAAAGGTAGGCGTGTAGCGCCACTTGGCCATGCCCATGTGGTGCTTGCCAGTGTGCGCCGTCTTGAAGCCGCGTGCGCGCTTCAGCACGGCGGGCAAGAAGACCTCGTCCGTGGGCACGCCCCAGGTCCCGTTGTGCGGAATCACGTAGTGTTGCATGCCATAGCGAATGGGGTACCGCCCCGTGTGCAGCGCCGCTCGGGAAGGCGCTGCGGGGACGCGGCAAAGCCCGGGTTGCAGTCACCACAACGGCACATTCGAGCATTGGTCGCGCAGTGCCATTGACCCGCCGCTCGCCGCCGGGACAGCCCGCCTGACTCACAACACACCTGCTGCACGTGGTAATTGTCCAGCTGAATCCCGCGCTCCCGCAGCTTGCGCAAGTTGGGGGTTTTGATCTGGCCGAGGGGCGTGGACATCCACTCAAGGTCCGCGTGGCCCAAATCGTCTGCGCTCCGCGGGCGCGAGAGGGCACCGCATGCAGCAGCGTGGCGTGCGTCGGCGAGGTCGTGCCGGCGGGCACAGCATCGCGGTGCTCCTGGAATCGGCAAGCTGCCGCGCTGCAGCAACCGTGCTCGGGCGGCTCACCTGCCAGGATCACGACCACATGGCGCGGCCCCCGGGCCGCCACTGCAACCGCGAGAAGGAGGCACCACACCGCAGCGGCTCGCCACGTACCGGCCCTCATCGCCTCCGCGTTGCCGCGCACGGTGCCCGAGTTTGTGGAGTTTGTGGAGTCGGTTGTCGCCGGAGCTCTGCCGGGCCTTGCGACAAGACGGCGCGGCCCGTTGTCCCGCCATGCCAGGCGCACAACGGCCGCTCGGCGGCCGCCTCTCGCGCACAGTTCCAACTGGCGCCGCCATTACCCCTGCCCGTGGCCCTGCGAGCAGCTGCGTCTCCAGCCAGCGATTCCGCGCGCGCAACACCTGGCGCTCGCCGCTTGCCCCGCGAGCGCGTCTCTGGCACAGCGGCGCAAGGCCCTTCCGGACACCCCTCAGGCGCCGGCGTGCCAATCGGCACTCTCTCACACCTTGGAGCGCCGAGATGGACTCTGTCGTGGATGCTTCTCGGCTGAGCGGGCGGGAGCTGGAGACTTCAAACCCGGAGCGGTCGCGCGCGGCGCGCATCCTGGCCGCCAGTCTGGACAGCCTGGACGCAGCTCGCGGCAGCAGCACCCGCCTCCGCGGCACGTCGACTGGGGGCGCCCTGGTCGGTCCCGCTGAATCGTCGGGCTGGCGGAGGCTGCCTGCCGCCAACGCAGGGGCGGCTGCCCGCAGTGCGGCTACCGTCACCGGCGCCGGCGGCGGCACCAGCAGGCGCAGGCCACCTGCCGACTGGCGGCCAGGGTCGAGGTTTCCGCCCGCGGATCGCGCGACCGCAGCCGCTGCTGCCGCCGCTGCACCGGCCGGCAACGGCTGGGCTGGCCGCTCCGCACGCGAATCCGCCGCCGAGACAGCGCGCCGCCAGGCCGCAAGCAGGGCCGGCGAATCGTTTCTCCGGTTCCTGCAGGCGCTGCCGCCGGGCGCCGTGGCGTCGGCTGCGGCGGGCATGCTCGGCTCAGCGGCCGCCGCCTCGGACGCCATCGCTGGCTTGTCGGGACTGAGAACTGACCCCTCGCTCGGCCGCGCCGACGGCGAGCGGAGCGGCAGCGACGACTACGGCGGCGCCCCGTCTGCTGGTGCCGCTGCTGGTTACGCAGCTGGTTCCGCCGCCGGTGAGAGTGCTGCTTCTGATGCTGATTTGGATACCGATGCTGGCGCTGATGCTGGCGCTGATTCTGGCGCTGATTCTGGTTGGGAGGATACGCATCGCGACAGCGACGTCGCCGGTGGGCTTGCTGGAACGGCGTTCTCCAAGGCGCCCGGCAACGCTGTCTGGGGCAGGGCCGGACAATCTTCCCGCCGCTCCAATCACCGGCGAATCGGGGGCGAGCCAGACGCGGAGACGGCTGGACGCCGGCGCTGGGGCGTCGCCGACGCGGTTGCCGAGGGGCGGTCCATGGCAGCCGGCGTTCGCTCTGCGGAGAGCGGCAGAGCCAGCACGGGAGGGGCCGCTGGCCGGTGGCGCGGCTCGCAGTCTCAGGGGGCCGCGCGGGCGCCTCGTCGGGGCAGGCTGCCGACCGGCCGGCAGACGGGCCAGCACGTTCCCGGCGCCTTCGACGACCTGGCTGACGCTGGCACTAGCGGTGGCACTGCGTCTGGCTGGCAGCTGGCCAGGAGTCTTGCTGCACCGATGACGGCCCCCAGACAGTTGCCCACCGCAAGCACTCCGTGGCTTCGGGCGGAACCGCTGCGGCGATTGCCCACAGAGGCCGCCGAGCTGCAACACGGCGTCAGCGGTGACCTGTCTCGCCAGCTGGCAGCCGCTGCCGCCGAGCCCAGCCCGCGCGCCGAAGCCAGGCGTGCTGGGGCCGAATCACCGCCCTGGGCCCGCAGCCCCGACCGCCAGCGTCGGTCTTGCGGAGTCGAGTTCAGCCGCTCCCGCCAAGGCGTCCAGCCTCTGCCACACGGAGCGCCTGCGGACCACGCCGCTGCCGTGGCGGCAGCGAGGCGCGCGCTGGTTGCGGCAGCGGACGCGCTTGCCCGCCTGGACCAGCCACGCAACGCGCAGGCCGGCGCGCAGGATGCGCCGGTGCTCAGCGGAGTGCAACGAGCGAGGGCCGGGGCAGGCGCGGCCGGGCTCACAGTCGCGGCGGGCGGGGCGGAGCTCGCTGCCGGTGCCAGGTCCGGCAGCGCCGGCGGTGCTGCTGACGGTTCGGGCGACGGCATTGACGACGAGCGCAGCGCGGCGCCTCGGCGATCTGTTGCCGCTCGCAGTGTGGCCAGGCCGAACTGCAGCGCCGCAGACGCCGATGCACTCGAAGCGAGGCTGTGCCGGCTTGCGGCGCGACTTTGCGAGCCGGAGCCGCGTTTGTGACGCGGTGCGCGCGTGGGTGTCGTGTCGTGGTGAGCGCTCGCGTGCTGACTGAGGACTGCTTTGGTGGCTCTCAGTCTCTGGAACCACTCAGCTCGTTGAGTGAACGGGCCACCTGCATCGGCGGCCCGGCAAACGACAGCTGTTGTCGCCAGGACATAACGTCCTCAACACAGGTTGTTATGAAATGTATACAATACTAGATGCAGATTTGCGTGAATCGTTTGTTGATGACAGGGCCGAGGCGCTGGCCAAGGGCACGCCGGAGAAGCGCATCGCCAACATCGACGACCCGGCCATGCTGCGCGTCATGAGCGACCTGGTCGCGTTCCGAGAGGCGTGCGTGCCGGGAACGCACTACTGGCTCCGCAACACGATGATGGGACCCCGCGGGCTCACGGACGAAGAGTTCGCGGTGGTCGGCCGCTACCGAATAGCAGCCTCCGAGGCTGACCACGTGGTGCCGGGCGGCGTGTCGATCAACTGTGCGTGCGTGCAGCGGGACACCACCGCGAGAGGCACCGTCCACATCGGCGGGGTCTCCGGCGTGGCGCACCACCTGGCGCGCTGCCGCTGCGGTAAGGGCTCCACCAGCCGGGCGCACAACGACGTCCGCGACGTCCTGCACGCGGCGGTGCGCTCGGCGGGACTACAGTCGGTGGTGGAGCCCTCCAGCTGGCAGGACGGGCAGACGCGCTTCGGATCCCAGCCGGGGTCCAGCGAGGCCGCGCGCAAGCGACCGGACCTGCGGGTGCACGTCGACTTCGAGACCACCCGTCTCGTCGACGTGCAGATCACCTCGGCGGTGAGCAAGTCCTACGTGACGCAGGGCCTGCAGAGCATGGACGCCTTTCTCGAGCGCCGTGAGAATGACAAGATGAGGGAGTACAAGAAGAGCTCAGCTACAAAGGACAACTTAAGCTCCATTGTGCCCTTCGTCATCACGACCACGGGACGCATGGGACCGGCGGCCTTCGCCTTCCTCAAGAAGGTGGCGGACACGGCCTTCGGTGACCGGCCGAGGGAGCGTGCGCGCTGGGCCTTTCGCTGGCTGTCGAGGCTGAACGAGGTCATCGCCAAGGGACTGGCGACCCAGCTGATCGGGCAGACGCAGTACCTGCGACAGCAGGTGGAGCGTATGCGGTGAGCAGGGGCGGCTGAGTGGCGGCTTGTGGCAGTGTGGTGGAAGTGATCTGGGCTTGGGACTTGGGATTGCGGGTTTGGCGCGGTTTGTGATTCATAGGTGATGGATTTGCTGGATTGGTGTTTGATGAGTCTGTGAATCGAGTGTGTGGCATGGCTACGCGAGTTTTTCGGCCTCCCCCAACGATGTTCACTCATCTAATTTGACCTGATCACTCATGCGTACACGCCCAGAGCGTCAAGTGACGGCGACGATGCCATCGCTGGAGCCGCTCGGCACTGCGAAGCAATTTGGCGCACGCACTGCTCTTGCAACGGTCCATCGCGTTGTTGCCAGTCTGCAGTCGAATAGTCCAGGCCGTTGGCAAGAGGAATCGCAATCGAGACATGCGTCATGGCAAGTATCATGAATGGCGAACAGTTTGGGGCCAAGACTCAGGTGTGCAAAGCACTAGTCCATAGCAACCGATTGCCATGTCACAGGCACTCCAAGGACATGGCAGGCGGAACAGCCGCCGCACTCACCCAGTCCGTGGCCTCCAGGTCGGCGCCCCGGTCCAGCAGCAGCTCCACCGTGTCCGCGTGGCCACCAGATGCGGCCAGAGCAAGCGCCGTAGAATCATTCTGCGATGTCGAAGGCCCGCATGTCGCCGCACCTCGGAGCACCATCGCTCCCCTGCCGACAGCTCCCCCACGCCAGCGCTGCCACACACGCCAGCCCGCCACAAGAGCACGACGCGCCCACACGTCACCACCATCCCCTTGTCCCCGGCACGCCCACCCGTGTCGCCCTGCGCGCCCTGTCGCGAAACGGCAGCACTTTGATGCCGCACTCACGCGGTCCTTGGCCTCCATGTTGGCGCCCCGGTCCAGCAGCAGCTCCACCGTGTCCTTGTGGCCTCGGGATGCGGCCTCCGAAAGCGCCGTACTTCCAAGCTGCGGCGCAGAAGGCCCGCATGTCGCCGCACCTCGTCGCTCCATCGCTCCCCTGCCGACAGCTCCCCCACGCCAGCGCTGCCTCACACGCCAGCCCGCCACAAGAGCACGACGCGCCCACACGTCACCACCATCCCCACGCCCCCGGCACGCCCACCCGTGACGCCCTGCGCGCCCCGTCGCGAAACGGCAGCACTTTGATGCCGCACTCACGCGGTCCTTGGCCTCCATGTTGGCGCCCCGGTCCAGCAGCAGCTCCACCGTGTCCTTGTGGCCTCGGGATGCGGCCTCCGAAAGCGCCGTACTTCCAAGCTGCGGCGCAGAAGGCCCGCATGTCGCCGCACCTCGTCGCTCCATCGCTCCCCTGCCGACAGCTCCCCCACGCCAGCGCTGCCTCACACGCCAGCCCGCCACAAGAGCACGACGCGCCCACACGTCACCACCATCCCCACGCCCCCGGCACGCCCACCCGTGACGCCCTGCGCGCCCCGTCGCGAAACGGCAGCACTTTGATGCCGCACTCACGCGGTCCTTGGCCTCCATGTTGGCGCCCCGGTCCAGCAGCAGCTCCACCGTGTCCGCGTGGCCACCAGATGCGGCCAGAGCAAGCGCCGTAGAATCATTCTGCGATGTCGAAGGCCCGCATGTCGCCGCACCTCGGAGCACCATCGCTCCCCTGCAAACACCCCCCCACGCCAGCGCCGCCTCACACGCCAGCCCGCCACAAGAGCACGACGCGCCCACACGTCACCACCATCCCCTCGCCCCCGGCACGCCCACCCGTGACGCCCTGCGCGCCCCGTCGCGAACAGGCAGCACTTTGATGCCGCACTCACCCGGCCTTGGGCCTCAATGTTGGCGCCCCGGTCCAGCAGAGCCTTCACCACGTCCTCATGGCCACCAGATGCGGCCAGAGCAAGCGCCGTAGAACAACTCTGCGATGTCGAAGGCCCGCATGTCGCCGCACCTCGGAGCACCATCGCTCCCCTGCAAACACCCCCCCACGCCAGCGCCGCCTCACACGCCAGCCCGTCACAAGAGCACGACGCGCCCACACGTCACCACCATCCCCTCGCCCCCGGCACGCCCACCCGTGACGCCCTGCGCGCCCCGTCGCGAACAGGCAGCACCTTGATGCCGCACTCACCCGGCGTTGGGCCTCAATGTTGGCGCCCCGGTCCAGCAGTATCTCCACCGCATCCTTGTGGCCACCGGACGCGGCCGCAACGAGCGCCGAAGAATCACTCTGCGATGTCGAAGGCCCGCATGTCGCCGCACCTCGGAGCACTATTGCTCACCCACCGACATCCTCCCCGCAAGCGCCGCCTCACACGCCGGCCCCCGACGGGAGCACGACGCCGCGACACGTCACCGCCATCGCCGTCGCCTGACCCACCCGCCCGTGACGTCCGTCGCGCCCCGTCGCGCAGACGCAGCACACAGCCGTAGCACTCACCCGGCCTTGGGCCTCCAGGTCGGCGCCCCGGTCCAGCAGCAGCTTCATCGTGTCCGCGTGGCCTTGGGATGCGGCCTCCGAAAGCGCCGTATTGCCAAGCTGCGGCGCAGAAGACCCGCATGTCGCCGCACCTCGTCGCTCCATCGCTCCCCTGCCGACACCCGCCACGCCAGCGCCGCCTCACACGCCGGCCCGCCACAAGAGCACGACGCGCCCACCCGTCACCACCATTGCCGCCGCCTGGCCCGCCCGCCCATGACGCCCGGCGCGGTCGGTTGCGCAGCAGCATGACATGGCCGCCGCACTCACCCAGTCCTTGGCCTCCAAGTCGGCGCCCCGGTCCAGCAGCAGCTCCACCGTGTCCTTGTGGCCACCGGATGCGGCCACAGAAAGCACCGTATTGCCAAGCTGCGGCGCAGAAGGCCCGCATGTCGCCGCACCTCGTCGCTCCATCGCTCCCCTGCCGACAGCTCCCCCACGCCAACGCCACCACACACGCCGGCACGACGCGCCCACCCGTCACCACCATCGCCGTCGCTTGGCCCGCCCGCCCATGACGCCCGGCGCGGTCGGTTGCGCAGAAGCATGACACGGCCGCCGCACTCACGCCACCGATGGCCTCCAGGTCGGCGCCCCGGTCCAGCAGCAGCTCCACCGTGTCCTTGTGGCCACCGGATGCGGCCACAGAAAGCACCGTATTGCCAAGCTGCGGCGCAGAAGGCCCGCATGTCGCCGCACCTCGTCGCTCCATCGCTCCCCTGCCGACAGCTCCCCCACGCCAACGCCACCACACACGCCGGCCCGCCACAAGAGCACGACGCGCCCACTCGTCACCGCCGTTGCCGTCGCCTGGCCCGCCCGCCCATGACGCCCGGTGCGGTCGGTTGCGCAGAAGCATGACACGGCCGCCGCACTCACCGCATCTGTGGCCTCCAGGTCGGCGCCCCGGTCCAGCAGCAGCTTCACCGTGTCCGCGTGGCCTTGGGATGCAGCCGCAACGAGCGCCGTACTTCCAAGCTGCGGCGCAGAAGGCCCGCATGTCGCCGCACCTCGGAGCACCATCGCTCCCCTGCCGACAGCTCCCCCACGCCAGCGCCGCCTCACACGCCAGCCCGCCACAAGAGCACGACGCGCCCACACGTCACCACCATCCCCTTGTCCCCGGCACGCCCACCCGTGTCGCCCTGCGCGCCCTGTCGCGAAACGGCAGCACTTTGATGCCGCACTCACGCGGTCCTTGGCCTCCATGTTGGCGCCCCGGTCCAGCAGAACCTTCACCGCGCCCTTGTGACCACCAGATGCAGCCAGAGCAAGCGCCGTAGAATCACTCTGCGATGTCGAAGGCCCTCATGTCTCCTAACCCATTCGCACCATCGCTCACCCACCGACATCCTCCCCGCAAGCGCCGCCTTGCACGCCGGCCCGCGACAGGAGCGCCGAGCTCCCCCCCCACCAGCGCCCCCCCACACGCCCGCCCGCGACAGGAACACCAGGGCCCGACGCATCAACGCCATCGCCGCCCCCTCGGCCCCCCCTTGACGGCCGGCGCGGCCCGTCGCGCAGCAACACACGGCCGCCGCACTCACGCGGCTCTTGGCCTCCAGGTCGGCGCCCCGGTCCAGCAGCAGCTCCACCGTGTCCGCGTGGCCGCAGAGGGCAGCCAGAGCAAGCGCCGTAGCGCCATTCTGTGGCATCGCAGGCTCGCATGTCACTGCACCTCGTCGCAACATCGCTCCCCTGCCGACAGCTCCCCCACGCCAGCGCCGCCTCACACGCCAGGCCGCCACAAAAGCAAGACGCGCCCGCACGTCACCGCCATCGCTGCCCCCCTTGCGCGGCCTGTCGCGCAGCAACACACGGCCGCCGCACTCACGGCGCCCGCAGCCTCCAAGTCGGCGCCGCGGTCCAGCAGCAGCTCCACCGTGTCCTTGTGGCCACCTTTTGACGCCCAAACAAGCGCCGTATTGCCACACTGCGATTTGGCAGGCCCGCATGTCACTGCACCTCGTCGTACCATCGCTCCCCTGCCGACGTGCTTCCCCGCCAGCGCCGCATCACACGCCTGTACGCCACAGGAACACGACACCTCAACGCATAATCACCAATGCCACGCCCCGGCCCGCCCGCGATGCCCGGTGCGGCCTGTTGCGCAGCATTATTCACGGCCGCCTCACCCACCTCATGCTTGGCTTCCAGGTCGGCGCCCCGGTCCAGCAGCAGCTCCACCGTGTCCGTATGGGCTTGAGATGCAGCCAGAGCAAGCGCCGTAGCACCATCCTGCGGCGCAGAAGGCCCGCATGTCACCGCACCCCGCCGCACGTTTGCTCACCAACCGACAAGATCCCCCGCCTGCGCCACCTCACACGCCGGCCCGCCACAGGAATACGACGCGCCCACGCATCATCACCATCCCCACGCCCCCAGCCCGCCCGGCGCGGCCCGTCGCGTAGCATCACATACCCGCCGCACTCACGCTGGTCTTTGCCCCCAGGTCGGCGCCCCGGTCTAGCAGCAGCTCCACCGTGGACCTGTGGCCATGCGTTGCAGCCAGAACAAGCGCCGTAGCACCAAGCTGCGGCGCAGAAGGCCCGCATGTCACCTCACCTCGTCGCACCATCGCTCGCCTGCCGGCAGCCCTTCCCCCCCACCAGCGCCCCCCCCACACGCCCGCCCGCGACAGGAACACCAGGGCCCGACGCATCAACGCCATCGCCGCCCCCTTGGCCCCCCCTTGACGGCCGGCGCGGCCCGTCGCGCAGCAAACACCCACGGCCGCCGCACTCACGCGAGTCTTGGCCTCCAAGTCGGCGCCGTGGTCCAGCAGCAGCTCCACCGTGTCCGCGTGGCCGCAGAAGGCAGCCCGAACAAGCGCCGTAGCGCCATTCTGCGGCATCGCAGGCTCGCATGTCACTGCACCTCGTCGCAACATCGCTCCCCTGCCGACAGCTCCTTCACGTCAACGCCGCCTCACACGCCAGCCCGCCACAAGAGCACGACGCGCCCACACGTCATCGCCACCGCCGCCCCCTTGGCCCGCCCGCGACGCCCGGAACGGCCTGTCGCACAGTAACACACGGCCGCCGCACTCACGCGAGTCTTGGCCTCCAAGTCGGCGCCGTGGTCCAGCAGCAGCTCCACCGTGTCCTTGTGGCCACCTTGTGACGCCTTCACGAGCGCCGTGCAGCCACCCTGCGAGGATACATGCCCCCACCAAACGCAGCCCTCACAGTATGCGATCGGCGTGACCTCTCGCGAGCCACCCTGCGGCGCCCAGCGCGCCGTGAAAACGCTCCCACTGCCGCCACGCGCAGGACCGCCCCACATGTTTTCCCGCGCGATTCGTAATGCAGCAGCCCTACTGGTGGGAGAGAGACGCGTGACTTGCTGTATCGCGCTCCATGCCCTTGGCAACGGGCAAGGCGCCACGCAGTGACAGCACGACCTCACTGCAGCTTCGTTTCTCCACTCCACCGGCGCGCCCTCGTCGAGCAGCCTGCTGGCCTCAGCGGTATCTCCGGCCCTCGCCGCCTCCCAGAGCGCGCTTGCCATTGCATTTTTGTCCATAGCAGGGGTGGCCATGCTGTCAGATTTGGGGGGGGAAGGGGCGAGTGCTGGTTGGGAGGGGCAGAGCGTTCCGGCATTCTCTCGACGGGTTTGGCGCGACTGCAGAGCTACTCGGGAGAGAAAAGCTTAAGTAGGGACGCACAAACCCTACCCTCCCAACGGCCCCACAGGCCCGCTGTGCGCCCTCTATGTGGCCCAGACGCAAGAAGAGCGCAAAAAGTTTAGTTTTCACCGAGGCGATTTGGGATCCATGCGTCCTGGCGCGGATGCGGGCCCGCGGCGAGTGTGAGAATTTTGCGGCCGCCAGTTTTTTGCGAATGCTCGGAAGTGAAAAACGTTTTAGCGCATTTTCCACTTTTCTCGCGCTGAGGGAATGCCAGTACGATGCAACTGCTACCATTGCATGTTTACTCGCATTAACGACAGTTTGCGCACATTCGCGTGCTGGACCAAGGACTCTGAGCGGCTGGGGAGCCAGGAGTGGCTCGTTTCGTATTGAGAAAATTATTCGTGCTCCAGGGCCTTGCCGCCCAGCTTGGACACATCAACACGTCATATTCAGCATGGAGAAACTGTGCTAGAGTTTCCCTGGCCATTCGGCCGATGGTGCTCGAGATGCACGTTGCGGAAGTTTTTGGTTTGAATTGGCTCGACGGCGCTTCAGCCCCTGCGTCGTCTGTAGGTGCCCCCGCTGGCTCGGCGGCAGGGGGACGAGGGGTTGGTTGACTCTCCGTCGATGGGGCGTACGCTGCACTTGATGCCGCCGCAAGCCGCGCGGAAACTCGCCGGCGACGCTCGGTCGTCGCGATCGGGCACAGCCGAAACTCCCGCCTTTTGGCAGCCGGGACAACGTGAGCGCCTGTCGTTGCCGAAAGGATAGTTGGGATGCTTCCGGTGCGGCCGGGTCGGGCGGGGAGGCTGCGATCGCGGAGGACTGCCAGGCTGCGGCGGAGCGGGCCAGGCTCCCCTCTTGCGGCTGCGCGTGATTGGCCGCCGAGGACGACAAGGACGAGGATGGCGGCGCGGCTTCCGACACCGATGCGCCTTCTGCAGCTGCGTGGTGGGCTGCTACAATGCACATCGTGCCCAGTGCGGTGGAGAGCGGTAAGTCCGTGCGTTCAGCTCGAAGGGCAACGACGCCACATGGCGACTGTTGGCACGCTGCGAGCTCCTTCCCAGCGCGGAGTGCGCGCAAGGCCGGGCTGTGGGCTGCCATGTTCCCCTTCCAAGCAGCTTGCTTGGCCGTGAGCTCACTGAGCCGTTGGGTGCTCGCTGGCGAGGCGCTGGGCACCCGACTCCGTGCTCACTGCCAGCATGAGGTGTTCCAGGCTTTGGTGCTCGTCCACGGCGAGCTCGGGTGGTGCTGGTAGCCCCCGTCGTTCCGTAAGCAGCTGGGCAATGCGCTGCCGCGTCCCGCGGTCGGGGAGCGGCGCGTCAGCGCATTGCCCCAATAGACCGGCGACGCTTCGCTCTGGCCCTACCGGCGACGGCGTCGACCGCTGCTAGCTTGGCCTCTTGGCGCCGGCAATGCCTCTCCATCACCTGGTGCGCAGTGAACACGTTCTGCACTTGCACGCTGTCCTGGACCTGCGTGCTGGCGGCCTTCTCGTCGGCAGTCGCCGATGTCCAGTGGTTGGAGGACGTGGGAACTCCTGGGTGGGAGGAACATTAAACGCATTCCCCTCTCCGTTGCATTCGCCTGAACATGCGGTGTGGTGTGGGTGCTGCAATTGTCCTTGAGCCTCAGAATTGGCTGTTGAGCCGAAACTTCCGCCTTCCACACCTGCTCGTGTGGCTGATGGACAGACTCTAACGCCATGATTGTGTGCCTCTCGGCTACCCAGCCGTCTTTGCTCTTGTGGGCACCATGGATTCGCGTGCTCCTCTGGAATAGCTGCGACCCAGGTTGCGTCCGGAGGAGCAGAATCATTCCGGCTTCCTGGGACAAGAGCGAGCACTGGAAGCGTTTCCCCGTTAACCGCATCGGAATCCGTTGATGGCACGTACTAGTGCTTGGTGCCACCTGGATTGCGATGACCAAGAAGGCCGGGAATCCCGGAGAAAACTTTGCGACAATTTTCATCATGAACTGTCTGTCTGTAATATTGTTGCATGATTGGCAGCTGGAAGGCGTGCATCACGGATGGAAACCAAATGCCAGAGGTTCGACTCGGCGGGCACCCCCAGGGTCGCCCGTTGAGACCCACTTTGAGCTGCTTGCGAGCAACCTCCTCCGGCATGCCAACTTCCACGCGTCGCGCAATGCCCCTCTCGGACAGACATGCGAAGGCGTGATTTCGCGCCCGCCGGACCCATCTGTCGCGCAGAGTTTCCACTCCGTGTTCAGAGATGCTCCTGAACATTGTAGTGGCTGCCTGAAGGACTTTGCTGGCTCCGATTCAAGCGGCTTGAGAGAAGACTCATTCTGATCTCGGCTGCACCGGAGCGGACCGGGACGCTCTGGCCGTAAATAGCGTCGTCCCGCTGCATTTCACGAGTCCAAAGGACGTCAGCAGCAAACCCAGCTCGGATTTTGGCGGTATTAACTTAAACAAGGCCACACCAAACGCTCGTTTGGCGGCGTTTTCGCCGAGTTGCAGTTGGGCCCCAAGCACCTCGTTCCGAAGGCCACAGTCAACAGCGTCGCAAAGGCCCCGCGCAACTATCGACTTTGGAACCTCACGAACCCCAGAGCCGTGAGAAATGGTCACTGGCTGTTTGCCATCCTTTCAAAATGGCGGTTGAGCTGACGGTCGAGATGTCGGGGTAGTGCTGGGCGCTCGAAGAAAACCGCAAAAAAAGCGCACGAAACGATTTGCACGAGCACAAAAACGTGTGCGATGGCATCAGAATTCAAAAGCATGACTCCCAGGCGGAAGGATGCCGCGCGCAAGCTTTCGTCAACGGCGGCAAGCGCCTCCCCAACCAGCGCGAGTCCAGCGCCCTGACCACATAGCTTTGCTATGGGAGCATGCTGCCCACACTTTTCGAAGAAGAGATTGGGGCTGGAGCTGCCCTGGGGCGGTTGGGAGGGTGCGCGCCGCCAGCCGTTGCGGACAACCGCAGCGCGCCTCGCGCGCCAGGAGCACAAGCCGCAATCGGTCAAAGGCCATTTTCAGTGCCTCACTAGAAAACGGGCACAGCCGAAGTTTTGGGTCGATTGGACAATGTCCATACCGCAAACGTGCTTTTCTCTTCCGAGCATCCGCTTTTTGGCTTTTCTCTTCCGGGTGGTGGCGGACACGGCCTTCGGTGACCGGCCGAGAGAGCGTGCGCGCTGGGCCCTTCGCTGGCTATCGAGGCTGAACGAGGTCATCGCCAAGGGACTGGCGACCCAGCTGATCGGGCAGACGCAGTACCTGCGACAGCAGGTGGAGCGTATGCGGTGAGCAGGGGCGGCTGAGTGGCGACTCGTGGCGATGTGATGGGAGTGATCTGGGACTTGGGACTTGGGATTGTGGGTTTCGCGCGGTTTGTGATTCATCGGTGATGGAGTTGCTGGATTGGTGTTTGATGAGGCTGTGACTCGAGTGTGTGGCATGGTGACGCGAGTTTTCGACCCCCCCCCAACGATGCTCATTCCCAAATTCAGGATGAACATCAACTATCGCGAAATGGCGAGAACGCTTGCCCAGCAAGATTGGTTTTGCCGAACCCGTCTCGCCGCATTGATCGTTTTCGCAAGCAAGATCTCGCGCAATCGCGAACGGTTCCGTGCACACAAGCTCCGGCTCTCGACGGGACTCTGCCGCTCCCCGGCTTGCACTGGGCCTCTACGCAATCCTCCCCCGGCCCCATCTCGCCAGTCAAACTGTCTTTGGCCCACTCGCTCGCTTGCTCGGCGCGGCCTCATCGCTTTCTGGCTCGATACCGGGCGGGGCCAGCGGAGATCCTGCATCACTTTGCGCCGCGATCCAGGCCGTCAAGGAGTCGATGTCGTGGTCCTGCCAGGGGGCGCGCCCGCACTGTGGCCGAATCCAGCACGCTGCCGCCCACAAGGCCGCGCCAACAAGGGTCACTGCCGATTGGCTTGCAGGCCGCGTTTCCGGCGCCAGCGACCGGACGTACCTGCACCCGCGAGTGTGCCGGTATCCAAGAATTGCGGGAGGAACGCACGGCACGAGGTCCGTCCCGACGCACCACCGCTCGATGCGGCCGGCCGCCCCCACCACCTCCTCGACTGCGCGCACCATTGCGTGGTTGCCGCACCTGGGACTGGCGAATGTCACAAGCTGAACGCGCCCCGGCAGCCACTTTGCTGGCCGCGCCACTGCCCCGGTGCCCACCGCCGCGTCAGAGGCCCGGGCGGTCCCACCAGCAGAGGCGGCGTCGACGTCAGGCACCGCCTCGGCCCGTTCGGGCGGCGATGCAGCAGCCCCTCTCCTGCCGCCATCACCGGCGGCTTCGCCCGACACAGCAGCGCCACCGGACGCCGCTTGCGCCCTTTCGGGCGCCGCCGCGTCACCGTCGTCGCCATCGTCATTGCGGCTGCGGCCGCGCCACAGGCCGTGGCAGTGGAGCAGGCCGATGGTCACCAGCGCGGAGCCGCGGCTGTTCCCAGCAAAGACCACCGTTCGCGCTCTCGTGGCAGCCACCGCGGCTGCTGCCTGGAGCGAAAAGTCCTCCCAGCTCCGGCGGAAGCCCTCGTGGCAGCGCGCTCCGGGCGGGGCGCCGGCGCCGCGCGGCAACGGGACAAGCGCGCGCTCGTAGTTTCTGGCCCACTCTACGTCGCTGCGGGACCCGCGGATCACGAGCAGGGCGGTGTGGCCCTCGTCAGCGGGCCAGCCGGCGGGGCGGCAGGGGACGACGAAGCCCTCCACCGCTCCGCCCAGTGCTGGGTTGGGCGCTCCCACGGGGACGATGGAGGCTGCATCTGCTACAAACCCGTCGACGCGCAGCGCCTCCACGGCCCTGGGGACGAAATGGCCGGCGTTGCCGTGGTACACTGCTTGGCACAGCTTGACAACGGCGCGGGTCGGCACGTTGAGGGAGTCGCCGGAGGAGGGGACTGCCGCCATGCCTCGCGCGCGGGGACGGCCGCAAGTGCGCACGGCGATGCGACCCGGAGGTGGCGCCGAGAGGCCGCCGCGAGCGGCGTGTCCCGGGCGGTGCGCCGCAGAGTGTTGGGGCTGTTGCGACTGCAACTGGCCGCCGTATTCGCGGGGCGGTAATTGGGGCCGGAGTCAGAGTTCCACGTCACGATGGCGGCCCTTCGCCAAGCAGAGTTGGGAACGCCGTCCGCACGCATCGTTGCAGAACAGTCCTCGCTGCGCGCCGCACTTGCGGGCAGGCCTTCCCTCCGCGGCCGGCTGCAACACCCCCCCCCTCGGCGGCTTTTCAATGCTTCGCGTCGGTCCGGCAGTGGCTCGTGCGAGCCGCGCGGCGGCCAGGCGCGTGGCGCTGCGCGCGCGCTCCATGTCAAGCAAGGCTCCCGTGGCGGCGACTTCGCCCCCGGCGCCGGTTGTGGACGCTGTGCCCCAGGAGCTGCTCTCCCGCTTCCGAGTTGTGAAGCGCGAGTTCCTGAAGGAGCACGCGGCCTGGGCGGTGCTGCTTGAGCATGCCGCGACGGGCGCGCAGCTGGTGTCCATCGAGGCGCCGAGCGCCGGCGGCGGCGACGAGAAGGTGTTTGGCATCGCCTTCCCGACGGAGCCCAGCGACAGCACGGGCGTGGCGCACATTCTGGAGCACAGCGTGCTGTGCGGGAGCGAGCGGTACCCCTGCAAGGAGCCCTTTGCGGAGCTGTTGCGGTCGTCGCAGCAGACCTTCCTCAACGCGATGACCTACCCCGACCGCACCGTCTACCCCGTGGCCTCGCTGAACGAGCAGGACTTCCGCAACCTCGTCGGCGTGTACCTGGACGCCGTGTTCCGCCCGCGCCTCTCGCCGTGGACGCTCATGCAGGAGGGCTGGCGCCTCGAGCCGTCCGAGGAGGACAAGTCCCGCTTCAAGCTCTCGGGCGTCGTCTACTCCGAGATGAAGGGCGTCTACTCCTCGGCCGACAGCCTGCACGCCATGGCCTGCGGCCAGGCACTCTTCCCGGGCCAGTCGTACGGCGTCTCATCGGGAGGCGACCCGGCCGCCATCCCCTCCCTCTCCTACGCGGATTTCGTCGGGTTCCACCGCCGCAACTACCAGCCCTCCAAGGCGCGCCTCTTCTTCTGGGGCGACGACGACGTCGCCGAGCGCCTCCGCGTCGTGGACGAATATTTGACACTCGGAAACATTCACGACGAGGAGGCCCACGCCAACGGCGCCGGCGACCCCCTCCCCAGCGGGTGGAAGGATCCGCAGAGCCTGACCAGCTGGTGGCCCCCCGGCGGGGCGCGCACCGGCGAGGCCACGGCCTACTCGCCGGCCTCTCCGAGCGACGTGGTGGACGAGGCCTCCGCTGCTGCTGCTGCGGCGGCGGCGCCCTGGACCGAGCCCCGCACCATTCGCGTCGAGTACCCGGCGGCGGTATCCGCCGAGGACGACGCAGGAGCCGACGCCGCCGCTGACGTCGCCTCCGCTGCCGCCGAGGCCGCGGGCGAGGACAGCTCCGGCCACTTCGTGACGGTGTGCTGGGCTCTGCCGGACGGCGGCGTGGGCCCCGGCGACGCGGACTACGTGAGCGACGCCGACCGGCTCGGCCTGCAGCTGGTGTCGGCGCTGCTGCTGGGCACGCGGACCGCGCCGCTTCACAAGGCGCTTGTGGACTCGGCAATGGGGACGGCGGTCACCGGCGGCGGACTAGCCACCCACCTGCGGCAGGGGGTGTTCGAGGCCGGTCTCAAGGGCGTGTGGCCCGCTGCAGTGGGCGCCGGCCCGGAAGACGACCAGGACGCCGCCGTGCAGGCCGCTGTCCAGTCGCTGGTGATGGACACGCTGGCCGCCACCGCCGCCGCCGGGTTCGACGCCGACCACGTGGAGGCAGAGCTCAACACGCTGGAGTTCGCCGTGCGCGAGTTCGGGGCGGGCGGCACCCCCAAGGGCCTGTCGCTGTTCCTGGGCGCCGCGGGCAGCTGGATCTACGGCCGGGACCCCATCGACGAGATGAAGTTCGAGGACGCGCTGGCAGAGCTGCGCGGCAGGGTGGAGGCGGACGCGAAGGGGTACCTCAGCGGTCTCATGCAGCGCTTCCTGCTTGACAACAAGCACCGCGTGACCGTGCACTCGGCGCCCAGCCGCACCCTCAGCGCGCGCCTCAACAGCGCCGAGGAAGCCGGCGTCGCCTCCGTGGTGTCGGGCATGACCCCCGAGGACCAGGCGGTGGCGGCGGAGGCGGCGGCCGCGCTCTCCCGCCGCCAGGCCACGCCCGACACCGAGCAGGCGCTCGCCTCCGTGCCGGTACTCACGCGCGACGCGCTGCGCCGCGACGCCGTCATCGTGCCGCGCGAGGAGCGGCTGCTCTCGCTGGGCGACGCCGGCCGCTGCCAGCTCCTCGCCCACGCGCTGCCCGGCACCAACGGCATCGCTCACGTGGCCGTGTCTCTCGACCTCGGCGCCCGGCTGCCGGCGCACCTGGTGCAGTGGCTGCCGCTCTTCGCCCAGCTGCTGACAACCACCGGCTCTGCCACCCGCGACGACGTCCAGATGAGCCACCGCATCGGCGCGGCCACCGGCGGCGTGTCCGCCTCGGCGCACGCGTCCCCAGTGCCCGGCCGCCGCGACGTCGCCAGGCTCTCGCTCACGGTGGGGGGCAAGGCCCTCAACCACCGCGTCGGCGACCTGGCGGCTATCATGCAGGAGCTGCTGCTCACCGCCCCGCTGGCCGCTAGGCAGGATCTCCTCCGGTCGCAGGTGCGTGAGTCCGTCGCCGCCACCGAGTCGGCGCTTCTTTCCGCCGGCCACCGCCACGCGATGTCGGTCCTGGGGGCCACGCTGTCCTTCCCGGGCGAGCTCGCGCACGTCATGGGGGGGCTCCCGCAGCTGCGGTTCCTGCGGCAGCTCCGCGCCCGCCTCGAGAGCAAGGACGCGGCGGTGGCGGCCGCGGCAGCGGCGGAGGCCCAGGAGGTCATGGAGGCGATCCGGGGCATGGCGCTGGCCGCGGCCGCGTCGGACGCAGCCGCCCCGGGCGGCGCCGACTCTGGCGCGCTGGCCACGGTGGTCGCCGGCGAGGACGCTGCCGCCGCGGCAGGCGACGCCGTCTGCGCCGTGCTGCGGGCGCTGGCCGAGCAGGCGCCGGCGGCCGGCCTGCCCGGGTCCGGCGCCGCCTCCCCTAGCGGGGTGGTGGGCGTGGGCCACTCCGTGTCCGCGTCCCTCTCGCCCATGGCGGCTATGGGGCTGGCTGGCGGGTTCGCGGAGGCGGAGGCGGCCGCGGCCGCCGGCGAGGGGCCCCGCCGCGTGGCGGTGCTGGTGCCGACGTCTGTCTCGTACGTGTGCGAGGCAGGCATCGGTTTCGCCTCCCCGGGCGAGGGCGTTCTCACCGAGGGGCCCGAGGCGGGGGGCGCACCCCTGGCTGCCCCTGCAGAGTCCCACGTAGCCTCGTCACTGCTCAGCCTGGGGCACCTGTGGGACAGCGTGCGGGTGCAGGGCAACGCGTACGGCGCGGGCGCGGCGGTGGACGCGGTGGGCGGCTCCGTCTCATTCTGGTCGTACCGCGACCCCCGCATCGGCGGCACCCTCCGTGACTACGCCACCTCCTCCACGTGGCTGCGCGCCGGCACCGGCGGCTCCGACCCCGACGCCGTTGACCGTGCCACCATCTCCGCGGTCGGGGGCATGGACAAGCCGGCCTCGCCCTCGGACAAGGGCTCCCAGAGCACCTCCCGCTGGCTGCTCGGCATCACCGACGAGCAGGTCCAGGCACGCCGCGACGCCGTGCTCGGCGCCAGCCCCCAGTCAGCGGCCGACCTGGCAGACGCGATCGACCAGGCGCGCTCCGGGACTGACGGATCCGGCCACGTCTGCGTGGTGACCGGCAAGGACATTGCGCGCGCCGAGGGCATCATTGGGGCGGACGGCAAGGCGGCGCCCGGGTGGCAGGTCGTGGACGCATTCAAGGGCGAGCGCGCCTGAGCCGCCGGCTTGCGCGCCCTCTCCCGCGCGGATGCGCCCGCGCCTGTGACCGCGCCGTTCCGGGGGCGTTGCGGCGTGCGGGAGTGGGTGCATGCGCGCGAGAACGGGTGGTTCTGGCGGGGCAGTGGGGCAAGAATGCAGTGGCTGCGAGCGCTGCGCCAGCTTCTCAGCCGCGCAGGCCAACGGCACGCAGGCCCGCGCGCGTGCGCGCTCGCCTTTTGCGTGTGTGACATCGTGGCTCTGGTTCTGGCCTCCCAGCCGCATCAGCGGCCAACGAATGGGCGGTTGAGAATGCATTTGGGAATCAAACAAATTTAACAAACAGCGCCCGCACAAGCCCGCCAGTGCCCTCGACGGAACGGTGGAGGATTTAGGGTGCGAACGCGCTGCATCCGCCGCGCTGCGCGCGGAGCGGCCGGGCTGGCCCGTCGCCTTGCGCTCGCGCTCGTGCTGCTGCCGCAGTCGGTCTCGGGGCCAGCTGGCAGAGACTGCGCGAGCCGCGTGGCAGAGTTGTGCGCGCAACTCAGGCCGACGGCGCGTCCGAGAGCGGGCGCACTCCTGACCCCCCCAGGTCCGGCGATGCGCTTGCGAATCCATTCCGTCGGCCGCGAATTCGTCGTCTCGGCGAAGCGGTCCGATTTCGTGGCCCGCCTCAAGGCCAACTTTGCCCGGACGGCCCGCCTGGGCAAGCATTCCATCGTTCTGCAGTTCGCCGGCGAGACGCTCCCTGATGACGCGTGAGTTGCGGTCGCGCGCCCCCTGCCACGCGCGTCCTTGCCCCGCTGCCGCCCTCCCCCAGCACCGGGGGGCCTCGCCCCCGGCCAGGGCACTGGTGCCGCAGTCGGATGCCCCGCGCGCGTGGCTAGCCGCGCGGCCCTCTCGGCGCGTGCTCGCGGCGGAACGCGGCGCGGTTCTCGAACCGGCTTCGCAATCCTGCCATGAGGGGGAGCTTCAGGGGCCGTCCGCTCCCCGGCGAGTCTGCTGTCCGCGCACCGAAGCGCCGTTTGCGGCCAGGGGCCGGCCCGCGGGGTGCCCGCTCGGTTTGACCACGTGGCGCGCTGCTGCCGTGTCTGGTGGTTGTTGTTCCTGGCGGTGGATCGCAGCACGCTCAAGAGCCTGGGAATCACCCGCGAGGGCATGATGCTGTACCACGTGCACGACGGCGAGGGCGTTGCCGCCGGGTACGGGGAGGCCGCGGACTACGATGCGCGCGCAGCGGCGCTGGAGGCCGCGCGCGGCGCAAGCGGCGCGGCCGCTGACCCGGTCGACTTTGACGCCGAAGCCGCGGGCGGCGGCGCCGACTGGGACCCCACGTGGCGCGGCGGGGACTCTTGGCGCACCACTCCGGCCATGCCCGTGCCGGAGGACGCCGACGCCGCGGAGCCGGTGCGATCGGCGCGCGGCGGCCGCGCGGGCGGCGCGTCCGTTGCTGCCCGCAGCGCCAACGCCGGCGCCGACATCTGGGGCGCCGGCGATCGCGGGGCGCGCGGCAGCGCCTCGGGGGGCCGCAGCGGCAGCCTGGACCTGATCGTGACGGGCCGCGACACCAGCATCGTGGAGGCGCGGCCGCCTGCCAGAGGCCCCGGGGCGGGAGCGGCCGGCCGAAGCGGCGCCGCCTCCGCCGGCCCCGGCCGATCCCTGCACCAGGTGTACGAGTGCACTGTCGGCCGCTTCGCCTTCCGCCTGCTTCACACGCTGGAGGGCCGCTGGAACGGCGAGGCGGAGGTGCTCTTGCCGGGCAGCAGCCCCGCACGCGACGCCGCCGCGGCCGGCGCGCGCGTGAGCCTGACGTCGCTCTGGTTCGACGGCGAGCGCGGGGTCTGGGTCGAGCGGCAGCGGTTCACGGGGTCGGACGGCGTGTCGACGTCCCAGTGCCTCACCCTCGTGCCTGTGGCAGACGGGGTGTGCCGTGTCGACATTGAGTCCGCCGCCGACGACGACGGCGACGAGCACCACGCCCCGCACCGCCGCCACTCCCGCTCCCGCCGCGCGGCCGCGCACCCCGGATCAGCCCCGCGCGACACGGACGGCGACTGGGGCGGCTCCGACGTGGAGCTGAAGCTGCAGGAGGTGGGCGGGAACATGCTGCTGCTCACGGGCGTGCACCGCTCCAGCGGCCGCCCCGTGCTCGTGGAGACCATGACCGTGATCGACAGCCTCAGGCGCGCTCGCACCGTGCAGCGGTTCGACGCGGCGGGGTCGTTGCAGTCCGTGTTTGCCATCCGAGAGGCGCGCGTGATCGACGCGGTGTCCGGCGCCATTGACAAGCGCTCCCGCGCCTGAGCGCGGGCGAGCCCCCGCCCGCCGGATTTGCAGCCCGAAGACGCCGCCTTGCGCCGAACACCCCTCCCCCCTCTCCTCCCGCCCCGCTTGCAGCCGGCTGTTGGCCGTGCATTGCCCAGCGGGTCGCGGGGCCGGCCTCTCGCTCCACGCCCCCCCCGCGCGCGCCCCTGCGGGCTGCCGCCGCCGTGCGCCGCTTTGTGGGTGTGAGAGAGCGTGTGTGTCACATTGCGCGCGCTCGCCCCACGACCCGCATCTGTCTCGCCCTGCCGCCGGGAAACTGCTTGCGCTCGAAAGATTTCCAAGCGCCAACCCAAGCACGCACCCGCAGAGCACCACCGCCGCCACCAACGTGTGCCCGCATGCCCCAAGCTGCCTTTCGCGCTGCGTATGGACGTGGGGGGCTTTGGGTCGCGCCGGGCAGAGTGACGAGCGAGTCGGACATTCGGCTCTGCCCGGCTTGCCGGACGGACGCCTGCGCACTCCCTGCGCGCTTACGCCCATGGCAGACGGGGACGCCACCCCGCGGAAGACGGGCGCAGGTGTTTGGCGCGGCCTGGTGGCGTGGAACCAGTCCGCCAGTCAGTCGCTCAAGGCAATGCTGGCGCATGGAACTGCGGGTCCGTGCGCTGCTGCGGAGGCCTCACGCGTGGCCTTGCCGCCCCGGCGCGTCCTGAGCGCCAGCCCCGAAGGCGGCTTCGACCTGTCGGCGGTGCTGGACGTGCGCTCGCCCCTTGTGCGATTTTACTTCCCCACGCTGGCTGTGAACTCGGCAGTATTTTTCGCCTGGCGCAACTCGCTTCGGCAGAATCAGGGCATGCGCGCGAGTCCGTTCCTGCACAGCTGGTTTATGACCTCGCCCAGGCACCTCCGAGACCTGCCCTGGTTCGCGGCGCCGGGGCACTGGCTGGGATCGACGTTCTCGCACATTGGTGGGCTCCACTTGGGCGTGAACATGTACGCGCTCTACAGCTTCGCGCACGGGCTGCTGGAGGGGAACGGCGACACGCCGACCATGTCCCTGGGGCGCTTCACAACCACCTACATCGCGGGTGGCCTGGCGGGGGCGGCAGCGTCGAACCTCTGGGGAATTGCTCTCAAGTCAAACAGTGAGACGGCGCGCATTTGACACGGGTGGGGCGCGGGGGGTGACGGCGCCCTGCCCCGCGGCCGCCCTGAGCTGAACGGAAGCCGGGCGGACTGCCCGTGGCGCTCGCATCGCGCTGTCGCGCGCCTCCACGCAACCCGCAGCAGCGCGCAGCTGGCCACGTCATCCGCGGCGGCAATCGGCCGCCGCCGCCCGCCCCGGCGCCGGCACCGCTCATGCGTCAGCCGCAGCGCCCCAGTGCGCCGGCGCAGTGCCAACCGGCCACCCGCGGCCATCCCGTAGCCGTCCCCTCCCCCCCCCCCCCTCTTCTGGCTGCTGCCACCGCCGCCCTCCTCACCGCCGTCCCCTCCCCCCCCCCCTCTTCTGGCTGCTGCCACCGCCGCCATCCTCACCGCCGCCCTCCTGGCTGCAACCCCCCCACCCCCATCGGTGTCCCGCAGTCCCGTCGTTAGGCGCCAGCGGCGCCGTCTTTGCGGTGGCCACAGCCTACCTGCAGGCGGTGCCAGGCACTGGGGTGCGGCTCGCCTTCGTGGCCCCGCTGGAGGGCGAAACCGCGCTCATCGGCCTGGCCGTCGCCAACGTGGCCATCATGGCAGCGCAGGCGCTGCGGTTTCGCGTGGGCGTGGACGGCGCCGGGCACCTGGGCGGGATGCTCGCGGGCCTGCTGGCGGCCGAGGCGTGGAAGACCACGAACGACTGGCGCGGCCAGGTGCGTCACATGTTCGGGAAGATCTACCGCCGCAGGGAGGAGCGGGAGCTGGAGCGGCTGCGGACTGAGGTGGTGCCCGATGCGCTCGGCTTGCCCAGGCCTGACGCGTCCGGCAGCCAGCTGCGCCAGCCGGGCTCTGCCGACGGGGGTGGGGGACAGCGCGGCGGGCGCGCGTGACGGTTCGACGTGATTGTGTGAGTGTGTTTTTTTGGGGGGGGGGGGGCTCCGGTTCGCCCTGCGGTGCGCCTCTCGGCTCTGTCGCGCGCGGTCTGCTGATGCGACGACTCGCGTGGATGTCACTTATTGCATCGGATCAGTCGCTCAAGCGTCGCTCAATGACGGCAGCACGCTGCCCGGCAAGCAAGCCGCTCCCGCTCACAGGCACGCACGGTCGGTCAGCCGGTGGCACCCGCCGCACCGCCGCTCCCCGCCGCGCCGTCGTCCCCGCCGGCCGGCTTGTCCCCGTCCCCGTCCCCGTCCCCGTCCCCGTCGCCGTCGCGGCGAGGCCGCTTCGCCGCCCCGCCCGACCCCGCATCGGCCGACGCGTCGCCCTCTGCCTCGCCGCCGGCGGCCCCGCTCTGCTCCGCCGCGATCTCCGCCGATGCCTCGGTGATGGCACGCATGCCCGCAGCGACGTCGGGGTCGCTCATGTCCACGCCGTCGAGATCCGCCATCATAGCCATGATATCAGCCTCGGCCATGTCGTGGTCGGCGTTGCCGCCGCCCGCCCCGCCCTCTGACTGCGAGCCCTGCGCCGGGGACGGCACCGCCGCCTCCCCGCCGACGTCCTGAAGGGTCTCCTGGATGGCCCGCAGCAGAGCCACGTCCTCGCTGAGGTCGACGCCATGAGCCTGCAGCAGCGCCACGTCAATGTCGGCGGGCAGGTGGGCGCCGGGGCCCGCTGACCCGCCGCCGCCGGCCTGAGCGCCGGAACCGGCACCGGCACCGGCACCGGCGGCGTCGGCGTCTGTGAGCCCCAGCATCTCCTGAAGCGAGAACTGGATGGCCCGCAGCATGGCAGGGTCCTGGGTCAAGTCGACGTCGTTGGCCTCGAGCAGAGCCACATTGATATCGGCCGGCAGCCCGCGGTTGCCGCCACCGCCACTGCCGCCGCCACTGCCGCCGCCGCCGCCGCCGCCACCGCCGCCGCCGCCATCGCCGCCCGCTGCCGCCTGCGCCTCCTGCGACATGGCGAGGGATGCTCTCAACGCCTCCTGCAGCTCAGCGTCGCCGCCGCCACCACCACCGCCACCACCGCCACCACCTGCCGCTGCGCCGGCCGCGCCGGCATCGTGGCCGCGCGTGACGGGCGAGGAGAAGAGTGCGTCGGCGAGGTTGCGGCCGGGCGGCACGGCGACGACGCAGGAGTTGTCCCGGTCCTTGCCCACCGCCTGCACGAAGGCCTCGAGACTGGCCCGGGTGGAGGCGTCCTCGCCCACGAGAACCACGTCCACGCCGATGTTGATGCCGCGCAGCTGGGAGGCCAGACGCTTCAGCTCCTTGGCCGAGGCGGTGACGGGCGAGCCGACGAAGGCGACGATGCGCGCGTCTCCCGCCTTGTTGGTGCGGTTGTGCAGAGCCAGCCTCGCCACCTTCATGGCGGACACAAAGTCGGCGGTGCCGCCCGCGCGCAGGTCGCGGATGGACTCGGCGAGCAGCTCCTCCTGGTCCGTGGCGGGGGCCCGGACCTTGACGGCGGTGCCCGTGGTGACGAGCCCGACGTAGTTTTCAGGCCCGCGGCTGAGCCTGGTGTCGATCAGCAGCCGGACGGCGGCCTGCTGCGCGTCCAGGCGCGTGGGCTCAAAGTCGCCGTTGCGCATGTGGTCGGACGTGTCCATTCTGGAGGAGAGCGAAAAGCAGCGGCGGCGGCGGCGGCGGCAGCGAGATGTGAAGCTCCGAACGCGCACCACGACGGCGGCAACGAGGCGCTGCCGGCAGCGGCGCGACCGACACCCCCTAAACACTGCGCCCCACGACACCCGGCAATGCCCAAACAACACCCGCCGCATCCTGGCGACCCGCGTATGCCATCGGTGGTTGGCGACGGCGCGCGCGGCGGAATGCTCGGCTGCGCTCTCAGCACCCGCAGCCAACCGCCGTCCTGCCGGGCCCAGCCCGCCCCGCCCGCGGCGCCAGGGGCAAAACGCTTGGCGGCATCCATTGCCCAGGGATGTGGGCGCGCTGGAGGCCGCCGCCCTGGGCGGCCGCGGCTGCGTAGTGGCTGCGTCCAATCCGCGCTGCGCCGCCTGCGCCTGGCCGCCGGGGTCCCGGGCCGACCGGCGGTCCACGGCGCGCAGGCCCCAGAGCAGCTGGCTCACACAAAGAACGTGCAGGACGGCATGGCTGCCCGATCCCGCGTGCGGCGCCGCCTTGCGTCAACTCCGCAGGCCGAGTGGCATCGTTTCGGCGCCGAACCGCCAGCAGAGCCCGCGCGCGGCCACATCCGACCGTCGGAGCCGCCCGCGCAGCCGCCCCGGGCTCCACCCTCGCTGCGACCATGGCATCCGGGCACGAGGCCCTCATCAACCGCGCCACCGCCGTCGCGCTCATGCAGCCCGACTGGGAGGCCACCATGGCCATCTCGGACGCCGCCAACCAGTCGCCGCGATCGTGAGGCATTGTCCGCGAAAGCCGTCTCGCTTGCGAGCGGCGGCGCAGCAGCGCACCAGCACGCCCTTCCTGCCACGCGCCGCCAGTGCCGCTTGCCTCGGGCAACTCCTTCCAGCTTCCCCTGCATTCCCAGCATGAGCCCCTGAGCGCGGGCTGTGCATGCTCGGGCGCTGAGAGTTGCGGCGTTGCCGGCGACGCCCGCCTCGCCACGCTCCGCACGCGAGGGCGCCACAGCCCTCCACGCTGCTCCGTGGCACTGTTGAGCGTGTCTTCCCTGGGCCGCCAGCAGCACAGAGTCTGCTGTCGGGGCAAGTCGTGGCCAAATCCTGTCGCACACAGCACGACGCCGTGTTCCTGACGCTCGCCCGCCCGCTCGCCCGCCCGCCCGCCCGCAATCCACCCTGTCGCAGTGCCCAGGAGATTGCCGGCCTCTTGCTAGCAAAGCTGTCCCAGGACAACCCCAAGGTCGCTCACCTCGCGGTGGGCGTGGCCGACTCGCTGGCCAAGAACGGCACCGCTGCCGTGCACGTGGCCCTGGCCGAGTCCGGCACCGCTGCCTCGCTCGGCTCGCTGGCCCGCAAGCACGCGGGAAGGCCCCTCGGCGAGGCGGCCGCCACGCTGCTGCAGGAGCTGGCTGTGGCCTACGGCTCCGCGTCCGAGCCGCCGCTCAACACCTTCGGGCGAGCTCGCCGCGCAGCGACGGCCGACGGCGTTCGATTCCCTCCCGCCCCCGAGGCCGGCTCCAGCGGCGGAGTCCAGCCCCTCGCCCTGCGGGCCGGCGCGGCAGCGGGCGCCGCCCCCCACGCCGGCGCCGGCGCCGGCGCCGACCTGGCACCGCCTTCGGGCGCCGGCGCTGTGTCCTACCCGGGAGAGCCGCCGGCTCAACCCGGCGCTGCCAGCGCGGACGCGGCCCAGGAGGCGCTGTTGGGGCAGCTGGGCACCGTGCAGGAGTGGTCTGCGGAGGCGGCGAGCCTGCTGCAGGAGGGCGGCGGCCGCCCGTCCGGCGTGCGGCCGGCAGCGCAGAGCCGGTTCCTGGCACTGGTAGACATGCTCTCCCAGTGCCAGGACCGCCTCATCGCCCTCATCGAGGCGGGACTGTCCGGCCGGCTCTCCGACGCCTGTCTAGGCGCATCACTGGAGGCCCAGGCGACGCTGACGGAGCTGCTTCCCTGGATCCAAGGCGACGCCCCGCCCGACCGGGAGGCTCTGGCCAGGATCGCGGCTGCGTGGCACCCGCGGGCTGGACCCGGCGCCTCGGCAGGCGCAGGCGCCGCTGGTGGGGCTGCCGCCGCCCCCGCCCCTGCCGCTGCTGCTGCTGGCACCACGGCCGGGACCGCGGCCGGGACTGCGGCTGGTGACGACGACTTGCTGGGACTCTTCGACAGTGACGCCCCCGCCCCCGCCGCCGCCGCTGCCCCCGCCCCGCCCCCCGCCGCTGCCGCTGCACCGACGACTGCCGCTGCCGCCGCTGACTCTCGCAAGCGCGCCGGCGCCCCACCAGCCGAGGGTTCCGCGCTCGGTACCTCTGACTCGTTCGACCCGCGCGACGAGAGCGGCAGCCACGGCGCCCCGACCGCTGCTGGCGGCGGCGCGGGCTCTGCCGGCGATGAGGACGACCCGTTCGACCCGCGCGGCGGCGACGCCCCGCCCCCGCTCGCCACAGCGGCAAGCGACTCAAGCTTCGACCCGCGTGGAGAGCCCGCCGCCGCGACAGCCCCTGCCCCTGCCGCCGCCGACGACGTGGACGCCTTTGAAGCGTATCTTGCAGAGCAGGACGCGGCCACATGAGGCCGGGCAGCGACGGATGACTGCGGATGACGCAGTCACACGCCAGCCGAGGGCTCCGCAGGCGGGCGGGTGCCGCCGCCTCCCGGCCGGTCCTGGCGCGGCCGCTGCATAATTTTTCTTCGTGCGTTCTGGTTTATGCGTGAGAGCTGCGGCGACGTCAGGTGCCAAGCAACACACATGCGTGAGAGCTGCGGCGACGTCAGGTGCCAAGCAACACACACGCACCCGGCCGCTAACGCCCACCAGCGCAGCGGCAGGCCCGCGCCCAGTGAGTAATGGGATTGCGCGGCCGCGGTCTAGAGCGCGTAGGCACGCGGCCGCACGCCTCTCGCCCAGCCACTCGCTCGCACGTTCCCAGGCCCGTAGCCAGGCTACACGGTCCCCGCGGCGCCGGCGTGCGCAGTGCCAGCCCTGATGCGGTCGTGGCACGCCTGCAGAGCCGGCAGCCGCGCCGCAAACGCCTTGGCGTGCCCCGGCCGGGGCCGCGCTGCCGTGCGGTGGGCGGGCCGCGGCCCGATGTCCCCGAAGGGCACGTGCCCTCCGGCTGCCTCGCACATGACAGCGTGCTTGGCTCGGAACGCGGCGCCCAGCGCGGCCGAGTCCGGGGTCTCTCCCACCATCACGGGAACATCAAAGACGTCGGCCAGCAGCTGCAGCAGGGCGCCGCTGCGCGAGCCGCCGCCTGTCACCAGCAGCGCCCCCTCCGGCCGCAAGCCCCTCGCCTCAGCAGCCAGTCTCATGGACATCACTTGGCACTCGACAGCAGCTCGCAGCACGGCTGCCGCACGGTCCGCCGAAGTCATCCACGCGCTCAGGTCGGAGCCGGCGGGGAGGAGCGCCTCACCGCCAGCTGACAACAGGACGTCGCCGGCGGGCAGGTCGGGCGTGATTTCCGGTTGGTCGATCGCGCGCGCAAGGAGCGCCCCCACTTCGTCCTCCGAGCCACTAAGCAGAGCCTCTTCGAAGAAGGCCCACCTATCCTCCGCGGTGGCATCGGCGCTGCCGCCAGCGGCTGCGAAGGCTGCGTCCCTCACTCGCTCACGAGCGAGCGAGCCGTTTTTGAAGCACAGCAGGGCCATGAAGCCGCCAGGAACAGTCGGTGAAGCAAACACGTGCCCGTCCAACGCTGGCGGACCGGCAGACCCGCCATCACTGGCAGACCCGCCATCACTGGCAGACCCGCCATCACTGGCAGACCCGCCATCACTGGCAGAGCCGTCAGCACCGGCAGACCCGCCATCACTGGCAGAGACGCCACCGTCGGCAGAGCCGGACGCGTCCTCCATCGTCCCGATGACGGTGTCCGAAGTGCCGAGCGATACCGCGACGTCGCCCGGCCGGTCCAGCCGCAGGCCAGCCAAGCTGCAGGGGTTATCGCCCGACCACGCCACGGCGGCGCAGCCCGACGGCAGGCCGTAGCGCCGGCGCAGGCGGGAGGACACGGTGCCCAGGCAGCTCCAGGACGGGACCGGGTCGCCCAGCAGCTCGCGCAGCCGCTCTGCCGACAGGGCCCCCTCGCTGGCCGCAGCGCAGGCGCGCAGGCAGCTGTCGTCCCAGCCGCGGCTGCCGAGTCCCAGCAGGTTCATGCCGCTAGCGTCGCTGAGATCGGCGGGGGCGCGCCCCCCCAGCACCAGGGACGCCAGGAAGCTGCTGATGAGAGACACCCCGCCCCACCCCGGCACGGCGCCCGCCCGCATCCGCGCCATTCGGGCAATCTGCGGCCCTGTGAACCGCTCGTACGCCCGGCTGCCCGTCACGCGGGCGAGCGCCTCCGCGCCCATGGCGCGGGTCATGGCGCCGCACTCGCGGCCGGTAGAGCTGTCCATCCACACGGGGCAGAGCGGCTCTGCCAGGGCGGCCTCCACCGCCTCAGCCAATGGAGCGGTGCCGCTGGCGACCTCACCGCCCAGCACGCCCGAGGCGTCGGAAGAAAGATACACCGATCCGTGCTGCTGCCCCGAGCCGGACACGGCCGCCACCCTGGAAAAGTCAAACCCCTCCTCCTGCATGCGGTCGAGCAGCAGCTCCAGCCCGGCAGCGAACATGCACACCGGCTGGCGCACCACGCCGCTCCCGTCGCCGCTCGCCAGCACGCCCCCGCGTGTGCCGAACGCCGGAAGCGCCTCGTCAAAGTTGATGCCGCAGGCGTGCTCGACGGTGAGGTCGTCCGTCACGGCAACGGCCTTGAGCCCCTGGGTGCTGCAATCCAGACCCAGAAACAGCGGCGACGCCGAGGCGGCCGCCGCCGAGTTGGAAGACCAGCGGCCCGGGGCGGCCGGCACGCGCATCACTCGGGCCCGTGCGCGCAGCATGCAGCTGCGACGGCGGCGCGAGTGCGTGCGCGGTGGATGCTCCTGTCCGCCGCTTGCGCGAGGGCTGGCGCGCGAGGCGGGGCGGCCGGAAGGGCCGCAGAGAAGCAGACCTGAGCGCGGCAATCCGGCGTCAGCCTGGCTGGATCGGAAGCGAGCTGGCGCGGTGGTGCCCCCGGCCCCGTGGCCGGTTCGCGGGGTGAGGGGGGTCGAGCGGACTCGCCGTCGACGCAACAGTTGCCGGCGCTGCAGAGCCGGCACGACGCAGTCCTAGGCCCTTGCCGCCGGCGCACGGAGGCCGATGGCACACCCCGCCGCGACAGGATGATTTCGCGTGCTGCTCTCCACGGCTCCCGGGGCGCACAGGCCGCTGTGGGCGCTCGGGCGCTGTCGTCTGGCACGGAGTGGTTTCCTTCGGTGCACCCCATCAAGTTTGCCGGGCCGGACAGCAAAGACCCTCTCAGCTTCAAGCACTACAACGCCTCGCAGGTGGTGATGGGAAAGGTCAGCACGGTAGGGGGGCAGGGCACTCTGACGGCTGCGCGGCCGCCCGGGGGAGCGAGGATTGCGCGCAGGGTTCTCGCCGGCCCGATCCGGCGGTGATGCCGGCGGTTGCACTTGCCCGCTCGGGCTGCACCAATGGCCACCCAAGGGCCCGCGGGCCGCGCTGCGTGGTAGCCCGAACGGGAGAATGCGCGTGCTCTCTCCGTCTCACCCGTGGCCTTGGCCTGTCTGCCTCCCCCCTGCACGTGCTGGAGGCGGGGGAGGCGCACGCGACGCCTCGCGAACGCGAGCCGACCCGCTGCGCTGCTCTTGCCCGGGCCCGCTGCTGCTCCGGACACGCGCAGACCATGGCCGACTGGTGCCGGTTCTCGGTGTGCTGGTGGCACTCGTTTCGGGCGGCGGGAGCGGACCCGTTCGGGTCGCCCACCATCGCCCGGGCATGGGACGACGGGACGGAGACCATTGAGAACGCGACCCGCCGCGTGGACGCTGCGTTTGAGTTTTTCGTCAAGCTCGGGGTGCCTTTTTACACCTTCCACGACGTGGATGTGACTCCGCTGGGCCGAGACCTTGCGGAGTTCAACGCCAACTTTGACCGCATGCAGGAGGTGCTGGCGGCCAAGCAGGCCGAGACGGGGGTGCAGCTCCTCTGGGGCACTGCGAACCTCTTTTCGCACCCGCGGTACATGAACGGAGGCATGACGAGCCCAGACTTTGGGGTGTTTGCGCGGGCGGGCGCCCAGGTGCGCAAGGCCATGACCGTGACGCACGAGCTGGGCGGCAGCAACTACGTGTTCTGGGGCGGGCGCGAAGGCTTCCAGACCATCCTGAACACGCGGCCGCGGCAGGAGCTGGAGCAGGCCGCTGCCTTCCTGCGCATGGTGGTGAAGCACAAGCAGGACATCGGAGCAGAGTACCAGCTGCTGATCGAGCCCAAGCCGCGCGAGCCGATGAAGCACCAGTACGACTACGACGCGCAGACTGTCATTGGATTCTTGCACCAGCACGACCTGCAAGACCACTTCAAGGTCAACGTGGAGCCCAACCACACGACGCTTGCGGGGCACAGCTACGAGCACGACATCATCATGGCCAGCCAGCTGGGCATGCTCGGGTCGATCGACGCCAACACGGGCGACGAGCTGCTGGGCTGGGACACGGACCAGTTCCCTTCCAACGTGCGCCAGGCCACGCTCACGATGGACGCCGTCGTGGCCCAGGGCGGGCTGGCGCCCGGAGGGCTCAACTTCGACTGCAAGGTGCGCCGTGAGTCCACCGACCCCGCGGACCTGTTCATCGCTCACATTGGGGCCATGGACACGTTCGCGCGAGGCCTCAAGGCGGCCGCGGCCATGCGCGAGGACGGCGCCATGAGCTCGCTTCGCGCGCAGCGCTACGCGAGCTGGGACACCGACGCTGGGCGCAGGGCCATGGCCGGGGAGCTGACGCTCGACGACCTTGAGCGCATCGCGCTCGAGGGGCCCGCGGCCGAGGCAGGCACCGCGTCGGGCAAGCAGGAGCTCTACGAGATGGAGCTCTCCCGGTTCGTGTAGGCCGCCGTTTCATGCGTGGCGCCCGCCAGGGACTGGCCGGCAGCGCCTCAGCGCGCCCATTCCTCGCGACCATTCGAAGCGGCCACGCACGAAGAAGGCAGCTGCGCAGACCCGCGAGTGTCGCGACGTGCGTGGCCCCAGGTGTGCCGCGCAAAGTCGAGGTTTCAATCTCGCGCGCGCACACACGATACACGGATCGGCAGCACGCTGGGCGGCAGACGGCGCAGCGCGGAGCACGGTGCCCCGCGGAGCGCAGCGCAGCGCGGAGCACGGCCTGGTCGCCCGGTGCCGGCCCGCGAGGCAGCCGCCGTGCGACGAGCTGCGGGCCTCACACCTGGTTCGCCGGGTCAGGGGTCGTGTGCGTCTGCGGGCGTCACACCTGGTTCGCCGGGTCAGGGGTCGTGTGCGTCTGCGGGCGTCACACCTGGTTCGCCGGGTCAGGGGTCGTGTGCGTCTGCGGGCGTCACACCTGGTTCGCCGGGTCAGGGGCCGGGCGACGAGCTGCGGGCCTCACACCTGGTTCGCCGGGTCAGGGGCCGGGCGACGAGCTGCGGGCCTCACACCTGGTTCGCCGGGTCAGGGGCCGGGCGACGAGCTGCGGGCGTCACACCTGGTTCGCCGGGTCAGGGGCCGTGTGACGAGCTGCGGGCCTCACACCTGGTTCGCCGGGTCAGGGGCCGTATGCGTCTGCGGGCCGGCAACAGGTCCGTCGCCACGGGCGGGCAGTGCGCTGCCCCCTGAGGCTTGGCCCCCGGGGCCGCCGACCCGCCGGTCGAGGCCGCTGCGGTCGGGCGTCCCCTCCGGGCTGCCGCGGGGCCCCGAGCCCCCCCCCGCGATGGCCACTGCGGCGTCGACGCCCTCGAAGATGTGCCGGTTCCGGAAGAAGGAGGTGACGGCTCTGCCGCGGGTGGCGTGCATGCTGATGTCACCAAGCACCGCCACCATGCCCGACACGCGGCGGGGCCTCATCGACGGCCGCGTGGGCCGCGCTGCACCGCCCGCGACAGACCCGCGCGACCCTTCGCCCGCCGCGGACGCCGCGGCGCCGGCGAGCGAGCCACTGGCCCCTGGCAGCCCTGTCGACCGGCGCAACGAGGCAGCGGCGCCGCCGGGCACGTACGCCGAGAGCCCCGAGCGCCACCCAGCAGAGCTTCCGGCGGCAGAGCTGCGCGCGGCCGAGCCACGGCGGTGCCAGCTCGCGGCGGCATCAGCCGTCGGCCTGCTGGGCGCGATCGCGTCAAAGTGCAGAGCTGAGAGGCGCCGCGGCCGAGGAGCGTGGCGGGGCGCTTGGTCGATCGTCTGCCCCTCGGTGCTGGACCGGTCGCGGCCACCGGCCGGGAGGTGAGGGCGGGGCGCGGCCGGTCTGTGTCCCGCACCCGCGCCGGGGCCCGTGCCCGGGGCGGCTGCCGAGCTGGCGGCTGAGCCGGAGGGCTGGGGCGCCGGGGCGTGTCCCTGTTCCCAGCTCTCGACGCGGGCGTGCGACGCGCCGCCCGCCTCGCGCGGCGCGGCGTCGGGCTGCACGGGGTCGGGCACGCCAATTACGTGGGCGAGTGCAGTGACGAACACGTCGGTGACGGTGCCGCGGCGCGACCGCGCGCGGGGCCGGGTGGGCGCGGCGGGCCCAAGGCCGGTCGCCGACGCATCAATGGCCGTGAGGTCCACAGAGAGCGACGTCGAGCCCGCATGCGGCGCACGCGGCTCTGCAGGAGGACGCGCCGCTGCCGCAGCACCGCCCTCAGGGGCACCGCTCTCGGGCGGCGGGGCGGGTCCGTCCGAGGCGACGTCGCTGTTGTCGTCGGTGTCAGAGCTGCCCAAGGCCTCCTCACCCGCCTGGGCGCCGCCGGGAGACGCATACGAGGCGCTCGGGCGGGCCACGCACGACGCGACAGCGACGGGCATGAGGGCGACGAAGGACGCGAACATGACGACCCTGAAGCCCCAGGCGATGCCGATGGAGCTTGCGATGACGCCACACACGTACGGCGCTGCCGCGTACCCAAACAGGTTGTACGTCAGCAGCGACAGGGCGTTGCCGACGGAGCGCAGCTCTGCTGGGACAGCGCTGATGGCTACGCCAGTGACTGCGGGGAGGAGCGCGCCCCCGAAGAAGAGCACGAACCACACGGACACGAGCACTCCCCAGAAGTCCGTCAGGAAGGCCGCCGGCATGGCAGCCACAGCAGCGCCCACTCCAAAGAGGCAGCAGACTCTGAGCGTCACGAACGCGCTCTGGCCGGTGTCGTCCTTGTAGCCGCCCATACGGTCCACCAGCCAGCCCCCGAAGAACACGCCCATCGTGGGCGCGGTCAGCGAGGTGACGGCAAAGCCGGCCACGACGGCGGCCGGGTCTGCGCCGATGTCTTTGATCAAGTAGTCTGAGATCCAAAACTGAATGCCGGTCACCACGAAGTAGAGCCCCGTGAGCCCCACCGTGAGCAGCATGAAGATGCGGTTGCACAGCAGCGCGGCCGTGCCCTCCAGCAGCGAGATCTCGTCGTCACCGCCGCCGGCCAGGGCTGGCATGCCGGCCTCGCCCACCGGGCCGCGCTCCCCCCCCACGCCCGCGCCGTCAGCACCCCCGCCCTCCGCCTGATCGCACACAGGGCTGCCGGCCTCTCGCGCTGAAAGCCCGCCCACGCCCAGGGCGTCGGCGCTCCGCGCGGCTGCGACCGCAGTGCGGGCCGTTGGGAGGCTGGGGCGCCCTGCGCCACCGGCGGAGCGGCCGAGGGGGCGGCCCGGACGAGGCGCGCCCTCCTGCGCCGCGTGCCGGCCGCCAGCACCGGCAACCCCCGGCGCCCGCGCCGCTTCGTTGGGCGCGCCTGGCGACTCGTTGTCGTCGTCCTCCTCCTCGTCCTCGTCCTCCTCTGCCTCAGCCAGAGTTCCCAGTCCCGCTCCAGCGCCCACCAGCGCGCGCCTCGACGCGCCAGACCGCTTTCGCCTGACGGATGGGCCTGAGCTCCACTCACCGCCTGGAGCCGCTCCGGACGATGCTCCGTGTGCCGCCTCCTCCTCCTGCTCCTCCTCGGCCTCCTCCTCTGCTTGCGCCTCTTCCTCGAGCTTGGCGATGCGCTCGGCAAGGCCCCCGACGAGCGAGACATATTGGTCAGGCACAAGAAGATAAAACAGAACGAACGGCGCCATGCAGCCAGCCTGCACGTACAGCGGCACTCTCCACGCCGCCGCCCCCGCCCCAGCGACGATGCCACCGCCGAAGACGTAGCCGAGCATAATCCCAATGGCAACGTTGGCCTGTAGCAGGGAGATCCAGAGCGTCATGTAGGCTGGAGGCGCGAATGTGTCCACCCACACGGGCGCGTAGATGAAGATTGGCGCTTGGCTGAGACCGATGAGCGCGCGCGCGACGAGCAGGAACTCGGGGGCCGGCGCAGCTGCAAAGAGGAGCAAAGCACCCGTGTTGAGCGCCACCGAGCCCACGAGCACGAGGCGGGGCGAGCCGCACCTGGTCAGCAAGTACCCTGACAGCGGGCAACTTGCCACAAGCCCCACGTACACCAGGGCCCCCAGCAGGCCCAGCTCCGAAAAGTCAAGAGAAAACTCCAGTTGGATCGAGGAGAGCACGGACGGCAGCACGCCATTGTCAAAGTTGGCGAGCACCTGCAACGCGCAAATTGCCGCAAACATCCAGCTTGGCGCTCGACCAGCCGCGCCGTCGCCAGCCGGAGCGGCCGCGTCCACTTGTGGCGATCCCGCGTCCAGGAGCCGTCGCGCACTTTCCGCTGGCTCTGGTGCTCCGTCTGGTGCGTCGCCCCGAGACGGCGCCGGGGAGCCTTCCGCCCCCGCAAATGCTGGCGCCGATTCAAGACTCGCCCCTCCCGCTGCAGGCGGCACACGCAGCGCTGGCGCGCCCCTTACGGACGAGGGAGGGGTCATCGGCTTGGGAAAGGTCCCATCAGATGGCCCAACGCGAGGGACGGACGACGACCCGCGGCCAGGAGCCTGTGGACGCGACGGCGGAGGTGGCGCAACTGGTCGCGCCCGCAACTCGAGCCCATCTGGGAGTGGGACTGCGAGTGCAGCTCCCCGAGCAGCAGGGTCCATTGCGCGCCTATGACCCCGTGCTCGAAGCTGCCGTCAGGTCTGCAGCCTTCAGCGAGAGCAGCCCGTGCTTGCCAAGGCTGTTTGCACGACAGTCAGTCGCTGGCAGAGCTGTGCGTCCAGCAAGCTGTTGAGGGGGGGAAGAACATCGTAGGGGAGAAAACTCGCGTCACCATACCACACACTCGATTCACAGACTCATCGAACACCAATCCAGCAACTCCATCACCGATGAATCACAAACCGCGCGAATCCCGCAATCCCAAGTCCCAAGTCCCAAGCCCAGATCACTCCCATCACACTGCCTCGAGTCGCCACTCAGCCGCCCCTGCTCACCGCATACGCTCCACCTGCTGCCGCAGGTACTGCGTCTGCCCGATCAGCTGGGTCGCCAGTCCCTTGGCGATGACCTCGTTCAGCCTCGACAGCCAGCGAAAGGCCCAGCGCGCACGCTCCCTCGGCCGGTCGCCGAAGGCCGTGTCCGCCACCTTCTTGAGGAAGGCGAAGGCCGCCGGTCCCATGCGTCCCGTGGTCGTGATGACGAAGGGCACAATGGAGCTCAAGTTGTCCTTTGTAGCTGAGCTCTTCTTGTACTCCCCATCTTGTCCTTCTCACGGCCCTCGAGAAAGGCGTCCATGCTCTGCAAGCCCTGCGTCACGTAGGACTTGCTCACCGCCGAGGTGATCTGCACGTCGACGAGACGGGTGGTCTCGAAGTCGACGTGCACCCGCAGGTCCGGTCGCTTGCGCGCGGCCTCGCTGGAGCCCGGCTGGGACCCGAAGCGCGTCTGCCCGTCCTGCCAGCTGGAGGGCTCCACGACCGACTGCAGCCCCGCCGAGCGCACCGCCGCGTGCAGGACATCGCGGACGTCGTTGTGCGCCTGGATGGTGGAGCCCTTGCCGCAGCGGCAGCGCGCCAGGTGATGTGCCACGCCCGAGACCCCGCCGATGTGGACGGTGCCTCTCGCGGTGGTGTCCCGCTGCATGCACGCACAGTTGATCGACACGCCTTCCGGCACCACGCGGTCGGCCTCGGAGGCTCCGATGCGGTAGCGGGTGACCACCGCGAGCTCCTCGTCTGTGAGCCCGCGGGGTCCCATCATCGTGTTGCGGAGCCAGTAGTACGTCCCGATGAACATCGTTGGGGGGGGTCGAAAACTCGCGTCACCATGCCACACACTCGATTCACAGACTCATCGAACACCAATCCAGCAACTCCATCACCGATGAATCACAAACCGCGCGAATCCCGCAATCCCAAGCCTTAGGGTTAGGTTGATGAACATCGTTGGGGGGGGGGTCAAAAACTCGCGTAGCCATACCACACACTCGATTCACAGACTCATCAATCACCAATCCAGCAACTCCATCACCGATGAATCACAAACCCCGCCAGACCCGCAATCCCAAGTCCCAAGTCCCAGATCCCTGCCATCACGATGCAACGAGTCGCCACTCAGCCGCCCCTGCTCACCGCATACGCTCCACCTGCTGTCGCAGGTACTGCGTCTGCCCGATCAGCTGGGTCGCCAGTCCCTTGGCGATGACCTCGTTCAGCCTCGACAGCCAGCGGAAGGCCCAGCGCGCACGCTCCCTCGGCCGGTCACCGAAGGCCGTGTCCGCCACCTTCTTGAGGAAGGCGAAGGCCGCCGGTCCCATGCGTCCCGTGGTCGTGATGACGAAGGGCACAATGGAGCTCAAGTTGTCCTTTGTAGCTGAGCTCTTCTTGTACTCCCTCATCTTGTCCTCCTCACGGCGCTCGAGAAAGGCGTCCATGCTCTGCAGGCCCTGCGTCACGCAGGACTTGCTCACCGCCGAGGTGATCTGCACGTCGACGAGACGGGTGGTCTCGAAGTCGACGTGCACCCGCAGGTCCGGTCGCTTGCGCGCGGCCTCGCTGGACCCCGGCTGGGATCCGAAGCGCGCCTGCCCGTCCTGCCAGCTGGAGGGCTCCACCACCGACTGCAGCCCCGCCGAGCGCACCGCCGCGTGCAGGACGTCGCGGACGTCGTTGTGCGCCTGGATGGTGGAGCCCTTGCCGCAGCGGCAGCGCGCCAGGTGATGTGCCACGCCCGAGACCCCGCCGATGTGGACGGTGCCTCTCGCCATGGCGTCCAGAACCAGCAGCCTGGGAGCGTTCAGCGCAGCGCCCTCGCGAGGGCCGAGCCTAGCACCCCGGGACATGTTTGTGTGGCGCCGCACCCACGCCATGCGTCAAGCATCGGTGCCTCGCCTGCGTGTGGCGTCCAAGCGCGCCTCGCTCAAGGCCCTGCAAATGCCGCCGGCGCAAGAGCGCTACTGCAGTCGCGGGCTCTGCCGATTGTCGCGGCTGCCAAAGACGAATGCACTCTCGCGCGCCAGAGCGAGCAGCAAAAGCGGCCGCCCGCTGCCCCGCACAGCTCCCTGCTCCTTCTTCCCGAGCTTGCTGCGCCCGTCTTGGGGCTGGTGCTGCTCGGCCCCGTGGATCGTGAGCTGCGGCGGAGGCGGCCGTTCCGTTTTCCTGGTCGCTCTCGCTGCCGCGGCGCCCGACGCAGCGCTGGCACCCGCCCTCGCAGTGCCTTCACGGCATGATCGCTGCGTGCACGTTGCCGGCCATTGTGCTGGGCGGGGGTGACGCTGAGGGACGGCTGCAGCGTGCTCGCGCGCCGTGGTTTGTCGAAGACCGTTTGCTCTGCGTCCCATTGCGCCCCGCTCGCTGCCGCCCCTCCGCCGCAGAGCGCAGCGCCTGAGGCCACTGCCCACTCCCGCGACCATGGCAGACCACCCCCCGTCGTCTTCGTCATCGTCTTCATCCTCGTCCTCGTCTTCGTCGTTGCAAGTTTGGCAAAGCGGCCTGCGCGCCGCCAAGCGCGAGCGCGAGGGCGAGGGCGGTGTTGGCGGCGATGCCCCGGCTGGCAAGCGATCCCATCGAGAGGGAGTTGACAATGCCTCTGACTCTTCTGCCCAGCCCGCTGCGGAGAAGGGCCAGAGTCGAGCTGGAGCAGCGGATGAGCATCGTCCGGCAGAGCGCAAAGAGCACCAGGAGCGCAGCACGGAGGCGAGCATTGGCACCTATCACCGACTTGGAAGAAGCAGCGATGCTGGGGCCGGTGGGCTTGCTGCAGCCGTACACGCAGGTGCCGGGGCAGCGGCGGCTTCCTCAGCCGCGACTGCTTCTCGTGGTAAAGGCTCTGACAATCTCTCTTGGGCTTGCGGCGGCACGGGCTCTCGCTCTGGTTCTCCCTCTGGCAATTCCTCCTCCAGTGCTGCTGCCGCCGCTGCCAGTGTAGCAGCTCCGCCCCGCAGTGCCGTGGCCCGTGGAGCAGGGGTTGGATTCCGCTCCGAGCCCGCTCTGCAAGCTGCAGAAGAGCAGGACGCACCCCCACTGTCAAGGAAAGAGGCTGGGCGTGACGTGATTGGCCTGATGTCCGGTGCCCTGTCAATCCGCCGAGCCACGCCGAAAGAGGTCTTGACTCGGGTGCCGAATGCCGAAGAAGCAATTCAGTTCTTCCAAGAGCTTCGTGTCGCCGACGGGCTCAAGTCAACCGGCGAGCACAAGGACTTCTACGCTCTCCTGGGCCAGCTTGGCACCGCAAGCGGTAATATCAAGGCCGATGCCCCCATCGAAGTCGTGCTGAGAAAGGCTGAGGTGGCGCTGGAAGAGACAGTCGACGTAGATCAGCTGACCAAGTGGCACCGTCTTGGACACCTCCGGGGCGTCGCTGGAAAAGCGGCAACGAACCTGGCTGAGCCGTCCACCATGAAAACAGTGAGGAACCTCGCCAAGCATCTGCTTGAGGAGGCCGAGGAGCAGGAGAAAAAGGCCAAGCGCGAGGCCGAGGAGCAGGAGGCGCTTCGAAGCCAGATGCTCAAGACACTGGCAATTGTGGACTCGTCCATTTCTGCGATTCCTTCGGACTCCCTGTCCGAGGCCGCGGCTACGATGCACAAGTACACTCCGGACAAGGCAGCTGAACTCGACGCCGAGGCAGGCCTGACTGCTCTGGCCAAAACCAAGGCCTGTGAAGCCTTTGCAGATCGCATCTGCAACATCATGCGCAGCGAACATGGCGTCGGGCCGGCGCTCGAGGCGGCTGGACTGAATCCAGAGATGATGTCTTTTGCCGCGCAGGCAGTCAAGGAGCCGCGATGGCTGCTCTGGGAGGGCTCACCCAACCGCTTGGACTTGGCGAGGTGGCTTGCCCTCGACATCGCAGCCCTCGCTCTAACTGGCGAAGGTGGGCCGCTCAATGGCCGGTGCGTCTTTGGCCCGCGAGGAGTTGGCAAGTCTTCTCTTCTGGTTGCGGGCTGTGTCGCTGCAGGAGTGTTCTCAAGGATCAAGTCGCTTCCAGCCGCCGGCCGGCCAGTGGTCCCGGTGTACGTTGACATGCTGCTAGCAACGTGGCTCTATGAGTTGTGTGCGGCCGACAGCGAGCACGCGTGGCTTAAACCGTCATCGCCGCTTCCTTGCCTGCTGGACAGGGCTCTTCAGCTCGCAGGCCACAGACCGCGAGTCGAGGCGGACCCAGATCTCTCCAGGTGGAAGCTTTATCCGTGGTTCGCGACCCCGCAGGAAGTGTGCGAGTTCCTTGAAGCCAACAAGCTGAACATGCTGCTGGTCATGGACGAGGCAGACGAGCCCTACAAGAAGTTTGGCAACATCATCGCGCGAGAGCTCGATCAACTGAGGGGCCGCTCGCCCCAGATGATCTACTACGTCTCTGGCAGCGCTGCGGCGATGCGCGACATTCTCTTCAACCCTGACCGTGTGAACACGGGGGTCTACGACGTCGAGAAGTTTTGGTCCAAGAAAAACCACGACGAAAAGCTCGTTCCTCTCGCGCCCCTTGAGCCCCTGTCGTCTCTCGAGGACCATGCAAAGGCCATCGTTGCGGCAGGGTCTGCGTTCTCGAACTTCTATTCCGATGCAACAAGGTTCCTCGCCAACAGCACGGTCGCGGAGGAGCGAGCGCGCTTCGGAAAGACAGTTCTCCGCGCCGGGAGCGTGTTGCGCGCACTCCTTGGCCAGCCCGGGGCCCACTCCGAGAAGCCGCCGTTGGGATTGGACAAGATGCAACGTGACATCATTGCTACTCAGCATGGGCGGCAGCTTTCGTCAGTCTTTGCAGCCCACTTCAAGTCAGTTATCACGGGCTTGTGCCCCGAGACGGTGCTGGACCAACTTGTGTCGCCATCAGTGGGCTTTCCAGCCCTCGGTCTTGACATTGGCAAGTTGTCGGCAAGGTTGTCGGAGGACAGCGGTGAGGCTGTTGCGGCAGAGGCTCTGATGCCCCCGTTGAGCATCCTCTCCGACTGTGGCGTGCTTACGCTAGCTGATGCCAAGTGGCAACCCGTCTCTTGGACCGCCGTTCTTTCAATCTTGCTTGTGGACGAGGGGCGGTTGTTCCCTGCCGTTCAAGGCGCGCGATGACCTCAGCCATGCCACAGTCGATGCCACGTCCAACGGGATAAGTTGAATGAACATCGTTGGGGGGGGTCGAAAACTCGCGTCATCATACCACACACTCGATTCACAGACTCATCAAAAACCAATCCTGCAACTCCATCACCGATGAATCACAAACCGCGCGAAGCCCGCAATCCCAAGTCTCAAGTCCCAGATCACTCCCATCACATGCAACGAGTCGCCAATCAGCCGCCCCTGCTCACCGCATACGCTCCACCTGCTGTCGCAGGTACTGCGTCTGCCCGATCAGCTGGGTCGCCAGTCCCTTGGCGATGACCTCGTTCAGCCTCGACAGCCAGCGGAAGGCCCAGCGCGCACGCTCCCTCGGCCGGTCGCCGAAGGCCGTGTCCGCCACCTTCTTGAGGAAGGCGAAGGCCGCCGGTCCCATGCGTCCCGTGGTCGTGATGACGAAGGGCACAATGGAGCTCATGTTGTCCTTTGTAGCTGAGCTCTTCTTGTACTCCCTCATCTTGTCATTCTCACGGCGCTCGAGAAAGGCGTCCATGCTCTGCAGGCCCTGCGTCACGCAGGACTTGCTCACCGCCGAGGTGATCTGCACGTCGACGAGACGGGTGGTCTCGAAGTCGACGTGCACCCGCAGGTCCGGTCGCTTGCGCGCGGCCTCGCTGGACCCCGGCTGGGACCCGAAGCGCGTCTGCCCGTCCTGCCAGCTGGAAGGCTCCACCACCGACTGTAGCCCCGCCGAGCGCACCGCCGCGTGCAGGACGTCGCGAACGTCGTTGTGCGCCCGGATGGTGGAGCCCTTGCCGCAGCGGCAGCGCGCCAGGTGATGTGCCACGCCCGAGACCCCGCCGATGTGGACGGTGCCTCTCGCGGTGGTGTCCCGCTGCACGCACGCGCAGTTGATCGACACGCCGTCCGGCACCACGTGGTCGGCCTCGGAGGCTCCGATGCGGTAGCGGGTGACCACCGCGAACTCCTCGTCTGTGAGCCCGCGGGGCCCCATCATCGTGTTGCGGAGCCAGTAGAGCGTTCCCGGCACGCACGCCTCTCGGAACGCGACCAGGTCGCTCATGACGCGGAACATGGCCGGGTCATCGATGTTGGCGACACGCTTCTCCGGCGTGCCCTTGGCTAGCGCTTCGGCCCTGCAGCGTGCTGTGAAGGCCCTGCACGCCTTGGCCAGACGTCGTAGGAAGACACACTCGTGCTTGATGCGCAGCATGTCATCGTGGTGCAGCACCATCTTGCGCTGCCAGAGCGCCTCGGTCTGCTCGTTCGCCAGCCTCGTCACCCCGTCGCCGTACAGGCACTTGCGGAGCTTGGCCTTCAGGTCATCCGACAGCTGATGCTTGGAGGCAGGGGCGCGGGCGATCGTGCTCTGCGAGGTCTCGCATTGCCTGCCGATCCCAGGACGTGGTAGACCTCGTTTCTTCTGCCCGGCCCGTTGACGCCTCCGGAAGAACTGGATGCTTGCCTGCCCGCGAACTGAATCGCCTTGCCTGGCAGGCCCGAATGCGCGCCAATCGCCAAGGCCGAAACACGAGACGACTCTCCCCAATCGCGACGCCACGCCGCGCGCAATTCCCACTCCGTGCCCCGGGGAAGCTCGTGCCCCCGCGGCCTCTGTGCGCAAGGCCAAACCTCTTCCGTTTTCTGACCATCGCAGGACGCGTGGTCTTGGCAGCACGCCGAGTCGTCGACTCCAGCCAACTGAAACCATGAGCCTCCACCAATCAATCCCATTGTTCGGTGCCTTCGGCCAGACATTGCTTGCTCACCTTCCTCGGAAACAGGTGTGGCTGGGTGAGCCGCGAAGCAAACGCCAAAGACACGCAGCATCTCCCTCTCCCTGCCTTCTCGTCTGCTCCGCGGGGCGGTGGGCGAGCACCGCAAGCCGAGTGCTGGGCATAGACTGCACAGGTTCACGACAATGAGCTGATTGCCCACCCGAAACTCCTGGCCGCGACTCCCATGCTCAGGTGCGGGGCTTGCGGCAGCGGCGCCTCCGGCGAGGTTGCCTCCCCAGCCAGCGCGATTTCAGGGCCCTGGCCCCCGGTAGCTGCTGTGATGCAACACAGGTCTTGTAGGTGAGGGAGTGGGCGCTGGGGGGTGTGGGGCTGGAGCGGTCCTGGGGCGGTTGGAGAGCCTGCGCGACAGCGGCGGCAAGCAGCGTCTGTGCTTCGCAACGCCCGCCGAGCGCGTAAGCCACACTCGAGCACGACCACACCATGCACCATGCGCGGAAACAAGCATGGCCGAATCTGCGGGTCGACTGGGCGATGGCCGGGCTGCAGGCGCGGCCCTGTTCGGCCGTGCGTTGTGTGTTTGCTCGTGGTTCTGCTGGCATAGTTGGCTCTGCTCTCGGCTGCATCGGGCAGAGCTGCAGGCCAGCAAAAAATCGTGACTACGGCGAACTTGCCGAACGCACTCGCCTTTGCTGCCCCCGCGGACTCCCAGGAGGCCGCCCGCGACGCTGAGAGGCCCACAGAGGGCAACATTCTTCGCTTTTCTTGCCGAGCTTGCCATGCTGGCGCGGGGCTTACGGGGCGCAGGGCGGGCGTCGCGGGCTGTACTGCCCGCATGCGCGCGGACAGCCGATGCGGTTCGGCAGCATTGCCTCAAGCCAGTCGCCGTCCTGAGCGCGCAGGCGAGCCCCTGTGCCGCACCCTTTGGAGCGCAGGTTTCTTGGTGCTTCAGGACAGCACGGGCGGCGCGCGGCCCGTCCTGGTGCGCCCTCTGAGCTCCGCGGCGTCGGAGACTGACTCCCACCCGTTTTCGACTGACGCCGAGCGGTGGGCTGACAACCACCTGCCCAGAGAATCTGCAAGGCGCGACGCCGTTGGTCTGGCTCTGGGAGCACTCTCGCTTTCCTCCGTCTCGCCGACGGACGCTCGAGCGCGGGTGGAGCTCGGGCAAGACTTTTTTCTGTTCATTCTGGAAATGGCTGCCATCAAGGGGCTCCGCTCTGCCGACAACGAGGACATCGTCAAGCTGCTTGGAAGGCTCGGCACCGCCAGCATGGAGCTCGCCCACTGCACCGACATCGACGCCGTGCTTCAGCATGCCGGGGTGACTCTGGCCATGCCCGGCGGCGAGGCGCAGCTGGCCAAGTGGCACCGTCTGGGCCACCTGCAGTCCGTGGCCGGAGGCTTCGCAGAGGTCATGGCCAAGCCGTCCACCATCGCCACAGTGCAGGAGCACGCCAAGAAGCTGCTCTTGGAGGCCAAGCGCGAGGCCGAGGAGCAGGCCGCGAAGGAAAAGCGCGAGGCCGAGGAGCAGGAGGCGCTTCGAAGCCAGATGCTTAAGACACTGTCCAGTCTGGACTCATCCATTTCTGCGATTCCTTCGGAGGCGCTGGCCAAGGCCGGGGCGATGATGCAGGAGTACATTCCGGACGAGGACGCTGAACTCGTTGCCAAAGCAGGCCAGACTGCTCTGGCCATGTCCAAGGCCAGCAATGCCTTTGCTGAGCGCATCTACGACACCATGCGCAGCGAGCATGGCGTCGGGCCGGCGCTCGAGGCGGCTGGCCTGGATCCAGAGATGATGGCTTTGACGCGCAGGCAGTCAAGGAGCCGCGATGGCTGCTGTGGGAGGGCCCAAGCAACCGCGAGAACTTGGCGAGGTGGCTTGCCGGCGACATCGCAGCCCTCGCTCTATCTGGCGAAGGTGGGCCGCTCAATGGCCGGTTCGTCTTTGGCCCCCGAGGAGTCGGCAAGTCTTCTCTCCTGGTTGCGGGCTGTGTTGCTGCAGGCGTGTTCTCAAGGATCAAGTCGCTTCCAGCCACCGGCCGGCCAGTGGTCCCGGTGTACGTTTGACATGCTGCGAGCTACGTGGGCTCTATGAGCTGTGTGCGGCCCATGCCGCCGGCAGAGAGCACGCGTGCCTGAACCCACTGTCGCCACTCCCTTGCATGATGGACAGGGCTCTACAGCTTGCAGGCCACAGACCGCGAGTCGATGAAGAGCCAGATCTCTCCAGGTGGAAGCTGTATCCGTGGTTCGCGACCCGCAGGAAGTGTGCGAGTTCCTTGAAGCCAACAAGCTGAACATGCTGGTGGTCATGGACGAGGCAGACGAGCCTTACAAGGAGTGTGGCAACATCATCGCGCGAGAGCTCTGATCTCCTGAGGGGCGACTCGCACAGATGATCTACTACGTCTCTGGCAGCGCTGCGGCGGTATGCGCGACATTCTTTTCGAGCCGACGCGTGTGGACACGGGGGTCTACGATGTCAAGAAGTTTCGCGTACAAGAAAAAGCCACAGCGACAAGCAGATTCCGCTTCCGCGCTCTTGAGCCCCTGTCGTCCCTCGAGGACCATGCAAAAGCCATCGTGGCGGCCGGGTCCGCGTTCTCCAACTTCCATTCCGATGCAAATAGGTTCTCGCCAAACAGCCGCTGCCCTGATGAGCGAGCACTCTTCGGAAAGACAGTTCTCCGCGTCGGGGGTGTGCTTCGCGCCCTCCTATCGAGCCTACGAACGTCCCCGAGACCACCGCCTTTGGATTAGACAAGATGCAACTTGACATCATTGCTACTGGGCATGGGCGCAGCTTGCGTCGGTCTTTGCAGCCCACTTCAAGTTTGTCATCAAGGCTTGTGCCCCGAGACGGTGCTGGACCAAACTTGTGTCGCCATCAGTGGGCTTTCCAGCCCTCGGTCTTGACATTGGCAAGTTGTCGCGCAAGGGTGTCGGATAAGAGTGGCGAGTCTGTTGCGGCAGAGGCTCTGATGTCCTCGTTGAGCACCCTCTCCGACTGTGGCGTGCTTACGCTAGCTGAGGCCAAGTGGCGACCCGTCTCTTGACGCCGTCCTTTCAATCATGCTTGTGGACGAAGGCACTGTTCCCTGCCGTTCGAGGCGCGCGATGACCTCAGCCATGCCACAGTTGGTGCAAGACCACCGAGCCTGTTCTTGCTCAGGCCTTTTGCAAGAGCGCTGCCAAGTCTGCCCACTTTGTTGGAACGGCAAGCCGAGGTTCAACGAGAGAGCCTGCTGAGGAGCCTTGAGCGGCTGTCGCTGGTGATGACGCCGCCGTGGCGAAGGTTGTCCAATCTCAAGTGGGACGATGTGCGGAAGAC